>CM032231.1:99920000-101120000 GCA_019009955.1 Riptortus pedestris | reverse complement strand
TTTAAATTTTCTTTATTACTCATGGATTCCGTTTTGATAGTCTCCATATAAATTAGTATATCGAATTTTTGAGTTGTTTAAGTTAATTTGAATGCCATTATATCCACACTAACTAAGATAACTATATAATGCCCTTGATATAAAATATACTTATACTATTTAAGATGTGACTTTAAAGAATTTTGTTTAATGAATAGAACTCTTCAGGCTATGTTCCTTTAATAAAAGCCTTCTGGCACTTGGGGGTGATCATTAATGGAAAACATTAGGTGTAGGTAAATTTATTATATACATATATATATACACACACACACACACACACACACACACACACACACACACACACACGCACGCACGCACGCCCGCACGCACGCACGCGCGCACACACACACACACACACACACGCACGCACGCACGCACAGACACACACATAAACAAAAGTTGCCGAACAAATCTATCACATACAATTTTAAATAATGCTTGAAAATATCTTTGTTTTAAATTATTTCATTTCACCCCTTTGAAGGAATCTAGGGGTTGTCCTAGTCATTATTACTTTTTTTGTATATTGTTCAGGTGATGCTGATAAAAGGCTAATGCCGAAAGACCTGGCGCTTTGAAAAGGATCTCACTCAGAGGATGAGTAAAATAAGCAGATTTCCCACGTAAAAGACCAGCACTGATTTATCAAAAATCCCGTTGGTAGGAGTAGGGTTTTCCCTATAGACCGCAAGTACGAAAACCCGTGAATAAAACAGTAAATATCATACAAATTTAGCGGCACAGTGTATATACACACAAATCTCCTTGGTTTTTGAAAATCTCGTCATGAGCAGAACTCAATACCTGATTACAATTTAAGAAGCATCTTACATCTAAGAAAGAAACTAATCAAATACTTCTGTAGCCATTCATTGTAGAATATAACTCCCACGTCAGGTATTAAATAATGCAGTATTTAACTCTAATATAAACGACAAATTCCAATAACTAATCTCTACTGATTTAAAACTTGAATTACTGCCATTACATTGTTCTGTTTTTTATTTTGCCCATTGTGGAATACATTTCTTTTTAATTCTAATTTTGAAGGACATAAATAATCTTAAGAAGTATTTAGGCGAGTATGTTGTCCTTAGCAGTTTATTGTGATTAATAATTCTTGTTGCCATTAAAAATAAAAACAGCTCCGTTTCCAAAGAAATCAAAAGACAAAACATTTAGATACGTTGACCTTCATATTGTTCCTAGCAATGGTTAGCCACAATCAGCTAATTGTGCAATGATCGGCAAAACACGCTCCTAAAATCTATTAATAATATTTTGCTTTCCGTTTATTTAGAAATCCTTGAGAGCTGTAGGTCATGGAGAAAAGCCCAATAACAGTAAGGAGAATTGCGTCGAGGGAAGTCCGGAAGGAATGGGAAACACAGTTTAATGGGCGAAGGGAAGTCAGATATGTGCATGAGTAGATATAGCTTAAGCAATGGAACTGATTCATGGGCTATAAAAGAACAGTGATTCAGCTGTCAGGGGTTTTTCGTAGCCCTCTGCATGAGACTAACCATCAACAAGGCATCAGAATAACACAGACGGGTTCAAGGAGCTTATTAATCCTGAAATATAGTTTTAATGAGTTATGCCCTATCAAGTTTCATTATTTGATATTTTTCAATATGTGATTCGTGGATTCTATTCGGCAAAAGTCTCAGTTACTGTCCTGGGCAAATCCTTCAGGCTATCACACGGTTGGTTAAAAAAAAAATATCCATTCCCAGTAGTTGTATAAAATGTCTAAATGGTCACACCTTCCTAACAGAGAATATAAATTGCAATATTATTGAAAAGTCGATATTCGAAGAAATAACAAATAATCCCCGGTGCCGGGCCGTCGTAAACTAAGCAGTACTTGGAGAGAAGAAAACGCCCAATACTTCACAATTTTTTTTCTATTTAAGAGATAAACGCTTTCAAAAACTATTGTTTCCATCCTCAGAGCTACAGAAATATAAAAACTTCAAAAAAACCTATTTACAGCATAAAAAACACGAATAATCGCAGCACTTTAAGAAAAGTGAATATATCATGAAACATCTTATTCCAAGCACAAATGCCAAGTTTTCGACAGATCTCGACACGATGACAAATCCGTTGTGTGATGTTATAAATTATGATTTTACATTCTTGAATCGAAAATGTTAATTAATATTATTAATTGATTTATACCAAACTCTACATTTAACCGTTTCATTCAACACTAATCTTTAGTGTTTGAAATCCAATCAGAAATAGGGAGGGCGGCTAGAAGAGTGAATACGAAAATCCAACCTTGTCTAACTAACCAGAAGATTGTTCAGAAAATATATTTTTACGCACACACAGGAAATTCAATCTTGACTGAAAATTAAATTATAATAGGATTCCATCATTCAATAATTGGACGGTTTAAGTATTCAGGAGAATTAAAAGACCTTCTTAAGCCATCACAATATTTTTTTTTTTTTTTTGAGCAATGTTTATTTATATTTACACTACATATTTTTATAGTTATTTCTATGCTTTCATTTCTGGATAAGAGCATGTTTTATTGTTTTGGTATGATGTAAATATGTAGTTGTTGCTATTATGTGTAGCTCTGGGTATGGAGACAATAGTCTATAAAAGAGCTTAAATAAAGAAAACTTGGGCTCTTTTATCTCTCCAGTTATACAATATTCTTCACTATCAACAACACTACTGTGAAATAAACAAACCTGATTTACCACTTACTGGCATGGCGCACTAGTGATCTATTTCTAAATAAAAATCCAATGAGTAGAAGTAAGAGTTTACAAGTGTATTATCTGATTTGATCACGACATCACACAACGTATTTGAATGTATCTCACATAGGTCCATCGAAAAAAAATATGTGTTACTTAAGTGTGAAATATGACGTTTTAGTATATTCGCTTTTTATTTACGACCAATAGCTTAAATTGGGGGTTTACTAAAGGCTGAAAATGAAAAACAAAAATGAAAAAATCTCGGTTAATATTCCAGACAGAGAAAAAGAATATAGATAAATATTTATCGAAAATTATGTATACAAAATGACATTATTAACATAAATCTTTCGATCCGACTCATAATAATGGAGTTAATTTAAATTTTAGATTCTCCCCTCCCCTCTAAACGGTCTGACTGTAGCTGTTAACTTGATCTTTAGTTTTACCTGAAACGCTTATATATATCAAATTATGTAAAATCTCCCAATGAGAGCAGCTTTAATATCTGATTTCCCTTAAGGAAAATTTGATAAAACTTGCCTAGCCTCCAGAATTTCAGTTCTGTAATGCACTCATCTCCCCCACCTCGTAAATACCCCCCCCCCCATTTCTACTACTGATTGGAAAGCAGCCTTTAATGAAGCTGATCATCAATTTTAGATGTTTAAAATTTACACAAAGCTTAAATATCGAATTTTGAAATATCAGAAAGAAATTATGACCGCTGTACATGTATATGAATATATATAAATTTGAACCAGCCTAATTTTCAGCATATCCTTGATGGGATCCATGGGCATTTAAGAATATTTTGTATAAAAATCGCGCCATGAGTAAAATTTTAATAGGTGATTTCGCTAAAAAGAAATCTGCAGAAAAGATAGGCTGTGATTGCTTCATGTGAAGGACAGACTGTTGTCTATCAAGAAGACCCTGACATTTATTTAATAGAGTACTCCCTATGTCAAAATTGTTAGAGTGACATTCCTCAATGGAATGCTTAGATTGCCAACTGATATGCACTTCCTAGCATCATATGCATACTAAAAGTGTACCTATCTTCTAACTGACATGGGCTAGCCTTGGTAAATGAGGCAAGGACAAAGCTAGGCTTTTGAAATTGGTATAGCCTATCTGATAACCACGACGAATGGATTATGATAGACGAAAAGCTTCAAGACCTACTCTTCGGATGTTAAGTGAATGTAATTACTTTTAGCAGATTTCCTGTAGGGGAAATCGGCTACTGAAGTTGTATTCATGAAGCGATTTTCGACAAATTTCCACAAATGTCCATCGATTCTACATACGACAAGGCAAAAATGAGGTCCGTTCCAAATTACACACACACACACACACACACACACACACACACACACACACATACATATCTTTCCTATAGCCAGCCGCAATTTATTTTTTATCATTACCAAACTCGTATAAGCGTCTTATGTGAAACTAAATATCACGCTTGCTAACGCTCAAATCGGACCTCGGAGAGACGGGGCTTACAGAGGGAGAATATCGAAAATTCAAGATGTTTGTTACTGTTAGCCGGATCGAAAAACTGGTTATAACCAACCTTGCAAAATTAATTTTATAAAACCGTTTTTCTATATACATTTTCTCTATCTTGAATAATAAAGGAGATTTCTGCAATTTTAATTTTCTGTGTTCAGTAAACTCCCACTTTTAGTCAAAGAACTTTAAGGAAAGGAAATATATCATGAACCGTCTTATTACAAGCTTAAATACCAAATATTGTTTTCGACAGATCTCTAGTAAATGACACATGACTATTAGTTTTATGTATAGTGCGGAGGTTTAAATTTTTCAACGTATAATTTCATTTGATTATAAGTAATACTTAGAAAAAATTATACATTAGTTATTATACATATATACTCTCGTATCGGAGAAGTAGTAGAACTTATCATATTTAAAACGGTATTGTTTATTAGTAGTTGGTTAATAAAGAAAGTAGCTAATCTTTAATAATTATGAAGGCGATTGTTTATTGATAGTGAATTGACCTTCAATATTTTACAGAATATCGCATTTAATTACTTCTGTTTGATGTCCGTATTAATGATCGAATAAATGTCTTCAAGTGCCACTGTAACATTTTGATTGAATAAATCCATAAAAATCATCATAATTCCTTAAAAAATTATAAGTCCTTAAGTATCAGTAATAAATAAGTGAACATTTATATAAGATTGTATCCTGTATTTAAGACTACAACTCATACAGAAGTTAGGAGTTCAAATATTATAGTTGCTGCCCAGTAGGGAGTTGTATCTATTCTAGGAATAAACGTCCCTTCCATCTTCCCCTTATGACAAATTTTACTTAAGGGAAACCAGCTACTGAGATTGTGGACGAAATTATAGAAATATTTCGTCAGATGTCCAGCGATCCTACCTAGGAGATGACTGAAATGAGGTCCGTTGACAATTTTATATATATATATATATATATATATATATATATATATATATATATATATATATATCTGTGTGTGTGTGTGTGTGTGTGTGTGTGTTTGTGCGTATTTGGGTGTAGGTGCGAGTGTATGGTTGTTAGTAACTGATCTAGGCAAATATCAATATATGTGTTAACGGCTGAAATCGGACTGGGAAAAAAATCAGGAATTCTTATCAATCCGATAAAAAATTTTATATAACCAATGTTGGTAAATATTTTTAGGGTTAGAGGGTGAAAATACTGAACTTTCAAAATTTCTCCGTTACTATGAGTCTGATAAAAATTTTTACAAATCTTGTTACAATTTTAATTTTCTATAATTGTTGTTTTATACAATTTTTCACTATCTTACATTTAACCGAGATTTTTTCTTTTTTTTTAATTTTAGCATACAGTAAACCCTTAATGCGAAATCTTGTTTTCGATTTTTCTAGATATTTGGAAGTACGTTTGATGACATTATCAATTAAAATTTTATATTTTGGCGAGAATGCTTATTTGATATATCCAAAATCGACATTTAATCATTTCATTTATCTCTAAAGATCATATTTGTTAAGTGCTGAAATCGTAGGGGGAATAAGGTGGTAGGGGCTAGAGGTGGGAAATCCAAAAATCTATGTGTTCTGGCAAATTGTATGATGAGCAGAGCAATAAGTGGGGGAAAATCTCTTATGTACATCACATGACTGTTTTGTATTCATATTAAAGTAAAGAAGAAAAAAAACATTAGTTTAATTAAATTAATGAATTAAGTGTGTCTGCTCACCGATGGTCACATGATTATAAAAAAAATGAAATAATAGTAAATGTTAACGAAATAAAAGTTAAATTAAAATAAAAGTAATCAGTTACAAATAAAACAATAAAATATATATTAAGAATATGAAATTTAAAGATAAATAAAAAAAAACAATGTGTGTATATATATATATATATATATATATATATATGATGGTTGATTATTGCAAATGAATCCAAGATAATGGATGCAGTTAGTGGCAGCCAGTGTTCGTCTTCAATACCAACTTCCTTCAAAAATTCTACAGTCTACTTCGGGATTGTTCCTCTTGATCCCAACCATCTCTTCGCGGAACTTTTCATAATAGAACTCTATTGATTCCCTTTCATTTTGTACCTTTACAAATAGCGTCGTTGCATTCTTACCTTATTGTGAGTCTATGATTAAGGTTCATTTAGTCTTGGGCAAAAGGCAATTATGTCAGCGTACCTCGTAAGGCCTTCGGAGTCGACATTGTAAACTTTCTCTTGCAGCATACAAACGGTTGGCTGAATTTTACTAAAAATAATATCATTTGAAAGTGATATTTTATTTCATTATCGCCCCTCCTTCCCCCTTCCCCCGCAATCAATTAAAATCAAAATCGGGGGTCATAAAGAGATGTTACAATAGTCCAAACATTTAAAGGCTAGTCATTTATGAGCTATAAGAGATTTATATAGGAGATATTTCGCAATTAAAATAATCCCCGTAATCCGTAATAATAAATTTCAGAGAAGTCTACATAAATACACACACACAAACGTGTTGACGAACCGAGGAGACTCCTTGTCCAGCCGGATGGCTATAGCAAGTTCATTTACCAGGGAAAAAAGTTACAAAAGCTTTAATGGGAGACATTAAAGCCAGAATGGTAGAAGAGAACCAATTCAATTTTGTAATTTAATTACAATTTATTTTTACTATTTTGAATTAAAACGTATAATGTGAATGTTTCAGCACAAAAAATAAATAAAGGCTTCTTAATGAGCGTCCCGCCCACAATAAAGATTACTATTTTTAATTCTATAAGTTAATTTTTATTTTTATGGAATTTACCATAAAGTAAGAATGCCATTGCTGTATTTCGCATGGCTAGAAAAATAAAAAAAAACCTTCGATGTTTTTCAAATAGTTAAGTCGTTTTCGTAAATAGAATAGAAGGGGGTTGAGTTATAGAAGCTGCAAATAATATTTATTTTTTTCAAATTAGAGAAATATAACACATAAGCAGGGCCTTTTTCTTTTATCAAAAAATAACCAGAAAATTTATTTTTATAATATATTTTGAAATTTAAGGAATAAAATTATGATTCATATTTTGGTTAGTGAACCCAACAACCCTTCCATAGGACGGTCCTATATGCTCAGATATATATATATATATATATATATATATATATATATACACACTGCTGCTTTCTTAAGTGTTTTAAATGCCAAATTTAATGGATATAAATTTCATATTTTAGCCAAGATACGTACATAGATTATAGGGAAATTCGTTGGGTACGCAGGAAAAATGTGGAGAACGAATCCCGAGACAAGTTGTCTCTGGGTGTTATGAGAATAAATTGTCTATTTTTATTAAAATGTTAATAAATCAGCGCTAAAATTCTAACGCAGACCATCTTATCGCAGCCGGAACAAGCGAGGCTATTGTTCATAACACTAAAAACAAATTATAACTGCAAAATACTTTCCAAGTTTTTATTTACAGAATATATAATGAGGAACAAAAAAATCTAAATGTTCATTTAATTAAATGTCAGTAGCATCTAATATTTTATTGTAGTTGTAGAATAAAGGATCTTCTTGTCTCGAAATGGTTACCATTTATAGATGCCATAATAAACAAGAAAAAAAATGATTCAAATGTCATGCAATAAAAAGATCAATACATATGTACTATTTCTGAAAAAAAAAAAGAAGTTAGTTACCTGTTGATGATCATGGCGGCCTATATAAAGTGCATTCGGAACAGTACGAGTGATGGGGAGACACTGGCTTGAACACGTCACTCAGGAGAGACGGGGCACAGACTGGCACATAGTCTGGAGGGGAGAGGTGTATATATGTCTTTGGTCGGAGCAAGATTGCCTCCTCCCTTATCTATACTCTATCCTTAGAGATACATAGCTCAGTCCACAGGATCTCTTTGGAACCCAGCGGGAAATCCCAAAGATGGCAACATCAATTTTAGCAGATTTCCCATAGGGGAAACCAAGCTATTAAGGTCGTACTCCTCGACTCGAATTTTGAAATATCTCCACAAATGCTTATCGATTCAATCCAGTAGATGACGAAAATGAGATTCGTTCAAGATATATATATATATATATATATATATATATATATATATATATATATATATATATTTTGTTTGTTTATTTCTTAATTTTTTAAAGCGATAAACTACTAGGCTGTCATCGCCCGGCAATAACTGTAACTCTCGTTTTGGACCTGCACTTTGAGAGTAAACTGTGTTTATGAAAATTGTTAATATTGTTATATCCTCATTTATATCGCAATTTAAAATTTAACAATATAGACGAGAGTACAACAAATTTCTAAATACAAATTTGTAATTCCCAGTTAAAATTTATTTATACAAATTTGTAATTTTCACAAAATTCAATAATTTATATAGCTCATTGGGGTCATCCCCATGGGTCACCGCAGTATTATTGGAAATATTGCATTCTTTTCGAATATTTGTATAGGTATGGGATTCCATTAATATATGGCAGATAGTTAAATCTGTGCTACACTTTCCAAATATCGCGGGGATGCTCTTTTCCCATAAGATAACCTCCACAAGAAGCGTCTCAATTGTAAACAAACAGGTCAGCCAACCTTTCAGAGACAAGTAGACAGATAGGCATTTTCGTCACCGGAAAGAAAAAAACAATTACTGAAATTTACCTGATTATAACATATTTATATTATTGAAAAGGATATACTATATCTAGTACTGTAATTTATAATGATTCGGAATAATATTTATCTCAATCACTCAAATTTCAGAAATCCAAAATATAAAGACAATGAATAAATAAGGGGGATCAGCAGAAGGTACTTGCATGTATCTCGTATAATGAAGGTTTCTTGAAAACACTATTTGGATTTTGACCTTCGAATAAAGTGGTTAATTATATAAAAGAGTATTATTTATTACAGTTGTCAGGTGCGGCGTACATTTAATTTGCAAAAAGATTGGTCCTATATAATATTTCAATGCGACGTATAATAACGGAGATATTTCGAATATTCCAAGTCCCTCCACTAACCCTCCCCCTGCACACAAGTGGAAACGTACCCATGGCCCACAAATGTATGCGAACTACTGGCCGACAGTAGCCAATTTATAGATGATATTTTTAAGTATTTAAGAAATAATGGATAATATAGCTATTATCTACAGTTATGAAAGTTATATATAGCAAACACTGTGAAATATAAGTTTTGCCTTCTTCCAGTTTAACGATTTATAGTTTTTCTTTTAGTTTTTTTCGTTTGTTTTATTTTTATTTTGTTCTTTCCTCATGTTGTGAATATAGTATTAGTAATTATAGTATATATTATAGTAAATATAGTATTTGTAATTATAGTATTTATTTAATTTTGTGAAATTATATACTAGAATGTCAAAAGATTAATCCCCATTATAGCGGCATCTCAAATAAATAAATTAAACCTGAAATAAATTAGCAGATCTACGCACTCGAAATATCAAAAAGAATTTAAAAGACCTTAACTTAAAGCTGAATTTGTACTAGAATTGTTAAAAAAAATGTACAATGAAGGTTTTATTTATTTATATAGCTTTAAAAAAGGCATAACCCTCCCCCCTCCACACACACACACACACACACACACACACACACACACACATATATATATATATATATATATATATATATATATATATACTGTTTGATAGGACACCATTTAAATCATCTCCTGGGTAGGGTCCTAGGGCATTTGAAATTTTCCCCCCCAAAAATCGCGTTATGAGCACAACCTAAGTAGCAGATTTCCCTTATTGAAAATGTGCTAATAAAATGAATCAGCAATAAATTCTATACGGTGTTATATAAAGCACAAATTTTAACTTGTCATTAGGCATTTGATGGACAGGAAGCTGAGTAATAACACTTCACCTTTGGCTGTCAGCTCAAATGAGCACCGTTCTTTACAATGTCTCTTTAATATTAAAAAATTATAGGTTAGTATGTGTCATAGACCTGTAGGTCGGGAGTTACGTAATCGGCAACGAATTTTTACGAGTCTATGGATCAGTGAATCTGGGGTTTATCAGATTTCCAACAGAGGGGAATGGCACGCTGATGTCATCACACATTTTATACACACTATTCCTCACTTAGTAAGACCCCCATGTAAACAGAAAATTTAAACTGGCCATAAGAAGTTTATTGGAACTGATTTCTTAAATGGGGAGAAAGGGTTTATTGGAGTAGGGATTGGTAGTCCCACCATATTAAACACGAAAAGTCTGTCACGCAGGGACTGCGTTAAATAAGCAGATTTCCCACATGCGTCATGTATTTGCTTTTATATCTGAAAACGTATATCGTACAACAATATTTGGTATTTAGGCTTAATATAAATCGATACATTAAATAACAGTTTATTGTTAATATTACATAAGTAGGAGTGGGGTTTTACTGAAGGCCGGAAACTAAAACATGCAAATACCTCGGTTAATAATCAAGATAGTGAAAAAAACGTACATAACATTTATAGAACATTACATTTTCAATAAGATTGGTTCTATACATTAAAATCTATAGTTTAAATATAAAGAAATATCGTTTAAATATCGAGTCAGGTAACGATGAAACTAAAATTGGGACCGCTAGTTCGTTAACAGACAAATATACATATATATACTTAAGGGAAATCTGCTAAAAGTTCGTCACACAGTGGCAGCGTAAACTATGAAGACTTGATCTCATCTCACCACATATTGTTTATTTATAACTAAAAATAGGGTGAGTAGAATTAGGGGTTGAAAGAAACTGTTGAATTTAAGTATGATGTTGAGCAAATAAATATTTTATAGTTAACAACGAAAAATTCTAATTCATGACGCCATCAAACAACGAATTTGTATGTATCTGTCATAGTAAACGCCCGTTGAATACTATATTTGGTAATTTTGTATAGTTTCGGTGGGAATAAGACGTTTCATGAAATATTTCCACGGATAATAAGGACAACCTATTCATGGAAACTGCTACACGTTAAATTATGTTCTTACCAAGGTAGTGCTTTTCCGGAATCGATGAATTGCCTTAAACAAGTGAAATGCAATATGAAAATAACTGCTTAAACTAAGCAAAGTTCCCACGTCCTGGTGAATGTATCTCATATAATATGATATTATTTATTAACGTCCACTTTTTGCTACTATGGCTAATTGGGATGGGTTATCTACAGGTTACCACCCATTTCAATCAAGGTTGGCGCGAAGGAATTTATTTAATGAGTTCGTCACTAAATAAATTACTATTGCCCAGGCGGGAATCCAACTCACCACTCGAGGTTTACCACGTGAGATTAGAGCTAACCTGAGCCCTCTCATATAATAAAGATCAGTTGAAAACAGTGTTTGTTATTAAATCTCAAAATAATATGTTTTATTATATATTGGTTTATTTTTAAAATGCAATGACTAAAAGAGAGTGTTTAGTAAAGACTAAAAATTTGAAAAATGTAAATATCCTGGTTAATATGCTTGACAGAGAAAATAGTATCAACAATATTTACAAAAAATTAACTTTGTAATGACGTTGGTTATTTGCAATTTTACTATCGGACTCATAGTAAGGGAGGTATTTTGAATTTACTATAAACTGGTATTGCGTTTTCCATTTCGGTATCCCCTTCTAAGCCCTCCTCCTCCCTGCCCGATTTCACTCGTTAATGAACTTGACCTTTGGTTTTACATTAAGCACTTATATGTCGAGTGTGTGTGTGTGTGCATTTTGTTTACTGGACCTAATTTTCATCATCTCCTTTGTAGGATCGACTCGCAAAGAGTACAATCTCAATAGCTGGTTTCACATAAGGGACATCTGCACTAGAGGGTGCACTACACTCAGCAATTCAAAAAAAAAAAAAAAAAAAATGTCCTCGTAAAACTTTCATTCATTTCAGACCAGGATATTGCAAATGAATTAATTTTGTTGATGGAAAATGAATCACCTGCAAGGAAATTATTTATCAGCAGAGTTAATAATTAAAGGTATTCATGGTCAGGTCATTTGATATTATTATTGTTATGCACTTAGAAGGTCTCTAGATTCAACCTCTGTTCATAATGGTATTTTTTATTTAGTAATAAACTATCGCGACATTGTTTATTTTTTAACAGCTTTGTCATAACTGATTGTTGAGGAAAACAACCCCTTAAAGTAATAAAATAAATTGGGATATTATGAAAAAAAACAAAAAAACATGATAAACATTTAAAAAAAATAAAACATTTGGATGTTTTAAATACCAGCACTTTATCACACTTTAAAATAAGTAATTTTACATATGCACTTGATTATATAGATGTTTCCTTTATATTAGCAGAATTTCCATTATTTAATTCATCTTTAAGGTTGTAGTCATGGCGCAGTTCTTGATAAATATTTTCCAATGTCCAAATCCCATTGGCAATTGATACTAGGAAACTGTGATATCTCACGGATGCGCGTGAGGCTGGAGAGCATCACTAAAGCAGAAATTTCTATTCATATCCTAGTACAAGCCAAAAAGAAAGGTCCGTCAAGCAGGGGCTGCGTTAACTAGGCAGATTTCCCACGTCCGTCACATATTTGCATTTTTCTCAAAATGTAAAAGTTCAATGTGAACAATATTTGGTATTTAGGCTTCATAATACAACAGCTTATTTTTAATATGGCATGAGTAGGAATGGGGGTTTACTGAAGGCTGAAAAGTAAAAAATGCAAATATCTCGGTTAATAGATAGAAGATAGTGAAAAACATACATAACAACATTTATGGAACATTATAAATTTGGCACTATACATATCTTTTCCGTACGACTCCTAATAACGCAGATATTAAGAATTTCCCCCTTCAAAACTCCACCTCCCATATGGTTGGATTTCAGCCATTAATGAACTCGATCTTTTGTTTTACATAAAAGTTTAAATATCGAGTTTGGTAACGATCAATCAAAAATTGTGCCCGCTAGAGCGTTAACAGACACACACACACACACACACACACACACACACACATATATATATATATATATATATATATATATATATATATATATATATATAGTTTTGGAGGTACCCCATTTTCATGATCTGGGTAGAATCGATGGACATTAGAGGAAATTTGTCGAAAACCGCTCCTGGAGTACGAGATCAAAAGCTGATTTCCCTTAAGAGTAATCTAGTAATAAAGAGGAAGCTGTGGGAAAGCACTGTTTTACCGAACATGATTTGCAGATGTGAGACCTTGTGTATTAACAGCATGATAATTCGAAACTAAGAGCGACAGAAAGGGTCATGGAAATTATCAGAAATCTGCTAAAACGTGAGGATGTCCAAGACCTTGATGAGGACATTATACAGAGGATACACAATAGGAAATGGTCTTGGAGTGGACATTTAACGCGGTAAATTCACACAATATCTCTCTAGCAGCCAATTATTTTAATGTAATCATTACTTAACTCGACATTAAGTGTTTCTTATAAAATATTAAGCGTTTGTAAAAATAACTGCAACTACTCTAGGGCGAAAGTAGAAGTTATACGAAAATCAGAATTTAATTTTTTTTTAATTTAATTCAAATTATTCTTCATTGCTTAAAGGCAAGAGGCACCAATAAAAACACCTTTCTTTCACCGTATAATTTATTCAAAATTGCATTACATGTTTCGTGGCTTACCTACCACCACTTCAGGGGTCATTCTTTATCAAAAAATAACATTAATTAAAAACAAAACGAAACCAATGACATTTAATTGCTGCATTACTGCATTAATTAGAGTGACCTAAAATAATACATTTATTAAATTTAATTACATATTGCTTACTGTTAGTTCTGGTGTTTGTTCCCTCCTAGATTACTTAAACGACTCTTCCGCACTGGGGAAGTCGTTGAAAATGAGATTCCCGAAGCAGGTTAACACAGATGACTATAGATAGATTATTTTTAAGTTCGACTTTGAACCCGATTATTTCTCGTAATAATTTAAAATCGATTATTTTAAAATAAAATATTCTAGAATATATGCTTAAGGTATTTAATTTCTTTTTCTTCTTTCTCATTGACTTTATAGATTTCTTTCTATTTTTATGATGTGAATATTCTCTTTTACTTTTCGTTTAATATTATTTCTTTTTTATTGATTATTTGAACGTTTTCAGAATTGAGTTTCTTGGAACTGGAATGATGAAAACGTGATAGGTAAACCACGAAGCATTTAGTGTAATTGTGAATTGCGTTTAAGGGGAACGAAATGTGTCTTAAAACTTTGAAGAATATATAAGAATATTTTGTCCAGAATAAGAAGAGTTTAATACAAGGGAAATCTCTGAGTCGCATTTGTTCATATTTGGTTAAAGCTTCACTCTAAATCCTTGAACAAATATTATATTTTGAGTTGTAAATCTAATTATACAATGTAGCGGTGTATTTAAAGACTAATGAGGAAATGTAATTTCATACTTTTTAACTATCAAAGGAGATATTCTTACTTTTGCACAATATATTATTATAAGACTCGTGTTACACGCCAGGTTTAAAAATGGTTTCCCCATCGATACATGAGAATTGTCTTACCTTAGCATTATTGTTATATCTACTGGTTTCGCCTGCAAGTTGTTTTCGTGAGCAGTAAATTCAGAATTTCATATAAACGAAGGGTGGCATTAAGTGGTTTGCCGTTACTTTCTGTAGAAGTCTATTCAACAATAACTGAAGAGCAGAAAGAATCCAAAGGCAGTTTTTTTTCTTCCTCTTAGTATCCCTATTAGAAGTAATTTATTTGAGTACATGTTCCATTGCCGCATGGTATACGTATTACATTACTGTTATATCTACTGGCTACGCCTGCAAGTCGTTTTCGTGAGCAGTAAATTCAGAATTTCACATAAACGAAGGGCGGCATTAAGTAGTTTGCCGTTACTTTCTGTAGAAGTCTATTCAACAATAACTGAAGAGCAGAAAGAATCCAAAGGCAGTTTTTTTTTCTCCTCATAGCATCCCTATTAGAAGTAATTTATTTGAGTACATGTTCCATTGCCGCAAGGTATATTACATGTATGATTATGTTTAAATACATTTTTACAATATATATTATTTAATGGGTTATTACCATATAATTAAATATAATAAAAAAAAAAAAGCAGTCAGGGGACTGCCGGTAGAAGTGAAAACTCCTTTAGCTTTGATCGCTCAATTTTGGCATTGCTGAGAAATTTTTTTTACGAAGTCTTATTTTAAAAATATTTTTAGTTATTTATCAATAAGTAACAGTTATGTTCTATTTTACATGAAAAAAATGAAATGACAAAAATAATAGTGATAAAAAAAAATAATGTACCACGAATTGTTTTATTTATCAATATAAAATACTATACATAATTATTTCAGTTATTTTACATAAAAGAAAAAAATTACATTTCAGAATTATTACAAATGCTTTACAAAAATAAGTTAAGTACACTCAGAAAAATCAATTTCTATCCATAATTTCAACAACTCTTGCACCATCATCACTGCCAGCATCATCACCAATTTCTAAAACTGATACAATCGGTATATGGTAGCTAAAGTAGGATACAAACAGTTTTGATTCGAATTTATTTAAATATCGGAATTTATTTAAATATTCGAATTTATTTAAATATTCGAATTTATTTAAACTTCGGATTAAAATATCTATGAAAGTAAAAATGGTAGATATATAGTATCTGTGAACGAAATGATGCTGGTTTTGTCCTCTTTAAAATGGTATGCGAACGAAAACTCTAGCTAATTTGGTTCAGGAGTTATGAAGAAAAGAAGCTCCTTTAGCTTGAGTACTAGCGGTGGCGGTGGCGGTGTCGCGATTTCATACTTTTTTCCTCTCCCGCAAATGCTTCCTTACGGGGTGCACAACGTGCCTAAAGAAGTTTTCATTTCAATTGTAAATAAACTATCAAATGATTAGGTTATAAAATACCATATGATTTTATTTCTAAACCTTAGTACTAGCGGTGGCGGTGGCGGTGTCGCGATTTCATACTTTTTTCCTCTCCCGCAAATGCTTCCTTACGGGGTGCACAACGTGCCTAAAGAAGTTTTCACTTCAAAAAACCCCTTAAGGGAAATCAGCTATTGAGGTTGTACTCATGACAGAATTTACGAAATTTTTCTTCAAATGTCCATCGATCCTACCTAGTGGATGACGAAAATGAGGTCCGTCCAAAACTGTATATACTATATATATATATATATATATATATATATATATATATATATATATATATATTTGTCTGTTACCGCTCTAGCGGTCGCAAGTTTTGTTTAATCGTTACCAAACTCGATATTTAGTCGTTTTATGTAAAAAGAAAGATCAAGTTCGTTAACAGCTGAAATCGGACCAGTGGGAGGGGGGGGGGTTTAGAGGGGAGAAAATTAAATTCGAAATATCTCCGTTACTATACGTCGGATCGAAAAATTGTACAGAACCAATCGTATTGCAAATTAAATTTACTATAAATATTGTCATATACATTTTTTCTCTATCTTGAATATTAACCGAGATATTTGCATTTTTATTAAATCGGGGCGCCTAACGGACGAGAGTTACTTTCCCGCCAAAAGCTAGTTCGGCCGTTTCCTTCACTGGCTCGGCTCTCGTGAAATTTCTCTATTGTAAAACTTCACGTGGGAAATCTGCTTAGTTTACGCTGCCCCTGCGTGATGGACTTTTTATTCTAAAATTTTCCCTTACTAAGGAAAAATGATAAAGTAAATCTTTAGCTCAGAGGCCCATGAAGAGTCAAGGTGAAGAGGAATGTGTGTGTGCCCATATGAAGTAATTTGGCAAAGTATTCTCTGGAAATCTGATGAAAATTGTGAATGACGTATCTCATGTCCATACATCCAATAAAACTGATTTTTTACTTGATTATAATGTTGAGTTCCTTCTGATTCATCTTGAAACTGTCGCGATTAAGATGGCCAGCGGAGTGGAACCAGTTGGAAGCAAACGAAGTAGAACAAGTAGAAATAATCGGAAAATTATTCTTATCGCGCGATTTTCTAACCTCCTTGCCGGGGAAATATGGCATCTCAATGATTAGAAAACAAAAAGGAATGTTTCCTTGGAAATGAAACATTCATAACAAAGCAGTATTGGGTGAAGGAGGGGGATAAAGGTAAAATCCGTTCCATGGAGGCTCAAATAACACATGCAGTCGGCAAAGCGATAATGATGGTAAAAATAATGTTGATCCATTATGATTATTTCTCATATAATCCAGTATCAGGTTGACTATAGGAGCTAAATCTGTTCCAAATACATATATACGTGTGTAGAATAAGCCCACAATATTTTGACGATTTTCCATTCCACTGATGATGAAATGTGTGACCTGAAAGTCCACTCCCGGTTTGGTTAAATCTTTCTTAAGGAACGAGGGCTTTTTATTCCTTTTTTCCTGTGATCTGCTTTCTTTACCATCCAGCTCCTGACAATTGATCTATAGCTCTCGCAGCTTAATAAAACATAGTTGCCCAATATATTTTACCAAGCATCGCATGTTATATGGTTTTGATGTCCTTTTCTTATCTTGAAATGAGGTAGGTTTATTTAATTAGTTGCTCACTGGTCTAGCGATGCAGATTACTGCTTAAGTATCAAGAATGAATAGATTGATAATAGTTCTTTTACAAGAAATCTAGGAATGACCATAAAGTCATGCATGAGCTATGCTTTTGGTGCGATCAAAGCTATTCCCAATACTGAACTCATATAGTCTTAAATGTCAATAAGCTTGTTTTAGAATAAAAACAGTGTATTTTATTATTGTTGTTGTTCGGCGCAGCCAGCAAAAGTTCCTTTCTGTATTGAGCCGTGCGTACTTAAGTGCTAGTTTTTAACATGGGGTGAAACAAAGAGGTCCTAAAAACCGAGAGATGGTATCTATCTGACATTGAGATTGATATCTTTGGTCGCAAACGAAACGTGAAACACATGCCAGCCTCAATTAAGGGGTCTGAAGGACCCTTCTTGTGCCCTTTACTGACGCCGCACAGTGGGACCATCAGCTAGTATGGAAACTAAAAAATAAATAACTAACATTCTACCCTCTAAAGTGCAAGATAAGACAGAATAATTCTTATTGTAGTGTTCAAGCAAAATTAAACATTCCAAAAAATCAATGATTCCAACGGTCAAATTCACTTTATTACAATTTGAATCAGTAATCCGCCTGCAAGACTTGTAGGATCCATTTACAATTAGCGTTCAGCTCTATTAGTTCTTAAATTTGTACTAATGGAGGAAGCAAATTGAAAATAAAAGTTCGTCAATCAGAGACTGCTAAACTAAGCGCGTGAGTCACATATTTGCATTAACCAAGAACGTAACAGTTCAATGAGAACAATTTTTGGAATTTAGTTTTCAAATAATGTGCTTCATAATGCAACAGCTTATTGTTAATATGATATGAGTAGGAGTGGGTGTTTACTGAAGGCCGTAAACAAAAAATGAAAATATCTTAATTTAAAATCAAGGTAGTGAAAGAACATACATAACAACATTTATAGAACACTAAATTCGGAATAAGATTGGTTCTATTCAATTTTTCAATCCGACAAATAATAACGGAGATATTAAGAGTTTTCGAAATTCCCCATCTAACCCCCCCCCCTCTCATACTGGTCAGATTTCAGCCATTAACGAACTTGATCTTTGTGTTTACAGAAAATGTTTAAATGTCGATTTTGGTAACGATCAAGCATAAATTGCGACCGCTAGAGCATTAACTGACAAATATGTATATGTGTGTATATATATATATATATATATATATATATATATATATATGTTACTGTAAAACCCTGAAGAGTGGTAAATGTCCGAAATGTAGATGAAATTCGAGCTTTTACCGCTTGGCAGTTGGCCAATCCCCGGATTTACCGTCTGGCTAGGTAAATGCCCGAAAAACATTAAATAAATGTAAGATTTCGTACTTTTACCAATGCTGTTTGGTAAATGTGCGGATTTCCCAAGGCCCATTGGTAAATGTCCAGTGAAGGGGAGTGGATGGAAACCAATTATACTTCAAAGTGGTCTGAGGGGATTAGGTTTATTCAGGCCATGAAAAACAGAGCCTACAACGAAGGAATCAAATGCTCTCCCTATGAAGCCATGTTTGGAGTCCTCATAAAAATGGGTCGGCTACCTCGAAACTCACTCGTGATATGACAACCAATCTCGCGTCTGTGGAACAGCTTGAGCAAATTCTTGATGATACTACTGTATCTTTTCCATCTACTTCCCAACAAGATGAGGTTCAAACGTTGGCTCTTGAGGAAGATATGACAAAGTAAAACATCCTGATGGCGGCAAACTTCAGCAAGACAGTGACAATAATAAGTTATCTGCCACCGAACAGAAGATGTGCTCTAAATTTAAAGAAATTTCCCAAGCAGCAAGGGAAGACCGAGAAAATGGAAAAATACGACGAAAAGAAAATTCCCAGATCCCGAAGATGGCCAGAACGTGAGGATCAAAATTCCTGATGTCGACCATCTAAAATCGACCCCAAAAGCATGATTGCAGTGATCGTCAAAAAGAAGATGGTTTCTACCAACTCGGAATATCTTCAGGAAAATACATTATATTCGCGTGATCAGTTTATATTGACTGTTGACGAACTGCGGTGCGAAGAGATAAGTCCTGGTAGCCAGGGCTTCAAAAAATGCAACTGCTTAAAAAAATGTTCAAATAAGAAATGTTTGTGCAAGTTAGCTAATATGAAGTGCAATTCAAAGTGCCACAATTCTCTCCCATGCTGTAACAAATAATAATAAAACTTATTCTAAAATTTTCATTTCAAATAACCTTTATTCCAACTTTTACGGCAGACTCTGGGAAATGTTAGGATTTACCAAAATCTGTTGGTAAAAGTCCGAAAGACGCATCCTGATTGAGATAATTCTAGCTTTTACCGAGCCTCTTGGAAAATTCTAAGATTTACTGGTAAATCTTAGGATTTACCACACTCCGGGGTTTTACAGTAATATATATATATATATATATATATATATATATATATATATAATTTTGAACGAACCTCATTTTTTTGTCATCTCCTGAGTAGGATCGATGGACATTTGAGGAAATTTTTCGAAAATCGCATCATGAGCAAGTCCTTAATCTTTGGGTCACAGTGCTTTGGTGGTTGGCTCGAAGCATCCCTTGTCCTATTGAGGTGTCATTAGCTCAGATCAAAGATGGTTACTTCTTAATTCCAGTAGCTACTCAGTTGGTTTACTTATGAGGACACTCCAGAAGCAGATAAAAGTCCAAACTCAAATCTTGTCCCCCTCAAGCATATAGGTCAAGTACTACAACCAATGCTATAAGATGAAAAGTTTTCTAGTCAATATTTTTATTATTTTAATACAGGAGCTTTTTTGATGCCTTAGATTGATGGTAGAAACGTGGAAAGTGAGGCAAGGAATCAAAACCTCATTAGGGTATCTAAATACAATCGGCTGCGAGTGCCTTTTTGACAGATGATCCCAAATAATAAGCACAGCTTATTTTAATCCCTTTCCAGAACAATTGAATGGACCAAACAAGCATAACTGAGCTAAAATACGTTCGAATCTAATCAAATCACCAACAATTAAAAAGAGTTGAGGGCCTCCTTTCCAGTTTGTATAGTATAATAATTTATACTAAACTAGTATATACAAATAGGAAAATATACCTCATGCCATGATTCCAGTAATTTCTATTATGTCTCTGAATTCCATGGTACTCCCATGCGACAAAAGAAGGTGGATTTCTAAAATGAAAAAAAAAAAAAATGAATCAGATTTTCTTTTCAAATTAACAAGATTAACAAATAATCAAAGTTTAAACAGATTTTTATTTTGAACTATGGATTCAAGGCTAAAATGAACAATGGGCTATGTTTATTATTCAATAACAATGAAACCAAACTATCAGGTAGAAGAAGGCCTTAATTTTTATATTAGTATTCTAAAATTTTATCTCTAGTACATCTAATTACCAATTCTCTCAAAACTGTAAAACTCAATCCTACAAATCCTCTAAATTTCAATAATGATGTCATAATATAAAAATAATAACTTTCTAAACCTGAAATTATTTATGTTAACTAGGTAGGTATTAAACATCATGATAAAAGAAACTTAAATGTTTATTTAAGTTATAAATAGAATAATAGGTGGATCAGGTTAGACATGGGATAAAGTGTTGGTCTTAACATCACTTGATTAAACCAAGGTACGAATAATATAGGGTTAAACAAGAGTCATGAATTTCATCCTCACCTGGGCAATAGGAATTTATTAAGTGGCGAGTTCATTAAATAAAATCCTTAGCACCACTGAGGCAAGAAAAGGATGGTCACTTATAGATACTCCATCCCAATTAGCTTTAATACCAAAAAATGGACATTAATAATTTTTTTTTAATTGAATAATAAATAATAATAATACACTTTACGTAAAATTTTTAGCAATGAAATTTATACATTAATAATGAATTCTCTAAACACTCAACTGATTTAGACATAAGCTTAAAGACAAAGCTGTTGTAATAGACAGATTTTCCAGACATTACCCATTTCATTCATTTGCTGATTCACAAATAAGGATCATACCTATTTTTTTTTAGTTTAAGTAGCCTGAGTAGTCTTAATCTCACTTGGTAAACAGTAGAGGGTTTGATTCTTAACTGGGCAATAGGAATTTACTAATTGACAAAATCATGAAATAAAATCTTGTCCCACTGGCTACAAATGGATGACAACCTATAGATAAGCCGTCCCAATTAGCCATAAGAGCACAAAGTGGATAATAATAAATAACACGCTACAGACGTTACATTTTTTAAAATAACTGAGTGTAATAAATTTATTGATAATATTATTTTTTTATCTGATGTTTAAGTTATTTTAACAACTGGTAGCCCCTATTAAGGATTGTGTAAACATTATATGTGTTTCACATTTGGTTTTCAACTGATTAAAATGAATATCCCTTCTTGAAGTATATTTACCCAAGAGAAGCAATAATTATGTTCAAATTTATGATTAAAAATCATTTACGTTAACAACCTCCCTTTACTATTGAATCTATTTCTTTTAACATGTTGTATACTATTAAAATGATCCCGATCTGGAGATTATGACTGGGACTGGAATGAAGCTCCCCAATTAATTTTTCATTTTAGATAAGAAAATAATACTATTTATAGAAGAAGAAACTGTTAGATGCTCCATAAAGATCACTGGGCATACATTTTAACTATTAACTGCTTGCATTCATTCACTTCTACTACTTTAGGAATACCATTCCTTTAACAAGTATAGACGTAATTGGGGTGAAGGTTCTTGAATATAAAAATAAATTTACATTTTTGTACATATACAAAAATTGAGAAAACGTTTAATATTTCTTCTTTTATGGAAAAAATTGAATACACATTTTTTTTTTCCGTTGGAGTATTAAAAAAAAATATTAGCACAACTAAGAAATGGTGGTATAATACAGGCATCATTTTTCAAGCAGTTTTACAAGAGAAACCCATTCCCTTTGGTTTCAAGCAGTAGACCACGAGTGCATCTGATTCAAGGTGTTTCCATGGTTAACTCTATGTGGACAAGCAGACAATGAATGCCAGATGGAATATCTTTGAGCGTCTGTAGTTTTAAAAAAAATCTGAAGTGCACACCTCATGACTTCCTCATAATCAATTTACGTATTAAATTAATAAAATAAATTGATCTATTTAAAATGATTATTACATCTTGATTACATTTGAAAGTCATGTACAATATCACCACTCCTATGGAACAAATCACAAAAGGTAAGAGAAAATAATTTATAGAGGGTCACTAGTCAAAATAGGTCATGAACAGATAATTCTTTTGAAGTATTATCAACATATAGTATAGATGCATATTAATGAATAAATTCTTTACTTTGTAGAAGGATGTAAGAATATTTATTTCATTGGAAACACTTTGGATCATATTTTCTACTTAGATACCTTTTCTGCGAGCCATTCATTGATGAACATTTTGGCGTAGAGAAATATTAGAGCTACCAGAACTAGATATAATAGAATAAAAATATGTTGCCACCTGATAATAGACAGAGGTTTTAAATGAAGTATCAGGAACAGTACTGATGGTTACATTATTTTATTCACGGAACAAAAAGTGATAAACAGCAAAAAAAAAATGCAAGTAGAGACACCTATGGGATGTATTTTTTATTGTTATTTATTAACGTCCACTTTTTGCAACTCAGGCTAATTAGGATGGGTTATCTACAGGTTACCACCCTTTTCTAGCCAGGGTGGGATTTTAGGATGTTATTTAATGAATTTCGTCACTAAATAATTTCCTTTGCCCAGGCGAGAATCAAACTCGCCACTTTAGGTTTGCAATTGTTATTTATTAATGTCCACTTTGTGTAACTAAAGCTAATTGGGATATGATATCTATAGGTTACCACCCTTTCGTAGCCAGGGCGGGGTTAAGGATTTTATTTAATTCAATTCCTATTGCCCAGGTGAGAATTGAACTTCAGTCTAAGTTTACCAAGTCAGGTTAAGACAATGCCTTAACTTGCATGGCAAACTTGAGCAAGAACCAAGGAATGTATTTAAAAATGGCATGAATAAGAGCTTTTAAAACACTATTTACTAACTTATTTATTTTTATTATTAATAGAATTAAAAGTATTGTAAACCCTTTAATATTTTTCTCTAAAATAGTTACCAAAAGCTTTGTCAACTGTATTAAGATCTATAACTTAATGCTCTAATGGTTATCTACACTGATTATCGAAATACAAAAAATAAACAGAAAAGGTATTATTTTAAGAAATATAAAAAAATGGGCACTTACTTTGACATACTATAAAGAAAAAATGAATGAAGTTGTTGTTTACTACTTGAGTTCGCATGAAGCTCTAAAAGGTTGACTGCTGATTAAAATCAAAAAGTGTTATCTAAAAATTGCTTTTTCATGACCCAATACTTAGGCCTTGTTTTTGCTATTAGTTTATAATTGAGTACAAGAGAGATAAAGAAAAACATCTCTTAGTACTCTCAATAAGGCAAGCCGTGAGTCATCATACTATACACCCAGTTATAAATAAACATTATTTTTTGTTACGCATATTGTATTTTTGTATTGCTAAGTTTTCTTTTTCTAAACATGACATTCAATGAGGCTTCTTTATTAACGTACTATATAAAGGCTTTTAAAATTTGAACCAACATTTAATGAGGTTTAACTAAATGAACATATTCAGGAAATTGTTGAGTAATATATAAACATGGACTCAATTATTGAAAGCAGTAAAAAAAAGTTATCCTATTTTATTTTTTATTGAGAGAGGTATGCCCTGGTAATAGTAAAACCCTTTATTTAGTTCTTATTTAGCACTGTCAGTAACTCTCAAAGCTGCTGCCCTAAATTTGATTTAACCCAACTCTTATTAACTCTAAACTTATTATTATAAATTGAAAACATATCTATTATTATGAGCCAGATCATACAATGTTAACCAATGTCATTGCAAAGTTTAATTTTCTCAACATTTTGTTTTATAATTTTTTTCTATAAATCAAATATTAACATAGATATTCGATTTTTTTTTTTGTTTTAGCTAACTGTAAGCCCCTCTCATAATCATTTCATTATCCATCAGCCCATATTCTATGAAATGTCTTACTTCAATACTATGTCAAAATACTTTAAATTTAATCTGGAAATAAGATGATTAGTGGCTCAGACGCTGGAAGTGAGACTCGTGTTGCAGAAGAGAGGGGGATTTACAGAAAACTGAATTAGTTCATTGATTTTTTTCTGGAAATTTCACAATACTCTTTCGTTTCACATGGAATTGAAATATCAACAATTTTGGCCTTTGGTGCCTGTTTGTTACCTTCTCACATCTAAACTACTAACCCAACTAAGACTTTAGGGTATACTAATATTCATGAATATGAGCAGGAGTGGTGATTATAAGAGAGGACTGAAATGAAAAATCACAATATTCCATTTTCTATTGGTTTTTTGGCAAATGTGCACATAACAAAAGTTGTTATTTAGAGTAACTTTTCTTGTATTACGACACATAAACGAGATATATGCTAAAAACTATAGTGGGAGTGACAATTATATTGGGCCTAATGACTGAACCAAACTAAACAAAATACAGTGTGGATTAGGTCTTCCATGATTATAAGCTAACATATCTATGGACGAACAGGAGCGGGGGTTATTAGGGAGGCCTAAATGTACATAGGGAGGGGACTTATTATAGCCTTCAATGAATAACATTCGCTCACAATATTCATCCTAAATATTTCCTGAGCAAAGCTACGTCAATAATGATATTTAATGATGATGAATGAATGCTATCCATGATTATAAATAATATTGTCTATAGAATCTTGCACAGTGCAGACATAATTTTTTTGTAGTCTATCAATGATTGATAACACAGCTCGTATCCATAAAAATTTATATTAGTAGTTATATATATCCATGATTAAACTGGGAGGATGTTGGTTAAAATTTATTTTACATAAGTAACAGTAATAAATAATAAAGATTTATTCCTTCAAATTATAAAAATAATGCATTTACACTCAGAAAGAAAAGCCTACTTTATACAATAATAAATTGAAGTTTAATATATTGTTTCCATTAATTTTGAAAATATAGCTGATAAAAAAATGTTTATTTGCCATGTGCATGGCCCAGTTGCTTAGTAGGTACAAACATACTCAATCATATCAGGAGGACTTTGGTTTGAGATACCACTGAGTTAAACCTTTTTCTCCAATGAAGATAAATATTAAATAACTGTTAATGAAATTTTGATAATTTGCATTAATTTTTTCAAATCTTAATAGCAAACAATATAAATAATTAAGAATATAAAATATTTTGGTTTAAGGGGATAATTAGAAAAAAATCTATAACTAATCCTGCAGTCTACAAAAAGGAGCAAACGTATGAGGTAAGTAGTATCTTAATTAAGAAATCTTAAAAACATTGTTACAGGAATAATGAAGGTTCTTTTTTTTTCTTTTTGTAAATATAGTCTTAATCCATATAAATCTAAAATAACAAAGGAATCTTATATATAAGATGGATAATACCCAATAAATATACACATTCTAAAAAGGTACATTTTATTGTTTAGTTAAAAGGTATCCTACAAGGAATATCACAGATATCACAACTTCCTGAGTAATGCGTTTTAGAAAACAGCACAAAAAGTTATTGCTAATAACCCCTAAAATACCAGGTAAACACATAAGTTATATATGTTTTCATCTCTTAACTATATCAATCTTTGGAAGTTACTAACATTTTTGGCAATTTTATGAATCTCTACACTGTAGTTCTTGGATCAACAATCTGTTTTGTGGAATGATACAGACACTCATGGCATAACTGGGAAAGTGACTACATATGTACCACAATAGATAGACTGGCTAGGAAATTAATAGTGGGGGGGGGCAACCAAATGTTCTCCCTTGTTAGCACCATGTAAATTCCAATAGTTAATGACCATGGGATGGAGCTACTAATGTTCTGCTGGAAGAGTAGAAAACTTCTGTGGTGTTAGTAGTAGTATTTCAGTATTTTCAGTCTTAGGTAAATTCTCACTCATATTTATTTATGTGAATTAAATATCTATATGCAGTTTAGATTTCGAGAATGGTTTACATTTAGTTCTTACTATTTGATAAATAAAGAAAAGATTTTTCCGTCATGCCATTAATTAAAATTTTAGTAACACATCCAACCAGTTGCAATGGATACTTGATCGATACCAAGCTCGATATTTAACAATGCCTTATAAAACTAAATGTTTGTTAATGCCTGAAATAAGACCAGAAGAATTCGGGGCTTGGAGAAGTGAGGTAAGTATTAAAGCCCTGGATAATATTTTGTGTCAAATCAAAAAATGTAATAAAACCAATGCTATCACCACTTTCTAAAATTGGTCTACTATTTATTTTTCTGAAACTCATAAAATGTTAATAAGTAAGTTGTATTTTTTTTGTGTAGGTTTTCAGCATTCATTAAAGGCCTCTTATTCATGAAATTATTAAATGAAGCTACTTAACACTATATACTATGTTTAATCAAGAGTACACATTAAGAAATAAATAAAGAATAGAGCAAATCATGGCTGTTGTTTCTATGCATTGTCATGATTGATTTTTTTTTTGTAAATTTACATCAACCTAAGCATGGTCAAATGATATATATATATATATATATATATATATATATATATATATATATATATATATATATATATACATATATATACATATATATCATATTTGAAGAAATGTTTTGAAAATCCCATCATGAGTACAACCACAAAAGCTGATTTCCCTTAAGGAAAATCTGCTTTCGACATATATATATTGTCTGGTAACACACTAATGGTCCCAATTTTTGTCTGATCGATTCCAAATATTGTTCTCATTGAACTTTTACGTTTATATGTAACTAATGCAAATATGTGAAACACTTGAAAACTCTGCTTAGTTAATGCAGCCCCTGTGTGACGGACTTTTTCATCTTATTACAGGAAACTGAGTAATAGGAGTTATATATGACATAAAATAAACTTCTTAGTAACAATACCTATATCAGACACAAAACTGTAGACCAGGCTAATGATCATCAGGAATAAAACACAGTGTATTCCGTTAGGAAATGATAATTAATAACAAAGCCATCAGGAAGAAGTACTTGAAGAGAATAGAGGATTCCTCCCGAGGCCAAAACGAATAAACAGCCTCCCACACAAATGTCTGCACAAACTTAAAGGAAGGCAGGAACTCTAAAAATGTCACATACTAAAATTTGAATGAATATCCTAGATTATCCTACTGAAAAGGAGTCAGAAAGGAATTAAGGAGGAAATATGAACCAATCTGAGTGATTTAAAATCCAGTACTTCTTATATGATTACCTGGTATTATTTTAATACATAGTCACTGTTGGGCATTTACTCGAGTAAACATAAATTTGTAAGGGGGGAACTGTTCATAGATCATGACGAATAAGCGATCATTCTTGAAAATAGTTTAGCTGTGACTAACTCACTGATCATTCATTTAATCACCGTGAGTAACTCACTGATCATTCATTTAACCCTCCGTTGGGCTCAGCTGGCCGAGAGGCCTGGAAAACACACTTTTTGATACCCCGCCTCATCCTGTTTCCCCTGAGAGGCGCCATTTCCAGTAGTTTCCTGATTCGTGTACATGGTTAGAATCCCCTATTATAGTCTATTGCCATCCTTCATCCAGCCTGTCTGGTCCCTAGGTGGCTTGTGAGGCTGACTGAGCGATTGCTCCTTAATTTTTATATTTTAAGATGAGCTTTTTCAAGATATATTAATTGCAATAGTTCCTTTTACTAAGATTAATGCTATTCTATACGGAAGTTCGTCTATATCTTGAGAAATAAGTGCTAGTCTAACCCTGGCCTTTCAGGCCGAATACGCCTGATCAATTTTACTTGTTTTAGTTTAAGCTTCATTCTATTCTAATAAAGTCATTATTTTACGTTCTAAATAGTATATTTGTTTTCCTTAGGTCCTAGCGAAATAGGTGGGAAGTGGGGGCTAAAATATGTGGGCGGCCTCTCAGGCCGGGTGCGCCCGATTTTGTTTCGTCCAGAGGTGCGCCCGACGGAGGGTTAATCACCGTGAGTAACTCACTGATTATTCATTTAATCACTGTGAGTAAAGATTAAATGAGCGGTGAGTGAATTACTCATGGCTAAATGGTTTATAAGTGATCACTCATCACTTATAGTCTATGAATAATTCTCCTCCTTATTCATTTATATTTTAATGAGTAATTGGCCAAAACTGCCCATTGTGGAGCAATGTCAGATTACAGCTTGCATAAGATTATTGCCTCAAACTCATTCCCACTACTTATTTCAAAAGTTGCACATCACAGAAAATTGCAAGACTTAAGTTAAAACATAAATTCACTAGTAGTTGTTCAACAAATCTCCAGGTTTCTAAAACACTAATTCCTAGTAATCAAGGAACATTATGATACAGCATCAGTGAAACAATGTTTAGCAGTGGGATCACGATAGGAATTTTCATGTTGAACACTTAACGAACTAGTCCGACATTTCGCAAGGCACAGTTCATAATGGTCAGTCACTGATGCAAAAACTACATGAAATGTTGATGGTGCTCTTCTCAATACTCCTTGAAGAAGTTCTTTCTGGAAACAAAATTATATGATCAATAAACTAGATATTAAGGGCTGAGGTTAGCCATGTGAGTTAAAGCATTGACCTTAATCTCACATAGTAAACCTAGAGTGGCGAGTTCGATTCTCGCCTGGGCAAAGGAAATTATTTAGTGACGAAATTCATTAAATAACATCCTAAGTCCCACCCTGGCTAGAAAAGGGTGGTAACCTCCAGATAGCCCATCCCAATTAGCCTTAGTTGCAAAAAAGTGGACGTTAATAAATAATAATAATAATAAAAACTAGATATTAAATAAAATAATAATAATCTTTCTTGTTCTGAATTTCATTTCATAACTATGTTACACTATATCCTGCTGTAACTTAGCTTTCTAAGAAATAATAAAAAAAAGTAGGAAGTGAATAGAAGACAAGCCCCCAAGGGTGATTATATAAAAATAATTCTCTTCCAGCGACAAAATAGGTAAAAGAGTATGATGTGCAATATGAACTGAACTATTTTAACTAATACAATATGTCCATTAACAATTTGACTATTGAGTAAAATCAGTTCTATGAAATTGAGGTTTAAAATAAAATACCCAGTGGGAACCCTTTCAAATGTGGTGGGGCTCTGGCTGACCCCAAGGATTTTCAAGTATGGGTGGGTTCTGGAAGTACCACAAATAATAGGCTTATGCTACACATGACATACTTGCAGACAGAGAATCGAGCGCAATAAGAAATATTGCAGCTTTGGCTGGAGCTGTTTAAAGTGGGCTCACAATAAGTCAGGGAAGGAAAACTAAGATTTTTATTTTGCTCATGTCTTTTCTTGTATCCTTCTGGATCTGGATTATCCTTCCAGTATGAAAATTTATTTTCTGGCTACATACTCCATAATTTTAACATTATGCATATTCTGATTTATATATGCCCCTTCACCCCCAAGTAGCTCTTTGAAAATGAGTTCATAAGCTAAAAAAACTGCTCTTAAGTTGGCTACTTAAAACAAAAGGCTGGGTCTGACTTGTATATTGATGAATAAGACCTCTTCACAGTTTCCTTTATAAAATACAAAATACATATAAGATCTACAGTTTTATGTAAACCTAACACTTTCAAGTTCAATAATGGAACCTGGGTGAGAGGGGGATTAGAGGCTGGAAATTGAAAATTCATAATATAACATTGCATCTCTTATTTCATGCTTAAATACCAAATATTGTTTTCAACGGACCTTTATTATTATGTGACTGAGCAAACAATTTAAAGAACCAATCTTGTTAAACTATTCATGGTCTACAATCGTTGCTATATACATTTTTTGTAACTCAAATATTAAATTAGCTATTCAAATTTCTTGTTTTCAGTCTACATTAAACCCCTATTTCTACTAATTCGTTTTTTATTAATAAAAAGAAAATACGTGGTGAGATGACATCAACAGTGTGTGGGAAATTTGCTTAGTTTAAGTTGTCCCTGCATGGCCGACTTTTTTTCATTTTTCCACTGCACTCTCATTCTATTTGATAGTAATTTGATTCCTCTTTAAAACAACATAAGTGTTAGGTTTACATAAAACTCTAGATCTTTTACATATTTTGTATTTTATAATACAAACTGTGATAAGGTCATATCATCCATATACCCAAGTCAGACCCAACATTTGTGTAAAGTAGCCAACTTAAAAGCAGTATTTTTTAATTTATTCAATCTTAATAGAAAGCAAATCAAGAGAAATATATTCACCACAATCAAGAAAAATGGAATATTCTGAGATAAAGACTTAAACAGTACCAGAGAAGTGAAGTGATAAATAAATAATTTTGTCATAAAACTAATAATCTCTTATTGAATAACGTCACACATCATTAATGTGGAAGAATCTAGCATATTATAAAATAATTATTTTTTTAAACACTTAATATTTTAATTGATGTTATTTAATCTAGCTATTTTTTTATTATTTTAAAACGTTTCCTATTTCAACAAATTTACATTTTTTTCTATAATGTACTTAATATTTTCTGTAATAATTTGCCGCTTAACCTATAGAAGGTTGCATTTTCTGTAGCTTCCTTTGTTCTTTTTTGTAGGTCTCGTGCAATTGTAACTTGTATTAACTTCGGTCTTAAAAACAATTTTACATATTCATTCATAATTACTCATTTCTTTTTGTTTTGCTTTGTATTTGTACTGTGCAATATTTTTTTAAAATTTTAAATCAGCCTGTTTGTGAGGTGTAATTGGTGTTGTGTTTACTTATTTCAATTATTACATAGTCTTGGACTTTCGAGTGTTCCTCCCCCCACCTTAATTTTTATTAACTCATTTAATCTTTTCTTTTGAACAATTAGATTAATGAACACCTGATAATTTAAGTCATGGGACAAAGGGCAAAAAAAAACTTAATTAATTTTACCTTGTTTGGTTGTAAGCAACATGAAACACAAAACTCATATATACTACAGCAACCATTTCCTTTACACGTTTCACATGAGTAACGGACATTTTTCGCATTTAGATCACAACATCCAGTCCCCAAAACATTGAATCTTGAACAAACGTATCCTGAAATTGAGAAACAAAATTTATTCAAGCTTATTTAACTAATCAAATTTATTATAAATAAATAAAAAACAAAATATTGAATTAATACCATAATAAAAATATGTTTATTAAAAAACAAAACAAAAATAGCTGACAAACCATTACTTATAAATACAAAAGAATGGTAGAGCTGAATTTACTGTTGCGATGTATTGTTAAAACTCCAGAATATGGTCTGGATATTGGCTTGAACTTAAGTAAGGACTTTTACTCATTACTGATCATATGTAAGTAATCATAATCATGGTACAAATTATATATTACAACCATAATAGTCAATGATTTTACAACAGAATATATAAGTATTAATTATATTTCTTATATTAATTCTTTTAATTTATAAATTAGACATATTTTCTGAAATTTAATTTCTATAAATATATATATTTTAATTTAGTTTCATCTTTTGTAATAAGTGGTTGGTTGTTGTACTACTTGCCCTTCTTGTATCTGTCCAATTATTTCTTAAACAGTAATTAGCCTCTGTTGATAAAACATAAGAAACAGAATTTCTAAGAAAATTAAAAAGTGAGACAAAGTCAAAATGTTACAAATTAAATAATCAAGCACTTCAAGTACTATGTTGTAAAGAATGTAAGAGTCAAACTTCAAAATTTTGAATAATTGCGGCAGTAAAAGAACATCACCAATGTAAAATTTATTTTTATTCTATTATTTAATGTTAAATGTTACCCATTTTTTTAGTGATAAGAGGATAAATATTCTCTAAAATTGTAGAGTAGTCGAACACTCTAAAAGGTTGACATTAAATATATTCGTGTGGATTTAATCCTATATATATATATATTTTAAATAATGAAGGAATAGAATGGGAATGTAGGACAGCAAATAATTCACAGTATATTAAGTTATTTAAATAACACTTAAGGCAACAATGCAAAGAGTATTAGTCAGAAAAAAACCACAACAAACATATTCAAAATTGACCAAAAAAACTTCAGACGAATTAAACTAAATGAAACAAATATACATTATAAATGGTCACCAACCTCTGTCATCAACAACAAGACTTTTCCCCTGAACAGAATTACGACAGGTGATAAGTACACTTGAATTGTCTGGAGTATCATCTTCTGAATGCCAAATAAGTGAATCAAAGTTTCCTAAATTCAAAGATTCCATATCTGTCCCTGAAGAAAACCGAGCCTAAAATAAATTTAATTTACTTAAAATTTAAGTAATCTTGCATAGCCTATAAAAAAAAAAAAAAAAACTGACTTACATCAAATATGAAGCTGAGGATACAGTATAGCAAAGAACACACAAAAATTATAAAAAGAATAACTTTTCTCCTAAAGAATCTACTAATATGAGCCCAGGGCATAATTTGAATTTAAACTCAATCATACTAGACCTGAAAGAGTAGAAGGTAACTTTTTGGTTATAACACTTTCCAAACAGTAGTAAGAATGACCCATGACAGCACTGTCAGGCAAAGATGAGTGGAGGGGGGTTCACATTTCGCATTAGAATTAATTATTATTGTTACTTTGCTTGTTGTTCAATTAAATATTATTGTGGAATTTTCCCCATTGTAGTGATATTTTCCAGTTAGTATAATACAACACTTTTTAATAGAAAAAACAAAACAACTATAGTTGAATTTGTTACTAAGTATTTACAGTTCACTTCATGGGAAGGATCAATGTACTGAAAATTAAGCACAAGAGTCGAAAGAATTGAAATGGGGAACTTCTAAATTTCTATGATTCATTTTTTGCTTTTACATATTTGTGAGAAATCATCATTTATTATTTGATTCTTAGTCATCTATATTAGTGAAATCTAGGAAACAATATTCAGCCTCATGGAACAAATTGGAGGTCGAAATGTACTTTTAACATAAAAGGAAAATTTTACCCTTATAGCAAAAATTACCAGTATTTATTACTTACGTACTTAAGTTTTTCATTTGGTAATTTCACTCAGAAGGCTAAATAACGAAATTAACATATTTCTCTTCTGTACCTTGTTGCATAAAGCGGACGTTAATAAATAATCTTGGTATTTTGTCTCCTTGTTGGTTGATGAGGTACTCTAAAAATCTGTAGTCAAGACTTTTATATCGTAAAACAAGATTCCTTTTTTTAATCCTAAGACTTAAACGTATTTTCTAAACGACATTTTTTATTTCACTTTGTTGATAAAACCACTAAACAACAGCCAACCATGAGAATGGAATTGAACAGAAAATATTTTAATTAAATTAATTAAAGCCCCAGCCGCCAGAGCTCTCGGCGGAAAGTCCCGAACATAGCCGACTCCTGCCGACCACACACAGAATATAAATGCAAATATCTCGGTTAATATTCAAGATACAGAATAAATGTATAGAACAATATTTATAGTAAATGTAATTTGCAATAAGATTGATTCTATACAATTTTTCGATTCGGTATAATAACGGAGATATTTCGAATTTTCGAAAATCCCCCCTCTAAACCCCCCCCCCTCCCACTGGTCCGATTTCAGCCATTAACGAACTTGATCTGTCTTTTTGCATAAAACGTTTAAATATCGAGTTTGGTAACGATCAAACAAAAATTGCGACCGCTAGAGCGTTAACAGACAAATATATATATATATATATATATATATATATATATATATATATATATATATATAATTTTGAACGGACCTCATTTTCGTCATCTCCTGGGTAGGATCGATGGACATTTGAAGACAATTTTCAAAAATCGCGTCATGAGTACGACCTCAATAGCTGATTTCCCTTAAGGGAAATCTGCTAAAATGGACGCTAAAAAATAACATCAAAAAGTTTCTCCAAAAAGATTATTAACCAAGGTGCTTGTATTTTATGATTAACCCCTACTCTAAGTCAAACCAAATTCTTTTAAAGGAACTATATCACTAAACATCTTATGTCCAGCAAAAATTTAGTGTTATTTAGAAAGACTTCTTATTGAGAGAGAAATAAATAATAGATTGAGAGATGCGCTATGATAGGAAATCTGCTTAGTTCCCGTAGCACATACCTACATGGGCGTACTTTCCTAAATATGGATTTTTTTTTGTTAATAAAAATATAGTTGTAGATATATATATATTAGTAAACACGTCCGTCACGCAGGAGCTACGCCAATAAAGCCATATTCCCTCATAAATAGAAGCCTGTATAAAAAAAATTAAACTTAAGCAGTAAATGATATAATAGCTTCAAATAAATATTGCAAGGGAAGTAGGGGTCACTTAAGCCTAGAAACTCAGAAATACAAATATATTCTTTAATTTTCATATTTTATTTCATTGCTAGAAGATTGTACATAACATCATTGTCGATTTATCGATTGTTAATACATTTTTCTGACATAATTGTGGTTGTACGTTTTACAGCACTCTAAACCTCACTTCTTTTGGTCTGATTTTGGCAAAGTAAGGACTACGTATTTTGGTTTAGATAACCCCAGACTTTCTGTTTTCATTGGGGGGAGGGGTTGAACAATAAAAAAAAGTGATTAAAATTCATATTATCTGTGAAATTTCTATGAAGTATGTTGATATTTGCTGTTAAACCCTAGTTTGTTTGCATAGACCAGGGGGTTTCTTTATAGTAAACATTAGACTAGAAAAATATAATATTCAAAAAAAGTAAAGATTTCATATACAAATTTTAATGTAAAATAAAAACAAACAATAAAAAAACAGAAAATGAATTTACTTGAAGTTTCAAACAGACATTTGGCACTGTTTTTCAATTCAACCTGATCAATATCAGCCCGAATTAATGAAGTAGCTAAACGTACACAGCTTTCTAGTCGTGCATCAATCAGTCTTGATCCGTGGTCATTTTTGATTAATTTCATGGTCGAAAATAATTGTTCGTAAACACATACTTCCGAACAGGGACATCATTTGCTTTGCATTTATCGTCAAAAGCGGCAAATTTCTTAGAGCTCACATAAGATTTATAAAACTTTTCGATGTTTGAGAAAAATTCATTTTTTAAATCGGTATTATTCTGCATGTCAATCGCTTCCATTTTAAAATCTTCAGAAACTCTATCTCGTTCTGGAAAACTTAATTTTGAATAAAAAAAACTCTAATATTACCATTGTGACATTAATATTGCACTCACGCCTTTCAAGAACATAAGAATTTCTAAAATTGCTAGTTTTCAGCTTACCAGACTGTTTGTGTGACAGAAACAAACACAAACAAGCACAGACGCAGCGCGTTCGTATGCCATGTTTGAACAAGTGAGTGTAAGCGAAACAAAAAATTGTTTCGGTTTAGTATGTACTACCATTAAATTATAATTAATTTTATAACAATATATTGATGGGAGAAAGTCCATGAAATAAATTCGATTTTAGAAATGCTTCGTGGGCCGCTTAAACACGTTGATTGGGCCGCAAGCGGCCCGCGTGTTGCTCATCCTTTGCATAGACTGTCTATGCATCGCTCATCCTATACACGTATCCTACAATTACGAGATTTGTACGTTATGATTGTTAATTGGAAAGCCACGTTTGTGAAATTAGTCTTACATTATATCAGGGGCCAAAAATTGTGAAGGCTGCTTGGAAATTTTCACGGATGACTCACATAGTATTATAACAATATAGCATCTGCTTAAGAAACCGTGCGTGTGTGTGTGTGTGTGTGTGTGTGTGTGTGTGTGTGTGTGTGTGTGTGTGTGTGTGTGTGTGTGTGTGTGTGTGTGTGTGTGTGTGTGTGTGTGTGTGCGCGCGCGCGCGAGCATGCGTGTTTAAGTTGTGATTTTTGTGTGAGCAATGCGAAACTCATTATGTAATGAGTAATTATGCGCTTTATGGAAAACTAATGATCAATTTAGTTAATTGCTAAAATCGGACCAGTGGGGAGAATTTCCGAAATTCAAGGTATCGCCGTTATTAAAAGTCGGATGGAATAGTAGTGTCTTATAGCAATGTAAATCTTATAGCAAATTTAATGATCTTAGATAGACAAAAAAAATGAGCGAGTTACTCGTACTTTCTTGTTTTTTGTCTTTAGTAAACCCTTCTAACTCTTCTAAAAAACGTCTACTCATGGAATTTTTACTTAGAAATAGAGAATAAATTGGCGATGTGGGATTACTTGTACGTCATAAATGTGGGAAATCTGCTTAGTTTATGCAGCCCCTGCGTGGCAGAGTTTTTTTTATATATAATTAACATTCAATTTATACAATTAATATAAATCGGTACGTGATATCTGAAGTTTACCATCCTTTTCTAGCCAGCGTGGAGGTTTATTTGGTAAGTCTGGCGCTAAATAAATTATTTTTAATCCACGAGGAAATCGAACCACAACTTATCTAAGTGAATAAAGACCAACAATTTCCTCATAATTGAGCCACTGATATTTTCCAGTATTTGGAAGAGAAATTCATTGGTTGAAATTTAGTTTATATTATATTAAATTTCACTTAAACTTTATTACATATGACGTATACTACTAAATTTAATTTATTAAATCAGGGAGAAAACGAAAAGCAAAAGATTGAGTTCAACGGTTTCCTGACCATGGCACCAGCTTTTATTACACCGCTAACTTCAGGAAATACGAGTGGTTTGACCTCGAGTCCAAGGATCAGTGAAATTAAGAAGGTATTTTGCATACCTTTTTGAAAGTTTTTTTTTTTTTTTTTAATTTGTTACAAATATCTGAGGTGGTAGACTCTGGAGGAGAGCAAATGCGTATAAAAACTGAAAGAATTATTTCTCATAACCTTGAGTTTGTGGGTTCAATTCACTGAAGGAGGGATTCTAAAGAATTTGTCTTTCTGAACGGATTTCGTAGAACAAGTGTAAGGACAAGGACAGACTTTTTTAATCATAAGGTTACCACCTCTTCTAGCTAGATTGTGAGTGACGAAAATTCTAAATAAATGTATATTGTCCCATCTCAATCCCATGACTCTAGGTATACCATATTTATTCAAAACAACACCATAACTCCAATGAAATAACCTACGGTTCTCGAACAATGGTCTTATTTTGACTGCGCAGATTGTTTTACGAAATATGCGACAAGCGTAATGGCAGAAAATATTCTTGGCTACTATTTTAAAGTGAGATGCAATTGATGTTATAAGTTGCTTTATAGCTCGGAAATTCTAAATGAATGGGACACAAGAACATCTTACAGTGGGCATGAAATTTGTATTTTTTTTCAACAGTTCATATTGTAGTCCAGGAGCTGTATATTTGAGTTTTAAGTCCAAACCTTTCAGTGATTATGAATAAAAAACAAAACACAAAAACGTTCTTCACACAAGAACTTCCAAATTAGGTATTCTTCTTAGGCCCCAATAATTTAGGAAATATAAGAAAACAGTTAAAGGACTATGTTTAGAAACTACAATTCAAATAGTAGTCCGTTAACTATATTCAATGTTCAGGCATTATACGGTGTTAAAGCATGTCTGTGAAGAGATAACTAGCAGAAAGATAAAATGTACGTCACGCAGAGGTTGCGTAAAGAATGTATATTTTCCACGTTGATGGTCTATCTTATCTCCATGTATACTGTAATAAGAAATCTGTGAAAACAGGATTCCCAATTTAAGCTGGAAATGAGATGTTTAGTTAATATTTGAGGGAAATTTGAAAAATAAAAATATCTGGAATCATTCAAGTTAGAGAAAACAATTGTTTATGAAAAATTGTAGAAAATTAACTGAACTAAAAGTTTGATTATCTAAACTGTTTTGATTCAACTCAAGACATAGATAATTCAAGTTGTTGGGCCTATACTACCGAACTGGTTAACGAATTTGATTTCCAGTTAACAGTTTAAATATGAAATTCGGTTTGAATATCTCAAAATTTGCCTCGCCCAGAAATGCCAATAAGGAACTACATATGTATTCAAACCTATCTTGTTTTTGGCTCTCATTTATAACGATTCATGAAGATTTGAACTAATTTTGGGTGAAAATGCAGTTTAACCCCACCCTTGATGCCAAGCTGAAAATCCGCTGAAATAACGTTTGTAAACATTGCGGACATCATGAAATCGCCGGATTACGCGTTGTTGTTTAAATTGAGTTAAAAAAGCAATTAGAAAAAAATAATAATCACCCAATTTTTGATGAATCCACCAAGGGTAGGGTTAAACTCCATTTCACCCCTAATTTTGTAATATTACCATAACCAATACCATCTTGCTCTAATAGAAACTGCTAACATTTTGGTCACAGTAATGCTAACTTTTGAACCATAACATTTTAGTTTTAAAATAATCCTCTGCGATTAAACCTTAGAAGTACAAGATTAAAAGGGATTACGTTGAAGTGAACTGCTTCTATCAAATAGATTTGCTAATGAGATAAAATTGTATTTATCAACGTTCACTTTGTGTTACGATGGCTAATTAGAAAGGGTTATTTACAGGTTACAACCATTGTCAATCCATGATGGGACTAACGATTTTATTTAATGAGTTCTTAAATAAATAAATCCCTGTTGCCCAGGTGGGATTCGAACTCGCCACTCTAGGTGTGCCATGTGAGGTTAATAGCACCGCTTTAACTAATACGGCTAATCTGAGCCCTAGTGAGATAAAGTGAGGTTTGTTTGATCCAAGTAACCTTCGCCTACAGTCTAGTTAATAAGTGTTTGTATGGGGGGAATTTCCATAGATTCCCATCGAGATCCAGCGACCTGGCAGAATAGAAAGGGTTTAACAGGTGTGAGTGACGTCGGAGCGGGTCTGGTGGGGACTGGTCGAGCGGGTTCAGTCTGCGGGATGCTTCTCCGTCTGTCGCTCCTCGCCTTGCAGAAGTGTTGCCCTGACGGTCAGGGCTACCTGGAGGTGGGCTGTGCCCCTCTCGGTATCCCAGCCGAACCTCCATACCGACTCTATTCCTCGGAGAACACCGTCGACTCAGGAGTAAGCGCTTATCTCTTCCCTTCGAGGCTGGTATGTCCAGCATCCACCATGTACTTCCTGGACCCCGAGAACACCATGGAAGACAGCTACTACATACTCTCCAACGGCACGCTTCTCCTTCCCTATCGAAACGAGTCCTACCCCAAGGAAAGCTACTGTCTCGAGCAGTTCTCCGACGTGGGCACTCTCCCGTTCCTCTGCTTCCCCCAAGAGGAGGAGGAAGAGGAACACGAGCCAGAGTATAAGTTCTACCCAGTTGGACTCCTGATCTCCGTCCCCTTCCTTTTAGCAACGTTCCTTACATATTCCTGCGTCGAGGATCTCCGTGCACCACATGCCTTCTATTTAGCATCTCATACATTAGCTTTACTTATGGCAAACATCAGCTTATCGGTCACTCAAATCGTGGGGTCTTACCGAATTCCAGACCTACTCTGTACTTATTTAGGTAAGTATTTGATTTAATATAATAGATAAGCACAATTTTAGAAAGGCACACACAAATACAACTAGCATTCCTAAAGTACAAGATTTTCTTAAAGTACTGCTGCAGACTATGTTGTTATTTATTAACGTCCACTTTGTGATACTACGAATAATTGGGACGGTTATCTACCATTTTCTAGCCAGGGTGAGACTAAGTAACTTCCTATTACAAGTCGGAAATCGAATGCGCCACTATAGGTTTATAAGTGAGATGAATGCCTACAATTTTAGGCACTATATTGTTTTTCATTTTTATTATATCGTTTTTCAACTTGAACATTTGAAGCCGGGGCACCGGCATTTTTAAGCTATTGTGTTGTATATAGATACAACTCACATAGTTCTGAAAATTATATAACATAAATAATAGAGGCTGAAATTGGTTGCGAGTTTTTATTTTAAGGCACAAAGTTTAAATTGAATTAGGAATAATATTATTGCGAATTTTCCAAATATACAGTTTTACAGAAAAAATAAAAACTCTGGAATTACTGAAGAAATATCAGATGCGAAGACAAAGACGCTGTCCCGAACAAATAAGCAAATCATAAATACATAACTTATGTATAATTTACATTTGGGTACTTTTTATTCTATTTGGCTCATTGCAAGAAGAATCTCCTTTAATGGCATACTTACGAGTTGTGAGTTATTGTTTATTTCCTTGAAAGGTTTTTGCATCCCCATCAGATTTTTTTCTGGAATGTATTAATTATACATTATAATTTATTCTGTTTGTACTAACACCGTTATTAAATATTAAAATGTAAAAATAGTATAATAATAAACCAAAAGTATGGCAAATCATACTATCCAAAACGTCTTGCACACTCAACTTCACACAAAGTATACCACAGATAGTTGTCAAAGTTTTTAATAGAAACTATATAGTCTGGGAAATTAGGATAAGGTGTAATATATAAGTGATATATATATATATATATATATATATATATATATATAATATAAGTGAGTAAAAAATCTCCAGGATAAGAAAGATTAATATTTTATATTAATCCAAAGCCGGTTTCACCACACTTGTGACATCCTCAGTCGTGTATTTCTGAAAAGAAAACCAATCTAAAACGTAAACCCTAGAGATTTTGTTAAAATGTAGCTGTAACTCCCCCCCCCTCATCTCTAAAAAGAATTTCAGAAAAATATTATGCGGGAAGACTACATCTTTCTTGTCACGAAGTGCTGGGTCCTGCAAACTCGACCACTCAACATTTTATGTGTAAAACATTGTATCCAGAAACTAATCTTCGTGGAGGAAATATTCAAATGGTTGTGTCTCATATAAAAAACATTCCTTAATTTAATATTTGTGTATTTTATGAAACAATGGCATAAATATTATTTTTTATTGGTACTAATAAATTATTGTGCTTAATTTTAGTAGTTACAATGAATTAATAAAAAGAAGTGCATACAAATATGGATTCCAATTAATGAAGTAATTATAAATAGTTCAGATGTAACTTAGGTATAGCTGTGCTACTCATAAAGTCTCCTTGAGTTTTTACATTATTGCCTATTGTTTTATGTATCTAAGAAACATACAACTTCTTCCCACTCTTTTCATCTTATGTGCCCTTGTGGATCTACTGTTAAAACAAATATTTTGTGTATAATAAAAACTATGGTATTTTCCATTAAAAAAACAAAAAAAAAACGGCTCAGTCATTTGGATAATACAGTGGAAACTAAGTGAAAATTGAGGATTGGAATTTGGAAAATATTCCGATGTGAATTTTGCAGAGAACAAAACGTGTTTTAAATAATATTTGTACAAAACAATAACGTAAGTTAAAAAAAAAAAAAAAAAAAAAACAGAACTGGATGCAATTGGATCCGACGTACAGTAACAGAGATATTTCGAATGTTCGAAATTAACTAACTTGATATATCTTTTTTACATAAAGCGATTAAATATCAAGTTTGGTAACGATCAAACAAAAATTGCGACCGCAAGAGCGTTAATAGACAAATATATATATATATATATATATATATATATATATATATATATATATATATACATACATAAGATTGAACGGACGTCTTTTTCGTCATTTCCTGGGAAGGATCGATGGACAGTTGGAGAAAATTATATATATATATATATATATATATATATCTATATATCTATATATTTGTGTGTCTCTAGTGGTTGTTCCATTTTATTTTTGTATAATTGTTGCGAAACTCGATATATAAGCGTTTCATGCAAAACTAAAATCCAAGATCCTTAACGGCAGAAATCGAAACAATGGGAGGGGGGGGGGTTAGATGGGAGAAATTAAATAAATTCAAATTATCTTCGTTGTTAGAAATCGAACCGAAAAACTTTCGAGTTTGATGCGAGGCTGTAGTTGAAGGAAACTTTAAAGAGCCAACTCCTCATTAGACTGCCTGTGCTCATTACTGACATGCATTATCTAGTAATAGTGTATTAACTACAAGTTCAATTTAATTCCACTTTTGTCCTATTTACAAGACGTCAGAGACGAACTTGACTAAATGTGAGGCGTTAGAGATGCAGACCTTATTCGGACGAAATAGTCATTCATTCATCACAAAGAAGATATATGTTCAAGCAACATTGTGGTGACACTTCACCGGCAAAAGCATAGGAATTAATATAGATTGCCTTCACAGACTTTGCATGTCGGGAGCTTAGAGCAATTGGTAGCAGAGCGGAATGGCTTTGCTGATAATTGCTATTAAACTTTAATCAGACATTGACCTTCTCGGTCTTTAAACAGTTCATCCATCCCTGGAGACCATTTGATTGAAAATTATACCCTTCCCTTTGACAGACTTTGATTTGTTCCCCTTGACAGGCGATTTAAAGTCTCGCTGTTTTGGAAATCTGTTTTCAAGAATGCTGTCATTCAACGGGAATTTCTCTAATCCTTCTCAAATAATATATGTATGTGAAAGTTTAAACCGACTTCAGCCATCGCCTACATAATTCGGACAGGTTCAGCATTTACTGAATTCAAGAGTGGAACGTGTGGGATGGGGTATCCCAGGCATTACTGCAATTTCTTCTTGGGCAACAATATGGCTACAAGGAAAATATCGTTTAATATAGTACACTGATTTACAGAACATCGACCAAATGAAAATGATGATGGGGTAATACAGTTATTAGGAATGTTTATTTCCTACAGAAGAATCGATTTACTCAGTTTAAGCTCCTAATATAATTTAACAAGGATATTCATAGATTTTTTTACTAATGAAGGGTTAAAATTTAGAATAGATACTAATCTAAAATGAATTGCATTATTACTAACTATTTGTACGTCATTGTACGGAGAAGGAAAAGGGAGTATTGTAATTTCGAAATTTGTCAACAAAATTCAAAGGAAATAATCGGTCTGACCTGTCTGACTCCATCTGCATGTATGTACGCATATTTTTATGCATCTCTCATAACTCAAACTCGACTGGTCTTAGAATGTTGACATTTCATTTTCAAATCTGTTGCAACATCTTTTGATTAAAATCTACGGTCGGTGGAGGGCGAAAATATTTTCCCGTACCTACTGTAGATACAGAAGATTTGTAAAAGGTTTTATGTTCAACATAAAAAATATAGAAATAATGATTTGTGATATTTTTTATTCTGATGCATTAAAAAGGAAACAACGTATGTCACATTCAAATGAAACAAGTAAAAAATAGTTAAACATTGTGTGCATTTTATTTATTTCAAGGGGTGGCCACATGAAATTTTTTAATAAATAAGTCTGTTTTTTTTCGTATTTACTCTACATTGTAATCCTATGTGGAGGGATTTTATTTGTCTGCATATCCCATGCATATTTGCATTATATGTGCATTTTGTCAAAACTATTAACAATTTTTTAGATAATAATATATATACATATTAAAAGTAAATAAGATTATAAAAATTAAACTTGTCAAAATAAAAAAAAAAACATTAAATAGATCAATTCAGTAATGCAATTAAATAACCAATAAAAAATTACGTAATATTAATTTTATATTATCTTTTTCTCTCTCAGCTTAAGGAGTTTATAGGCTATTGCTTTTAATAAATTTATGTGTTTCGAAAATAAAATATCGGGACTGATAGGATATGTGGGAATATGAGTCTTTAACTCTCTTTATATGTGTTGAGTCAGTCTACATTCATATATCAGGTGGGTGAATATCTGTCATTGAAACTGTCGCATTTATAAGTATTTGATCTTAATTTAATTTTAATCCTGATTCTAGCATATATTAAACTGGCCTTTCATTTAACGCCATGTGTTTCCATCATTAGATGAATGAGACGTCCAAAAAAATGTAACATATGGCACATTGTCTTCTTCAAATTATTAGGCTCACTTCAATTTGGGTAGTATGGAAATAATCTGCCCTTAACACTTTTATAATAGTTACCTTTATTCGCTCAGGCACGATATTATCCCATGCATCAGCTAGGTTAGTACGTAGCACATTAATAGCGGATTGAAAAAGTGCATACAGCTAATCTTATTATACATTTAATTGTCTATAAATGTTTTATGTACTTATTTTCTCTAGTATCAATATTAACCGAGACGATTTGGAATTTTTAGTTTTCAGCCTTCAGTAAACCCCCCACTCCTACTCGTCTCATAATAACAAGCTGTTAGAACGTAGACCGCTTAAATTCCAAATATTGTTTTCATGCGACCTTTATTATGCGAGATACATGCACATTCGCAGTGCTAACTAAGTCATCAACTAAGGTTCTACGTTCTTGTCTCGAAAATGTTCATTTGATTTAAACTCTACTTGATATTTAACACTAAAGTTCATATTTGTGATGGGCAGAATTCGGACCAGGTATAGGGGAGGGGTGGGGGACTCCGAGAATTCAAAATACCTCTGTTATCGTGAGTCGGATAGTAAAATGTTATGGGATCGATCTTCTTAAATTATTGATGGTCTTCAATTTTTGTTCTATGCATTTTCTCGTAGCTCGAGTAATAAGCGAGTTATTCGTACTTTTTTTTTTTTTTATCAGCAATCAGTAACCCACCCTCCCCCACTCTTCTACTCATAGAAATAGAGAATATGTGACGGGATGAGATCACGTGTATTATACCAGCACGTAGGAAATCTGCTTAGTTTACGCAGCCCGCGTGACGGACTCTTTCCTCGTACCTACTGCTACTGAAACACAAAAGAACTAGGAGGAAGTAGGTTATCACGATCCAAAACCGTTAAGAGAGCTAACCCTACAGTAGCCTCTATTGACTGACTTAATAACAGCTGATCAGTGTAAACATTAGTTTCCAGATATACTGTCGACGAACATATCAGCCAATAAGGACTGGCCATAAATTCATATTTTTGGGGCTGCGTTTCAACATAAGTATTTTTTTTTTTTTTTTACGTAGTGCATTAAAGGCAGAAAGCTTTTGGATCTTGGAATTGCATGTGGTAACATATACTTTATTGCAAATTATATAATTACAGCGTCGGGGTAGCTAGTAGTATTATTTCAACGTTATATATTCTAAACAACTTATGCGAATTTTAATTTTAGATTCGTCAAAATGAATTTCAGTCTACTGTAACCGACCAATACGACCTTGATAAGAGATGATAAAAAACTGGATAGGCCAGATAAGTCTTGATTTTTTTTCTCCCTAATAACATATAATTATTTTAATTGTCTTGAGAAAAATTCCTTTTTTTTTTATACCTTTTAAAATAGTTAGAGCCAGGGACACACAAAACTTTCCTTTTCGTTTAGTCCAGTTATATTATTCTCTTCTTTCATTCATAGCGAAGGTCAGAGCTAAGCTCATAAACAAAGAGATTTAGAAAAAAAGTCCGTCACGCAGGGGCTGCGTTAACTAAACAGATTTTCCACGAGCGTAACGTATTTTCATTTATCTCAAACGTAAAAGTCCAATGAGAACAATATTTGGTATTTAGGCTTCAAATACAGTGTTTCATAACATAATAGCAAATTGCTAATTTGAGATGAGTAGGAATGGGGGTTTACTACGGAATCTCGGTTAGTAATCAAGATATTGAAAAAAATGTACATAACCAAATTTGTAGGACATTAAATTTGCAATAAGATTGGTTCTATAAAAGTTTTCGATCCAACGCATAAAAACGGAGATATTAAGAATTTTCGAAATTCTCCCTCCCCCTCCCCTTTGTCCGATTTTAGCCGTTAACGAACTTGATCTTTCTTTTCATATAAAACGATTATACATCAAGTTCGATAACGATAAGACAAAAATTGCGACTGCTAGAGTGGTAACAGACAAATGTGTATGTGTATATATATATATATATATATATATATATATATACAATTTTACGGACAATTTTACAATTTACGGACCTCATTTTCGTCATCTACTAGGTAGGATCGATGGACATATGAAGAAAAATTTCAAAAATCGCGTCATAAGTACGACCTCAACAGCTGATTTCCCTCAAGGGATTTAAACACATAACATATTTACTATAAACAAGCGGTCAAATCACTTCCGGTACATTTCTACAGTCACTTTACGTGATGTGCTCACCAAACCTGTGGCGTTTAAACAACCTCAACAATATGGAATAATCTTACTGCCCTTTTGCCACCTCTTTAGCTGATTTCCCTAATGGGAGATCAGCTATTAAGAACGTACTCATGGAGCGATTTTCGGAAAATTCCCTGATATGTCTATCGACCCTCTCTAGGAGATGACGAAAATGAGGTCCGTTGGAAATCGTATAAATGTATATATATACTAGCTCAGATACCCGGCTTCGCCCGGGAATTCATTTGAGGCTGAATGGTGATGGTATTTTTTTGGCAAGGCTTTACAATGCACAATATTTTGACATTTACTCGTCCCAGTGTTTAGGGTTAATGCCCGTTGTTGGCATTTGTTAATAATAAACTTAATTTTTTATGCATGTCTTCACTGTCCTCTAAATTGTCATATTTCCCGTCTCCTGTGCATTATGCATAGATTTCAGTTATTAAGGACAAAATATTAACATAGATTTGAATAAATTTTTCCAGGTGAGGTACCTCATAGTTTGAATTGGAATGAATTGTTGAGCATATCAATATTTCTACGCAAATTACTTGCTCCACACAATGTTCCTGGAGAAACGTATAAAACAGAAGTTAATCTAAATAAGAAAGTAAACAACTTTTGTTATGTGCTTGTTTGTCGAAAAACAAACAGACAATGAAATATCGCGAATTTTTATTTCTTGTCTCCCTTATAACCCCCACTCCCGTTCTAACCTAAAAATTTTAATATAAGTTATAATAATGAAAGAATTAATGCTAATTGACACACCACGTTTTGCTATGTTCAGTTCAATCGTTAGCGTCCAATGAAATAGACTCCCGTTTTAGTTTATAGTGCATATCTCGTTTATACTTTGTTAAAATACAAAAATGAATACGACAAAAGTTACTCTAAATAACAAAATAAACAACTTTTGTTATGTTCATATTTACCGAAAAAAGAATAGAAAACGAAATACAGATATTTTTAAATTCAGGCCTCCGTTACACCCCCCCCCCTCCTGTCCGTCCCTAGAAATGTTTGTATGGCTTACTATAATAAACGCGTTAGTGCTAAAACACATACCGAGTTTTATTTATTTCGGTTGGGTCTTTTGTCCCAAATAAAATTGTTCACTTACGCTATAGGTTTTAGCGTATATCTCGTTTATAATTCGTTATACGAAAAAAGTGTATATAACAAAAGTTACTCTAAATAACAAAATAAACAACTTTTGTTATGTTCATATTTGCCGAAAAAACAATAGGAAACGAAATATCGCTATTTTTAATTTCTGGCTTCCCTTACAACCCCCACTCCTGTTCGTCTCAGAGGATATTAATAAAGCCTAAAGTCTAAGTTGGGTTAGTAGTAACATACATACCAAGTTTCATAAAATTCGGTTCAGCCGTTTGTGCGTGAAAAGGTAACAAACAAACAAACAGATACCAAATAAACAAAATGCAGTTATGGTGTCTATGACATGTGAAACGAAAAGTTATCGTGAAATTTCGCGAAAAAAAATCAATGTACAGACAGAGGTTACAATTTTATATATATATATATATATATATATATAAATATTTGTATCTTAACGCTCTATCGTCCTTCATTGTTGTTTAATCGTTATCAAAGTGGATATTTAAGTATTGGTGCAGAACTGAAGACCAAGTTCGTTAATGGCTGAAATCGGGTGGGAGAGGTGGGGTTTAGAGGGGAGATTTTGAATATTCGAAATATCTGCGTTATTATACGTCGGATCGGAAAAGTTTATAGAACAATCTTATTAAAAATTAAATGTTCTATAAATTTTGCTATATGCATTTTTTCATATGTTGATTATTAACAGAAGAGATATTGGCATTTCTTTAGATTTTGACCTTCAGTAAACCCCCACTCCGACTCTTGTAATATTAACAGCAAGCTGTTATATCATGAAGCACTTCATTTGACGCTTAAATACCATATATTTTTTTCATTGGACTTTTAATGCAAATACGTGGTGCACGTGAGACATCTGCTTAGTCAACGCAGCCTCTGCGTGACGTACTTTTTCGACTTGTTCTCTATAGCAACATATAGCTAAGAGGAACTCGGGAACACAGTTCAAAGACTTAAATGTCAATGTTGTTTACTGTGTTCGGGAGTGCCTTGCTGCTACATAACTGTGGAACCTGTCTGGAACATAAATTAAGTTTTTAGTCTGCAAAGTTTTACTATATAATGTCTAACATTTGTTGGATTATGTAGAGCATTGGGGCAATTCTGGTCTCTTTAACAATTCTGGCCTCAGATGGAGTTTCCTCCATTATACTGAATGCCATTATTTTTTGATAGGCTGAGCCAAAAGTCAGTTGAAAGAGGATGCATGAGGCTTCATATATGGCTCTTAGTCTCCGAATGATCTTGCTTTATCTCTTATTATCCTCCTTCAAATTCATGTAGTGGCTTTTCCTTATGTTACTGAGTAGCTGATAATTTTGAGCTTCCCCAAAGTGAACTTATGATATATTATGTAGAATTTAAATTCTGAAGGGGCATCTTTTTAGGGGAGACAACCATGACTACTCCTATTGCACACATAAAGAGTCATTTTCCATAACGTTTGGACAGTTACTATAACATTTTTAACCTTGAGGCTCCAGTTAGCCATGTGAGTAATAGTGACAGCCTTAAGCACACATGATAAACCTAGAATGGCAAGCTCGATTCTCACCTGGGGAGTAGGAATTTATTTAGTAATAAAAATGGACATTAATAAATAATAATATAACTTTTATTTTATACCCTTATATAACAGTGCAAGTCCATGAAGGATATGGTCCTCTGCCACCATTGTTTTTGACGATTCCTCACTGTACTATGCTAGGACTTTCCAGTGACTGATATCCTACTTCTACCTCAGTCCTCCTTCAAACCATCAACCACCTTGTCTGAGCCACGTTATCTATCTACATTGTTCATCTTGTTTTCCCAAATAAGATTTTGGTCTTTTTGACTGATCCCATTCCACCAATATGCACCAGTCTTTGAACCTTGGTAGCATATACAATGTCAGGCTCAACATTCACAACTCTATTATTATGGTTTCGTTTCTGATGGACCTTCTCTATTGTCTTTGAAGGCTTCAAATATATTTCTTAATGCCTTCCTTTCCCTGAGCTACAGTGCTTTTCAATTTTCCGTTATGAGTACCTGATTCTACGGGCACAAATCAAAACGGGTCGATTCATTGTTTTCTTTATCATTAGCTTCACTTTGCCAGACAAGTAGTAGAATCATAGAGCATTTTGCAGGACTTTACAAAAAAAAATGGCTTAAAGAGAATATATTGTACTTGTAAAAACTGTTTTTATGTCAAAATTGTTGACCTATATTACTACAATCTCTGCCAATTGTCTCATAAGAAACATAAAAGTAAAACTCCTTGCTTTTCCATTGTCTCCTAACTCTCTTATGAGCTTTTCTTCTAAAATCATGCCATGAGTGTTTTGATGATTCTCCAGTTTAAGGCATTTTCTTCCAGTTTCATTTAGATACTCAAAATACTACTGACCATAGTAACAGAAAAGGAACATTCATCTATAAAAATGAAATAAACTTCCTTCTTCTGTAGATGATGACTATAATCTCAAAGGTTTATAATATTCATAGTTACAGTATTCCTATAAATAGCAAATGAGTGGGACTCCCTCTGTAGTTCCAAATCTCTAGGCAAAGTAGTTTCATTTGCTCTCATTTCCTAGTTCTAATGTTAATCGTACCATTTTGAGACACCAGAAAACTAAGAATTCCAATAGTATGTATAACAGAAATTTACATAGTTTTGAAAAATGATTGGATAAATTCTTAATATAATCTCTTTTTTAACAACCAGCAATAATTCCACACTGAGGAACCATAAGCAATGATATTTAGTATGTGTAATCGAAAATATTAAAATAAAGGTTTTGTTTTGCTGTACTAGGTAGTTAGGGAAGGAAATTTTGTAAAATATCCAAAATATTAATAATCCCATAACTCGCAAACACTTTTTATTATAGATGCTCAGGTTAGCCAGGTTAATACATTTGATAAACCTAGAGTTGTGGGTTCAATTTATACATTAGCTACAGAAATTTATTTATTGGTGAGCTAATTAAATGAAATCCTTAATCCTACCATGCTGCTTTAAAAGGGTGATAACCATAGTTTTGTAGCGAGATATTAAAAACTAACATTGTCATAACATAGATGAATTTGAATTTTTAAAAAAATCTCCTTTCCCCATAAAATCTAGTTTCTATTATTAAAAGTGTTTAAGCATTTTTTGTAAAGTAAATAACTTAATTTTTTTACGTTGGAGAAGTTACTTGTTTGCATATTTGCTGTAAAGTTGATGAAGGCTTGGATAGTCCATGACTGTTAGACTTCATTAAAGTCTTCAGTGGGCAAATAAGTTTTTATTTAACTCATAACCTTTTATGAAGCATCTCCATCATCCGGCTCCTACAATTAATTAATAGGAATCGTAAAATAATATAATAACAAAATAACTCTTACACATGCTCTAAAATAACTAAAAAAATATTGAGAATCATTCCTTTAAAATACTCTCATCATAAGATAATATCTGATGAATAGAATGTAAATAATGTTATGAAGAAAGAAGATGAAATTATGTCGTTAGTCATTTCTTATAAATGCTAGAATTGCTTTTTTTGCTATACAAATATAGTACTTTTCGAAACAGAAAAAAATGAAATGTGTTTGGGCGCTGCCTCAGAACTTTAAATACACCTCTATATAGGTGTTACATTTATTTTATTTTCTTAATTTAATTACTTTTTGAGAGATCTCTCCAGAACCACATGTTTTGTAAGCTATGTTGCTGATTAGTGTATTTTATTTACGTGGGAGGATGGTATAATGGGTTTTAAAAAATTCTGCTTGGGCAGGATCTTAGGCTGTTTTTCAAGTAAGCTTTGAATGTTTTTTATGTTATTATTTTTTTTTCAGTGGAATGGAATAAAATAGTTTTGCTGCAAACCAATTTATTGTGTACTACATAGCTCATCAGTGTTATTTAGGATTGGGGCATTAGATGAGCAAAGTGAATGGCTGAGGGGTAGGTCAGAGGTTTTATTTACTTTCAAGGAAAACTGTGATTTTTTTTTTCTTTTTGTGGATTTACAAAACAATAGTAACCATAATTACAATTTTAAATAATTCTCCTTTTACATTTAAACCGATGATCAAGTACTTGGTTTCTTTATATTTATTTCATTTTGTTTAAACATTTTGAAGGAATACTCCAAAGAATTAATTGTTTATACTAACTCTCTAGATTAAAAATATATGTGATAGCAAGAAGATAATTTTAGACAACTGCAAGAAGTAATTATGTTGAAGTGTTAGTGATTGAAGTAATTGTGTAATAAAGAATCATGAGGAAAATAAATCTAATGTTATTAATATTATTTCATCAAAACAGTTTTTAAAGATAGTATCAAAATTGTTATAACCTAGTTGTTTTATGAATGTCAATAAGAGCTTGTACATTGCACAAAAAGGTGAAGAAATATGTGAGCTTCTTCCACAATTCAGGTTTCATCTTTAGTTTTAGATCCAAGGCTCTGCAAGACTGTCCACAGTCTTTTGGAAGAAAATATCATTAGAATGTCATACCAGCATATGGGAAATCTGCTTAGTTTACTTAGCCCCTGTGTGACAGACTGTTTTCCCTTTTTGCCTTGATAGTATGAATGATATTAAGCTCACTGTAAACTCTAATATTTTTCTTAGAGGTTTCTCTTCTAGAGTAGGAGAGCTCTCCTACTTTCAGTTTCAGATTTCATTGCCATATATAATTGTAAGTATGATACCAGTTGTTAAAGGGTTTCCTGCAAGGCATGGGGCGTCAGGTTCTTTATCAATATCTGCCAGTTCTTGACAATCCCTAGTACTTGAGTTTGATGTTGTATATATAGTACTTGGACTTGGTTCAACTTCTAGAAATCGACAGGTGCACCAGTTTATGGGCCCCTAACGTTTTATTTTTCCTTTTTCTCTCTATAGTTGTTTTAAGCTCTCTAACTTGCACTACTAACACAAACTCTATATCAACTGATATTGTGGCCATTTGCCATGTGTTGCTTGATAACGTCCACTTTTTGCTACTAAGGCTAATTGGGACGGGTTATCTACAGGTAACCACCCTTTTCTAGCAAGGGAGGGACTACAGATTTTATTCAATGAGTTCACCACTAAATAAATTCCTATTGTCAAAGTGGGAATCAAACTCGTCACTCTAGTTTACCATGTGAGATTAAGGCCAACTCACAGCTAACCTAAGCCCTCTTGTTTGTTCATATTGACCATTTCAGGCTTCTCTCTCCTTTAAGCCTTTCAGGGCACTCAATAGCTATAGACAGGAGCATAAAGGCTGTATGGAAAAACGCAATGCCTTTGAAATCATTACATTACACATTGTCTCCCTTTTTTCTGAGAAATTGATTGCCTTTCCATGTTCTTCTGCATTGTACAAGTTTCTATACAATAGAAATTAGAAGTAAAAAACGTTAAGTTATATACTTTATGACATCTCCTTATACTGGTGTGGGGGATACATCCCAATCTGAATTTTTTAATATATACACATTCATAAATTTATTGTAAAAATCTCTTCTGTTAGAGGTTATTAAATTTAAAATAGGATTTGATAGCTCAGGCCCATTTTCCTTTATGAATACTCCAAAATTTAACTCATTTAATTCTGCCATTCTCTTGTAATTCAAGTTAAGATGACACTATTCTCTAACCAAAAGTCAGGATTCAAAATGTTGACTTCATTTCTCAAAACTATTTTTAATTTTTTTTAAATTTATTCCAAACACAATTAGTTGTTTACAGGTTTTCAATAATGCTATTAATATAAAAGATATGACAAAGTGTTTGTCATCTGGTAAACTCCAACTCCTGATTAGAATTAGCTTTTGCGAACCAGCTATATTTTAGGTACCTTGGGGGTACACACAAATTAAATACAACCATTCATAAAACTTTCTTGCGTCTTTTTCTATTAATTGAGTAACAAATGGGAGGATCAATGGAGAAATATGCAAATATTATTTTTTAGAGTACACAGTATTTAGGTAATTAATAGTTAGTTACATTTTAAAATACACAATTATAAGAAATTGCACACAGTAATTGCCTAGAGCTGCTGAGTGTGAATAAAAAGATGTGAACAAATTAAGAGATTAGAAAGAGATTGCCCATTCATTGATGGTGTTGTAATTAGAAAAGAGGAATTTCTAGACTAATTCCTCCCTCTTTAACAGAAAAACTCTCATAGGTCATTGGGATCTCTATTTCTGGCAAGACACTACTCAATGTAATGTTAATTGATTTAAATTTTTCATATCAAACTATGTACTAACAAAAAAGTTTTACAGAGTTTTTAATTCTTTTCAAATATATTTTGTAGGGATATTCTCTCTTACTTTTATTGGTTTTAATGAATGTTTCACAGCCATACATAAATTGATCACAATAATGTTTCGTAAACAAAAAAGTCCTTCACGTAGGGCTGTATTAACTAAGTAGATTTCCCATATGTTGGAATGACACATTGGCCATCTCATCTGAATCTTTATTCTCTAATTCTCTAGTAGGAAGAATCCTTTTTAACAGAACTGTTATGTAAAGTGGCCATGAAATCTTTAGTGAATCAGACACTTAAAGCGAAAATCAAAAGATGAGAAGTGGGAGTTTACTAAAAGCTGGAAACAATAACATTGTGAATACGAATAACTCATATACAGTAACAATTGTAGAACATTAAACATGTAACATAATTGGTACTATAACATTTTTTGATCTGGGTCATAATAGTAGATATTTGAAATTTTTGAATTCCCCCTTAAACCACCCCTCTTCTTGGTGTGATTTCAGTCCTTAATAAACTAGATCTTTAGTTTTGCATAAAGTGTTTAGATAAAAAATTAGGTAACATTAAACAAAAAATTGCTACTGATGGTGCGCTAATAGACAACTATTTCTATCAATATATATATATATATATATATGTAGACAATATTGTTTTGAACGGACTTCATTTTTGTCACTTACATTGATTCATGGACATTTGTAACTATTTTTCGAAAATCTGCTTGAATTAAAGTTATTGCAAGACTATCTATAAGGTGGAAAATATTCCAACATTAATTAGTTCTAATGGTCAAAAATATTTGCATTTCATTTATGAATTTGACAAATTGAAATTAAATAGTATGATTCCCAACTAGTATTCCTTAGAATAATTTCAATGTCGTCTGGTTGATTTACAAATAAAGCACTGACAATTTAAGATGAATAGTATCATTGTTATCTATTATTTATAACAACAGGGCTTAGAAAAAGTCCATCATGCATAAGCTGAGTAAACTAAGCAGATTTCCCATTTGAATCTCGCCATCTCTTTTCCATTTTTCAATCAGCAAAAAGCTGATGTTAGTATAAATTGAAATTTAAGATGGACATGAGATGATTAGAGAATCTGCTCCTCAATGTGAAAATCACATGAGTATCTGGTGGCTGAAAACAAAAAAAAGTAGATATAACTCTCTTTATAATCGAATTGAAGAAAACATGTCCGAAACAGTAGAAGTAGAAAATTGAATTTTGATCTATATTGGTTATTTAAAATTTTTTGATCCGACTCACAATGGAGGAGATATTTCAGATTTTCGATTCTACCTCTCTCTCCTATTAATCTCTCTCCAACCCCCCCCCCCCCCTCCCGATTCTCCACCAGCCATGAACGAAAATGACGCCTAATATTGCATGAAACGGTTAAATATATACTTTTATTGTGTCAATAAAATGAAACTTAAGCGTTATCTCGCAAATAATCTATCTGTTCGTACACAACACACTAGCACCCTAGGCATGGATAGGAATTTTTCGAAAATCACGTATTGAGTTCAACTCCCATAGCTGATTTCCTAAAGAGTAATCTGTTAAAAGTTATTTTTGTACAGTTATTATACACTTTGTGCTATAACATGAATATCAACTATTTGGAATTTAACATTATTCATGATTTTTTTCATGAAGCTGATATATCTATAAATAGTTTTGGACAGGCTTTAATTTTATCTAAGGTTCATATTTTGAGAGAAATAGAGACTAAAACGTGAGATGATGATGTCAGAGAGTGTCATTTCATTTGGGAAATCTGGTTAGTTTACGCAAGACTTGCATGACGTACTTTTCATTAAATCATGTGCTAAATGTTCATGAGGAATTTCTTGATTGAAGTCTCATCTTGATACATGTTAGTGATTTGATGTTAGCTTAATTTCTTCTTTAAGTAATTAAATATGTCCAATGTTATAAAGTAGAATTGTTTTGGTACATGTAACATGGATGGATAGTTTTGTATGTTAATGAATAACCCCCCCCCCCCTTTAAATTTTTTTGACAGTCTACCATTACATTACTCGATACGCTTGAATCTGGAATTAAAATTTCATTTCACGATGTTAAATGTCTTCTCAGATATAATTGTTTTCTTAGTATTGTCCCTGCCTGTGCAGCAACATTGAATAGAATGTTTTTAATATAAATTGGTAGCTTAGAACAGTATGATACCACTGGACGGAAATTACATAAATGATGATAAGGCCCAGAAAGGAGTCATGTGTGTGATATGACAATGCTAATCACTGAAAATTCAAAACTAGAAGTGGTGTATCTACTGAGGAAGTAACACAACCTCAAATTTGTATCGAGAAATACGTGAAAACCGTTTTAAAATTTATTGGACAAGAGTTAATAACTTGTTTTTCTAACTATTGGAAGAAAACGAATGGCTGCTAAAGCGTCATTTATGATCTAAAAAAAATCTTATAAGTTCCTCTTGTGCTTCAAAGGAAGGAATCTACCTTTATTGCTAATGATCCTATCCTTTCTTCGACCGGTTAAGAAAAATCTACGGAGGTTACAAAAATATGGAATTGGTGAAGAACATGGAGATACAAAAGACCACGGTCTCTAACCATACTTTAGTCCATTGGCTTCGTTATGATAATATATTTATGAATGTGCCTACACCGAACACAATCACCGACTTATGTAATTTAGCTAATAAATAATAAGCTTTGCTCGAAATATAAATATATATTGGACACCTTAACTAGACTGGTTTTAAACCTCATTTAATTCTTTTAGAATTTTTTTTTTTAAAACCAAAAATACTCTTGATTTTGTTTTTTTGAATGAGAAAAAACGTGGTATTTAGCTTTATGTCACGAAAAGCTAAGGGAATGGGTGGCTTCACTGGGACACATTTCTGGAGTCATCAAAAAAGTTCCTTCCATAAATATTTTCATTAAAAATGTCTAAAGGTTGGTTGTAATAAAATTTGTACTACTTTACATGAGAGTTAATTCTTTTATATTTCATTTTCCAACAAACTGAATAAAACAAATACTAGTTCAGAAATAAAAGAATTTGTAATGACCACACTTTTCAAATTGAAAAATAACTATCTGATGTTAGTTTAAACAAAACAAATCTGAAAAATAAAATGTATTAATAATTTTTCATTAAATACTTTATTAGGAAAGATTTTTGACATGAAGGCATTGGGAGTGGTTACACGTGAAACGAGACACACATGTTTTAGCAGATTTTCCTTTGTGGTAATCAGATATTGCTTCTATTCTGAATTTTATGCCGATGTCAAATTGCTGTTTGAGGGAAGGCGACTTTGTACTATTATTACGAACCGTCTCATTGCGCAGAGCTGTATCATTTATGGGTGTCTATTTCTGGCAGCATGCATTGCCGTGACATAACAGTTTAGGTATCAAGATGATTCAAGTTTCAAATATAGGGGTACTATCAACGATGGGAAAACTCCTATTTCCTTATTTAAACAATGGAATTTAAAAATAGATCTTGAATAATTTGAAGCGTTAAGAGTTTATAAAAGGAGATCACTGATAGTTGAAAAGTTATGAAGTAGTTAATTGTTGAATATAAATACTACAAACTTCATCAAACCTTCTATGTAAAGAGGGAGGGGGTTCATGCTTCAGTACCTTCATCTCCTGAACGCATGTAAAGGTTATGTTAATTTTTTTAACCTCAAGGTTGTTCTTCCTTCTAATCAGCTTGTCCATGTATCACATTATCCACAACACAACAGTAGCAGTATGAGAAGTCCATCACGCAGAAGTTGTGTAAATTAAGCAGATTACATTATAAATAGTTTGCAATAAAGTTAATATGTTATTTTCAGATATATATGAGTAATTGTTTTTCTTTCCAGTGAAGAATATGTCTATCTATCTATTCATCTCTGAGTGGTTGGCAGACATATTAAAACTGGGGGAGTTTATTAAAATTAACTGAAACATTTCTCATTACCGTTTGTATTTACTCACAGTGGTGTTAAGTTTTACCAGTATGTATGTATATATATATATATATATATATATATAATTTTGAACGGACCTCAATTTCGTCACTTCCTGGGTAGGATCGATGGATATTTGAAGAAAGTTTTCGAAAATCGCGTCATGAGTACGACCTCAACAGCTAATTTCCCTTGAGGGAAATCTGTCAATACATACATAGGAGACGGGGAATATGAAATACCGTGAATATTGAAGCTTTGCATAGCAAATGCTTTTATTATTAACATATCCCGATCAATCTCCGGGAATCTTAGCCAGTGTGTGTGTGTGTGTGTGTGTGTGTGTATATATGTATATATATATATATATATATATATATATATATATATATATATATACATATACATAATAGCATAATATATTTTATTTTGAACGCACCTAATTTCTGTCCCCTAGTATTTAGAATTGATTGACATTTCTCCTTTGAAATATCGTTTTATGAATACCATATCATTTGCAGATTTCATTTCAGAAAAAAACTGGTATTTTTTAGTAACAAGTGGCAGTACTTTGTCTGCCAGTTTTTAACGGCTATCCATTACTTGATATTTCCCAGGTTTGTTATCTCTTTGTTTGTTCATTCCTTATCATTCTTATTAATGTTTGTAAAAGTCTTCATTGAACAGGAATAATTATTTGATAACAATGTCGACACAAACTGCAGTATAAGAAAATTATTCATTATCTCTTGAAAAATTAAAGTCATAAATGAATACATTTACTTGTCATATATGTTTTAAAATAGTTTTGAATTACTATTGAAATTTTCCCACGTGAAGCTTTACAATGGATAAATCTACATGCTGGTAACACAATGCCGCCGTGAATATTAATTGAATTAATACAAACGGGAAGCGTCTGAAATGTAAACAAACAAGTCTGCCAACCTCTGACCGGAAATACTGAAACGTATCGGAATATAACATATTTAATTTATTGAAAACTATTTGCTATATCTTCAGTAATTTATAATGAATCAGAATAATTTTTATCTCAAGCAATCAAATTTTAGTTGTCCAAGAAATTAAGACTGGGGAGGGGTCACCAGAACGTATTCGAATGTATCTCGTATAATAAAGGTCTCTTGAAAACAATATTTGGTATTTAAGCTTCGAATGATATGGTTTATTACATAACTGAGTATTGTTTGTGTAACACTAGTAAAATTGGGGGTTTGAAGAATGCTGAAAACTGAAAAGTGCAAATATCTCGGTTAATATTAAAGTAATTTTAATCATCGGAAAAAGCTAATAGCTTAAACACCCCACCTTAATGTCTGGTTAGGAGTGAGAAGACAGAAACAGAGTTTCCTACCTCCTTCCCCATCATACAGTGTTGCCAACCAACCTCCCACTCATTTAAGTTCTCAGTTCGGTTTGCATTTAATTATGGTAACAATTCTTATTATACGAGTATTATCTTCACAATATAAAAAGTATTTCTTCAATTAATTTTCCTGTTTTAATTAAATTAAGTATTACTTACATTTAAGAAGAAACTGACGTTTCTGATTAAATAATGTTAGGGAGAGAGTGGACCACTATTGTTCACTCATCGCTCAAACTCTTAATGGCTATAAAAAATTAATATGGATTTGAGAAGTTCATGACAGTGTGATAAAATATCGAGGTACTAAGTTTATATATTCTCATATGTCGAAAATGTAATTAATAAAAGCTCTGAATATTTAAATAAACAACTTTTGTTATGTGTACGTTCCCCAAAAATCAATAAAACTTTTTATTTCAGGCCTCCCTTATAACCCACCCATGTTCGTCTATGGAAATGTTAATATAGCTTATAATCATGAAAGAGTTAATGCTAATTCACATACAAGTTTTGTTAAGTTCCATTTAGTCGTTAGTGTCCAATAAAATTGTTAATGTGTATTATCTTCTTTATGCTTCAATATACGATAAAAGTATACCTGACAAGTTAATCTAAATAACAAATTTGAAAATTCAAAATATCTCCGTAATTATACGCCAGATCAAAATATTGTACAGAATTAATGTTATTGCAAATTTAATTGCCTATACATTTTTGCATATACTCATTTTCTCTAACAAGAATATTAACACATATTACATTACACAACAACAATATTACATTTTTTATTTTTTTAGTCTTCAGTAAACTCACATTCCTACTCAGGTCACATTAATTGTAAACCTCTTTATTCGAAGCATAAATTTTCAAATAATATTTCCACCTAAATAATTTAATAATAATTTTTTCCTTCAACCTTTAATGTGTTAGATATAAACAAATATATTGTGTGAAGTCGTCATTTATGATTTTACGTACTAAACTACTGTCACTTCTGCTCATAGAGAATCTTGTGATAAGAGATCACTATCATGAGGGAAACCTGCTTAGTTTACGCAGGTCCTGCGTTTGACTTATTAATTATTGGTCAGCGTCTAACATTTATCCACAAGCTTCTCTTTGAGACAAGCAGGCAGTGTGAAACGTGGATCATTATACAAGAGTTTCACCACCAAAACCAAACTGTATCTATATAAGAGCTCATTACAAAAAATGTTCATAAGGGAATATTGTTACGTTTTATTACAAAACCAGTAATAAAACGTTGTTAATAAGAGTTCTTTTGGATTTCAAAATTAAACACACACAAGTTTCACAGTTTATCACTGCACAATTTATTTCAACTATGCACAATACTCTTGATTATTACTACTCACAGTATTACACTTATAGTGTCACTGTTCACAGTCCAATAATTCACTCACGGTCACTGAAACACACAAAAGACGGCACTGCACTGTCCTTTACTTCGCGGTACTGCACTGTCTTAAACACGGCACTAAACTGCTACTTACAGTCACGGTACAACACTGTTCTTATTATAAAAACACTTTACTGCGCTGCACTAAGTCGCACTGTAGCACTGATGTGACCATCAAGACGTCTGACCGTAAAACTGACTGTGGGGTACTGTGAGACTTCCTTTTAAATGCTTGTAGAAGTGTCTAGGCATAGAAGGTTCCAGTTCTTCCTAGAAGGTCCCTAATTGGATTCGCTCGTTCCACTAGTTTTTGTTCCTCCTCTCACACGGCTCTCTCTCTTTTTGTATTCGCCCACTCATTCGATTCTCGCAACAATATGAAACACATTTTAAATTGAGTAGTTTAAATTGCTTTACTTTATGGTCATCCTATTTAGTTCACACTGAGAAACAGACGAAAACAGAAAATGTCACATGTCAGACGAAATTACTTTTAAATAAGTTGCTATTCACAATTTTGACTAAATTGACGACGTTTTGAGATCTTCCATTGAGTTATTACTAAACCAATATTGTAGAAGTGCATTTTGACGTGCTCCGCCCTGTAAAAGGAACGTCGTATAGAATACTAAAACTGAGGAAAGTGTTATACATCTTCTACAAATAAGAATGATGTAGCTTTTTAAAATATGCATGTGTCACACAAAAGGAAGTAATATTTTTGAGTTATCGTTATACTTCTGCGTTTCCTAGTCTAAACGAAATCTACTATTGAGTTTGCAGTCGGGGGTGGTGTTCAAAAAATTATTCAAATGTATACCGAAGCTACCTATTAGATAACAATAATGAGGTCCATCTAACTGTATAAGTAGAGCAAGATAATAGACGAAATAGTGCAAGGAAAAGTGGGAGTTTAGAAAATTGGCAAAATTTGACTTCCGTTGTCATGGCATTGGTTAATAGTTATTTATTATACAAGTGACGAAAGTAGATCATTTTACAACTCGAGTGAAACGTTTACCCACACGAGCGAAGCGAGTTTGGTAATTTCACGAGAGTTGTAAATTCTACTTTCGTCACGAGTGTAATATTAATTTTTTTCTGTAATCGTGTAATACATGATCAGATCTAACCAGAATATGAACAAAATTAGGATGTTGTGAAGATTATGGTATGTTGTTGGTAGGTTATAAGTATGGTTGTGAAAGGTTATAAGCATAGTTATAAAACAACTAGTGATGATTGTAAAGTAGTGCAGTTATAAACAAGTGCAGGTTATAAACAAGGAAGGTAATTATTATTATATTTAAATTTTAAAATATATTGATTATTTCCACCAATAATTCATTCACATTTCAATTTATTTTGTTAAAATAAATTCTTACAATGTTAAGAAACATTTAAAAGCATTTAATTTCCAACTTCAAATTATTTTTTAATTTATACTTATTACTAATTAAGAAGGCAATTCACTTTCTTCACTTGTGAAGAAAGTGATTACTTTCTTCACTCTATTGCAAAATGTTTCACTTTCTTCACTCATTTCAGTTTAGTAATGTTACCATTATTCAACGATTACAGAAAAAAATATTTTCACTTAGCAATTGTCTTGAAAAAGTGATGATGTTCTATGAATTGTGTTCTATTAATCACTTAACTCAAATATTAAACTAGTTATAAAGCTTTTATTAGCACTTGAGTGGCGAGTTGTATTCCAGCCGTAACTATTGGATTTTATTTAGCTACTAATACATCAAATAATATCCTTAGTCTTATCCTGGGTAGAAAAGGGCGGTATCCTGTAGATAACCCGTCCAATTAGCCTTAGCATCCGAAAAGTGAACGTTTATAAATAATAATTTTATTAGCAGATTTCTCTTAAGAGGTTTTACTTGCGATGGAATTTTCGATACATTCGTCCTTCGTCCATTGATTCTGTCTACGAGAGGGGTGCTTTCAAAATGATATATATATATATATATATATATATATATATATATATATATACCCTCACAACTTATGTCATATTAACAATAAGCTGTTATATTATGTAGCAATTCATTGGAAGCATGAATACCAAATATTGTTCTCATTGAACTTTTACTTTTTGAGATAAATACCCAGCGTGACTGACTTAATGCAATTGGCGATTTGAAGGGGAGGGGGTGGTACACCCTTTATATATTTTTATTTATTTATTTATTTTTATATATATATATATATATAATCGAAATGTTATCACTGCCCATTATCCAGCTCCATATATAAGTGTTCCACATAAAATTACAAATGAATTTCGTTAAAAGCTGAAATCGAACTAGAGGGGTTTGGACAGAGAAAAAATTGAAAACTCTCCGTTACTACAATTCGAGGCCTTTTAACCCAATCATTTTCCAAATTTGACTTCCTGTGTCTTATTTTCAGCCTTCTGTAAATTTTCTGTCACCGTACTTCAACAGTAAGCAAATATATTACGAAACGTCCTACTCCAAGCTTATATACCGAGTATTATTTTCAACCGATTTTTAAAAGTGACATTACCTGGAAATTTGCTTTGATGACGTTATCAATTAAGATTTTATTATGCGTCTGGAAAATGTTTATTTGACATGTAACAAACTCGAAATTCATTCAACTCTAAAGTTCATGTTCGTTAATGTTTGAAGCCAGAACTTCGATTTCAAACATTAACGAAGGGGGGTTTAGAGGAAGGGGTAATTTGGAAATTCAAAATATCTTCATTATTATGAGTCGGATTGAAATATGTTATAGGTTCAGCTATTGACCATACAACTTTGTTAAGCAATTGATGCTCTACTATTGTTTTATAGTTTTTTTTTTGGGGGGGGGGCTCAGGTCTTGATCTCACGTGGTAAACCTAGAGTGGCGAGTTCGATTTGCGCCTGGGCAATACGAATTTATTTTGTGACGATCTCATTAATTAAAATCCTTAGTCTCAATCGCTAGAAAAGTCCGTCACGCAGGGGCTGCATTAACTAAACAGATTTCCCTCGTGCGTCACATATTAGCATTTATTACAAAAAGTGAAAGTTCAATGAGAACAATATTTTGTATATAAGCTTCAAATAAAGTCCTTCATGATATAACAGCTTATTGTTAATATGACATAAGTAGGGAGGGTATATATATATATATATATATATATATATATATATATATCATTTTGAAAGCACCCCTCTCGTAGACAGAATCAATGGACGAAGGACGAATGTATCGAAAATTCCATCGCAAGTAAAACCTCTTAAGAGAAATCTGCTAATAAAATTATTATTTATAAACGTTCACTTTTCGGATGCTAAGGCTAATTGGACGGGTTATCTACAGGATACCGCCCTTTTCTACCCAGGGTAAGACAAAGGATATTATTTGATGTATTAGTTGCTAAATAAAATCCAATAGTTACGGCAGGAATTAAACTTGCCACTCAAGTGCTAATAAATGCTTTATAACTAGTTTAATATTTGAGTTGAGTGATTAATAGAACACAATTCATAGAACATCATCACTTTTTCAAGATAATTGCTAAGTGAAAATAATTTTAACCAATGCCATGACAACGGTGGTCAAATTTTGCCAATTTTCTAAACTCCTACTTTTCCTTGTACTATTTCGTCTATTATCTTGCTCTACTTAAACAGTTAGATGGACCTGATTATTGTTATCTGCTTCGGTATACATTTGAATACATTTTTTGAACACCACCCCCGACTGCAAACTCAATAGTAGATTTCGTTTAGACTAGGAAATGCAGAAGTATAACGATAACTCAAAAATATTACTTCCTTTTGTGTGACACATGCATATTGATCTCACGTGGTAAACCTAGAGTGGCGAGTTCGATTTGCGCCTGGGCAATACGAATTTATTTTGTGACGATCTCATTAATTAAAATCCTTAGTCTCAATCGCTAGAAAAGTCCGTCACGCAGGGGCTGCATTAACTAAACAGATTTCCCTCGTGCGTCACATATTAGCATTTATTACAAAAAGTGAAAGTTCAATGAGAACAATATTTTGTATATAAGCTTCAAATAAAGTCCTTCATGATATAACAGCATATTGTTGTTATGACAGTTTTACGGACGGGACAAAAATAAAACAATTCCAAATATCTCGGTTAAGAATCAAGATAGTGAAAATACGTATATTTATAACAACATTTATAGAACATTTAATTTGGAGTAATACTTGTTCTATACAATTTTCTTCCGTATAAGAAAGGAGGTATTTTGAATATTCGAAATTCTTCCCTCTAAACCCCCTGCCGCAAGTCCGATTTTAGTTATTAATGAATATGATATTTATTTTTACATAAAACGTTTAAATATCCAGTTTGGTAACGAACCAGCAAAAATTACGACCGCTAGAGTGTTAACAGACAAATATATATATATATATATATATATAGTTTTGAACGGACCTCATTTTCGTAATCTCCTGGGTAGGATTGATGGATATTTGAGTAAATTTGTCAAAAATCGCTTCATGAGTACAACCTCAATAACTGATTTCGCTTCTCACTCGGCCCATTTAATTGAAAAGAATATCTCTTCTGTTTACAAAGCATAAATAAGACGAATCTAGTCTCCCATCCATTTCCTGGAAGAAATACTGTTTTAATACTTGCACCATCTACAATGAATTAATGTATATTTTTCTTCATTTAAGTTATGCATTGACCCTAATCTCATATAGTAAACCTAGAGTGGCGAGTACGATTCTTTCCTGAGCACTAAGGAGTTTATTTAGTGACCAACTTGTAAAATAAAATCCTTGGTCCCATCCTGTCTAGAAGAGGGCAGTAACGTATAGATAACCAGTCCTAGTTTTGGAGTAACTAAAAGGTGATGTTAATATATAATAGTAATAAAAATGTGCAGTAAAACATACTAGTTTATTAAGCATATTACTGCAGTTTGCGGAATACTGGCAGGGATAGAATATTTGCAAAGACATAATAATGCTGTAGAAATATACCACCAGGCGATAGCTTCTACATTCGGCTTGCTGGATAATGAGATCGCTTACTATCGTTACATCCCTCAAAAATTTTTTGAAAAAGATGATGTAAAAATGTATTTAGATAAAGCGATGATGACGGATTATACTGTCCACCAAGATGTGCCCGATATTCGTATCATTGACAAGGGGAAGTAATCAGCTGACATCATTGATATCGCTATCCCAAATGATGAGAATATACGTAAGCCTTACGCCCAGAAAAAAAGAAAGTACCAGGATTGGCCTATCGTCATAAAAGTCCTTTAAAAGCTATATTATGTCACTGTCACTGCAGTCTTGATATCAACAAATGGCTTAATTCTAAAGACGACAATTAAGGCGACAAACTATCTCACTCTACCTGAGCAATTAATAAGATTGTGGCAATAAGCAGTTTTGTTAGACACTGCCAGAATTTTCCGTAAATTTTAAAATACCCATTAAAAAATAACAAAAAATAAATACATATTGCGGTTGGTTACGATTCCCGCTATACTTAGATCGAGTTAAAACTGACAGTTAAAAAGTTAAAATGAATAGATAAATCCGTAAAATATGATAAAATATCACTCATTGTATATTATGAGTGATAACCTCAGGACTTCAACAGGTAGGATTTATGTGAAGATTGATTACGTAATGAGTAATTAAATGTTTTTTAGATAAAAATTGGATGTTGATGAATCAAAGAAGAGAAACTTCGAATAAGGGTTCTGGATAAATTTCCTGGAAGAGTTCTGGATAAGGTTTCGAGGAAGAAGACTCACCGTAGAGAGGGAAGGGGCAGCGAGTCAGTCTAGCGACGAGCCTGATACTGGAAGCATGTCGGCGCAGTATTTGGCGTTGCTCGCGTTCGTATGCGCAGGTCTGGCACAGGAATTGTGTCCGGGTGGTATCCCTTGCCTCAGGAAATGCTGTCCTATTGGCCACTCGTTAAATATGACCAAGTGTCTTCCTGGAGGGCATGACTTAGAAGCGCCTGACGGTGTCAAAGTAGTCCACGCAAGGCCTCTATGCGATCTGTTCCATTTGAAGCCCGACGAGGAACACACTATACATCACAATGGAACAGCTGACTTTGGCGGCGAGAATCAGGAGTATTGCAGAGAACTGAACCATCTCAACGAAACACATACATATTTATGCTTCCCTCCAGAAGAAGAATTGCTGGAAGAAGAAACGCCGTCAGATGTTTACAGGTTTGGAGTGTTTATATCCATACCGTTCCTGTTCGCTACGTTCATCGTGCACGCGGCAATAAAGAGGCTGAGGGCATACCTCCATGGGCAGTGCATCATAATGCACTCTTTTTCTATGACGGTTGCCTACACATTTTTGGGTACTATTCAATTCAAGCTGATTGAAGATTACACTTTCTGCGTCGTATTTGGTATGATATCAAATTTTTAATATTTATTCTAATACAAATAAAATATAAACTTAGCTGAAGAACAAGTCATCGTACTAATGAATAACTAACAATTATTGGATGGTTTGGAATTAATGACTCAATTAGATTACTATTGTACTATGAGAAAGTTCAATGGAGCAGGTTCTTACAGTTCCTGATAGTTATAAGGCTTTTCCATGAACGAATCCTGGAAGTAATGTCAGAGGGCGAGCTACAATATCGTTGTTGAGTACCGCTTTGATGTACAATATCTTTTTCCACGTTCATTCGCTTCTGTAATATATCTCTTAATATTTTCTGTATTGCCAGGTAATTTATTTACCAATTGTAAGAATCAGTGTTATCTGTTGAAAAAAAGAAAAAAGAAAGAAAAAAAACGTCAGTCATCCTTGTTTTAATTACGCATTAAAGGTTATTTATTTTTATATAAATATATACAGATATAGGTATCCTATTGCCCACTTTGGCTAAATCCTTACCAATAAAAAGCAAAACTCTAAATAGCGAACTCGCCTTAAAAGAAGGGTAGTTTACAATTACCTTTGATCTTACAATCTTTCAAATTTATGTGAGTGTGTGGGTGCGGGAGTAACTGTGGGTATGGATAACTTTTTCATCGTTTGAATCCGACACAAATGAAACATAATATTTTCTAATATTTGTAGATCTAAGTTTATTAATCAAAATATGGGTCGAAGGGGGAGGGGGCATGAAAAACGGAAAAAAGATCGAAATTGTGAATTCCTTAGACCTAGTTAGGGGTACAAAAATATTTCATCGTTTCTATGATAAATTATATCTATAAAAGTTCCTGACTCATTAGATAGATACCAATGAATATATTGTATTTATGATTTCACTTTTACTCTCCTAAACGCATGTTATCAATAATTTTATAAGCATCAGTGAGTCATTCTGCAGTGATCGAGTGGACTTTCTTATCAGTTTGACTCTATTTTTCAAATGGTTGTTAATATAAATTTAATTGTTACTGGATTTTAAGAAATGTCAGTTTCACATAATATCGATAATGTGCGTTATAAAATGTTGAAAGCAAGTTTTCATCCTAAATAAATATACCTGGGCTGGCACATATTGCATATCTAGGTTTTTTTTTTCAGATGATGGGAGGGAGGGAAAAAAACCGGAGGGATTCGAAGTGTCTGCAAACAATAATGTACACTGCTTAATAACTATGTATCTGTACAATATTTACTGAAGTATTACTTTGAACAAAAAATGGTTATATTATCTGTCTGTTTCATGATTTTCTTTTAATGTTAAAATTTAATTAATTTATAATTTTATTTTCATTTTCCCCCCTCAAACGCCAAGTGGACACTATGTTCTGGATATAAGTTAGGTTGTTTTTTATCTATTACCTCCATTAAAAAAGATCTCAATATTTGCATAAATGTTTTAACAAACAATTAAATATTGATGAAGCAGTGAAATATAATCCTTCACTAGCAGTGCTACCTGTTGTTGAAAAAAAAAGCTTCCCGTATATTGAAATTCCTAAAAAATAAAACTTAACTCCAAATAATTTCTGTCTGTTTATTTGTTTGAAAATTTCATACTTTTTCGCTTCACATGGAATACCAATAATTTTTATTTTTGGTATCTATTTGTTTATTTCTTACCTTTTCACGGCTAAACTACTGAACCGAATTTTATGAAATTTAATACGTGTGTTACTACTAACCAAACATAGACTTTAGACTACTTATAGGAAGGCCTGAAATGAAAAATCGCCTTATTTCGTTTACTATTCGTTTTGGGGTACGTGTACTCATCAAAAGTTGCATATTTTTGCACCTAAGACATTGTTAACAAATTACTACTTGGTTTAAGGCTGATTATTTTATGAGTTTTGTTATTCTCCTGTGGAGAATTATGGTTATTCTAACAGAGGAATATTTTTGAATGTTGCATTATAAATGAGGGTGAAACGTCTACCAGTTGAAAATAATAAAGATGTCTTAGTTGAGACCCTAAGATCCTTTTTATAGCATGTTAATTTAATATAGGTATCACAAACGACGAATTATATATTTAAGTTATTATTAGAACTATATGAAGCTATATGATTATTTTTATAAACATATTACAGTGGGGGTTATGAGGGAGGTCTGCAATAAAAAATTACGATATTTCGTTTTCTATTGGATTTTGCTATGTAAAGTAACTTTTATTATATGTACTTTAAGTGTATAGCGAAGTATAAACAAGATATATACGGAAACCTACAGCGGGAGCCAACAATTTTATTGGGTACAAAAGACTAAACCGAATTCAACGAAACTTCGTATGTGGGTTAGCATTAGAACCCCAATGATTATAAGCTATATTAATAAACATTTTTAGGAATTAACAGGAGAGTGGGATCTAAGGGAGGCCTGAAATGAGAAATCGCGAAGAAATTTCGTTGGTTTTTGGGAAAATGTACACATAACAAAAGTTGTTTACTTTGATGTCTAAAGTAGCTTCTGTTATATTCACTTTTGTCGTATAACAAGTAGAATAATGATATACATTAAATTCTAAACAAGGTCAACGATTTAAAGGGGAGAATTGGAATTGGAAGGGCTAAATTTAACAGTACTAAGTATCTCAGGAAGCCCCACCATATTACCACCACCATATTAAGCTATATCAAATATTTTAGCAGATTTCCCTTCAGGGAAATCAGCTATTGAGGTCGTACTCATGACGCGAGTTTTGAAAAATTTCCTCAAATGTCCATCGATCCTACCCAGGAGATGACGGAAATGAGGTCCGTTCAAAATTATATATATATATATATATATATATATATATATATATATATATATATATATATATATATATATATTTGTCTGTTAACGCTCTAGTGGTCGCAATTTTTGTTTGATCGTTACCAAACTTCATATTTAAGCGTTTTATGTAAAAAGAAAGAGCAAGTTCGTTAATGGCTGAAATCGGACCAGCGGAGGGGGAGTTTAGAGGGGGGATTTTTGAAAATTCGAAATATATCTGTTATTGTGCGTCGGATCAATAAATTGTATAGAATCAATCTCATTGAAAATTAAATTTACTATAAATATTGTGCTTTACATTTATTCTGTATCTTGAATATTAACCGAGATATTTGTATTTGTATAGTGTGTGTGTGGTCGGCAGGAGTCAGCTATGTTCGGGACTATCCGCCGAGAGCTAGTGCGGCCGTTTCCGTAACTATTCGTCCCTCGTGAATAGGTCTAGAGATACCTTACTTCTACTGTTATTATTAGGCAGATTTCTCTATTGTAAAACTTCACGTGGGAAATCTGCTTAGTTTACGCAGCCCCTGCGTGACGGACTTTTTTGGGAAGAACAGGAGTAGGGGTTGTAATGGAGATCAGAAACGATTAAGCAAAGTAGTTCATTTCCTATTCATCTTCCGTCAAAAATGCTCACAACATAAATAAAAAACAAACAACTGATCAATGATAAAGTAATAAACAGGTTATTTATTTACCTTACTTGGTTATTTAGAGTAACTTTTATTACGACATTTTTGTCGTATAACAACGTATATAGCAATTGCAATATTACATCGAAACAATGTTATAGTCATGAATGAATTTATTAATATTGGTATTTATTAATATCCTAGTACCTCACCTCAATAAATGATCACCCTTTCATTCATCTTTTACCTCTTTAGGTTTCCACAAAGAACAAATAATATTGCCGCCCCCGCTCCCAAACATTACTTAATCAGAAATGCCAATTTCACAATTTATTAATCTATTTAATAATTTTTAGTCTTATTTAGGGGACAATGTTCTTATATATTCTTTGTAGTTTAATGACAAGGGTCATCAATAAAAACAGCTTTCCTTCCCGCAAGCTTTATTCACAATTGCTCTACATGTTCCGTTGATTACCGACTACCTCTTCCTTTTCAACAAATAATAACATTAATTTCCGAAAACCCAATGATACTCGTAATTCAATTGCTATATTATTAAGAGTGTACTAGGATAATATATTTATTAAATTTCCTCAATTTCCATAGTTTTCTTCTTTTTCTTTTATGTGTACCTTTTTTTGTTAGTTTGTCTATATGGCATTATAATATATTTTACTAGTCAGAAGAGTGTATACTCATTTATTCTCTTGTAATGCCACTTTTAGCACTGATTAGGCAAACATGAAAGAATACGTATTTTGACTGGGTACCTACCTCCTCACTTCTCTTCGATTTAATACGGGTAAAATACAATGTATCCTATCGCACCGACCTTGCGTAGTCCGCAAATTACTTACTGGGTTTAAACGCAGTTAATATATTTAAATACACTAATAATAATGTAACAATTATAATTTTAAAATAATTTGAATGATGTATACCATAGTATTTCAGCCTTTTAGATGAGTGGTATAATATTTGATAATTGTAGACCTTCCACAGTCGGGGTTATAAGGGAATTCAAAAAATGATATACCCATGGGTGGGCTCAAAACTTGTTACGAAATTTACTTATTATAAGCGAATTTACTGTATCTCTATTAAATTTGCTATTTTCTAATTTCGTCCTTTTAGCAGATTTTCCTTAAGGGAAATCAGCTATTGAAGTCGTACTCATGACGTGATTTTCGAAACTTTCCTTCAAATGTCCGTCGATCCTAGCCAGGAGATGACGAAAATTAGGTCCTTTCAAAATTATATATATATATATATATATATATATATATATATATATATATATATCTAGTAACATACACATTAGTCTTTTATAGTTACCCGGACATACAAACAAGAAGGAAAGTACAGACATCGACAGATTAGCCAAGTGTACTGTAGAAAAACCAGACATTGACATAAACTTTACAGACCACCAAGACGTATTAGCCGAAGGCATTAAGGCACTACAACAGCAGTGGCAGGAATCTTGGGATAACACAAACGACAATAAACTAAGACAAATAAAACAAACGGTTAAGGAATGGCCACCATGTAACAGGAGCACACGGAGAGAGGAAGTTGTGCTGACCAGACTTCGCATTGGCCATTCCTAGCTAAACCACGGACACCTAATGACAAACAAGGACACACCGATTTGTAGACATTGCAACGACATTTAACTGTACAACACATATTGACTGACTGTCGACGAAGAGACAATTTAGACATTCCACATGACTTACAGGGACTTTTGACCGATAACAGTGATTACATAGACGCTGTTATTAAACATCTAAAAGACACCAACATATATTACACACTATAATCTACACTTCCTACACACCACTCCTCACTTATTTCCTATATTAGCAGGGTGTATAAACTTCAATATTATTTATTTATTTTTATTTATTTTTTTGGTTATCCCTTTTCCTTATTTTATTTAATTTATTTAATTTCCCCCTCCCCTTTCCATAGTTACATTTTCATTTATATATAATGTTCATTACCCTGATGTTTCCATATCGTAGAATATCGTTTGCTTCATATCACCTTGTATGCTTCAAAAATCATTTGCCAAAGTTCACTCTTTTTCTGTTTGTTGTTGTTGTCTTTTTTTTGCATTTCACTTTTAAATGACACTTTAATAATGAGTAAATCGCCTGCGTTGCGGAACTCATTTAAATTAAATAAATAAAAATAAACGTTTTATGCAAAAAGACAGATGGCTGAAATCGACCAGTGGGAGGGGGGGGTTTAAAGGGGGGGATTTTCGAAAGTTCGAAATATCTCCCTTACCATACGTCAGATCACAAAAGTGTATAGAACCAATCTTATTGTAAATTAAATTTACTATAAATATTGTTTTATACATTTATTCTTTATCTTCAATATTAACCAAGATATTGGCATTTTTATTAAATTTGGGCCTATAACGTACGACGGAATTTCCCGCCAAAAGCTAGTTCGTCCCTTTGCCGTAACTGTTCGGCTCTCGTATGGAGATTTCTCTAGTGTATAACTTCACGTGGGAAATCTGCTTAGTTTACGTAGCCACTGCGTGACGGACTTTTGTTTTTTCTCGGATTTACACTTCTAAGGCAGTACAGGTGTAAAATGTCTCCTAATATTAAGGCACATTAATCTCAATGCCACCAGAAATGCTAACTTGGGTTTCGATCTTATACAAAGGCACTTGGTCTATCTGCTAGCCTGCTAGGTATGCCCAATGAGTGCAAAGCCGTCAACAACTTCATCTCGGAAGTCAAGGGGTGATGATATACACTACATTCATAGACTTTTTCAAGAATTTGTTTATTATAGAGGTGGTGATCTGTGGTCAACCTTCCTAAGTGAAATTCACTCTGGTACTCTTCCAGTTTTCTCTCATCCTCTCAACGAACGTCCAGAAAATCTTCACTTTAGTATTTCACAGGCTACTCTTGAAAGTACTCAGCACGTATATTATATATTCAGCACGTAGGCATTGTACTTTAAAACGGATTTCACTAAAAAATATATTCCAACAACAATTTATGAAATATTCATTTCAGACAAAAAGAAACAAAACTATTGACGAACTATTGACCACCACTCTCGGGTTGAAAAGGCCACTTCTCATATGTCTTGACAAATATGAAAATTACTAGACCCGTTATGATGTAAATGACTGACTAAAAAATGGAAGGATAGGCAACAATTTAGACTAGAAGGGTAAACTAAAAGACGAAAACCTCAGCTTGTCAAGATAAAAATAAACTTAAGGTTCGTATTAAAATTTGATAAAAATAAATCCAAACAAAGCTCCAGCTATTACATGTGAATCGATCTTTTCCTATTCGCCATACAAATAATGAGTTGTGTAACTGTGTCAAAGTTAGTTTTTTAACTAATTTCAGACTCTGGTGTGATTTATTTCAATGTGGGTAAAAACCAGGGAAATCTGGCTTGCTGATCTTTTAGGGAACCTTATTTTAAAGCTATGTAAGGTATTGTACAAAGAGATTTTCTTTGTTAAGTTAACCATTGTTATAATTACTTGCAGAGTGATTTTCCAAGGATTTAGACGGCTATTAAAATCAACACCAAATTTTAGGGACACCTACCCTCAAATGAATTTCCTTGGTAGGATTCGAAATTGGTTACGATAAGGAATCATCAAATAATATCTATCAAGTAGGTACTGCGGGAACTAACCAGAGTCCTCCAAAGAAGTGACGGACTTATAAATGGCGTAATCTCACATTATCTATAATTCTCATTTAGTAAAAACTCTTATCATCAAGAAATAACTCTATGGAATCGATATTTCAAATTTTCACCACAAATGAGATATTCTGTTACAAAATAGAATATACATATCCCGAGAGTAGGATTGAGAACCACTCCAAACTATGAAAAAACAACAACAAATATTATGTTTCCTGTATAAATCCCCACTCCTATTCATGCGAATTTCCCGAGAAGCTACTGTCTCATTAAAGGTCTCATTTTATAAGATTTTTCTTAAGTGAAATCAGCTGTAGAGGTAGCACTAATCATAACGCGATTTTTGAAAAATTTCTTCAAATAACCATCGATCGTATCTAATAGATATCAAAAATGAGGTTCAACATACATACGTATTTGTCTGTTACAACTCAAGTGGATGCAATTTTTGTTATATCTTTACCGAAAGCAATATATAAGCGTTTTATGTATAATTAAAGTTCGTTAAGGAGTTTAGAGTGGATAAATTTCCAAAATTCCTCAAATGGTTCTTCTTTATTTCACTTCGGATCGAAAAAATGAATAGAACTAATCTTATTTTAAATGCAAATTTCTGTAAATGTTGTTATATACATTATTTCATCATCTTAATTATTAACCGAGATATTTGCATTTATTAGTTTTAGGGCTTTGGTAAACTCCCACTCATACTCATGTTACATTAACAATACCTGTGATATCATGAACCATTTTATTTGAAGCTTAAATACGAAATATTGTTTTCATCGAACTTTTACTGTATGAGTTACATGAGAATACGTAGAGATGACGTCTTCAATAAAGATTTTACCTTTTTAGCTCGGATAAGCTTATTTTTTCTACACCATATTCGATATTTAACTGATTCAACATTATAGATCTTATCATTGTTTTGTAACTAAAATATTACGAATGTACGAAATCAATAGTGCTTTATACTTGCAAGTGGGAAATCGGCTTAGTTTACGCAGCCCTTTCGCGGCGGACTTCTAGATTATTTTTAAGCCTTGTGTTAATATATTATACTTAACTCTTTGAAATAGAAATTACAATGCACAAATGACACATCTACTGGTCTACCATCCTGTGACGTCATCATTTGTCAACCCTGTACTTTGCAAATCTGTTTTACTTGCGAAGCTCCCTGTGTGATTTTTTTTTTAATGTCATGAAAACCATCCCCACATCAAAACACACAATTTTTTTTTTTATTGTAAAAACGTGAACTTGTGTTCCACCCAAGTGTTTTGTACCGATTTTATTTATAAAACGATATTATTATCAAGTGATATATAATTAAATAAATTCTCAGCAAAGAAAATAATAGAGAAAATCCAATCGACAATATTTTGGGTAAATATAAATACTTTATAAAACGTTTGTTTTTTATTAGTCATTTAATGAGTAAGTCTCAAATTGAATTTACACACCCAAAAAATATTGTAATTGACTAAAATCTTTCAAATACGCCAGAATGGTAGGACTTGACTTTTCATGTGCAATAGAAGCTGTTAGTAGAGAAAACAGGAAAAAAAATTGAACTCAAAGAACCATGAAAAGCAAGAAACGTTTTATGTATAATGAGTATACCAAATATATTCACAAATGGTAAAAGTTAACAGATTTATGTGAATGGATTCTTCGGCGTGAAGTCATCATGAACATTCATCACTGTACCGATTACTGTTACAGATGTATGTAGTCATCTACTATATATATAACTTTCCAAAGTCCCCTATAAAGTCTTGCATATGTATAACCTAGTTCAAAGTACTATATATTCAGGACTTATACAAATCTACGCCCATGGTTATATTAATCTCAAAGGTCTCGTTTCGTAAAAATAAAAGAACATATCTGTACAGTCATATAAAGTTATCGAAAATGATCAAAAATTAATCATGAGCGTGACTTATCGCATTGCCATAGAGTCTGTGAGCAAGAACTAATATCTTGAAGCAGCTGATAAAGGCAGGAGTGAACGCTGGGTAAGCGCTTCGAGATAAGAAGGGATAAAGGAAGTGGGGGACTGGAGTTCAGTCTCGCCTCGCACCCACTTCGGCGAGCATGGCTCTTCCTGTATCGATCCTAGCGGGAGTGACACTTTTGTTGGCAGCTGTGACAGCAGCAGATAAAGGACCTCCTTCTGGTCCTAGTACTCCGTTCATCAGGAAATGCTGTCCTGACGGTATGTTCCGGGGGAAGAAAGGATGTGAGCCCGGAGGGCCGCCTTTCGAAGTACCCGCGGGTTTTGGAGTAGTCCACGAGATGCCCGAGTGCCAAATGTACTATCTCGGAAAGGAGGACGAAGACGAAATGATCCTCTTTGAGAACGGAACACTCTTTGTCTATGGGAACTTTGAAGAATATTGTAAAGACTATACGAGTCTGAACAAAACTTTGACATTTGTGTGTTTCCCGCCAGAATCAGAAGAAGTTGCCGAGGAGAAGCGCTACCAGGTCTATTCAATAGGAATGATTTTCTCAACACCTTTCCTTTTTGTTACATTTGTAATCTACGCCTCCTTCAAGAGGCTCTGGAACCTGCATGGACGATGTGTTATGTTTCATAGTCTATCTATATTAGTGTCTTATATTTGTTTAATTTTAGTCCAAAATAACATGTTGGAGGACGACTTCTCATGTGCTTTTCTAGGTATGTTACTATTTTTAAATATACTTCATTTTAAATATCCTATCGGCGTGTGTGTGCGTGTGTGTGTGTGTGTGTGTGTGTGTGTGTGTGAGAGAGAGAGAGAGAGAGAGAGAGAGAGAGAGAGAGAGAGAGAGAGAGAGAGAGAGATTAAAATATTATTTTATTATACAATAATAATTACTTACCTTATTGTTAAAAGATGATCTTGCAGTTGTTTTTTTTTAATTTGTTTTTGTTATTTACTGGAAAAGGAAGTTCAAATAAAAAGAAACCCCAACAAAACATGGTGACACCATTTTACCAAAAATATTTAACTATTTGCATATGTGTTTGAGACATACATAATTATATATATATATATATGTATTATTAGGTATATTCCAAAGATGTCCATAATATTGGAACACCGGGCATAAATGGGTTAATGGTAGAATTCAAGAAGCAAATATTTAATATAATTATGTAAAAATATCCAATGAAATTAGACACAAATCCCGAGAGTATGTCAGTAATTCAATACTTCGGGTCAAATATATTTGATCTACAATTTCTCTTCTCCAAATATCTAATGATTTCTGCGAAGTGTGATAAGCTGCAAATTGACATTTTCAGTATGGTATTTGTAGTAATGGGACTGACCCCATTCAATACGATGTTTGCAATAATGAAATTTGCCTCTTCAATATGACGTTCGTTGTAATGAAATTGACATCTTCATTATCATTTTTGTTGTAATAACATTTTTTAAGAGCTAGATCGTATAACAAGGTAAGCTGACCTTAAGTGTGAAGTTTGATAGATTACTTGCGGGTCTAATGTTTTTATACATTACAAACTCTATTGCATTATTCATTAGAAACTCAATGATTTTTTTTCTATTCAGTTTGTATTCTCGTTAAATGATTTATGAATGAGAAAATGGCTTCTTTGCTGGGACCATTTGAATAAATAATTATTCGTATATGGAAAGCGTTTTAAGAGCAATTAAGAAAATATTGCGTATAAATCAAGATAAACTATAAACCAGTGTCATGATGAAAATGTTTTATGGTTGTCGGAAACCCAAGTAACAAACCTTGAATTGCAGAGAAAATACAAACAAAGATAAAGCTGCGCATAGATAAGCTTGAATATTTAAATGATCGTTGAGTATAGCCGCATTAAAGAGACTTATAGGCTAGAGCCGGGTATATCTATATATATATGTATATATATATATATATATATATATATATATATATATACATATATTTATTATTAGTCAACGATTACTTCTCAGCAGTTACCTTAAAGTAGGTCTCTTTCTTACTTAACAGTTACGTCTTATGCCATTATATTTTCTATAATAGAAACGAAATTGATAATTGGGATTCTAAATTAAATGAGAAATTTAGTCTTTGCTACAAAAAATAATTAATGGACTTAGCACATAATTCTTAACAAATAAGACTTAAAATATAATATTCCTTAACCAGGCTTTCGTTTCATATAAAATTCGGAGTATCCGCCAGTCATAGACTGGATAAATGTGTAGATCCGCGTGACTAACTCTTCCCGATTTCCGTGCAAATGCTTGTAAAGCCCCTCCAAAATTTTAATATTTTGATTTGCGATATATCGTCAACATACATACGGTCTTTGTATGTGGTACTCACTCGGAAAGTTCTTATATTTCGGATACCTACTTTCAGGAGATTTCCCTGAGGGGGAATAAGCTATTTCGGTTGTATTCGTTTTGCGATTTTCAAAAACTTTCCTGAAATGTCCATTGCTCGTACAGAAGTTCCTGTACCTAGGAGATGGGCACACACACACACACACACACACACACACACACACACACACACACACACACACACACATATATATATATATATATATATATATATATATATATATATATATATATATATATATATATATATGACGGGGTTTTTAGGGAGGTGATGGATCAGTTTAGGAGGTAACGGATTTTTTTTATCTTAAATCAGTACTGACATCCAAGTTATTCGAGTCATAAACTTGCCTCATCTTAGGAGTGAGTACTCTCAAAGCAACGTCTGACATCAACATAAACGTTGGTAATTTTAACCTTAAACTACAAGGCAGCTGCATTTTCTCTTAGATTTCAAAAATTGTACTTCACAAACAGGTGTAAGAGTAATACGCGGGAAACTCACCTGAAAAGCTTTATTTGCATAGCATGTACTATTTTAAGAAATTCCTATTCCGGTAAGCTTATACAACCTACTGTTCTTGAACAATTCTCAACAAATTCCAATGAATCATAAAGGCCTACTCCAAAAGTCAGATTATGTTTTATTTATTTTGTAGTTTGTTCATTTACTGACAATGTTTTAGATACATATTATTTTTCAAGTTTGGCATATGCACTTCTGCTTGACTGCTAGTCATTACTTTCTCGGTCAATAGAATCTGTCAAGAAAAAAGTCCATCACCCATGAGCTGCGTAAACTAAGCAGATTTCCCTTGTAGGATAGAACGCTTGTGATCTCATTTCACCATATATTCTGTAATTATATGTCAAAAAAAACCCAAAAAAAAACAAAAAAACCGATGAGCATTAGGAGGGAGAGGGGTGTTACGGAAGGCAGAAAACTGGAAAGTACGAACAATTCGCTTAATACTTGAGTTACGAAAAAAATGCCAAGAACAGCAATTTTAGAAAATAAATTGCTTAACATGATTGGTTCTGTATCATATTCGACTCATAATAATTTTCAAATCCTCGCCCACCCCTTGCTCTACCCTCCCACTATTCCAGAACCAAAATCCGCCATTAAAAAAATATGATCTTTAGTGTTGACTGAAGCGGTTAAGTATGGTATAGATTAAATAAATGTGGTCCAGTTAGTACGTATAATATCTTTATTGACGTCATCACAACGCCTTTGCATGTATCTCGCATAGTAAAGGTCTCTTGAAAACAATATTTGGTATATAAGTGTAGAATAAAGTGTTTCTTGATATATCAGCTTATTGTTAATATGCCGTGAGCTGGAGTTTACTAAAGGCTGAATACTAAAATATCCAAATATCTCGGTTAATATTCATGATAGTGAAAATGCGTATATAACAATTTTTGTAGTACATATTATTTGCAATAAAATTGACTTTATAATAAAATCTTTCGATCTAACGTATTATAACGGAGATATTTGAAATCCACCTCCCCGGTACTGCCATTAACGAACTTCACCTTTAGTTTTTCATGAAATGCTTCGAGTTCGGTGACGGTCTAATAAAAATTGGTAACTCTATAGCGGCAACAGATGATTTTGTATATGCATCCATATAATTTTGAACGGGCCTCACTGTAGTCATCTCCACTGTAGGATCGATGAACATTTGAGGACATTTTACGAAAATCTCGTCATGAGTATAACCTCAATAGCTGATTTTCCTGTACCGATAGTAATCCTTTGGAGTACCGAACGTATGGAAGTGATTTTCCAGTCTGATTCAAGTCTATCAGTTGGATTTAGTCAATGTCGTTTTCTACAGCGAATGAGAACAATATCTCCTTTTCAGCTGGCATTTGATTTATAGGATTCATCTCCAAGGAGATGTTGGGGCTTAAAGATGGGGATAAACTAAATCATTCCAAATAATAATAATAATAAAGTATATTCAGTATAATAAGTTTATTCAGAAAAATAACTACAAATAAATTTACAATTACTTCATTGCCATAATTAAAATAATGATATTTATTTCTAACCAAAAAAAAAAACATAAAATTAAAATTTTCTATTACATTTGATATAATAATTAAACCTAACATACATAACATGGACTGATAAGTCCGTCTGTTGAGCTCTGCCTTTTATATAATAAAATACTTTAGTATTGCAAAAGCAAGCAAAATACACTAACTGGTTGTTTGATATTCTTATATTCATATCACCTATTAAAATATAATTAAAATTTGGTCTTAGAGTTTTTTCTACATCATTAAAATCACTGTCCCACATAGACCCATTTATATATGTAGGAAATATATAAAACTCCCTGTCCTTACTTGGTTTACAATGTATTAAAACTTTGTTATTTATTTCCAATATGTTAAACACATTTTGTAAAATACTATCTTGCTTAATACCTATCAAATAACCCCCCTTAGCCCTTCCAAAAATACTTTCTCTAGTTGCTTCTACCCATTGCAATATAAACCCAGCAAAATACTTTTCTATCAATATAAAATCTTTTTCTCTACATGAGTTTCTAATAAACAATAAATTTCAAAAGACTTAACAAACTTAAAAAATCGAATTCATTAATTTTATTTTTATTACCGGCTACATTGTGTGATAATATATTAATTTTATTAAGTATCATTCCAAATACTTCCAATAACATGATTTACATGACCATATTCCAAATTTAATTTTCTTCAATTGCTGTTGACCCATGCAATTGTATTTTCTAGTTATCATTTTTTAGTAAACTACTATTACTACTCATCTTAAATGAACACTAAGCCAATACAACACGAAATGTCTTAGTTTATGTTTAAGTATGATGTATAGTACATCAGACCATTAATGTGAGAGTAAATGAATTCGTAACGTGACAGAGTGGAAATTAAGATAAGAGGAAAACTAACACTTACAAATATCACCGTTATAATTACCTTGATTGGAAAATGTTAAACAATCTATTTTTTGACAACGTGATGTACAACATGTTTTGTTTTATACATTTTGACATACTTGATTTTTAACTAATTTGTTTGTATGTTTGATGCTACGTATACTAAAAACCTCCTCTCTTGTTCATGTAAATTTCTCTCGAAGAATATATATATATATATATATATGTGTGTGTGTGTGTGTGTGTGTGTGTGTGTGTTTGACTGAACACCTCATTCTGACCGTATTTTTCTAGTCTTGTGAACGTAGGTACTCATATATTAGTAATAGAGATTACAACGTGCTAATACTTGCTGGTCGTTCAAACTTTGACGTCATATGTTATATGCCCCAACTCATAAATGTGAACACACACACATTCGCTAATGACAGTATAGGTCCGATTACTGTTGCAGATTTATGTTGTCATCTAAAATAGTTCAACTTACCCAATATTTATACATGGCATATAGCATTCTACGCTTGTGGTTGTACTAATCCTAACACATTAACACTTCAAATCACAAAAATATGTGAATACATCTACACAGTTCTATAAAGTTATGGAAGGCGCCTAAAAGCGAGAACTAATATTATGAAGAACCTGATAACGACATATTAAGATAAGGAGGAATAAGGTGCTGGGTTTTAGTTCAGTTTGCTCTCGCACCCACTTCGGCGAGCATGGCACTTCCTGTATCGATTCTAGCGGGAGTGACACTTGTGTTGACAGCTGTGACAGCGGCAGGCGAAGGACCTGCTTCTGGTCCTAGTACTCCGTTCATCAGGAAATGCTGTCCTGACGGTATGTTCCGGGGGAAGAAAGGATGTGAGCCCGGAGGGCCGCCTTTCGACGTACCTCCGGGCTTTTCTGTTGCCTATGAGGTGCCCAAGTGCGAAATGTACCGTCTCCCAAAGAAGGACGAAGATGAAATGATCCTCTTTGGCAACGGAACACTCTTTCTCTTTGGGTACTTAGAAGAATACTGTAAAGACTACAGCGATCAGAATCTAACTTTGACATTTGTGTGTTTCCCGCCTGAATCAGAAGCTGCCGAGGAGAACCACCACACGGTTTATTCAGTAGGAATGATTTTCTCACATGTACATTGTTACATTTGTAGTTTATGCCTCCTTCAAGAGACTCTGGAATTTGAATGGACGATGTGTTATGTTTCATAGTCTATCTATACTTCTGTCCTATATTTGTTTAATCATAGTCCAAAATAACATGTTGGAGGACGACTTCTCATGTACTTTTCTAGGTATGTTACTATTTTTAAATACACTACTATATATAGGATAGGAAAGTGAGAGAAGGCTAGTAAGTCTCCCACTCACTTAAGCAGCACTTAAGAAGCAGTAGTTAATACATTTTCCTACGCATGTAGTCATTCTGCAAATCCTGTTCAGATAATTGCCTAAAGTATATAGTTGTAATAATTGACATAATTTGAATAATGGATCAGCTCTGTCAAGTAATGTTATTTCGACAATTACTTATTGTTATAAGATGATACTGTTTCTGGCAGTTGTTTATAGTTAGGTACCAGTGAAGACATTTCGATGAGATACACTGATGAAACCATTTTACCTCAAAAAGTTAATTATTCATAATAATAAGTAATTATTATGAATTTATATACACGTACAAAATTGTAACATGTGTCCGTACATAGATTAGTTTCTCGAAATGTCATGGTATTTTTAATTATATGATTCTTTAAGGGAAGTTATAAATCCCTGCCCCTCCTCTCCTCATTTGTAATTATAATTAGAAAATAACTTCATTTACAACAGAAAGATGAGCGCGTTTCTATTATTGAATTTGCACAATGTATTGCTTAAACAAACTCAGACTAAATTTACACAACGTGTGATAAGTCATGCCGAATCTAACTCTTTAATTGTAGTATATATTATCTTATTTCCTCCAATATACTCATATTATTGAAATGACTATGTACTATCATAACTATTAAAAACGTTACCTGGTAATATCATTGTAACAAAAAAAAAGTCACAGAGGCTGCGTTTAGTAAGAATATTCCCCACGTATTTGCATTAACCTCAAAACATAAATGTTCTATGAGAACAATATAAGGTATTTATGCTTCAAATAATGTGCTTCGTAATATAACAGCTAATAGTTAATAAAACATGAGTAGGATTGTCGGTTTACTGAAGGCCGAAAACAGAAAATTGCCAATATCTCCGTTAATAATCAACATAGTGAAAAAACGAACATACCAACATTTATGTATTGGTATGTACAATCACAGTTGTAATAAGATTGGTTCTATACAATATTTCGATGAGACATAATAACAGGAGGAGATATAAAGATTTTTGCACCCTCCAACCCCCCTCCCCCCATTTTAAGGGGGTTGGCACGGAAAATTGTGACACTGTATATATATATGTGTGTGTGTGTGTGTGTGTGTGTGTGTGTGTGTGTGTGTGTGTGTGTGTGTGTGTGTGAGTAAAATATTGAAAGTACATCATTTTATATATATTCTGTGTAGGATTGGTGGGCTTTTGAAGAAAGCTTTCGAAAATCCCATCAGGAGTACAACCCCAATAGCTGACTTCTCGCAAGGGAAATCTGTTAAAAATAATATGCACTTAAATTCAATACGATTCCAGGTTGCATGGAGGGCTGCGATCTATTTTCCACCCTTCGCTTTTTGTATATAAATTGAATTATATTACTGTTATTCATTTACTCCAGGTATATAAATTATTAGAAAATTCCATTGTTTAATGTTTTGAATAAATAATTTAAATAAAACAATGTTGATAACCCTCAAGTGGGAGCGGGATGCTAACACAGCTAATTGTGTTAACTTATTTCCCGTGAAATGTTGGCATTATTGGAATTACTTTCAACTTACATTTACAATCACGTATATAATATGGCGTATATTACTAACCTTAAACAATGTTTGCTTGGATTGGGTTATTGACAAGAAATATGTAGGTATATTATAGATGATATTTATTGATAATAAATACTACTCATGACTATGATTGAATTGTTATGGGTGTGTTAAACAGTGGGGTGGGGATTTATTAGAAACTCGTTTTTATTTATGCTTAAAAAATAAAATTTCTGTTCCATAAGTCCCCAACAGTTACCCGGCCCCTCCGGTAAAACAATACGCCCAGGCGGGAAGTGTCACTGTACACGATGAAGCCTTGCTAAAAAAAAAATACCATCATTATTCAGTCGATAATGATTTTCCAGGCATCGCCGGGTACCTTAGATAGTATGTGCATATATTTAAAGTGTCCGGCGATATCGGTAGAGTTTAAGAAGAAAATAATTAATATATGTAAATATATTCCAAGGAATTACTACTAATCACTAATGTACATATATAATCCCCAACTCCAGGTCAAATTGACAATTTGATCCACAATTCCTCTCCACAATATATTATATTTCCGCGAAAGGAATTGTGATCAGGATATGGATGTTTGTGAATATGGAAATTGACATCGCGAATAACACTGACATTTCGTAAGGCATATCATATTATTTTTTGACTTGACTACTTCTCCAAACTCGCTGAGCTTCCACTGAGTCCTTATTATTGAATTTCTTAGTCGGACACAAAGTAGAAACTTCATGGGCAACCAGTTCTTTGATTTAAAAAAAAAGAAACACTTGGCAAACTTTCAAAGCCAGACGATGCCACATTCAGATGAAATCTCTTGTTATTACGAAAAACCTAATATGTATGAATTATTTAATTATGGACGTATAAGAGGTCGTTGTTCATTAAATGATAGTAAATATCCATGTATTTTGAAATATATTCGATGAAAATGTTCTATAAAAATATAAATTCTCCGATCATTAATGAATATAAATAGCATTTTACATTTTTTACAAAATAATGAGTATCTATTTCAGACGTTTATTAAATAAAATTTTAAACTTAAAGGTTGATAAAGTTTCTGGAATAAAAAATGATTTAAACAAGCAAATAATTACTGTCGGAGCATGCTTAAGATAATTTTATTTTGAATATTCGCCAAGTTGGTAAAGGAGCTCCACACTGGCGTTTATTCCGAGATGGTTGGGCTCGCAAATACATACTCTGTTACGCAACAAGTGCTAAATATTTGCCTAATGACTTTTCTATACAAGGAAGGTCTTATTTTCTTGTCATGAATATTACATTGCACTTTAAAGCAAATTTTTGTAGGTATTTACAAATACTTTTCAAAAGATTTCGTATTGAATACGCAAATGAGCTATTAAGGTTGTACATTTATTGTTCTTTCTTTAAGTAAATGAAAATATTCAAAACACAACACTGTTTTTTATTCAATTGGAAAATATACAAATTTTAAACTTAAAAATAAGGAACTATATAAACTTGAGTGTAATGAAAAAAAGTCCTTTATGCAGGGGCCGCGTAAAGTAAACAGATTTCCGCGTGAGGTTTTATAATAGATAAATCTTCGTACTGATAACACTTAACACCACTATGAATATTAAATGAATAAATACAAACGGTTATGAGAAATCATTCAGTCAATTTTAATAACCTTCCAACGGAAAGAGTCTGAATTGTTAACAAACAGGTAAGCCAACCTCTCAGATCTGAACAGATAGGCAGAAATTATCTTCCGCGGTATAAAAAAAAATTACTAAAATATATATTAAAGTTATTAAAAACAATTAACTATATCTAATACTATAATTTGCAATGAATCAGAATAATTCTGATCTCAATCACTCAAATTTTAGTAATCCACGAACTAAGGACGGAGGGGGAGGGATCAACAGAACGTATTTGCATGTATTTCGTATAATAAAGACCTCTGGAATACGATATTTGGTATTTAAGCTTCGAATGAAGTAGTTTATAATATAACAGAGTATTGTTTATGTCATATGAAGAGGAGGGGCTTGCTGATGGCTAAAAACTAAGAAAATGCAAGTATTTCGGTTACTATTCAAGCTAGAGAACAAATGTATATATCAATATTTATAGTATATTGAATTTGGAATAAGATTTATCTAAACACTATAGAATAATAGAATAACTTTGGTTCTATACAACTTTTTAGGGGGACGTATAATAACGGAGATATTTAGAATTTTCGAAATTCCCCCTCCAAACGCCCCCTCCCACTAGTCAGATTTTTGCCATTTACGAACTTGATCTTTCTTTTTACATAAAACGATTAAATATGGAGTTTGGTAAAGATAAAAAAAAATGCGACCGCTAAAGCAATAACAGATAAATATATATATATTTATAATTTTGAACGGGACCCATTTTCCTCATTTCTTAAGTAGGTAATTTTTATAATTAATGGATGAACTTTTGTGGTATTTTTTTTTCGAAAATCGCGCCATGAGTAGGACCTCAATAGCAAATTTACAAGGGAAATCTGCTAAAACATTTAAAGGCTAATGTCAGCTGTTCGTTATTCACAGCTGGTTGGCTCTGTCGTCACAACGTTGATCATGTTATCACGGCAACGAATACTCCCGCTACAGCACTCCCTCCCTATTGATGGAGTCTCTGGTGTAAAGCTAAGTCCACACCAGTAGACCATGTTGCGCGATTTGTCTATAGACCGTCTAGAGACGGTTTCGAGACACGGTCTATAGACTGTCTAGAGACACCGTTCATTGTCTCTTCTAGTGTCCACACTACGATGTAAATTTCTCAGTCTCATGTTCACAGTCCGCCATGGACGACATTGCTTTGTGTGGAATGAGTTCCTGTCTAGTGGTAATTATAAGTGAAAGAACACCAAAACGTAAACGTTGGTGGACGCGGGAAGTACTTACAGAAGGGCCTAGATTCGGTAAAGCTCAATTAAGTAAATTAAGATTGGAAGACGCCATGGGTTTCGGAATTTTACCCGGCTGACGTCTACTGATTTTGAAGACTTGCTTCTGATGGTTGGAAGAATAATAATGAAGCAAGATACAAAGTTTAGGGAAACCATCCCAGCTTCTCTTCGCTGGCTGTCACACTGCGTTTCCTTGCAAGTGGAGATTCATGTACCCCTTCAGAATATCAAAGCAGGCAATATCGAAAATGGTGCCAGAGGTCTGCAAAGCAATTATCTCATCAATAAAACAATACGTAAAGGTATGCATAAAACAATTATTACTACAGGAACTGCAGATACTCGTATGCAAACCATGTTGACTTGTTGGGAGAGGTCCCACTCGTCGAAGTAATTTTTTTTCGCTCCCGGTTGAATGAAGTTTTTAAGTTATGAATTTTCTTTACTACGTCCGACACTGTCACATTTTCTTTGCAGCCAGAGATTCGAGTGCCGCTTTTTTTTTCACCCGGCTTTTATAATGAGGACTCGTAACATCCCACAAACAATAATATACGTCGTAATCTTCAATGAGACTCTTTACTTTTGCATTAGGCCACATGCTTCAAAGTAACTAGAAAACGAAAAACTGAATAAACAGCCGAACCATACCACTCGGCAGCTGGAAACAGAGTGAAGATGCCTAGTCCCTAGGCGCTGAGTACATCCACACTCAAGTTGCATGAAGTCTCCCATTCCAATCGGGAGACCATAGACCTGCGATTTTTGGTCTCGCAACAAGTCCGTAGGCGGAAGTCGGTCTATAGATCTATCTACGTAGACAACCTGAGGCACGTCTCAGAGACCAAAATCGCGCAATATGTCTACTAGTGTGTACTAGGCTTAAGAATGAAACCTTCACCGGACGGCCGGCCCCCTAGTTGTGTATCCCTCAGGCGTCGTTGATTGGTGTCTCTCCATTTTTTGTGGACTTAAGGTCCGTGCTAAGATTCCGGTAGGGCTGCTTGCTCGTCTATGGTCGTGGAGGTTCCTGGGGAACTTGGTGCTGTACCATGGTATCCCAGGTCCCTCACCACGGGTTCCTCCATCAGGTTGGCTGGGTTGACAGAGGCAATGGAGACATTCACCTCCTTGTCGTGACGAGTCCTGTAATACACATTCACTACTGACAAGAAGTCGGCGCCTCTTATTTATTCATAATATGTAACCTCTTACGGTTGCGGATAGGCTAATATTAACGCCCTTTCTCACAAAAATAGAAGAACATATTTTCACTGTCATATATGGAAAGTGTTCAACAGTTACTCATGCTTGTGACCTATCGCATTGTCATACACCCTATAAGCAGGAACTGATATTTTGAAAACCTGATAACGGCAGATTAAGATAAGAAGGAATAAGGAAATGCGGAGTTTGACTTCAGTCTCGCCTCGCACCCACTTCGGCGAGCATGTTTTTTCCTGTATCGATCGTAGCGGCAGTGACACTTATGCTGGCAGCTGGAACAGCGGCAGATGAAGTACCTGCTTATAGTCGGAGTACTCCGTTCATCAGGAAATGCTGTCCTGACGGTATGTTCCGGGGGAAGAAAGGATGTGAGCCCGGAGGGCCGCCTTTCGACGTGCCCGCGGGCTTTTCTGTTGCCAATGAGATGCCCAAGTGCGAAATGTACCCTCTTCCAAAAGAGGACGAAGATGGAATGATCCTCTTTGGCAACGGAACACTCTTTCTCTATGGGTACTTTGAAGAATACTGTAAAGACTACACCGATCAGAAATTAACTTCGACATTTGTGTGTTTCCCGCCTGAATCAGAAGTTGCCGAGGACAAGCACTACCAGGTTTATTCAATAGGAATGATTTTCTCAACACCTTTCCTTTTTGTTACATTTGTAGTTTATGCCTCCTTCAAGAGACTCTGGTACTTTAATGGAAGATGTGTTATGTTTCATAGTCTATCTATACTTCTATCGTATATTTGTTTAATTTTAGTCCAAAATAACATGTTGGTGAACGACTTCTCATGCACTTTTCTAGGTATGTTACTATTTTTAAATACACTAATAAATATATATGATAGTAAAGTGAGAGAAGGTGTGCGAGAGAATTAGTGAGTAGACAATACATTTTCATGGATTCGTCAGTCTACAAATTCTGTTCTCTTGGTTTTCTAAAGTATAAATTGATAATAATTTACGTATTTTGAATAAATGATCAAGTCTGTCAATTAATGTTATTTCGTATAATTACATTATAAGATGATTCTGTTTCTGACGGTTGTTTATTGTTAGTTAGCAGTGAAGAAAATTCGAATTATTAGATACACTGATGTAATAATGAGGTAAACTCTGTCTGTACATTGATTTTTTTTTCTCGAAATTTCAAGATATTTAAAGTTATATGATAAGGATTAGAGGAGTCATAAATCTTTGCCCTCTCCCTCCTCATTTGTTATTTCTTTTAATTTGAAAATAACTTCATTTTTTAATAGAACTATAAGAGCATTTCGATTATTTAATTTTTATAATGAATTATTTAAACAAAGTCTAGCAAAATTTGGACAACTTGTGATAGCGGAAGTTCTGCGGAATCAAACTCTTTAATTGTAGTATATAATATCTTATTTCCTCCAATATGTTGCTGGTATTGAAATGACTAAGTCCTATCATAACTACTAAACGTTACTTGGCAATGACATTATAACAAAAAACTATATGTTAAATCCCATCCCTAGCCTCGCTTTTTGAATACAAATTAAATTATTCCACTGATATCCAGTTACACCAGAAATATAAAGTATTAAAAAAATTGAATGTTTAATTTTTCGAATAATAGTTTAAGTAAATAAATGTTAACCCTAATGCGGATCGCAGTTAATTGAGTTAACTTAGCAGATGATTGAGCTTCCGCTGAGTCCTTATTATTGAATTTCTTAGTCTGACACAGGTTAGAAAGTTCAGGGGGAACTTGTTCTTTGATTTAAAAAACAATTACTAGGTATACTTAAACAGCCAGAGGATGCCAATTGGCTACATTCAGGTGGAAGATAGTCTAACTAGATCTTGGACGAATATTCTTAGTGATGACCGCTGTTGGAGCTATCCTTATGTGATGTGGTTGTCGGTCACTATGCTTGAAATAAACCTATTTCATCTTGCAGACGTTTCGGTGCAATTTATTCCCTTTGTCAAGGCCTTCCATACTTCTGGTTCACGTCCGCACTGTTCTCGATGTATATTTTTAGTGATGACCGCTGTCGGAGGTATACTTATGTGACGTGGTTATCGGCCACTATGCTTGAAATAAAACTATTTCATCTTGCCGACGTTTCGGTGCAATTTATTTCCTTTGTCAAGGCCTTCCATACTTCTGGTTCACGTCCGCACTGTTTTCGGTGTATATTTTTAGTGATGGACGCTGTCGGAGGTATACTTAAGTGATGTGGTTATCGGCCACTATGCTTGAAATAAAACAATTTCATCTTGCAGACGTTTCGGTACAATTTATTCCCTTTGTCAAGGCCTTCCATACTTCTGGTTCACGTCCGCACTGTTCTCGATGTATATTTTTAGTGATGGACGCTGTCGGAGGTATACTTAAGTGATGTGGTTATCGGCCACTATGCTTGAAATAAAACTATTTCATCTTGCCGACGTTTCGGTGCAATTTATTTTATATTTTTAGTGATGACCGCTGTCGGAGCGGACACCTCATGTGATGTGGTTAAGCTTGAAATATAACTATTTCAACCTTAACTCTGGAGTATGCTGGATGGTAGAGGAACCAATTGATTCTTATTTCAACCTTAGAGACCGACAACCACATCAAATAATGGTGGATCTTAGACGTTGGTGCACTATTAGAACTCAGGATTTTGAAGGAGCTCCTTGGATTGTCTAGATAATTCAGCTGTCTTATTAATATGGAACATCGAGCATGTATATATTACTTAATTATGAATGTAAATGTTCTTTGTACCATAAATGACAATGAATATCAAGTATTTCGATTGTTTTGAAATGTAATTGAGGAATAAGGTCTATAAAATAAATGCTCTCATCTTTAATGAAAATCAATAAAATTTCACAATTTTTTCAAAACTATGAGTATCTATTTCAGATGTATATTTAATAAATTTTTGAATTTAAGGGATGATTAAGATTAAAAATGTGTTGAACAAGCAAATTTTATCGGAATGATTTTTAGATAATTTTAAGTTGAGTGTTGACTACCAAGTTGGTAAAGGAGTTCCAAGACTGGCCCTGTTATGGAAGAACTGCTAATTATTTACCTAATGAATTTTCCATACAAGGAAGCTCTTATTTTCGGGCCATGAATTGAACATTGCGCTGTTCAATTTTGTAAAGATTTTTAACGTGCCGGTTACCAGATTTCCCTTAGAGGAAATCAGTTACGGAGGGCAAGACGCGATTTTGAAATGTCCTGAATTGTCCAACGACGAAAATTGTGAATATCTTCGAACCAATAAGGGATACAAACTCATGACCTAGCTTTTTTGATAAATAATCTAAGTAATATTTTCTGACTCTGCAGATAACAAGGAATATATTTATAATTTCGTTTTAGCTTCTCCAACAATCATCATCACTAATCGTTATCTCAAATTTTATAAGCATCAGTGAGTCATATTGAGGTGATAGATTGGAGCCTTTCTTATCGGTTTGACTCACTTCTTCAAATTGTTGTTGAACATATATGTGATTGCTACTGTCTGTACATTGATTTTTTTTTTCTCGAAATTTCAAGATATTTAAAGTTATATGATAAGGATTAGGGGAGTCATAAATCTTTGCCCTCTCCCTCCTCATTTGTTATTTATTTTAATTTGAAAATAACTTCATTTTTTAATAGAACTATAAGAGCATTTCGATTATTTAATTTTTATAATGAATTATTTAAACAAAGTCTAGCAAAATTTGGACAACTTGTGATAGCGGAAGTTCTGCGGAATCAAACTCTTTAATTGTAGTATATATTATCTTATTTCCTCCAATATGTGGGATTTCAAAAAGTATCGGAAACGCAGAATAATGAGCGCATTAAAATTTAGAAAGGTGGTTTTCATCATACATAAATATGTCTGTCCTGATCCAAATACAATTTATTTTTTATTTACTTTTTGGATCGCTATGTTTTAACGGATGTTGTGAGGGAGGGGAATTCAGGTGGGATTCGACCATAATGTGTACTTGTTAATAACTGTAATCTGCATAATATTTACTGAAATATTACTTTGGAAAAATGTTTATATTTTCAGCCTGTTTCTGGATTATATTTTTATCTTAAAACTTATATAATTTATAACTTTATTTTAATTTTTATTATCGCATTTTTTTAACACCAAAAGGCCAATTGGAAACTATGTTCAGAAATAGTATACGAGATCAGATGAATTTTTAAAATTTATTATCTTCCATCATAAATAAATATCTAAATAAATATCTTTCACAAATAAATATTGATGAGGCAGTGAAATTCATTCGTGCACCGTCAGTCATTCTCGTCGTTGACGCGGTGAAAAAAAAATGCCTTACGCAGAAATATTAAATTAACATAAAACTGTAACCCAAATTCTTTCTCTCTCTGCCCACAACTTTCAACTTTAGAACGTACAGTTAGTGATTCATTTTAGCATATTTATCTTAAGGGAAATCAGTTATTGAAGTTGTTCTCGTTACGTGATTTTCGAAATGATTCGCAATTTCTAACAAAAAAGTTCTTATATGGTCTGGTTCGATTCTCACTTGTTTTGGAGATATAGTTTAGTTTTTTTTTTTTTTTTTCTTTTTTTTTCAAATTAGATCTATTTTATCCTATATAACAAGCCAAAACTCCAGAAGTTATGGGCAATCTGAGTTTACCATTCAAAAGAGCAATACATTTCCCTCAAAATGATCAAAGAAGGGGGAGGGGGTTAATGAGAAAAAGTAACGCAGCTTTCTTTTCCTGTAAACTGTCACCTTTCATTACCATCTGAATATAAGATTTTACCACTCAAGCTTCAGAAAAACTTCTACATTTAATAAGTTGCAAATGTCTGCTTTTCCAAATTTTTGTTGGACCGTCACCAAACTTGGTATACAAGCGTTTCATGAAAAAGGAAAGGTGAAGTTCGTTAACGGCTGAAATCGTACCGCAGAGAAGGGGAGGGGTTTAGAGAGCGTAATTTCCAAAAAATTCAAATATCTCCGTCATTATACGTTTGATCAAAAAATTGTGTAAAACCGATTTTATTTTGACAATAATCACGCATGAATGTGATATTTGGATTTTTTAGTTTTCAGCCCTTAGTATACAGCCTCTCCTACTCGTGTCGTAATACTAGATAGATAGATAGATTTTTATTGGCTTATGTTTTACAACATGTTTCCAAGAGTCTAACCCATTTCTGTTAGTACCGTTGTTAAAATAATATAACTCATTAAAAAATGTGTAAATAAATAATAATATTTTCTAAAGTACAAATTCACAGGATATACATTGGTTTGTAATATAATATTAATATTAATCTAAATAATGATAGTACTTAATTCAATAAATCATAATTTAATGCAAATGTAAATTAAATATACATATATGTATATATATATATATATATATATATATATATTATTTATTTATTTAAATGAGTTCCGCAACACCGGGGATTTACTCATAATTAAATCGTGCACAAAAAAAATAGCAAAAAAAATAGAAGGAAACGTAAAAGGAGTGAACAAAGGTGGTTTTTGATAGGTTCATCATTGGAATACCATTTTTATAAGAAACAAATAGTATTGTATGGAAACATCGAGGTGGTGAAAATAATATAAATGAAAATATAAGATCGACTGGGGAGGGGGCAGAAATAAATAAAAATAATAATAATAAAATAAGGAAAAGAGAAAAGCAAAGAAATGAATAAATTAAAAAAAAAAGAGAAAACCAAAAAAAAAAGGATTAAAAAAAAAGGGGAAGGGAAAGGGAAACTAAAAAATAAAATAATATATTAAAATAATAATAAATAAAATTAATGTTTATACACCCTGCTAATGTAAGAAAGAAGTAAGGAGTAGTGTGTGTGTGTGTGTGTGTGGAAATTGTAGATTATAGTGTGTTGTATATATTAATGTCTTTTAGGTGTTTAATGATTGAGTCTAGGTAATTTATATATATATATATATATATATATATATATATATATATATATATATGTATGTATATATTAACGTCTAAATAAAGATCACTTCTCTGATATATCAAATTAACATAATTCTTCTCTATGATTTATTACAAACAGCATAATAATAATAATAGGTGTTATTGAATACAATAATTAATATGCTGGTTATTGATGTTTATGCACCTCCATAAAAATAATACAATTCTTTCTTTAATACTGTTAACTTTATATATAACTAAATTATTTATTATCTTAACATTAATTTGGAAATACATTAATATTATTGCAAATTATTTTTAATGTTGGTAATTGGTTAGCCTGTTGGTGTGGAAAATGCTTTGATGAATGGGTTGTTACGGCCGTCCAGGTTGTCCGAAGGTTGATCGTTCGAGTAATGTCCCATGACAAGATATTACTACCGTCTCCATGCCAAGTCTTATCCAGAGGATCATCCAGCTGCTCTGTATGCTATGTTGGTATTACTTTATTTGGTGGACTACAGGAATTCCTGCCTTCCAGAGAAGAAAGAAAGAATACAGCCTCTCCTACTCGTTTCGTAATACTAATAAGCTATTATTACAAATATTGTTTACAAATGACCTTTATTATGCCAGCTCCAAGCCAATTCGTTGTGAGATGATGACATCCTCTAAGATTTTTCTTGCTTTTCCCGAAAATGTATATTAGATCTATAACATACTGGATATTTTAACAGTTTCCGTCACCACTAAAGCTGTAATATAGTTCTAACTTTGTTATTGACTGAAATCAGAAATGGCTGGTTTAAAGTGGAGGGTATTTCGAAAATTCAAAATATCTCCATAAATATTTATGCTCTACAGTTGTTGTTCTATGCATTTTTTTTCTTACCTCAAATATTAAGCAAGTAATTCGTAATTTCTAGTGTTCAGTCAGAATAGACGACGAGATATGATCATTAGTGTGTCTTTAGATCTCGTGATAAATCTGCTTAGTTAATTTGATTTTATTACGACCAATTGATTCTGCTAACGCTACAGGATGGGCTAAATACATGTAAATGGCTCTTTCATTGCCTAATATTGTTTGACTAAATAAATATCCTTGCTAAATAAAATCCTAATGCATGCATGGGAATTGAACCCACGGCTCTAGGTCTACTAAGGGCAAAAAGACCAACTCTTTAATTCCAGAACCCCAAAAATGACTTTTATAGGTCAGGTAATTAGTAAAGATAACGGATCTACCGCTCTCTTCCTTAATTATGAAGTGCTTTTAAAGTTTGTGTATTATCTTCTGCCTTACCATAGAAGTGAGTCATATTACTAAACTATTAGTAAATTGCTTCCGCCTACATCTCGAGTTATTAGTTAATGAAGAAAATTTGTATTCGATGACAACAGACATTAATTATAATTAACCTTCTTTTTTCAAACCTCAATAGCACATATTGCACGATATGTTTCGTCAATTTAATATGGTTGTTTCTTATATTTCTCCTTTTTCTGGTAGTCATTAACAGACATTACTTAAATTACCAAATTCTCATTTTATTTTATTTTATCTTATTTAATTGTCGCCTCTCACTGTTTTAGCAGATTCCCCCTAACGGGAGTCGGTCCACCCTGGAGATGAAAATTATATCCGTTCAAAATGTTATGTATAAGTATTTGTACATACATATATTTGTCTGTATATAGATGCAATTTTTGTTTGACCGTTACCAAACGATATTTAATCGTTTAATGCAAAAAGAAAGATGATGTACGTTAAAGGCAGAAATCAGACTTGTGGGAGGGGAGGAGGACTAAAGATGTTAGAGGGAAAAATTCGAAAATTTGAAATATCTTCGTTATTATAAGTCGGAGCTATTGATGCTCTACAATTCGTCTTCTATACATTTTTGTAGCTTGAGGAACTTATGCAAGTTATTTATACTTACTTGTTTTCAGACTTCAAAAATTTATATATTTTATTTATATTTATATATAGGGAGAGATTTATATATTTGTCTGTTACCGCTCAAGCGGTCGCCATTTTTGTTTGATCGTTACTAAACTCGATATTTAGTGGTTTTATGTAAAAAGAAAGATCAAGTTCGTTAACGGCTGAAATCGGACCACGGGGAGGGAGGGTTTAGAGGGGAGGATTTTCGAAAATTCAAAATATCTCCGTTACTATTCGTCGGATCGAAAAATTGTACAAAATCAATCTTATTAAAAATTAAATTTACTATAAATATTGTTATATACATTTATTCTCTATCTTGAATATTAACCGAGATATATGCATTTTTAATATATATTTTTAATATAATATAGATATATATGTCTGTTAACGCTCTAGCGGTGAAAAGTTTTGTTTGATCGTTATCAAACTCGATATTTAATTGTTTTATGTAAAAAGAAATATCAAGTTAAATAACTGTTGAAATCGGACAAATGAGAGGGGTGTTTAGAGTGGAGGATTTTCGAAATATCTCCGTTATTATATGTCGCATCAAAAAATTTAATAGGTCCAATCTTATTGAAATTAAAATGTACTATAATAATTTTTTATATACATTTATGCTCTATCTTGAATATTAACCATGATATGTGCATTTTTAGTTTTCAGCCTTCAGCAAACCTCCACTTCTACTCATGTTTCATAAACGATACACTGTTATATAATAAACCACATTATTCGAAGCTTAATACCGTATATTGTTTTAAAATTCCTTTATTATACGAAATACATGCAAATATATTCTGGTGACGCTCCCTCCCCCCCCCCCATCTAACGTTCTTTGACTACTAAAATTTGATTGATTTAGATACAAATTATTCTGATTCATTACAAATTACAGTATTAGATGTAGTAAATAGTTTCCAATAAAATTTATATATTATATTCTTTTGTATTTCAGTAATTGTTTTTATTTCCGGTGAGAAGTTAGCAGACCTGTTTGTTTAAATTTCAGACACTTCCCGTTGGGAGGGGATATATTTCTTATTACCGCTTGTATTTATTCACTTTATATTCACGGTTGTATTGTGATACCAGTATTTCGATTTATCTATAGTTAAATGTGACGAGGGAAGTCTGTTTAGTTTTCGCAGCCGTGACGGAATTTTTCTTTTCTTTTATATATCTCTGTGTTTATCTTTTTTCTTTAAAGTTTTATTGTATATTCTTATTTTATTTTGGCTTAATTTTTGTCGCAAACGTTATACTTTTATTTCAATTCAACTTTCATTTCATTAACATTTACTTTGATTTTATTTCTTTTTTAATGTCATGTAGTTGATGATTTAGCTGTGCTTTTGTTTATTATAATTTATTTCCACTTTATGCTACTACGGCAAATCGGGACGGTTTGTCTACAGGTTACCACATTTTTCTAGCCAGGGTGGGGATTTAGCTGTGCAAACAGCAACTCTCCATCGGTCCCTGGCAAGCAGTCAAAGATTAAATACTGCTTTTTATTTATCGTTTGTATGCACTAAATTCCTGAGAATTATGCGTGCTTGGCGTTCAAGGATCTCCTGTCTTCATGAGACCATCTCTGGCAAAGGAGTAACCTTCCAGTACATACAACATACTTCCATCTTACATTTAATTACTTGTTGCACCTATTTTCTCTCGTATATTCATTTATCCAGTCCTTTTTATGATCCTGTGGAAAAAGAAAAATACCAAACAGTATCTTCGATTCTTCATTTGGCAAATTATCGTATTGACTAGTGTGATGCCCTATTTAAATTACTTTACTTAGTCCCGAAGTTTTAAGTATAGCAGTAGTTTTGCTGCAGAGTTACTATCATCTCCTAGTACAAAGTACTTCTGACATACCAACGGACTTTCTTATGTTGTCGTACCTTTTCTAAACTACGCAAGTAAATGTTCAACTGTGAACTCATTTCTGGAGGTTCATTCTTTGAAGATTACTGTTTTATAAATCTAAAAAAGTGAACATAAAAGTCTTTTTTACAGGAGCCTTGATGATAGTGGCTTGGGTGGGACAGAATAGCTGATGGCTCCGTAACTGATGATCTGAGATAGCGGTAGGATTGTAAAATGGTTGGAGTGGGGATTGGAGGTCAGTTCTACCTCTCATTCATCCCGACAAGCATGATTCTTCCCGCGTTTACACTTTCTGCATTTGTATTTGTGTTGGGAACAGTGACAGCTTCGGGAAATGTCTCGGCTCCAAATGGTAGCCCATACATCAGGAAATGCTGTCCCGACGGTATGATCCGGGCAAGAGATGGATGCGATCCGTCAGCCATTCCTTGTACCCAATGGCTTTAGCGTAGTCTACGGGGAGCTCGAGTGTTACGCAATGTATGTCGAGCAAGACGATAGAGATGTCATCTTTGGAAACGGGACCGTCCTTGTCAACGGGAAGATTCAAGAGTACTGTAAAGACATCAGCCATAGAAACAAGACTTTGATATCTCTGTGTTACCCGTTTGAGTATGACGAGATATATTCGAAAATGCAACCAATAGATTACTCATTCGGAATGTATGTTTTAGTACCTTTGATTTTTGTAACTTTTGTGGTTTATGCATCTTTTGAAGAGCTCAGGGACCTTCAAGGGCAATGCATTAAGTATTTTAGTTTCTGCATGATGTTAAGCTACGTATGCGTGATCATGTTACGTAGGAAAATATTGAACCACACCTGTTCCTGTACATTGCTAGGTATGTTAAAGATTTGCTAAGTCACAATTTTAGTCGTTACTGTTTTTACATATTAGGTGATTTTCCTTAAGGTAAATCAGCTATTGGGTCGTACGTATGACGCGATTTTCGAAAACTTTTCCTCAAATGTCCATCGGTCCTACCTAGGAGATGAGAAAAATAAGATCCGATCAAATATATATATATATATATACTTGCCCGTTACCGCTCTAGCAGTAGCTATTCTTATTTGATCGCAATCAAACTCGAATGAATGATGAAATGATTGAACAGTCGAAATATCTTGGTTGCTGGGTGTCAGATCTTAAAATGTGAATATATAATCATTGTTTTTGGAATTGTAATTGTCTTCAAATATTGTTTCATGCATTTGTATGTATTAATGTTTTATGTTATAAGTACTAGCGGAGTTCATTGTAATTTCAGCACTTTTCCCTTCAGAAAAATATTTGAGGATGTACTCTTGACGAGATTTCGAAATAATGTCCTCAACTGTCCATCAATCTTACATAGGAGATAATGAAAATGAGGTCCATTCAAAATGTTTCATATATATACTTGTCTGTTACCGTTCTAGCAGTCGAAATTATTATGTAATCGTAACCAATCTCGATATATAAACGTCTCTTTCCAAACTCAAGATCAAATTCGCTAACGGCTAAAATCGGACAGAGGTGATGGGAGTTTTAGAGGGGAAGGAATCGAAAACTGACCTTACTCTGTTATTATACATTGGATCGAAATAGTTTTTAGAACATATATAACTAATCTTATTGTGAATTTAATTTACTATAAATTTTGTTTTATACATATTTTCTCTAAGGTCAATATTAACCCAGACCACCATTTCTACTCATGTCCTAATAGCGTTAAGCTGTTATAACATGAACCTCTTTATTCTAAGGTTATCCACCAAATATTGTTTCAATGGAACCTTTATTACAAGAGATACATGCAAATTCGTTGTGCGATGACTTCATCAAACATGGTTTTACGTTTTTGTCTTGAAAATGTCCATTTGATCTATACCACACTCGATATTTAATCATTTTATTTAACACTAAAGATCATATTTGTGATTGGAAGAAATAGGGCCAGGAATAGGGGTGGTTTAGAGGGCGGAAAATTCAAAGTATCGGAGTTATTATGAGTTGTTTTGAAAAGTGTAATAGACTCAAAAAAAATAAATATTGATTTGTGTTAAAATATTGATGCTCTACATTTGTTGCACTGTGCATTTATTCGTATCTCAAATATTAATCGAGTAATTCTTACTTTGTACCCCCTTCTACTCATCGGTTTTTTATTTTATTTTATAGAAATAGAGAAGATGTGGTGAGGTGAGATCGCGAACCTTATACCAGCACTCTGGAAATCTGCTTAGTTTACGCAGCCCCGGCGTGACAGACTTTTTAGGTTTCAGTCTCCACTTCCTGTCAACAGATTTTCACTTTAGGAAGAATCTCGAGTTTAAATAACATTTTTATTACTGTTTACATAGCCTTCTTACTTCGGGAGGAATAGAGGATAGACGATGAGATATCATCAGTGAATCATTTGCCGGCAGGTTGGAAATCTGCTTAGTTTAGTCAGCAACTGTGTGACAGACTTTTATAGAAATCATCACGTCCCTATTATTGGGAGGGGTGGTATTGGATAGCTGGTGACCCTATCGCTGATGGATGATGACCTTAGATAACTAAATATATATGGTTTAGGGAGGGGATTGTCAGTTCTGTTCCGTAGTCGACTCGGAAACATGTCTCTTCCTACAGTTATCCTTACGGTGTTTGTGTTAGGAACAGTGACAGCTGTAGGAAATCGTACTCCCTCAAGTCGAGACACTCCTTACATCAGAAAATGCTGCCCCGAAGGTATGATGATGTCTAGGAGGGGATGTCGACCTGGAGGCCCGCCTTTCGTAGTACAGAATGGCTTTGCCGTAGCTTACGGCGAGCTCCAGTGTCCCGATGTGTACGTCCAGGAAGTCGACGATGTTGTCATATTTGGAAACGGGACGCTTTTGCTCCACGGATTTGTCGAAGACTACTGTAAAGACTTCACGGTTCTGAACAGGACTGTGGTATTCGTGTGTTTCCCGATTGAAAACGAAGAGGAAGATAATTTGAAAGAGTATTCATACGGAATGATGGTTTCAGTCCCTTTACTTTTTGTAACTTTTGTGGTTTATGCATATTTCAAAAGGCTCAGAGACCTCCAAGGGCATTGCGTTATGTATTATAGTTTCTGCATGATGGTAGGCTACATATGCTTGATCACATTACATAGGAATATCTTGGGTGACATCATTTTCTGTACTCTCTTAGGTATGTTAATATTTTTTAACATTTTATTTGTTACTATTTTTATGTTTTAGCAGATTTCCCTTGAGGGATGTCAGCTATTGAGGGTGTACTCATGGGGCGATTTTCAAAAATTTCCTAAAATTTATATATTTTATTTGTCTGTCTAGTGGTCGTTTAATCGTTAACAAACTCGATATTTAATCGTCTCATGTAAAAAGAAATATCAAGTCCGTAAATGGCAGAAATCGAGCTAGTAAGAGGAAGGGGGTTTAGAGGGGGTTTCTAAAATTCAAAATTTCTCCTTTAAATTACGTAGTATCGAAAAATTGTATAGAACCAATACTGTTGCAAATTTAATATCATATAATTATGTTTATACGCTTGTTTTCTCTTTCTTCAATTTCAACCGAAATATTTGCATTTTTTAGTTTCCAGGCATCAGTAATCCTACTCCTACTCATGTCACATAAATAATAACCTGTTATATCCTGAACCACTTCATTCCAAGGTTAAATACCAAATATCGTTTTAATTAAACATCTAATCTGTGAGATTTATGCAAATACGTTCTGGGGATCCTCCCCCCCCTTCTTTTGGTCTCGGACTACTTAAATTTGAGTGATTGAGGTAAATATTATTCTGATTCATTATAAATTACAATACTAGATGTACTCAATACTTTCAATAAAATTAATATGTTATATTTCAGTAATTGTTTTTTTTCGGTTTTGAGTGGTTGGCAGACCTGTTTGTTTACAATTCAGACGCTTTCCGTTGGTTATTAAAATTGATTGATACTTCTCTTTACAGTTTATATATATTCACTTAATGTTCACGGTGCTGTTACGAGTAAGTAGACTTATCTATAGTAAAACTTCACGTTGAAAATCTGCTTAGTTTATGGAGCAACTGAGTGACGGAGTTTTTCGGTTTTGGGTAGACCCTTGCATGGCTGATATTGCATTTTTGGAAACTCATCAACTCCAAAAGTGTTTTGACTGCTGTCAAACTGTATTGAGATGCAGAAGAACACAAACATTTAGTTTTATATATGTATTGATAAAACTGAAATTACAACGAACCAAAATAAAATTAAGTACCTATGAATCACATAAAATCATTAAGTAAAAATAAACGCTTTAGTTGGAAGGATGGAATGGCGCTTTGAAAGTAATTTTTCAACATTTTACATATCTTTAGTGACGTTTAATCTTAGTGCTCCTCGGCTAATGATGTACAGTTTATTTTTATTATTTTTTTTTTTTTAAGATTGGCTCGAAACCTATTTCACTAGATATTAAGACGGAAAAGCGATTAAAAATTTTCTGGCAACATTCCATTATGTGGGATAAATAACAGGTTTATCTTTTCGAAGCCATAATAGGTGATATCCGTTTCTGAACTGCAACTGAATTTTGCTTAGTTACTTTTTTACTCGTTAGTACTTATTTGGATCGTTCCTCTTGCAATATGACATCTGTTTCTTCAAAGTCACCATTGTGGTTTTGCCATATTCAAAATATTATCAAACCCCACATATTATCAAATTTAATAATCTGTATAGAAGGGATATAAATGTGGAATGTAAGTTAAAAGATCATCTTCCTGGCAGTTTGACAGAGACAAGTTGGAGAAAATTCGCCCCCCCCCCTAATGAAAATTTGATTCATTAGCTAAACACTGGCAAAAAATGCTAAAATTATGAAGTTTGCTTTGATCACATTTATCTTTTTGTAACTGTAAGTTATCTCTGGGTTGGTATTCTGGCAGGTGGAAGTGACTTCTAATGTATGTAGGATGAAAAAATTGTTGGCTATGCTTTCACTATAATAATTTATTGAAACAGCAAAGTGCTTTCGATGCTGTGCATCATCGTCAGTGCCCGAAGGTCTTCGATGTTGACCGGACTCAGTCGAGGTCCAAGAGCTATCAGGTCAACATCGAAGACCTTCGGGCACTGACGATGATGCACAGCATCGAAAGCACTTTGCCGCGTCAATAAATTATTATAGTGGAAGCGCAGCCAACAATTTTTTCATCCTACATACATTGTCAGTAATCTCATTACTAAATAAATCTGCTAAATAGGCAATGTCTGAATTGTACCTGATTTAATATTGTTTTCTTTGCAAATCTTACAATTGGTGATGGGAATTATTAATTTTAAATTTTTTGCATTCATCAGTTAAAATGAAATGAATAATTATAATTATTTAATTAATGTTCAAAAATTTAATTAAATATTCAAAATTTCAATATCGACTAGCTTAAACGAGATTATCTTGGACCACCACGATGGGGGTTTGTATCCCACAGACAATTAACTCTTTTTTTCCCCCTCTCATGTACCCCTTGTAAGTCGCCATCGACGCTTGAGATCGATATAGGCCACTTCGGGTAAGTCGATTTATAGTATACAAACACAAACTCATATATGTTTTGCATAATTGTTCACATTCTAGCAGTTGTTGTTTTTGTAATTACGTTACCAAAATAGACATTTGAAAGTGTCATGATAAAACTAATGATGAATCAGATAAGTTGGGGGTTGAGACAAATAAGATAAAAAATTGAAATATCTCCTCCATAATGAGTAGGTTCCAGAAATGTTGTTTTATTTTATGCATTTTTCTCTAAATTGAAAATCAACATGGTTAAAAGTATATTTCTGTAGTAGCAGCTCCTTACTGCTTCCAATCTCATATTAATGATAAAAATTGTTAATATTTATCCGTTTTATGGAAAACTAAAAATCATTTCATCAATAATTAGAATCGGATGAGGAGAAACTGGAGTTTAAAGAAGATGTCGAATTCAGAATTATATTATATCTCCATTTTTATGCGTTGGATCTAAAAAAATCTTAAAGAGTAATGATCAAAACTTGTTGTTTTATAGATCCTTCTCTAAATTAAATATTGAGCTAAATACTTTTTTATTTGTATTGGGCTCCAAAAAATCGAATAAACCATGAGTGATTAGCACAACATTTACAAATGAATACTAAGATGACATATCAAACAAGAGATGACTCAGCCTTGTTAATCATTATTGGTTTATAATGTAGACATTACAACGTACCCTCATCCGAGTGAGAGACTTTAGTTGTGTTTCAGCGTTGCACGGGACGGGATAATCATTTTCCAAAAATCACCAGGTTTCTCAAGTCACTCAGTTACCGACTTATAAAATTCTGCGTTTTTTTGGATGGGTACAACCTGTTGATGTTTCTCATTGATAGTGCTTTTGAAAATCTTAAAGAGTGGGATATTGAGAGCGTCATAGGCTATGACCCGTCACAGCTGATGATCGTAGATACTGGTATATTGGTAGGAAGAAGTGGGGATTGGAGGTCAGTTCTGTCTCTCACTCAGGGCGGTAAACATGACGTCCCTCTTGGCCAATCTTACTGTCCTTATCTTGGCAGCTTCAGGACCACCTGGCGGCGGAACCCCTTTCATCAGGAAATGCTGTCCCGAAGGCATGATCCAGAAAAGAGAAGGATGCCAGCCCGGAGCCCCGCCTTTCGAAGTACCCGATGGCATTGCCGTAGTCTACGGGAAGCCCAAGTGCGGCGATTTCTATCTCGAAAAAGACTACGAACCTGTCTTCTTTGGCAACGGGACAGCTTCAGTCAATGGTGTAGTTGAGGAGTACTGTCTGGACTTTGACTCTCTCAACCAGACTGCATTTTTCCAGTGTTTCCCGACTGAAATCGAAAATTATGACCACTTGAGATTTTATTCAATTGGAATGGTCGTTTCAGTCCCTTTCCTTTTTATAACTTTTGTTGTTTATGCATATTTCAAAAGGCTCCGAGACCTCCAAGGACATTGCGTTATGTATTTTAGTTTCTGCATGATGACAAGTTATATATGCTTGATCATGATACATTGGAATATCCCAGAGAGCAATTTTTCCTGTGCATTTCTAGGTATGTTATCATTTATTGTTAGTATTTTAATAGTTTCTAGATTTGTTTTTATGTTTGTTCTTTAAAAAATACACCAAAGTAAGTTTTGAAGAAACAAACAATATCAGTGTGTTTTCTGATAGTTACATTATCTCCACTTAACGGATTAAACAGGCAGGAGTTTCCATTTTATTATTATAATTATTTGAAAGACATCCTCCTACACCTGTTGACCATACCTAGGAGATGACGAAAAAGTCGAATCAGTCTCATGGCATATTAATTTTCTATAAATGTTATTATATACACTTTTTCTCATTCTCCAATATTAGCCGGCGTATTTGTATTTTTAATTTTCAGCTTTACCCCACTTTTAACCACTTTTCTTTATCAATAAGCTAAAATATCATCAAACGTTTTATTCAAAGCCGGAATACCAAATACTGTTTTCAACGAACCTTTATTATGGGTGAAACACATGTTGAAAGATGGTGCCATCAATTAAGAAAATATTTCTTGACTCGAAAAATGTTTATTTAATCCATACTATACTCGATATTTTAACGTTTTATTCACATTGAAAGTCATATTCGTTAGTGGCTGAATGTAACCCGAAATAGGAAGGTTTAGAGGGAGGGACTTTGGAAATTCAAAATACATTCTCTATAACGCAAAATGTTATAAAACAAATTTCGTTAAACTAAGTAATTTATTTAGTGATGGAAATCATTAAATTTCATTTTATTTATTTGGTTTGTGCCCCACAGAGATGGTGATTGACATAATTAGAATAATATAGAATTCATTAAATAATATCCTTAGTCCCACCCTGGCTAGAAAAGGGTGGTAACCCGCCCTGTAGCAACTCCTTAGTTGCTAAAAGTGGACGTTAATAAATAATTTCGTTTAACTAATGATGTTCTACAATGTATGTTTTCTCGTTACTAAAACGTGAATTTATACATTAAATTATATTTACGTTATATATTCAGTTATTCGTGCTTCCTTGTTTTCAGACTTTAGTAAACCACTCCTACTTAATAGATATAGAAAAATAGAGAATATGTGGTGATGTGAGATCACCAGTGTGTGGGTCATCTGATTACTTTACGCAGCCCCAAAGTAACGGACTTTTTTAATAAATTAAATTGAATTTAAAAAAATTGGGGTAAGGGGTAAGTGATTTTAGAGGCTAAAATTCTATAAAGTTACATATTTTATTTTATTTTTTATACTTTTTCTACTATTCTTTGATATCGTGAAGAAAAAAAAATACTTGACAAGTAGCACGTCTACCAGAGACGTGGTATTAATATTCTAGCTGAGCAGCTGGAAGGTTTCCTTTGGCAAACCACCAAAGGAATGTGCCTTTGTGAATCCAGAATCGTTTTTGATTTATTTCATGAAGCTATGCACGTTTATCAAACATAACTTCAGTGTCAAAGAATGGCAAGAAGCATAACATATCGAGGAATGCGAGATAATAGAGGATTCCGTGGTCTGCCTACAGCTTCCTGGACTCATTAAATAATTTTCGCAATGACAACAAGACTATTCCACCTCCAAGACATAACAGAGAAGTACAGACTCATCGAAAAGAGTCAAAATTGCTATATATATATATATATATATATATATATATATATATATATATATATATATATTTAAAAAAATATAAAATATGTCTGTAGATTGGTTTTTTTTATCGAGATATCACGACACTTTTTCGTTTCACATGTCATAGACACCAAAACTGCATTTTGTTTCTTTCTTGTATATTTGTTTGTTTGTTACATTTTCACGCATAAACGTCTGAACCGAATTTTATGAAACTTGGTATATTACTACTAACACAACTTAGACTTTAGGCTATATTAGTATTCTCTGAGACGAGTGGGGGGTTCTCAGGAGTGGGGGTTATAAGGGAGGTCTGAAATTAAAAATAGCGATATTTCATTTCCCATTGGTTTTTCGTCAAATGTAAGCATAACAAAATTTCTTTATTTTGTTATTTAGAGTAACTTTTGTTATATACATTTTTTTCGTATACCGAATTATAAACGAGATATACGCTAAAACCTATAGAGGAAGTGAACAATTTTATATGGCACAAAAGAATCAACCGAACTAAATAAAACTCGGTATGTGAATTAGTACTAACGCCTTCATTATAATAAGCCATACTAACATTTCTAGGGACGGGCAGGAGTGGGGGTTATAAGGGAGACCTGAAATTAAAAATACTGATATTTCGTTTCCTATTGGGACTTCCGGAAATATGCACATTACAAAAGTTGTTTATTTTGTTATTTAGAGAAACTTTTGTTATATATACTATCGTCGTATACCGAAGTATAAAGGCGTCATACGCTAAAAATTATGCGGGAGTCAACAATTTTATTTGGCACAAAAGACTCAACCGAACTTAATAAAACTCGGTATGCGTATTAGCACTAACGCCTTTATTATAAGTCATACTAACATTTCTAGGGACGGGCAGGAGTGGGGGTTGTAAGGAAAGCCTGAAATTAAAAAGAGCGGTATTTCGTTTTCTATTGTTTTTTCTGCACATATGCACATGACATAAGTTGTTTATTTTGTTATTTAAAGTAACTTTTGTTATATTCATTTGTGTTGTATAACAAAGTATAAACGAGGTATACACTAAAAAAAAGTCCGTCACGCAGGGGCTGCATAAACTAAGCAGATTTCCCACGCGAAGTATTACAATAGAGAAATCTGCCTAATAACAACGGCAGTAGTGAGAAATCTTTAAACCTATACTCGAGGGACGAATAGTTACGGCAACGGCCGCCAGAGCTCTCACATAGCCCACTCCTGTCGGCCGCACACACAATACAAATGCAAATGTCTCGGTTAATATTCAAGATACAGAATAAATGTATAGAACAATATTTATAGTAAATTTAATTTTCAATAAGATTGGTTTTGTACAATTTTTCGATCCGACGTATAGTAACGGAGATATTTCGAATTTTCGAAAATCCTCCCCTCTAAACCCCCCCCTCCCACTGGTCTGATTTCAGCCGTTAACGAACTTGATCTTTCTTTTTACATAAAACGACTAAATATCGAGTTTGGTAACGATTAAACAAAAATTGCGACCGCTAGAGCGGTAACAGACAAATATTTTTATATATATACAGTTTTGAACGGACCTCATTTTCGTCATCTACTAGGTAGGATCGATGGACATATGAAGAAAAATTTCGAAAATTCCGTCATGAGTACAACCTCAATAGCTGATTTCACTTAAAGGAAATCTGCTAAAACTGGGAATGTGAATTAGCATTAATTCTTCCATGATTATAAGATATATTAAAATTTTTAGGTCCAAATGGGAGTGGGGGTTATGAGGGAGGCCTGAAATGAAAAATTGTGATATTCCGATTACAATTGGTTTTTCAAGGATTTTCTATAAAAATACAATCATTAGTCAGTCAACGATGATTTCCCGGGCATTGCCGGGTATATTAGCTAGATTGTACACATATACAAAATAAGTACATTATAGATGGTATTTAATTATAATAAATGCTATCCATGATTATGATTTGAATTATTCACGGTGTGTCAAACAGTGGAGAGGGAATGATTAGAGACTTATTTTCATTTATTCTTCAAATCTAAAATTATTTATCCATAAGTCGCCCAAGGACCCTTACGGGGAAAAGTGCACCTAGACGGGAAGAGCAGTTTGTATACCTAGAAGCATAGCCAAAAATAAAATAAAATCTTTCCGTACTCTATATTTAATCGTTTTATGTAAAAAGACAGATCAACTTCGTTAATGGCTGAAATCGGACTAAAGGGAGGGGAGGGGTTTAGAGGGGGATTTTCAAAATTTCTCCGTTACTATACGTCGGATCGAAAAATTGTATAGAAACGATGTTATTGAAAATTAAATTTACTATAAATAATGTTATAAACATTTATTCTCTATCTTGAATATTAAACGAGATATTTGTATTTTATTGAGCGTAATTGACATGATGAGATCGGCTAACTTCGGTTGCAGTCGTGAGTTTCCGGCTAGCTAGTTCGGCCGTTTCAGTAACTGTTCGGTTATCGTAAAATGTCTCTATTCTAAAACTTCACGTGGGAAATATGCTTAGTTTACGTAGCCCCTGCGTGACGGACTTTTTTTTATTATAAAAGCAGTGAAAAAATATACATAAAACATTTGTAGAACATTACATTTGCAATAAGATTAATCTATACAATTTTTCGATCCGACTTATATTAACGGAGATATTTCGAATTTTCAAAATTCCCAAATTAAACTCCCTACCCTCCATCAGGTCCGATTTCAGCAGATAACGAACTCGATCCTTATTTTTACCAGTAACTTTGAGATATCCGGTGTGGTAAGGATCAAACAAAAATTACTACAGCTAGAGCGTTAACAGACAAATATATAAATCGCTCCCTCTCACTCTCTCTCTTTCTATGTATATTTAATGAGGAATCAAATAATTATTAAATTCACATGTGTAATTTATTACATTTTCACCGTTCCCTTGATTTAATTTATTTTCATTAAGACTGTTTTGCCATGTAGCAAGGCTACTTGCTGAATAAAATCTCCGTCATTGTTATTGTGTATGTTTGATTGTGATACTCGTATTCCGATTACGGTAGACACCAGCATCTGGCTGGTTGACCTTGGGCAAGAATGTGGGAGTAATACGCATTATAGATGGCGTATTTTATAGTCGACCACTTTTAATAGTGAATCCGTAAGAAAATTTAGAACATAGCTCAAGAAGTCGTTACAAAAGTCAATAATTTCTTACTGTACCATTGATCGGACTACAGTTTACTCGCTGGAATAAAGGAATAGCTACTATTTTTATCTTTTAATTTAAATATATGGCAATCAGAATGGATGGAAGTAAACATCTAACTCCGGAGTATCAAAAGTACAATTAAGGAGTGCCATAGAAGTACTAGACGGGAGGAAGTTGTTCTTGCCAGACTCAGAATCGGCCACACATACCTGGCACATAGACACTTAATGACAAGGACAGAACACCCTATATGCAAATACTGGAACAATCACCTAACGATAAAACAAATACTGAAAGACTGCATACAACGAAAAAACCTTGAGATACCCTACGACATGGCAGAACTACTAACTGACAGCAGCCAATATATTCCACAAATACTAACACATCTACAAATACATGCAGAATAAAATACAATAGGTCTACAGCATACTTAAAAAGATTTAAAAGGGATAACTTTTATTATACTCGTTTAGACTAAGTACGCTATATGAGAAACAGATATTTAAGGAATATTTTCCATACAATATAAATAAAGTACAACCTAGATGTACATGAAGGAATAGGTGTAAATATTCTAACTACCCCCTAATCAAAGATCTTGCCAATCACCACCGATGTGGGGCATAAACCAAATAAATTAAAAATATAAAAAAAAAAAAAAGCAGTCAAAAAGCAGTCAGGGGACTGCCGGTAGAAGTGAAAACTCCTTTAGCTTTGATCGCTCAATTTTGGCATTGCTGAGACATTTTTTTTACGAAGTCTTATTTTAAAAATATTTTTAGTTATTTATCAATAAGTAACAGTTATGTTCTATTTTACATGAAAAAATGAAATGACAAAAATAATAGTGATAAAAAAAAATAATGTACCACGAATTGTTTTATTTATCAATATAAAATACTATACATAATTATTTCAGTTATTTTACATAAAAGAAAAAAATTACATTTCAGAATTATTACAAATGCTTTACAAAAATAAGTTAAGTACACTCAGAAAAATCAATTCCTATCCATAATTTCAACAACTCTTACACCATCATCACTGCCAGCATCATCACCAATTTCTAAAACTGATACAATCGGTATATGGTAGCTAGAGTAGGATACAAACAGTTTTGATTCGAATTTATTTAAATATCGGAATTTATTTAAATATTCGAATTTATTTAAACTTTGGATTAAAATATCTATGAAAGTAAAAATGGTAGATATATAGTATCTGTGAACGAAATGATGCTGGTTTTGTCCTCTTTAAAATGGTATGCGAACGAAAACTCTAGCTAATTTGGTTCAGGAGTTATGAAGAAAAGAAGCTCCTTTAGCTTTGAGTTGAGTACTAGCGGTGGCGGTGGCGGTGTCGCGATTTCATACTTTTTTCCTCTCCCGCAAATGCTTCCTTACGGGGTGCACAACGTGCCTAAAGAAGTTTTCACTTCAATATTTGTGATAAAAAATGAAACAAGGGATTATTAATGGACATGCAGGAATTTGTATTTTGAAAAATTTAAAATTACGATTGTATTTTTGAAAAATTCCATCTAATGCTCGTGCGCTCATGAGTGTGTTATTTTAATCTCATTACCACGAAATTTGATGTGTATTATTTCTTGTTCTAGAGATCTCAATTTTTATTTCTTATCCAAACCTTCATATATGCTGTCCATGGACAACGTTTATCAGTAATATACTACTACTACTTTTGCTAAATTTCCCCAATTATATATTTTAGCATTAGGAAATCAGCTATAGAGGTTGTTCTCATGGCCAGATTTTCAAGGCATTTCTTCAAATGTCCATCGATCGTAGATGACGAAAATGAGGTCCTTCAGAACTATATATATATATATATATATATATATATATATATATATATATATATATATATATATATATATTAGTGAACCATTATCGAACTCTATACCTATACATTTCTTGCAAAACTAAAGATCATGATAGTTTTTAGCCAAAATTAAACCAGGGAGACTGGGGTTTAGAGAGGAGAAATTTGAAAATTCAAAATATTTCTGTTATTACGAATCGGGCCGAAAAACTTTTTATAACCAATAATATTGCAAATTTGTGTATAAATGTTGTTCTATACACTGTTTACTTATTTCGAATATTTACCGAGATATTTGAATTTTCAAGAGAAATCAGCTATTGAGTTTGTACTCATTACTCGATTTTCGAAATTTTTCTTTAAATGTCTATCAATCCTACCTAGTAGATGACAAACATGAGGTCCGTTCAAATATATATATATATATATATATATATATATATATATATATATATATATATATATATATATATAGGCTTTATCATGCAATGGGACTTTATAGCCTGAATTTTCAATAGCTGTTGCTGCAACAGTCATCGATTCAGATTGTGATCCGTCAGTGTAGACGAATAAGGAATTTTGATTATTGCTAATAACTAATTTAAAAATATTATGATAAATTTGAAAATATTATGGAATAAATATATAACCAAAAATCCTGTGGAAACCAGCATTTAGCTCATATATATATATATATATATATATTCCATAGTTAAAGTTGCTGCACGTTTCCTCATTAATCGCGCAGGGTTATCAATGTTGTCTTGTGATAAATAGATGATATGAAGTGCACTCGAGCTGACTACTTGTTTCCACCCTATCTTTATTTAACCAGCAGATAATGTTGACTTGGGGATTTTTGTGACACCTATAATTCAGTTCATTAAAAAGGGATTAAGAGTTTGGCAATGACGCCGCTAGAGTGCACCATCTCACAGAGTCAAGACGGATAAATCATGAACTTTTGATCCTTTCATTCAGAACGGACAAGTGTCAAGTGCATTCCGTGAGTTTTGTCACTCAAAACGTAATATCTGGATTGGTGAAAAACAATTTGAATGTTGAAAGGTTACTTTTGAGGGAAATCAGCTATTGAGGTTGTACCCATAACATAATTTTTTAAGACTTTCTAGGAATTCCTGTCGATTTTGTCTAGAAGATGACAAACAATTTCAATTACGCAGTTGCTTTTTAGCATATTCTCCTTGAGGAAAATCACCTATTGAGGTTCTGCTCATGATATATACATTTGTCAGCTAACGCTCTAGCAGTCGAAAGTTTTGTTTGATCGTTACTAAACTTGACATTTAATCGTTTTGAGTAAAAAGAAAGATCAAGTTCGTTAATGGCAGACATCGGACCAGTCTGGGTCGGGTGGAGCTTAGAGAGGGAATTTCGAAAATTTGAAATATATCGGTTATTATAAAGTGGATCAAAAACGTTTACACAACCAGTCTTATTGCAAATTAAATTTCCTATAAATGCTGCTCCATTCATGTTTTCTCAATCATGAATATTAACCTGGATACTTGGACTTTTTAGTTTTCAGCCTGAGGGAAACCACCACACCTAGTGTCATATTAACAATAAACTGTTTTATCATGAACCACTTTATCCTACCAAATATTGTTTCCAAGAGACCTTTATTATGCGAGATACAAGTAAATTCGTTTACAACTATGGTATAGATAGGAGTATGGTATACATAAAATAACCATTTTATTTATGTTTAATTACCTTACTCTATATTTAACCTTTCTCATCAGAGGGGAATTTAGAATCCAGCCCGTCTATGGCCAATCAGCGGCCGAGCTGGGGCCTTGAACTTGATCGCAGGTGCTAGAGAGGTCGGCGGGCTAATACGAGTATAAACTCCCTACTTGTATTTGGCCAGTGATTCAATCAGTTGACACGCGTGCTGTGTAATAAATACGTGAATTTAACACTGTATATCGTGGTTAGTTGTGAAAAAGAGGTTACTAAGTGTGTAAATAAAAATAGTGATCGTTTAATAAATTGTGTACTGATAAAAAAATTAAAGTTTGTGTATTTAATTCTGCAATCAAAAGAACTATAACCTATTATTATTTATCTACATATGCATATATTTATGTGCGCGTGGCTAAAATCAATCCAAGGGGACGTGGAGGTGGTTTAGAGGGGAGGGATTGCCAAAAATTCGTAATATCTCAGTTATTATGAATTGAATCGGAAAAGTGTATATAACGAATCTTTATAATTTTAAATTTCTTATAAACGTTGTTGTATGCATTAGTTCTGTATCTCGAACATTGTTCCAGATATTTGCATTTTTAAGAAATCAGTCTCATAAAACCCCACTACTACTCATGAGATATTTACTTTGAGCATCTGAGTCTCTAAAGATTTGTTATACAACTGGTTTTGGATTCTTGTTTATACAGGGTTCTTACTACGGGAGAAATAGAGAGTAGATGGTGAATTGAGGTCATCAACCGTAATACAGAATGTGGGAAATCTGTAGTCCCGTGTGACGGCCTTTTCTATTTAGTACTGAAATTATATTTAATATGTATACATTGAAAAAGGAGTCTATATTTACGCAGATAAATTGCTACACATAAGTGCATTGTACGTTTTCTTACTGTACCTTTATTAATATTTTACGAAGTAACTGCATGTAAAAAAAAAAGGGTAAATGTAGTTCGAAAACTAAAACGTATAAACCTATAAGTCCCTTCATCTTTATCTATACGAGTACATCGTACATTGCAGATTAGAGGGATTGTGCCACTGGCGATGGTATTAATTCTATTTAATTCGAATATTGTTTTTTTTTTTTTTTTTTTTTTTTTGGTATTACTCCAATATCTAACCCGCTTTTAAATCTATTTATGCAACAAAGGTTTCTTATAATACATATTTACTTCTTATCATGATTATGTACCTGATAAAGGTGATTTAATAGCTAATTTCCAATCCTACTTGAAGCAATCTTAACAAGATAAGATTAGAAAAGCGGCCATTTGTTATATTTACTGGTTAGTCTCGTTCAGGATACCTTCTCGGTGTGATGTATTAAGCTTCAATACTCGACTTATACCAGCTTTATGCAGTGTTTAATATCGACCTCAACCTTGGGCTTTTGTGGATCATTAATCTGCTACTGAAACTTTTAACATTATTATATTAAACATAATTAAAATAATACATTTTTTATATATATGTTTTTACTTCATCTACTACATTAATTATTTTTTTACAAATAAATATTAAATTAAATTTTTCCTTTTCCATTTATAGCCATTAACTTTGTTTGATGTTTATGGTTTTCTGTATTCGGTAAATAAAGTTATTAGAGTACAAGGACTTATTGCTAATGAATTTAAAATTAGGCTTAGTACTCAGTGATAAGGATAACATTTTTAAAAAGGAATACGTTTTCAGCGATATTTGAGACGCTTATTTTTTTGCCAATGCTGTAAGTAAATGTGATCAATCTCAATTTTCTTTAACCGTTTTTGGTTTTATAGCAATTATTTTACACAGTGTATACTAATGTTGTGGATTTTGAAAGGAATTTAATAATTCGCATCCCAACATTAAATTTTCTTTACCGCAAACAAGGAAAAGAGGGGTAATGAGGAAGCTCATACGAGTAGATAATTCGAAACATACGTAGGCGCTTTCCCCTCTGGAATAACCAGACTGACGCTAGTTGAAAAGGGGAAGAACTGTTTAGAATTAGTCACCCAGTGATCCTTGAAGGTGGTTAAGATAAGACAGCCGTGCGCTGAAATAACAGTTGAGTTGTGTTCGCGGACCCATTAACATGGAGCTCGTGCTTATCCTGCTGCTAGCCGGCGGTGCATATGCTCTGCCATGCACCGACTGCATCTGGAAATGCTGTCCCATGGGCGAGATCATCTACAAGAGCGGATGCATGGCCGGGGAAGGTGACATAGACTTACCCAGCGGGGCCAAGCTCATGCACTACAAGCCGTCCTGCCCCATGTACTTCCTGAGGAAGACGGATGTCTACACTGTCAATCTGAACGGGACATTGACCATGGATACCGGAGAACTCGTTGAGTATTGCGTTGACCGGAACGAACTGAACGACACATTTGCGTACGTCTGCTTCCCTGAAGAAGAAGAAGAGGATGATCATGGGAACACCCCGACAGCCTATGAGAACACTATGCGTGCGTACTCCGTAGCCCTCTTCTTGTCGGCGCCATTTCTTCTTGCTACGTTCCTCTACTATGTCTTCATACTCCAAAGGCGCAGGATTCACGACTTCTGCGTTATATTCCATACTCTCTCTATGCTCCTTTCCTATCTCTTTCTGGCGTTGGCGCAAAATGGTGTCTTCCAGAACGATCTACCTTGTACCATAACAGGTAAAATTAAGTCACTACTTAAATTAAGAGCTCAGGTTAGTTAAAGCGACGGTCTATATAAACTTGGAAAACCTAGAGTCATGGTTTCCATTCCTGAGTGGATAAATAGAAATTTATTTAGTGGCGAACTCGCAAAATAAAATCCTTACTCCCATCCTAGCTGGTAAAGGGTGGTTACCTGTAGATAAGCCGTCCCGATTAGCCTCAGTAGCACAAAGTAGGTGTTAACAAATAACGACAACAATAAATAAAATGATCATATAGTACAAATTAGATTTGCCTTTAATTTTAATAACGTATATTCCAATTACCATTTGTGATAAACTTTTAAATCTGAAGAAAGGAATCTAAAAATGTTAGCATTAAACATTTTGTTGTTATTTAATAACGTCCACTTTGTGCTACTAAATGGTACGGAGTATCTATAGGTTACCTCCCATTTCTAGCCATGGTGAGATTAAGGAATTTACTTAATTTGCATGACTCATTGTTTATCATGTGAGAATAAGACCAACGCCTTAACTCGCGTGGCAAGCCTGACCCCCTAAAATGTTGATTAAAATATTTATTTTGAACACTAGAGTCCCGCGTGAACAATAGGAAAGAATTACTAAGTGTCGAACTCATTACATAAAATCATTGCTCCCATCCTAGCTAGAAAAGGGCAGTAACCAGCAGATAACTCTTACTTATAAGTCGTTATAGATATCGTGGGTGTTAATAAGGAACATTATCAAATATATATATATATATATATATATATATATATATATATATATAAAATTGAGTATTTTAGATATTTTTAATGCCTATCTAAACTCTAATTTACAATAATAAATGGATTTTATGTGCAAACTCACACGATTGGCTAATGACTCAATATTGTGTAACGCATTTATAAAATTCAATATATTGTGTTAGTTACAATTTCAAGAACTGCTCAGTGATTCCATACACAATAAATTCACTGTAAATGTTGTACTTCAATTAAATTTTAAAAAATCAAAATGTTTTGCATTTATATAATTTAAAGAATTTCTTTTGAATGCCGTTTACGCTAATTTTGTTACAATGCATCGTGTCGAAAAATGCCGTAAAAGGTAATTTATAGATCTTTCATGGTAAAAAATAGGGGGCTACACTAATATTTTGTATCATTAACAGATCTGGGGAAATGTATAATCATTTATTTTAACTCTTTTTCACCCCCACCCCCCAACAAAATATAAACATTCTAAGGTATTTTTGATATGCGAATTACCTGATATGCCACACCAACACTAGACACCTAGCAGACTTGGTGCAAGCTACTGCTCCTTAAAGCAGGCTCTAAAAATGGGGCAGTTGCTCCAAAAGGGCACTCGTCAAAATAAACGAATTGTAGAGGAAAACAGGCCTACTGTGTCCTCCGTGGATAATTCCGTGAAAATCCCAAAACTGAACTCTTTCGTGATTACAATTCCTTCCATTAATTCGTGCAAGGAAGTAATAATTTCTTTTTTTCTTAATGACACAGGATTATTATTGTAAAACACCCAGGATATAGTTAAATATAAATAACAGTCGATTCACACAAGCACAGAGATGTTTAGTGAGTGACAGTTTCAACATCATGCAAAGAGTTCAATTGATTTCCTGATTTATGAAAGGTCACAAGTTGAATCAAATCCTCTTTTTGAAGTTTAAATAGCCATGAAGTTTGAGGGTCTGCCACATGAAAAATCGTAGTATGTCTAATAGTTATCTTGAAGCATTCTTGCAGTATATTGATGGCTTTAAGCAGCAAAAATGGATACTTCTTTATTCGAAATGCTGCTACTCAACTGCCTTTACAATGCGGAGTGGGAAGCAGTGCAAGTGACATAAGTCAAACCTTGAAGTTCGGTAACCGCGCAACTAATAACATTCAGAGACTTATCTCTCGGTAGCTTCAATACAGTAATCGAGTATGCAAGCCATTGGATCGTCAATGTTCATCCATAAATCAGCTTATCTGATCTGAGATTATTTGAAAAACAAACTTCTACATATACAAGGAATATACCAATTTTAAAGAATGTTATAGAATAGCAAGCAATAATCGAAAACTCCTAATCAAAGCACTGGATTACTAAATATTCTTTATAAACGCAGTCACCGATATTATAGGTTACGATTTCGTCAGCTCCTCGGTTTAATGACATATTTAATAATAATGATTAAATATATATACTTGCGCAGACACATATAGTTTTGAACCTCATTTTCGTTATCTCCTGGGCAGGTCTAATGGACAATTTTTTTTATTCAGTTATTTATACAAGAGGACCCGCTACAAGGCGATTTAGCTCAAAGATTAACAATGCAAAATAAAAACAAAATTACAGAAAAATGAAACCAACAAATAAAACATTAAACACAATAAATAAAACTTAAATAAAAGTAATAAAGACAACAAATAAACATTAAATCGTGTCATGGTTACACAAGTGAAATCTGTTAAAAAAACGTGTCCAAATAATGTGCCAAAAAAGTGTTATCTGTCATATTGTGGTATGCAGTGCCTCCACAATATGTCCGGGTCAAATTCACCACCGCTTTCGCCCTTCATGGGATGTTGAGTTGAGTATGTCGTTTTATTTATTTATGTTCTCAGTTCAAAGTTCGGCTTACTTCGGAATAATAATTTCCAGTCTGATCATGATACTTTCACGATTTCACAAGGTTAGTATGGCGGATGTGACGAAGATCTATTTCCGGGTTATTTGTAATAGTATTTCTACAACACATAAATTTTCTTTTACGTCATTACATTATTATGAGGTTTAAACAAAAAGTCTAATCACGTTAAGCGCTACTACAGGGGTTACAAGTTCGTAGCAACAGGAAAAGTCACGGAAAACGCAATTTGGTGCAGAACTAATCATTGAATAACATAATGAGGTGTTTGCTTGAGGCATATGGTATGGTGTCTGTGGTGAGGAAAGATATAAATACGGTATTCCCCCGGATCTGTTGAAGTAAACTATTGACGTCTTGACAAGAAGTGATATACACCATAAAAACGGAGACCTTTTTATTTCTAATTGTGGCTATCAGCAGAAGAATGCTCTTTCTATGGGCCATGGTTTTCCGAGTTTTTTTCTAAATGAAAATGCAGGAATGTTTTTTTTTTGTTTTGTTTTTTATTATTATTATTATTATTATTATTATTATTTAGAAATGATTTTAGAAGTAAATTATGATGTTCGTGAATCGGGGGAGGAAGTAAAAACAGTAAAATCACCTGGAAAACCAGGAACACGCAAGCAACCAGACACTCACATTCCTGTTAATCCTAATACATCATTATAATAGTGTTTTACATATTTTTGTAATACTTGTAGATGTTCACTATTGGCGGCGTAAATAAAAATTCCAATGTAATACACACCACATAAAAATCAAGATTTCTGAGATTCCTCGTTTAGACATCGAATCCTTTATGAATCGTTCAAAATTATTTTTTTTTTAAATATGTTCATAGTCCTAGGGGCTAGTGATGAATAATAATTCTATCATTAATAGAAAGGAACATGTTTCAGATCTCCTTATTGGTGAATCTAACTCACTTTTTCTTCACATAACGTTTTGTGTTAAATTTCGTTTATTCCGTTAATTTATGAGTATTTATAATTAATTAATTTATAAATTCATGGGCGATCTACTCTTTTGAAAATCTGTCACTGTCAGCTCTTAAGTATTTTAATTATTTAGTTTTTCACCATTGAGGTTCAACTGAATACTTATAATCGTAATATTTATTTATTTTATGAGCTCTACAACTAGGCGATGTCGCTCAGTTATATTCGTAATAAAATTTTGCTTAGATTAGTAGTACTTGAAGAGTAATGTTAAAAAATCAAAAAACAATTCTGTCATAGGCATTGTAAACAACTGAAACTGAACGTTACCTCTTGACATGAAAGCTACCAACTTACATTGCTCATAGTTATCTAATTGCTGATTTAAATTCGTGTTATATGTCCTATAAGATGTAGCACTCAACAGTACTTATATTGAAAGTATAGTTAGCAGAAGACATGAGAAAATATTCCTGCTTTGTGAAAATGTACACTAAGTCACAGCAGGAGAAGTGGCATAAATACAAGGGTCTACTCTCTATGAAAAATAATGATATTCTCATGAAAAAGGCATAGAAAAACTAACAGTGGTTCAAGTGACTTTCTTTTCTCGTGTGTATCATTGGAAAATTACTGTTTATTCCATATTTGCATTTATAAGCTAAATTTCGTTGCTTTTTTGTGATATACAGATAGAAAATAACGCAATAAATTATCCCGATAGCTCAAAAATGAGTTTGGTTGCTTATGCACATTACTTTTTACTCTCCATATAAGAGTGATAGAATGATTTCGAACCTATAAGCAAATATATATATATATATATATAGTTGTAGCGCATTTACCTATCGAGGTATTCCTTATTTTTAAATATGTGTATTTAATTCTTTTAGTAATACCCGGTCAAATGTTACTTTCACTTTCCAATGAGACTGCAGTGAAAGTGTGTAACTGTCAAATACTACTTGACACCAACGCAGTAGTGACTGGTTCGAGAAGAATGAAAAACCAGAAATTAGTTCATAAGCGCTATCAAGTGCTAATATCTCTCTGACGTTTATATAATCTTTATCAAGAACAAGGAAACACGGAGTAGGGACTGCATTAAAGTCTATATCTAAAGTCAGTGTGTACTGAATTAGATACATATGTATGATAAAAGCTTTATTTATTTATTTGGTGGTTAACCTGTGGGGCATTAGCGAAACGGTTCAAACTATTAAAAAAGCAATGTATGTTTACAATTTTTAGGAATGGAATATTCAATTTTTTTAGAGCATCCGAAGGATTCTCAGGAATTCCTAAGATTTTTCTTTCTTCTGCATATCTTCAAAAATAAAGTGAATAGGTCTTCTGCAGTACCTTAAAATAAATAAAGGTCAAAAATGGAGATATGGAGGTTACGAAGGAGATAAGAATGGATAATCATGGTGTGGTCCAGTCTTAACCTTGCCACTTCCACCCAAAGAGAGTAGCGATTTGGCTGGATTTTCTATTAACCTTTGACAAATGGGATGCAGTTTGTTGCAGCCAATGCACTACCCACTTTGATGATACTATACGTTTCATTTAGTTCATAGTTTTAAACGTCACTGGTTGGAGCAATGTCTACGGGTTTGAATGTCATCATGGTGGTCTCCTTATGAGGTCCTATTGATCGCCTCTAGAACGACCAATTTGTTAAGATGTGTATGTAGATGAGGCTCAGGTCGTGTGAGTTAAAGCGTTGATTTTCGTCTTACATAGTAAACCTAGAGTGGCGAGTTCGATTCCCACCTAGTCAAAGGAATTTATTTAGTGCCGAAATTTATTAAATAAAGTCCTTAGTCCCACCCTGGCTAGAAAAGAGTGGTGACCGGTCGATAGATAACCCCTCCCAATTAGCCTGAGTTACAAAAACTGGACTTTAAGAAATAATAATTTAAATTTATTACTATGGATTAAGTACTACTTTGTTAAATTTACCGACCTGTTTATGTAAGATGTGGATTACGAGTGCGTTAGAGTCAGTTTTTTAGCAGATTTCCCTTAAGGGAAATCAGCTATTGAGGTCGTACACATGACGCGGGTTTCGAAAAATTTCTTCAAATGTCCATCGATCCTACCCAGGAGATGTCGAAAATGAGGTCCGTTCAAAATTATATATATATATATATATATATATATATATATATATATATATATATATATATATATATATATATATTTGTCTGTTAACGCTCTAGTGGTCGCAATTTTTGTTTGATCGTTACGAAACTCGATATTTAACCGTTTTATAAAGACAGATCAAGTTCGTTAATGGCTGAAATCGTACCAGAGGGAGTGGGGGGGGCTTAGAGGGGGGATTTTCGAAAATTCGAAATATCTCCGTTATTATGCATCGGATCGAAACATTGTATAGAACCAATCTTATTGCAAATTAAATTTACTATAAATATTGTTATATACACTTATTCTCTATCTTGAATATTAACCGATTTATATTTTTATGAAGTCGGGTGTTGTTCGGGTTAGTTCGGCCGTTTTCGTAAGTCTCGGCTCTGGCGGAAGCTTCTAACGTAACCTGGCGTTTCTAACCTTACCTAATCTTCTTTACTATGTGAGATTTATGCAAATACGTTCTGTTCATCTGCCCCCCCCCTTCTTTAGTTCTTGGACTACTAAAATTTGAGTTATTAAAATATAAATTATTCTTACAATTCAGAAGCCGTTTCAGTTGGGAGTTTATTAAAATTAACTGAAAGATTTCTCATTACCGTTTGTATTTACTTATGGTGGTGTTGTGTTACCAGTATTCAGATTTCTCTATTGCTAAACTTCACATAGGAAATCTGCTTAGTTTACGCAGCCCCTGCGTGACGGACTTTTTTATTACTAGTAGAGAAGTAAATGAATCTTTTATAACGATTATTTTATCATTACCGTTATCTCCAGCTATTTCCAATGATTGTAGAATCGAGTGTTATTGTGACTTCTATGAAAGGCCTTTTATCACAGACTATAGATAGAATATCTACTGCATTATCTGACGAATAAATTTATAGTAAACAAAAGTGATATACGGCTCCTGCTAGATTTTTTTTTTTATTCTTATGTATTGCTATTGCTATCTACAGTTCATTAATTGCCCTATTGTATTTATAGATGGTAGTTATAAATAGTGCTTGCAGAATAACAATAATTGTTTCCGTTATCGATTATCTACTGAGGCTTTATTTTTTATGGTAATAACTAATATTTGAATATAGCAGTGAAGTATAAAATAAGAAATCTATTTATTGAATGATGAAATATTTGTAAAAATTCTGTTTAGTTAGAAATGAAAACAATGAATTGCCTGAGAACGTCCTAGGGTAACACCTTTACAATTTTAACTTAATAATCTGAGAGTGAAGGTCAGAAGCGACTATACTTGACTTTTTTCTTCTAATTTATTTGGTTCCAGACAAAAGTATAAATAAAAAAAGATATTACAGCTTCTGTCTTAACTTTTCCTTTACAGCTCAAGTTAATTTTTCGTTTAATATAGAATTGGAATTAACCAGGTACCTATTATATCACCTTTCAATAGTTAACATTGTTTTCTCTCTTCTGAGCATTTTCACCATAATAAGCATTCAGGGTGGTTTTCACCATTCATTTTTTGGTTCGATATTACTTTTAACAAATTCCTGTTTTTATTCACAACGTATTTGGATGTACGTCACACCGTAAAAGGTCAATGTAATTGAAAAACCTATTTGTTATTTAAGCTTTTTAGTAATATGACGTGAGTTGGAGTGGGGGTTTCCTGAAGGCTGAAAAACAAATAATCCAAATATCTCGGTTAATATTCATGCAAGAGAAAATGCGTATACGAGAACATTGATAAGAAATTATATTTGAAATAAGATAGGTTCTACACAATGTTTCGATCAGACATGTAATGGAGGAGATATTACGAATTTTTGAAATTTCCTCCCTTGAAACTATTCTCTTTAGATCTTTGGTTTAAACAGCTTAAAAATTAATTTTTATAAAAATTATATATATATATATATATATATATATATATATATATATATATAAAATTTTTAATATATATATCGACCCTACCTAGTGACGAAAATGAGGGCCGTTGAAAGTTTTAAACCCCCCCCCCACACACACACATATATATATATATATATATATATATATATATATATATATATAAAACTTTCAACGGACCTCATTTTCGTAATCTACTAGGACATTTGAAGAACTTATTCGAAAATCACGTCGTGACTACAACCTCAATAGCAGATTTCCCTTAAGGCCTTAGGTAAAGCTGTGCAATGAATAAAATATACATTATATGACAAGTCCAAATATTTTCTGAGCAAAACGACTTTTAAATATTTAAATCAACGTATATTAAGATTGAAAACTATTGAAATTAATATACATTTGTAGTTTATTATGCTTAATTATGAATACTGTTTCTTAAGTACTATACTACTTAGCCGGGATATATTCAGGACTACTTTAATACCTCTTTTGGGGACCTTTAAATCATGGAACTGATTTAAAAGTAGACTACAAAACACATTTAATATTTAAAGTGTTGTGGTTTTTGAGCTTAACCCTTAATCAGACAAAAGTGAATTGGGATGATAAATTTTGTTTTCCTTGTTTTTTGTGAAATGGGCATACATCACATTGGATACTAATTTAATATTCCTTCTTTTTTTTTAATATACATACTATTTACAGTTTATATCAAATTAGCTAACGAAAATCAGGCTACGGAAGTACTTGAAAATGAACAAGTAATCTTCAAAGAATATGCTAAATAATTTTGAAGTAAAAATCTTAATAAAATCCGTAAAAACAGGGGTGAACTTACGTGCTCTGAGTAGTTGCCATGTTGTTCTCTTGGGCACTGACACATGCAATTTTACTGTTAGAAATGTGAACCATTGCCAACCATTCTCACAAAAATTCCTTTTAAATCATCCAACAACAATTTCTAGGATTGAAAATATCCTTTTTGAGAGCCCCTCCAAGGATTATGTTTAAAAAAAAACATAATAAAATCATGTATGTTGTGTCATACATTGTCTGATTAAGGGTTAATATGAACTTTTAACCAAATTTTTGGTATGCCAGATCTGCTCTCTCAAACTGCGCCACTGTTACTGAGCCAAGTATATTTATAGAAATCAACAATTCCATTCATATATTTGTCAGCCATGTGCAAGTCCGTTGTAATCCTACTTTTCCTTATTTACACGAGGTAAGAATAAACTCACAACACACGGCTTCAGCTAAAACGCAAAAAAATATTTCTGTCCACCAATAAATTTGAATATTATTTTGTCTTGGATTCCTTCCGAATACTTCTATGTGACAGTATTTATTCGATCAGACTCAATATTTCTACTTTCTTTACGAAGTGTTGTTTCATCCATCCTTTTTTATGGACGTTTTGAGAAAATAACTCGGGATTTTCTGCTCGATGACACGACACAAGAGTAAATCCTTTTTATTGAAGATAAATCCATCTAATGGAGTATTAGATTTTCTTCAGAAATTCTACTCTAATCTCCTTAGACACAAGCTTTAAAGTTTTATAACTGATAACTTCGGGTAGCACATTCGTTTTTCGCATCTCTAAAATATTTGGTCAAGTAGTTCTTATTCATGAAAGTCAATCGGAAGCCATAAATGACTAATCTATTGAAAAAAGCTACATGAGCACGATTTTATGATTTCCTCTTGCAGAATTATCAATAGGAATTGTGGGTGATCCCTGTACAAGAGGACGTTGCTTTGCATTCTGCGATGACGATAGTAAAGCAAGCGCTGGGACAAACCCGTCGGTTTTTATTAGCTCCATTAAATAGCTGATTTTTTATGTTCTTTTTTTAATCTATATTCGTAGGCTACATTTTAAACATGAGTCAACCAGTGACAGTGGTTTTCGAGCTGAATGACTTGCTATGCATGTTACCATGTTTTCTGGCCCGGATATCTATCGAGAAACATTAATAAGTTTAGTTCTTGAGAATCAAAATCTAATAAACCATATTTCATTGAGCTCTTTTAGCGCATATGCCACCTTCCTGGGGGCACGCTGTGGGACATTTCGTACAGACCCCTGCTGTCATGGAGCAGATCAAATGAGGTGGTTTCAAATGTATGTGAAGATATTTTGTCAGTAAGTTATTAGATTGATTTTTGCAGACTGAAGAATTGTATACTAAGCAACATTTCCTCGCGTAGAGATGTTACAAATATAACGTTATCGGAATAATCTAATCTGTATAAATTATTACCGAAACTAAAACACTAAACGAAATTAAGCTGGATTTATATTTAATGCTAAGTAAATAATACAGAGTTTTAGAGTGTAAACCGCACGAGTAGGTGTGGGGTTTACTGAAGTAATTTCGCAAATCCCATGCATATTTGCATTATGTGTGCATTTTGTCAAAACATGTAACAATTCTTCCATAGCAATATATGTATATATACATATTAAAAAATTTAAATGGAAACTTTACAACAAAAAAATCATTAAACATTAACAATTAAGGAGTACAATTAAAATAAATAATTAAAAAAATTACATATTTTTAATATTATATGATCGTTTCCTCTCTCAGCCTAAGGATAATATTAGATATTGTTTTTAATTAATTTAAGTGTTTTAAAAATAAAATATCGTCCATTTTCGAGGTGCTGGATGGTGAAGGAATTATCATCTTGGGTAAGAAAAAAGGCCTCGTTTCTTCACAGTTGTTTATTCGTTAGGACAGAGCGATTTCAGAGCTCAGATATATGTTACTGGAACCAATGATTCCCTGTGGGTAGTCACAGGAAATCCTTAGTTCCAGTAACATCTTTCTGAAGAGGCACTGATGATGGAGCGTATGCTCTGAAAGCGCTCTGTCGCAACGAAATAAACAACGGTGAAGGAACGAAGCTTTTTTTTTTACCTGAAATAAAATATCCTGACTGATAGCCATGTGGTAATATGAGTCTTTAACGGTCTGTATATGTCTTGATTATGTCTACAATCATAAATCAAGTGGGTGATTGTCTGTCAAGTGTAATATTCGCACTTACAAGTATTTGAGTCAGCAAGTTTGAATCTGTGTCCAGTTTGTATTGTGAACATTTTGTACTTCCGTGTCCAGTAATTGTGTTAGATAAAATATATATTAGGATAGTGAGTTATTGGTTTTAAAAACAGGGATATATAATTTTAGGTGTGACCCTTTATCTGTTTGATCCCACTGCTGTTGCTACAAATAAATACTTTTTCTCTTAGTAAAGATTTTAACACAGTTACAATGGGGTCCACACCGTGGACTATAGTTTTTAAAATATAATTAAAAAACACAAATATCAAAAGGAATTGTTTAAATGCACATGTCTTAATTATACATAATTCATTTCAGTTTGTGAACAATATAAAAAAAATTATCTAAATATAACTTCAATCAAAAATAAGTAGCACGAAATCACTTTTAGATGAGACTTATTGAAAACCATCAAAACATTTTAAAAATACCAGTTAAATTGTTATTTATTTTGCATAGCTGCATTACAATTAGGACAAAGCATGGAACTATGTTGTAAACAAATTTTGTTTTTGCAAATCTCACAACAGTAATTAGTACACCTACATTTATTTTCAGTTTTGCTTGGTTCACATCATTTTCTTTTGTTCGTTGTAGTGGAGAGATTTTTTTATGCTGTTCTGTACTTGAGTTCAATGTATTGTCTTATGAGTCTCTGTAGTCTTCAAGCTTCGTCCTTAGTTCGGTTGGTAAACGTCTACTGTTGTCACTGAGTCGTACAATATATCCTTGTACAAGTTCTTCTGAAAGCTCAAGTTTGAGCAAAATAATATAATAATAGGTCTATATGAGTCCATTTAATAAAGAGAAACTTAATTGATGTACATATTTATGAAATACAGATTTCAAAAAAACTTACGAGATCGGGCGCGTGGTATCTAGGAGATAAAACTGATTGACAGGTGAAACACACGACTCCGTTAAACACAGTGACACAACATACCTTGAGGGGGAGACCTATAAAGAACATAACTCGGAGCACTACACCACCACTCTCTGCTAGGAGGTGTGGCAAATATTTTTCTAGAAACTGTGTATCTGAGAGATCACGCGCCCGACGGAGGGTTAAATAGTGTTATATTATGGCGTATGTATTCATTATGTTCGTCGTAGTTTTTTATGTTATCTAGATAGTATAAAAGCATTTGACAATCTGTGTGTAGTAGAATGTAAGTGTTTGGTCCATTTTATTTACATACTTCAGAGCAAGGACTTATTGGTAGAACTTAATAAATGAGGTTGTTCGCCATTTCGCCATGACCATTTCGATCCGACAATAATTTCTGAGATATTTGAGAAAGTGCATTCCACTCTTTCTCTAAACCTCCACCCGGTCCGAATTGAATAACTTCACGAACGCCGTCTTAAGTTGTGCACAAAATATAGCGCAAACAAGAATTGAAACTACTACAGCGTTACACACACATCTCATTCTTTGGCTTCTGTTTCTGGTTGTTGTTTGACGAGACAGTAAACCGTGACATATGCTTCCTTTTGAAGAAAAGATAAATGTTTAACAGATGTTAACTGAGTCAGCGTCTCCGTTTCATTGTTTACGTACTTGAGTGATGCTCGTGTCTTGGAGCATGTCCCTCAGTCCCAGCACTCTGGCTTCTATATCTGTCAGCAATAATTTAACCGAACGAGTCACTTTGCTTACTTCGAATGGAAAAAAAGGATTGTTTACTCAGCCCGGAGGCTTTGTTGCATAACAACTACAAACTTTAGTTGTGTCATACTTCTTTTTTAAATTTCCTAAGAGACATGAATGACACATTCAAAAAACAATATGTTAAAGATTTCAAGAACTATTTGTATAAGTATTACCATTAGACTTGTACATCATCTATTCCTTTTAAAGCCAACTTATATACGAATATCGGTGGATTATTGAATACAGACTGCTCTTAAGGCAGATATGTTCGCCATCCGTTGCATTAATGTCCAGAAAACTGATCTGATTTTAGATTTCCCTTAAGGCAAATCAGCTATTGAACGCGATTTTCGAAACATTCCCTCAAATACCCATTGATCCTACCCATTGGTACGAAATGATGAAAATGAGGTCCGATCAAAATTATATATATATATATATATATATATATATATATATATATATATATATATATATATATAAATAGGACCGCTGTAGCGGTGCCAATTTTTGTTTAATCATCATTGTTTTATCATACTTGATATATAGGTTTTTCATGCAAAACTAAAGGTCAGGATCGTTAATGGCTGAAATCAGACCAGTGGGAGGTGGAGGGGTGTTTAGAGGGGAAAATTTGGAAAATTCCAAATATCTCCGATATCATGAGACGGGTTGAAAACTTACATAGGACCAATCTTATTTCAAATATAATTGTCTATACATATCCATATACATTTATTCTGTACCTTGAATATTGACAGAGATATTTGCATTTTGTAGTTTTCTGCTTGACCCCCCCCCCCACCTACTCATATCGGAATAGCAATACACTGTTCTGTGAATAATGTTCTAGCAATAGTGTTTTCTAAGCTTAAAAACCAAATATTGTTTTTTAAAAGACCATTATTATGCGAGATACATGCACATTCGTAACGTCATCACTTAAGATTTTATGTACTCGTTTCCAAAAGGTTTATTTGATCTATACCATACTCGAAATTTAACCGTTTCAACAACCCCAAAGATCATATTGCTATTGGCAGAAATAGTGAATATGTTGTGAGATGAGATAAAAACTGTGTTATGCCAGCAGGTGGGAAATCTGCTTAGATTACTCTGCCCGTGACTGACAGACGTTTTTTATACTGACACACATGGTCGAAACATGTGTTATATGAAGAAGATTTTCCAAGTTCAGTTTTACAATAAACATTCCTCTTTAATATTACTTTATTAATTTGTGGGTGTAATACGAGAAAAAAATAATACTAAGTGATCGAGCGCAATCATTCCTAGAAAGGAAGAGAACCACGATATTGTTGTGAATTTACAGTATTGTATAACATGTCAAGATATCTTGCAAGATGCTAACTTAGACAGCCCTTATGCCCAGCGTATTAGATTTTGGAGTATTTGGAGTGGAACTAACCATAGTTTCGTATAGATGTATTAAAATACATATTTTTCAAACACGGAATTTCAGTCTTATTACAAAAATACTAATGTTAGAAAGAAGAAGGGATGGACTGATGGTCTCTCGAGGTTGTGACAGTGGTGCCGATAAGGACGAGTGTTAGGACATCTGATGGTGATGTCGCAACTGAAAATAGACAGACTAAAGTGCTGGAGAATGCGGTCATACCCCTTTAAGAGCCTGGAACCCAACACTCCAGAACTATTATGCCTGCATCCCAAGGCTAATTGAATCCTTATCTAAGAAACTGGTTTAGCCAAACAGAGTAAAGAAGTTGTCTTGCCAATGAGCCCAACAATTGGTAACTGCCATTAAATCATTGAATGCCAATGAAATTGATTCTAACATCGATAAAGCGAAAAATAGACACGAGAATCCCCTTAGCGGTTTTTATTTGGAAGAAGAAGCTATTGAGTTATAAGTGCAAAAAACATTAGTTTCAATTTTCAAATTTGACATCTATATAAATATATATTGGTTCATTTCCATCTGTCTAACAATGGACTAATGGAGAACTATGGCTTTTGGGAAATCTTCTTAGTTTTGCAGCTCCTATATGACGGGCTTTTATTTGGTCGCGGATTCCGTCTCTTTTCTAGTTCATAAAATTTTGACTTCAAACCATTCTGAGTAGACATTGGATATAAACATCAATTGGTTAATAAAAATTTACGTTGGAATATATTTTATTCAGAAATTAAATTGTCGTTTATAACTGTGAATATTTTTCCCTTATCAGGATGATGGCAATGCCTGGTTGTCTATTCATTGATAAAACTCCACCTTATCAGCGGGCAGTCGTCGCTCATGGAGGAAATGGTCTGTGTGATATAGGCCGATAGAAGAGAATAATCGTCACTCATATCTTTCATGAATCAGATCTTTGTCCAAGTGACTCATAGATTAGAAGTTTGGAAAAATACGTTCTGTCAGAAAGTGGAATTATTTGTCCAGTAGCCTCTGCGATATTTGTGACTGGCACATTTGGCTAATTTGTTCTATGGCTATGGTCAGAAAAAATGTGTTGGAGGTTCTAATGTCCTCGCTTATGCAAGAGCTGTCATTACACAAAACAAAGACATTTGCATTCATATGAACTCTTAGCAAACATATGATACATAACACTATCAGGAATTACTACAGAAAACATTAAACTGTTCTTACGTAGGTAGTCCATGAATGCCTTAGCCGTATAATCACTTAGGAGACTACGTGAATTTGAAGGAATCGAATCTATATTTTTTGTAGTACGTTTGGGACAAATCACTTTTGAGGCCTCAACATTATAGGCAATCATATTTACCAAAGTTACGCAAAACCCTGAGAATTAGTTACCGTTTCTGATACAAGGGCTAAATTGATAGATAATGCCCCCTTCCAATAATAATATAAAAAGTGCAGAAACAACCATGAAGTCCATCACATGTTTACGTCGTCCCACATTTTATTCCCTAATTCGCCAGTAATAAGAATTCCATGTAAACCGGTCTTAAAATTTAAGCCGGGCAGAAGACTTTTGTTAATATAGATGTCTTAAGTTAAAATCGCAAAAGTCGAAGTGGGGGTTAACTAAAGACTTAAATCTGAAAAAAATACTAATAACTCAGTTAATATTCGAATTAGAGAAAAACTATACAGACGAGTATTGTGGAATATTAAATTTCTAAAATATTGTTTGTATTATATTTTTCCATACTGGTCATAATAACGGAGATATTTTGAATATTTTATTTCACTCATTCTGTAAACCCCAGCTCTCCCGGGTACAAGTTCACTCTTTAACCCCTTTTCCAACGGCGTCTCATTAAAAGGCGACATAGGTGTTATAAAATAGGAAATATTGGAAAATATTATGGTTTTCACCCCCACCACTCTTTAAACAATCCTCTTTTCCTGGTCGGATGATAGATGTATACGAATTGACATTTACTTATGTATCAAATGCTTAGATGTTGATCAAAGATTTTTTTAGATGGGGAATTCGAAAATTCCAAATATCTGGAATTATTTATTATTATGATTTGGATCGAAAAATGTTATAAAACCACTCTTGTTAAACTATTGATGCTGAGAAATCTGCTTCGTTTACGGAACTCTCTAACACTCTTATATTCACCGCCATTCTCAGTCAAGTCTGATGTGTCAACACTGTGTTGGGACCTTTTGACATTTTGAATAATGAGTCACTCGTAAACGACGCATGATAATGAGATGGTCCATTAAAATCTGGTTTCACCATCATTTCTTATGTCATATACAAGTTTCTTCAAATAAAGTTTACTTCCAGCCACTTAATAATTTTTGAATGAAGGTTCTGTTACATGACTGGATAATGTTTAATAAATTGATTAAATGCAATAAAATTTATTTAGTAAATAACAATGCTTCATCTACTTCATTTATACATACATATGAGTAGTTAACATTCCTTCGACGGAAATAACCTATTGAGGTTATACTCAGGATTTCCTTAAAATTCTTAAAACTGAACAGATCTCCCACGTATTTGCATTCAACCCAAAAAGAAAAGTTCATTGAGAACAATATTCACCATTTAGGCTTCACATAAAGTGGTTCATAATACAACAGCTTATTGTTGATATGACATTGGTCGGAATGGGGGTTTACAGAAGGCCAAAAACTAAAACAAATAATACTTTCAGCCATTGAGCTTGATCTTTAGTTCTACATAAATCGTTTACACATCGAGTTTGGTAACGATCAAACAAAAACTGCGACTGCTAGATGTTATAACTGCTTATTGTTAATGTGGCACGACTAAGAGTGAGGATTTTCTGAGTGCTGAAAACTAAAAAATCTAAATATTTTGGTTATATACATATTCGAGAAAATGTGCAAATATTGTAAAAACATTTATAGGCGATTTCATTTGTAATAAGATAGGTTCTATGCAATTTTTTGATCCAACTTATAATAACGGAGATATTTCAAATTTTCAAAATTCTCACCTCCTTCGTCCGATATTTCCCGTTAGCGAACTTGATCTTTCATTTTGCTTGAAACGCTTATATATAGTCCTGGTTAACGACCGCTAGAGCGATAGCAGATTTATATAAAATTGAACGAACCTCATTTTCGTTATCGACTAGGTAGGATTTATGGACATTTGCGGAAATGTTTTGAAAATCATGTTTTAGTACAACCTACTCCTGATAATTAAGGGAAATAAGCTCCACCTCACCATTCCACATTATGTCCACATTCAGCCCTAAAATATAATAAATGAAAGAAATGACCATTCATTTAAAAAATAATAGCAAAACATTCTTTTAAGCTTTATAAGGTTTCTATTACTCTTGACATAAGCTTTTTCTAACAAATATGAAGTACATACTCGCTTCTAATTTGGTCCACGACAAATCACAGAATTCATCTTTATTTGAATTATTCCTAATTGCAATTATTTTAAACATTGTAAAGTATAGTGTTTTAATATGTTTGAATTATTTATTTGACCCAGTAACAAAGATGCTCACTGTAGTTTTCCCTGTTCCATTAGCCAGGGTATGTTTGGATATGACATACCGGGTGATGCAGAACACGCCGCTCCCTCCTTCTTAACAGAACAGTCTCAGCATTGTTTCGATCTAAGGAGCGATATATCTTCTCATGATGACGTCCATCTTTATCTCAACCTAAAAATAAAAATATTTTCCACAGTCGGTTTGGAACCCATGAGTCCATTTCCTGAATAGAATCTGAATCTATATTTGCAAGAGGAGTATACTATTAACATTTTATTTTCCGAATACTAATATATCAGTAAACGTTAAAACCATTCCAAATATGTCTATGAATTATCTTTTTAATGATTCTTTGCTCGGATCCTTAAGGATCGCCATTCTGCTAACCTGATTGTCTCCGACAATGTCAATGCAGAATGAATAGATGTGATCACAAGACATTCAATGTTCATTAACAGTTTGTTATTCAATGAAACTGATCCACTAGTCCCAACCTCACTAAAATGGAGATATCCTAAAGATAACCCTTCTCAACTAGCCTTAGTATCACATATTGGACGATATTAATAATACAATATAAAGAAACGGGAAGAAGGGGTGGCTTGGAAAGTCTTTAGTTAGTGGTCCCTTATTAAAATAGATACTTTATTGATAAACTCTTGTTCGTAATTCTATAATTATAAAATGGGTGGCATTCGGCGATTAAAGATACCCTTTAACTTCGGCCTTGTTGGAGATAACCTTTTTAGAATCTCACTACTGATATAAAATAACAAGTGCATTGCATAAATCCATTCCTTTTTTTTTCATTTATTTTATTCACTTAGTGAGAATAGTTATTCTATTCATTCAGGCCTTTAAATTTTCCAATTTACTTATATAATTGTACTGACATCTAGTAAAAAAGGTGAGGAATATTAATTTGAATATCAGGTTTAAATCTTCGGAATAGCACACTAAATTTATGTTAATTCTCTACGAGAAGCAATTGAGTAGCTTCTTTAATAAATAAACAGCTAATACTGATTGATAGCTAACATTGATTTCATACTCATATACTTGCTGAGAGATGAGTATGAAATCAAGTCAATGAGCTTATAACAATATTAAAGCTTTACTTAGCAGATTTCCTTTAAGGGTTCAAAATTATATATACAATTTTGAACGGACCTCATTTTCGACCTCTAGGCAAACATTTATATATATATAAATGTTTGTCTGTTACCACCCTAGCAATTATTCTTTTATCGTTGCCAAACTCTATATATATAAGCATTTCATCAAAACTAATTATCAAGTTTGCTAATGGCTAAAATCGGACCATAAGGAGAGGTGGGGGGTTAGACTTGGAGAATTTTGAAAAATCGAAATATCTCCGTTATTCTACGTCGGATCGAAAAACGGTATAGTGCAAATCTTATTACATATTGAATGCCCTAAAATATTGTTCTATACATTTATTCTTTCTCTTGACTATTTACCGAGATATTCTCATTTTTCAGTTTTCAGTCCTCAGCAAACCTCCACTTCTACACATGTCGCATAAAGAATACTCAGTTATATAATAAACCACTTTATTTGAAGCTTATATGCAAAATATTGTTTTCAAGAAACCTTCATTATAACGAGATACATGCATGATATGTTATGTTGATCCCCTCCCCCCACACCAGTTTTATGTTTTTTTGAATACTAAAATTTTAGTGATTGCGATGAAACATATTCTGTTTCATTATGGATTACAATAATAGATATAGTAAATAGTTTTCAATAAAATTAATGTTATATTCAGATATATTTCAGTAATTGTTTTTCATTCTGGTGAATAATAATTCTATGACTGTTCAGACAGCACCGTTAGGAGGTTTTTAAAATTGACTGAAAGATTTCTCATTACCGTTTGTATTTATCCACTTGATATTTACGGTGGTCTTAAGTATTACGGGTATGTAGATTTATCTATTGCGAAACGTCACGAGGGAAATCCGTTTATTTTACGCAGCCCCTTCGAGACGGACTTTTTCTTGAATGGTGCACATGTAGTGTTATCTAACTAAAATCTGAATAGGCTGAATCTGAAGAAGCCTGGTCTGATTTTATCAGATGAATCTTATATCAGGTTCCTGACGCACGAAGGAATGCGCTAATGACAGTAGATCAGACCATTTCTTGGTATTGGCAACAGCTGGCCTGGCTCTTACAAGAAAAGCGCTGAGACTAGTCCGTTCCGGGGTCTAAGTGCTGGCAGATGGGTGTGTAAATGCTGTACTAAGACTTTGAGAACTTAGAGATCAATATGTTAGAACCGAATGTCAACAAGACTTGAAACGTATGCTGGGCTAGAGATGATTAGTGATATTGTAGTTTAGAAAGACATTCTTCATCAAAGGAGTGGGGTTTCATTGAAAATACAGATTCACTCCCACACACATATCGAACAAAAAGACAACTTTTTCTTGGTATCCTTGAGTCCATAATAATACGAAGCATAATTATGAAGTTAAGTGTTATATCTTCTTCTGAAAATAGATTGACTCATGCAGGGTTGGGCTAAGGAACAATCCTGTGCGCCATCACAATAACAAACAGATAACGAATGACAAAGATATTTTATGTATTGAACATAATTTTTTTTAAGTGGAAATCCAAAGGGAAATACCCTGATAATCGAGAATTTCCCTTAATGGAAATCACCTATTGAGGTTGTACACATGACCCAATTTTGAAAAACATTTCCTAGTGTGCACAGTTCTAGTGGCCGTAATTTTTATTTGATCTTTACCACACTGGATATTTATATGTTTTATATAAAAATAAAGATAATGTTCGTTAACGGCTGACATCGAACGGGGTAGAGGGGGAATTCCGAAAATTCGAAATATCTCCGTTATTATGCGCCGAATCGAAAAAGTGTATAGAACAAATATTTCAAATTAAATTTTCAATAAATGCTATTTTTTCCATTGTTTTATTATGTTATGTTTTTTTCATTATCTTGATAATCGGCATATTTTTTAGTTTTGGCCTTCGGTAAACCCCCCACTCCTACTCATGTCTTATTAACATCAAGCTGTTATGTCAGGAAGCTATTTATTTGAAGTTTAAATATCAAATATTGTTCTCATTGTGCTTTTACTTTTTGAGATAAATTCAAATACATAGTGCACGAGGGAAATCTGCTTGTTAACGCAACACAACGCCAGCGTGTCGAACGTTTTTTTTTTTTATGAAACCATTTAATTAACACTGTAGTTTTTTTATTATGTTTTCAGATTTACAGCAACTACAAAGTACAAAGAAACTAAAAATTTAAATTGTCCTCTATAATAAACTTAGTATTTTTCCGATAAATGTTACAATCAGTATAAATTAATGCTGATTAAAATTCGTCTGATTTAAATTGATACTCCTATCGAGGACTAATTTGTTTATAGTTTTTGTAAAATGATGGCTCTTATTATGTGTTTTCGGTTTTAGTTTTGATATGAAAAGGTGTTATAAAGTGAAGTAATACTATTAACTATCTCTTGGATACCCTATTCCATGCATGATTACCTTTGGTTTTTTTTTGGTTGTTGAGGTTCGCAACATATGCGTATGAATTTTTAAAAGCTATAAATAATCCAAAAGTACTTAGAATTTTTCTAAATATTGGTTTGGTGACTTTACCAAACATTCTGAGCGACATGGGTTAATAATTGCCATTGTTCGCTGTACAATAACACATAGTGACTGAATATATGTCTAATTATACATGCATATTGACTCTTGACGCCTGGCCAAATACAATGAGGAAATATGAGAGAACCTTCTCCATTCCTCGGCTATGAATTACAGGTGCAGATGGATACGAATGAACGCTCATCAATATTGATTGTTTAGACGGCTGTTCTATAGTTCAGTCATTTATCATCGTAAAAGCTATATTAGGGATCAGGAAAGCCATGTGCGTTAAGACATGGATTTTAATATCCTCGGACATTCTTGAGAGTTTGGTTCGAATTTCAGGGTATTGGGGGCACCAAATGAAATCATAAGGCCTATCCTCGCCATAGTAGGTTTATAAAGAGAACAATTCTTTATTGTAATATAAATAAATAAATGTCATAATAAACACAATTATATACTCAAATTGCAAGTTTGGAAGAAATGATGTTCCTCATAACCACTTCGTCTATATGTTTGATAATAATTCTAGTGCTAAGAATTCAGTCGGAATATTAGTTACATTTGTGCTTGAGATATTTTGACAAAAATATGAAATGCTATATTTAATCAAAATTAAAGTTTTCGTCAATGATTTAAACATTTTAGCAAATTCCCTTAAATGAAATCAGCTATTGGGGTCGTACTCATGAAACGATTTTCTACACATATATGTATGTCTAGTCCTTAATAATTCATGCACAGGAAGCGGGAAATATGACAATATGGAGGACAGTGAAGTCTTACATAAAAAATTAATTTTATTATTAACAAATCCACAGAAACGACGGGTATTAACCCTAAACACTGGGACGGGTAAAATATTGTGCAAAATAAAGCCTTGCCAAAAAAATACCATCAACATTCAGCCTCAAATGAATTCCCGAGCGAAGCCGGGTATCTGAGCTAATATATATATATATATATATATATATATATATATATATATATATATATATATATATATATATCAAGTTCGTTAATGGCTCAAATCAGGCCTGTGGGGTGGGTAGAGAGGGTGACTTTCGAAAATTCGATATATATCCTTTATTATGCGTCAGATCGAAAAATTAAACTGAACCATTCTTATATCTAATTAAATGTTCTATAAATTATTTTATATATGTTTTTTTTTTTCAGTATCTTGTTTATTAACCTAGAAATGAATTACTGAGTTTTATCCTTGAGTTAAACCCACGCTCCTACCTGTGTCATATTAACAATAAGTTGTTATATCATGAACCTCATTATTCAAAGCTTAAATACCAAATATTGTTTTCATTGAACTTTTACTGTGTTAGATAAATGCAAATATGTAGTGTGAAGACGTCATCAATTAAGATTTTCCAGTCTTGACTCGAAAATAATTAATTCATCTATACCACACTCAATATTTAACAGTTTAATTCAACTGTATTCTTTCTATATGACGAGGGAGGTTCCTAATTTCAAAATATCTCCTTTATTAAGGAGTCGGACGGCAAAATGTTATAGAATCAATCTCGTTAAAGTATTGATGCTCTTCTTCAATTATTGCTCCATTCATTTCTAGGAAACTCAAATATCAAGACAATAATTAGCAGCTTATTGTTTCAGCCTTCTGTAAGCCCCTAATTCTACTCATTGGATTTTTACTTAGAAATAGAGGATATATGATGAGATGACATTAATACTGTCGTGCCAGCACGTGGAAAATCTGCTTAGTTTACACTGATCATGGACTTTATTATATTACTAGATTGACTTTTAGCAGATTTCCTTTAAAGGAAATCAGCTATTGAGGTTGTACTCATGACGGAATTATCGAAATTTGTCTTCAAATGTCCATCGATCCTACCTCGTAGATGACGAAAATGAGGTCCGTCAAAACTGTATATATATATATATATATATATATATATATATATATATATATATATATATATTTGTCTGTTACCGCTCTAGCGGTCGCAATTTTTGTTTGACCGTTACCAAACTCGATATTTAGTCGTTTTATGTAAAAAGAAAGATCAAGTTCGTTAACGGTTGAAATCGGACCAGTGGAAGGGGGAGGGGGTTTAGAGGGGAGGATCTTTGAAAATTCAAAATATCTCCGTTACTATAAGTCGGATCGAAACATTGTACAGAATCAATCTTATTGCAAATTAAATTTACCATAATTATTGTTATACACATTTATTCTCTATCTTGAATATTAACCGAGATATTTTCAGTTTTCAGCCATCAGCAAACTGCCACTTCTACTCATGTTTCATACACAATACTCCATTTCATAATAAATCACATTATTAGAAGTTTAAATTCCAAAAATTGTATTCAAGAGGCCTTTATTAAATGAGATACATGCAAATATGTCCTGGTGACTCCCCCCCCCCCCGTCTTAAGGTTTTGGACTACAAAAATTTGATTGATTGAGATAACAATTATTCTGACTCATTATTAATTACAGTACTAGATGTAGTGAATAGTTCTCAATGAAATTAATATGTTACATTCTAGAATATTTCAGTAATTGTTTTTCTTTCCGGTGTGAGGCGGGCAGAACCGTTTCTTTACATTTCTAACCTAACGCTTCCTGTCGGCAGGTTATTGAAATTGGATGAAAAATTTTTTATTTCCGTTTGTATTTATTCACGGTGGTGTTGTGTTACCAGTATGTAGATTTATCTATTACTAAACTTCACGAGGAAAATCTGCTTAGTTTACGCAGCCCCTGCGTGACGGACTTCGTTTTAATTAATATTTTAAAAAAAAATGATTGTTGAAACGTATTTATTCAATTAGCATAAATTTACTTATGTGTGGGATGATGTAGTTCCACTTCATTCTGAATCCATGACCTCAGAATTACACAGGTCAACACACTATAATGCACAATGACATTAGCATTTACGTGCACAGTTTTATATCGGCATCATCTTTCACAGACTAGTATTATTAAGCTCTTATTAATTCTGTCATAATGGGGGATAATGGCTTCAAAATAAAATAACAAATATCCGCTTTTTTCAAAAAGATACATATATTCTAATGTGGGCGCCACACGATTTCCTTGTACTCTGATTAAATAAATATAAGAAATAAGAGTGGTGAGTTCAATTCCCGCCTGGGCAATAGGAATTTATTTAGTGACGAACTCATTAACCAAATTCATAATCCCACCCTGGTTAGAAAAAGGTGGTAACCTGTAGGCAACCTGTCCTAGTTAGCCGTAGTAGCACAAAGTTGACGTTAATAATTAATAATAATAATATAAGTGCTTTATTACTGGCAGAGTACTTTGCGGCAATCTGAATCATCCTCAGTAATTTGTTACATAAGAAGTGCACACACTGTTAAAAAACATCTAAACGCATTAATAAATAACACGTTTTTTTTCTATTAATCGTGATTTTTAAAATATGTATACAATTTAAAATTTTAAAAAAAAATCAAAGTTAATGTCAAGAATTTACGGGTTGTGCTGAAGGTAAAACTAATGATAAACTAAACACAAATGGTTGTACTACTCACATGGAAAGCAATAATAAATTAATAAGAATATTTAATATTAAATAACACAAAAAAAGGTATGAAGATCGAGAAGAGGTACTAGTTTGGAGTCCCCTATGCGCATGAGATGTCTGGCGAGGCAGCCGTGGACATAGTATGATTGCGCATGCTCCATCCCTCTTACGTTGATATTATTGTTCCCCAAAATGTATATCCCGATATAAATTTTCAAACTATTTAATTTAGAAGAGATATACGAGATATTTGCCGTCTCTAGGCAAAACCAAAAGAAAAGAAAGTATTTTGAACCACAGTACGTTTTGTACAAAATATCTCTATTTTATATCAAAAGAAGGCGGTGAACACCTTAAACTCCCACTTGGTGAACTTAAGTTTTGTTACAGAATCTGTAGAATGACCAGTAAAAATGGATCTTTGTTGCCGTTCATTCCAAGAAGATACTGTTTAGATTGATGGGGTGAAATCTCTAAATCAAAGACCTTGCATTGCCATGAATTGCTTGTACATAGCAATAGATATGGAGGAAAATTCTATAAATCGTCCTTATCATAAGGCAGAATTTACAACCAATACAATTTAATGTCATTCGATATTAATTTCTTTTTCTTTTCTCTAACTGGAATATTAACGTAACTATTCCTATTTTATGGATTTTCTGCCTTCCGAAGCATTACTTACAGTTCAATGGATTTAATAAGATTTTATATTTTTGCAACTATTCTAAAATCTAAAAGGGCTTTATAATGAAAGCTAGAATCGAAATATACTGGATGGATAGATAATGGAATGTGAGAAGATGTCAGTTGTGTATCATTCAAACATTTTGTTTGTCTGCTGAGTTTACGCTCCCCTTGCGTGAAGGACTCTTTGTAACAGATGTCAGTTTGAATTTAGAGTGATTCAAGCTATTTATGGATTGCTCACATCCTATTTGAATGATTTGCAGTAGAAAATATAAGTAGACCTATGGCTTCACTATTTGGAGTACCTTTATCTTATCAATGTACGTTTCCCTCTGTACAAATAAACAACCATCGCCACATTTTTTTTCTTATCCTATAAAATATCAATGGATATTGTAGAATCAATACATATTTCATAATATTTTTCAAAAGATTTCTCACAATCTCCTTAACTGATTAACTTCACTGGAAACCTACGGACATAACTATTAGGGGACCACTTCAGCCATATGTTCTTTTCATTCGTAATAAAGAAAAATACTAATTAATTTATACACCAATCTCCAACAATAAGTAAACAATAATTGAAATAAAAAGTATTATTTATCATTGCTTTCAAACATAAGCACTTTGACCAATTTCTATGTTCAGTTTGTTTATATTTATTTTTTATTATTTCAGGTATGTATTGGCTGTAACAACACTTTTTACTGAGTAACTTGGCTCCTTGAGTGAGGTTTGTTTCAAAGGCTTTTTAATTATTTTAAGGTGATGTACTATATTACAGTAGGCATATCTTAAGATCTGAGACCAAAATCAAGATATATTTTGATTTTTATATTATGTGTGAGTGTATGTGTGCGCGTGTGTGTGTGTGTGTCTTTTTATGAATAGAAATACCAAAAAATAATACTTTGCGATACTTTTTTTCGTCCGATGTATATAAAAATATAGGTGAGATTTACTTTTCGAACTTCCTTTATAGATATTGAATAAAAATAGCTTTTTATGATGGCTATTTGAAAAACGAGTTAAATTTAAGTAAAATCAAGATTTTGATATTACGTGTTATAAACATTCAAACATTCATTGGAAATTTGATAAGAGAAGGATTTGTTATCCTTCAAAAATTGATTCAATGCTGAGTTCTTTCAAATGATCCTCAATCGGGAAACATTGAAAGAGCTTATATGAGCGTCAATTAATGGGTAGTGTATATATAAAAAAAACGCAGAAAGAAAACACATTAATACCTGTTCTCGAAATTGTTTGATTGATAGCGACACTTGTGATTGATTAGACAGTATGCATGTTTGGGATTTTAACCCTTTTTTTCTTTTAGACCAACGTTCTGGTTTTTTTTTTCGAAGAATTATTTCTAAGCATATCTTAGTGGAAAAAATAACAATTCATTCAGCCTATGAATTCCACTCCGACAGTCCCAAAGGTTTTAAATTTTTGTTATTTATTACTGCAGTTGTTATAAACATTTTTTAAAATGCTACCATTCGTAGCAAACATTGAGTCATTGTGTCTGTAACAGTATTTGAATTATAGCTAGTGCCAGTTGGGAAACTAAACTTGTTTCTGAGTACACATTATGAATGCAAATGATTCATTGTTTGTTTACAATTACTCGTAAATAATCTTATTTCAGCTGTAAATGACTCACTTGACTCTCAATTAATGTGAAATGGTTGTTTGTTGAAAGACGCGCTTAAACATCATTTAGCGACTCACTGAGTCAATAGGTACATGCTATGCCATCTTTTTTTTTTTCCAATTATAAGTTTTCTTTTGTACGAAAATTTTGATATTGTTTCAGGAGTACTATTACACAAAATCAACTGTTAAGGTTGTGGACAGAAAGTAAACTAGTAACATATTTCTAAATACGTTTGTCTTTTGTTAACCAATTTCGAAATAATATTTGAAAATTAAAATCAATACCACTTGCTGAATGTGCGCGCAGTCTAAATATAAGCTGCAACATGCTAATGTTACGGATGTTATGCAATGGAGATATTCTAACACATATAAAAATCAGATATAATTCTATTTTTAAGTTCGATGGAATCAGTTTACAAAACTAGTTTCATATAATATTCTTCTGTTTTATAATAGTGAACACAATACAGATATCTATTAACCAATAGATCTATTAACCAATAGTTCTCATTGAACTTTTACTTTTGGATTAAATGCAAAAACGTGGCACAGTGGGAAATATGCATAGCTAATGCGTCCCTGCGTGATGGACGTTTTACTTAAAATTTCCGGCTATCCCTACCTTGATGACAAAAAATTTAGTTCTATTGTTAGAATGATGTCTTATAAACGTTCAGCTCCTGTGGAATTCAGGACTTCATGTCGACGTGAATAACAACCATGAATAAACTTCAGAAACATTAACGTACAGTGTAAACATAAAGAATAACATATGGGGCATTCGAAGGCCATGCGGGTTAAGGCGTGTATACATCTTCCTTTACCCTCAGCTAGCTGAAGGTAAAAAGAGGAAAACTGAAATATAAGCAGAAAGGGCTCGCGAGCAGTAGAAATCTAGTGAATAAATCCATCTGAAGAAGGATTTTGATTCCCTATATATACCGGCTACAATAAAGGTAGCTGACGATATATCATCTAGTATAAACTGCGATATATATATATATAGATAGCTTTATCATTTCAATTTCATAAGGGAAATTCATTAATGCTGGAATTCAAATTTTTTAAGAATGTTCTCAAATGGTGAAATAACTGAGTTACAAGGCAACTTGGTTGAATGTTAGGCGCAGTAACTGCCTTTCAGACTAATGAATCCATCTCATTAGGAGTCCATTATTTCATTTTACTCTGCATGCCAATGACGTGGCGAGGGAAGTCATTGATTGGCATGCAGAGTAACAGCATTCATGGAGACTTACCATAATCCATGAAGTAAGGTCATTCCATATTCACGTTCGTATTAACATAAAATCGAGAAGACAAACAATTAATGAAATGTATCTGATTATAACATATTAATTTTATTGAAAACAGAATCAGTTTTATTTTAATCGCTCAAATTTTAGTAATCCAAGAACAAAAGAAGATGGGGGGGGGGCAACAGAACGTATTTGTATATATCTCACAAAGTAAAAGTTCAATGAAAACAATATTTGGTATTTAACCTTGTAATGAAGTGGTTCATGAAATAACAGCTTATTGTTAATTTGGCTAATAATGAGTAGAAGTGGAGGTTTGCTGAAGGCTGAAAACTGAAAGATGCAAATATCTCGGTTAATATTCAGGAGAAAGAGAATGAATGTATATAACAATATTTATATTAAATTTAATTCCAAGACAGATTGATTCATACAATTTTTCGATCCGACGTTTTGAAATTCCTCCCCTCTATAGCCCCCCTCTCCAGGTCCGATTTCAGCCGTTAACGACAATTAACAATTAAACTATAATTGAGAACGCAAGAGCTGTCAGACATATATATATATATATATATATATATATATATATATATATATATATATATATATATATAGTTTTGAACGGACCTCATTTTCGTCATCTCCTAGGTAGGATGGATGGACATTTGAAAAAACATTTCGAAAATCATGTTATGAGTATGACCTCAACAGCTGATTAGGGAAATCTGCTAAAAATCATAGCAAAATAAAAAAAAATCAAATTAAAATCACGCATGGGCTGCTTTGAGTAAGCAGGTAACCCACGTATTAGTTAGACAATCTAGTGATATCAACTCACGATATGTTTATAATCATAATATAATAATTATATCTGTTTCTAATTACAATTCTGATGAGTAAAATCGGTGATTGAAAACAAGAAGAGGCGAATAATTATTATTATTTGTGTTCAGAAAAAAATGTATATTATTATTATTATTATTTATTAACGTCCACTTTATGCAACTTAAGCTAATTTGGACGGGTTATATACAGGTTACCACCCTTTTCTAGCCAGAGTGGAATTTTAGGACGTTATTTAATGAATTTCGTCACTAAATAATTTCTTTTGCCCAGGCAAGAATCGAACTCGTCACTATAGGTTTACCATGTGAGATAAAGGTCCACGCTTTAACTCGCATGGCTAACCTGAGCCCCCCCCCCCAAAAAAAAATGTATAGAGTAACTATTGGAAAGCACTAATAGTTTTATAAGATTGGGTTTTTATATACGACTCATAACAACAGAGATATTTTGAACTGTGGAATTCCACCTTGCTCTAACCGCCTTCTCCTGGTCAGATTTCAGCCATTAACAAATATGGTTTTTAGTTTTGAATGAAACGCTTAATAAATATGGATCAAATGAACATTTTTGAGTCAATCTTAACTGCTTTGGCTCTAACTGTTATTCATTCTTTTTCACTGTCTAAACCAGAAGAGATGGACGCAAATTCGTTCCATTTTAGTTACATCATCATATAAAAACTAGAACCAACTCTTTTTTCTTTTATACTACCGTAATTGGTGCTGGAGCCTCTCGCCATTAGCTCAACATTATCCAGTTGATCTCATGGTCTGTTAATGCAAATGGTCTCCTTCGAGATGAATTAAGGATAGAATCAAAAACCTATTATGTACTTTTGTGTGTCAATGTTTAGTACTGTTTTCTTTTAGATTGTTACATTAGGCAAAATCGTAAAATTTGCAGGAGACAATGAAAATAAAATAAATATCAAGACAACTACTACAAGTAATACATAACTATAATTTATGTTGTGACTGGTAACATTTGTCGCTAAAACATGCACATGCACATGAGAGAAAACAATGTTCATTAAAATGTTAGGCAAGTGTACATGGGTGGGCAAAATGATACACCGACGACGTTATCCTACATTCTATTCTCTATTTTTCCAACATAAACAGTACTGGAAGCCAACACAAATAGTACTTGAATTTTCAGCTGGGAATGAGGAGCGTTGATACTGATTCATAAAATCGAAGTAGTATGAGTAGAAGTCGGTTCAAATGAATGAAAATGATGTTAGTGACTATATCTAAATAGCAACAATTGCAAAGTATTTCATTTTCAACAAAATTGATTCTACAACATTTTTGATTTTACCAATTCCCTGAATCGCTGTTCTCTCTTCTTCAATGGTCCGATGAAAAACATACGCCGAATTTTTTTTTGAAATAAAACGTTTCTTGATATATTGGTTTCTGGTCATTTGAAATGAGAACTACTAAAAACTACAAAAGTTATAAGTATCTCGAAAAAAAATAGATTTATGAACCAAATCTGATTTTTGTAACACATGATTCCCTATTACATTTATTATGCAAACCTTTTCAGCAGATTTCATCTATAGTAAATCACGTATTCGGGTTGTACTCATGGAGCGATTTTCGAAAATATCCCCAAATGTCCATCGATTCTAACTAGTTGATGACGAAAATGAGGCCTTTCAAAATTATATATATATTTGTCAGTTATCGCTCGATATATATATATATATATATATATATATATATATATATATATAAAATTGTAACCTCTGTCTGTACATTTTTTCTCGAAATTTCACGATAACTTTTCGTTTCAGAGGTCATAGACACCATAACTGCATTTGGTTTCTTTCGTGTCTGTTTGTTTGTTTGTTACCTTTTCACGCATAAACGGCTGAACCGAATTTTATGAAACTTGGTATGTATATTACTACTAGCCCAATTTAGACTTAAGGCTAAATTAATATTTTCTGAGACAAACAGGAGTGGGTGTTATAGGGGATGCCTGAAATTAAAAATAGCGATATTTCGTTTCCTTTTGGGTTTTCGGCAAATATGCACATAACAAAAGTTTTTTTTATTTTGATATGTAGAGTAACTTTTCTTATATACACATTCGTCATAACCGAAGTATAAATGCGTTATACGGTAAACCGTATAGCGGGAATCAACAGTTTTATTTGGCACAAAACACTCAATCAAACTAAATAAAAATCAGAATGTGTATTAATTTCAACTCCTTCGTTATAATGAGCCATAGCAACATTTCTAGGGACGAGCAGGAGTGGGGTTGTAAGGGGGGCCTGAAATTAAAAATATCTGTATTTCGTTTCCTATTGGGTTTTCGGAAAACATGCACATGACAAAAGTTGTTTATTTTGTTATTTAAAATAACTTTTATATATTTATTTTTGTCGTATAACAAAGTATAAACGAGAAATGCACTAAAAACTAAAGCGGGAGCCAACAATATTATTGGGCACTAACGATTGAACCGAACTTAACAAAATTCGTTATGTGAATTAGCATTAATTCTTTCATGACAATAAGCTATATTACAATTTTTAGGTTCAAACGGGATTGGGGATTATAAGAGAAGCCTGAAATTAAAAATAGCGATATTTTGTTTCTTATTGCTTTTTCGGCAAATACGCACATGAAAAAAGTTATTTATTTTATTATTTAGAGTAACATTTGTTATATACATTTTTGTCGTTTAACAAAGAATAAACGAGATATACACTAAAACCTAAAGAGGCAGCCAACAATTTTATAGGACACTAACGATTGATCCGATCTTAACATAGCTCTATATGTAAATTACATTAATTGTTCCATGATTGTAAGCTATATTAAAATTTTTAGTTTCGAACGGGAGTGGGGTGGTTATAGCGGTTATTGACGCACCTAAAAACGTCTAAAACGGAAATGATCTTTTATTCAAACGTGGTTAAGAAGATAGAATACTTTCTATGATTATTATATGGTCCATTAAGTTATAAAAAAAAAAAAAAAACCTACATGCACAAGAGACGGGAAATATAAAAATATTGAAGTCAGTGAACTCTTAAATAGCAAATAATTTTATTATTAAGAAATCCTTAGCAATGCCGGGTATAAATTCTAAACACTGGGAAGGGGAAATGTCAAAATATAGTGGAAAGTAAAGCCTCGCCAAAAAATATTATCTTCATTCAGCCTCAAATGAATTCCCGGGCGAAGCCGGGTTCCTTAGCTAGTATATATATATATATATATATATATATATATATATATATATATATATATATATATATATATACTTTTCTTGCAAAACTAAAAATTAAGTTCGTTAATTGTTGAAATGAGGTCAGTTGGAGGGGGGGGGGTTACAGAAGGAATTCGAAAATTCTGAATGTCTCTGTTACTACTCGTCAGATCGAAAAATTGTATATAATCAATCTTATTGCAAATTAAATTTACTTTAAATATTGTTATATACATTTATTCTCTATCTCCAATTTGAACCGAGATATTTTTATTTTTAATTTTTCTTCCTTCCGTAAACCTCCACTTCTACTCATGCCACATAAACTATACTTTGTTTTATAAAGAACCACTTTATTTGAAACCTAACTACCCAATATTGTTTTCAATAGATATTACTTGCAAATACGTTGTGAGATGAGAACACCATTTTAAGATTTTAAGTTCTTAACTCGAAAATGTATATTTGCCGTACGCCATACTCAATATTTAACTGTTTCATTCAACACTAAAGACCATAACAGTTTATGGTTGAAATCGAATCCGGAATAGGGGGCTTTAGAGAGAGGTGGAATTTGGAAATTCAAAATATCTCCGTTGTTTTATGTAGGAATATAGTATATGTGGTGGAAATGATATCACAAGCACGTAATACCAGCACGTGGGAGATCTGCTTAGTTTACGCAGCCCTTGCGTGACGGACTTTGTCTATACACATCATTTAAATTGATTTTATTTGAAAGTATCGTAGAATATATCTTTTATAATGGGATCAAAAAATTTCGTAGACACAATTCATACGTCTTTCATGATAACGAAATGGTTCTATACCAATTTTTGAATTTGTAAAAGGTACAAAGAAATGTGCAATTTTCTGTTTGCGCCCTCTATAAACCCCCTCCTCCTTAGTTGATATTGACCAATAGGAAAGGTGCATAACTAGACGGTACAACAGTCCTAAATATGAAATTTAAACATCTTAGATATGTCGTTATTGAGTACATGCATACGTATGTACGTGCATATTCACGTCGGAACTAGTCAAAATGGGTCCAAGGAGGATCAAAATACATTATTCCATTGAAATCTAAATACCAAAAGGTTACGTATTTGCATTTATCTCAAAAAGTAAAAGCTCGATGAGAACAATATTGGTATTTATTCTTCAAATAATGTGCTTATTGTTATTAACAGTTAACAATAACAGCTTATTGTTAATACGGCATGAATTGGAAGGGGAATATACTGAAGGCCGAAAACTAAAATGCACATATCTCGGTTAATACTCAAGATAGTGAAAAAGCAAATATAACAACATTTTATAGAACATTACATTTGCAATAAGATTAGTTCTATACAATTTGTCGATCCGACTCATAATAACGGAGATATTATTAATTTTCAAAATTTCTCCCCTCTAACCCCCCCCCCTCCCACTTCCCGGATTTCAGCCATAAAAAAAAATTGATATTTCTTTTTACATGAAACGATTTAATATCGAGTTTGGTAACGATTAAACTAAAATTCTATATATATATATATATCTATATATTTTATAAAAATTGTAACCTCTGTCTGTACATTGATTTTTTTCTCGCGAAATTTCACGATAACTTTTCGTTTCACATGTCATAGACACCATATCTGCATTTTGTTTACTTTCGTGTATGTTTGTTTGTTTGTTTGTTTGTTTGTTTGTTTGTTTGTTTGTTTGTTTTGTTTGTTTGTTTTGTTTGTTACCTTTTTCACGCATAAACGGCTCAAACCGAAATTTTATGAAACATTGGTATGTATATTACCTAACTCAACTAACCCAACTTAGACTTTAGGCTATATTAATTTTTCTCTGAGACGAACAGTAGTGGGGGTTATAAGGGGAAGCCCTGAAATTAAAAATAGCCGATATTTCGTTTTCTATTGGTTTTTTTTTTCGGCAAATATGCACATAACAAAAGTTGTTTATTTTGTTAATTTAGAGTAACTTTTGTTATATACACTTTTTCGTATACCGATAAGTTTAAAAGCGTTATACGCTAAAAATTATAGCGGGAGTCAACAATATTATTTTGCCAAAAAAGACTCAACCGAACTAAATAAAACTCGGTATGTGTATCAGCAGTGAGTGGCCCTTCATTGTAATAAGCCATACCAACATTTCTATTGGACGGGCAGGAGTGGGGGTTATAAGGGAAGCCTGAAATTAAAAATAGCGATATTTCGTTTCCTATTGGTTTTTCTTTTCCGCAAATATAAACATAACAAAAGTTGTTTATTTTGTTTATTTGGAGTAACTTTTCTTATATACACTTTTGTCGTATACCTAAGTATAAATGAGTTATACGTTAAAACTTTAGCGGAGCCAACACTGTTATTGGGCACTAACGGCTGAACCGAACTTAACAAAGACTCGGTATATCAATTAGCATTAATTTCTTCCATGATTATAAGATATATTAAAATTTTTAGGTTCGAACGGGAGGGGGGGTTTATAAGGGAGGCCTGAAATAAAAATTCACCATATTTACATGTATAAGAGACGGGAAATATAAAAATATCAAAGACAGTGAAGCCTCTTATCGAACAAATATTTCTATATTAGCAAATCCATGGCAACGACGGGTATCAATCCTAAATACGTGGGACGGGTAAATGTCAAAATAATTGTGCAATGTAAAAGCCTGCTAAAAAATACTATCAACCATTCAGCCTCAAATGAAATTCCCGGGCGAAGCCGGTATCTGAGCTAGTATATATATATATATATATATATATATATATATATATATATATATATATATATATATAATTTAGAACGGACCTCATTTTCATCTCCTACTAGGTTGGATTAATGGACATTTGAAGAACATTTTCGAAAATCGCGTCATGAGTGAGACCTAAAAGGAAGTAAAAAGGTATTCAAGACTCTTAAAATGAGACTGCTTACGTAAAATATTTAAATAAGAATATTTTATTTGTATCTTACTCTATCCATTCCTCCCTCTATCGTAGTCAGTCATTTCAGTAATTAAAGAACTTGATCTTTAGTTTTACTTAAGATCCTCAAATATCGAGTTTAGTTAGGTAAGATGGGCACATGAAGAAATTCTTCGAATTCGCGCCATGAGGTCAACATCATAAGAATGTACAGAGAATGTATTAAGTGGCCGGAACTGAAATCAACAGGTGCAAAAAAAAAAATCCTAATGGCCCGTTAAAAATAGTCCATTGACGATCTGCGTGTGTTATCATTGTGATCTATAATTAATTACTCGTTAGTGAAGAAAATGATGAGATTCGTCGATAGGAACTTACGTCATTACTGCCTACTAAAGTTCTACGACCAGCAAGTTCGTCAACGGTGTCGTCATACTTATTGCCGTTTTAGCAGATTTCCCATGGGGAAATTCAGCTATTGAGGTTCTACTCTTGACGCTATTTTCGAAAGTTTTCCTCAAATGTCCATCGATCCTACCAAGGAGATGACGAAAAAGAGGTCCGTAAAAATTATATATATATATATTAAATTTTATGTAAAAAGGAAGGTCATATTCGTTAATAGCAGAAACAAGTAGGGGAGGCGTGGTTTAGATGAAGAGTATTTTTATAATTTGAAATATCTACGTCACTATAAGTCGGATCGTAAAATTTGACATAACCCATATTATTGAAAATTAAAATAGGTATAAATGTTGTTATATGCATATTTTCTCTATTATTAATAAACCAATATAATTGGAGTTTTTAGTTTCATCCTTAAGTAAGCCGCCACTTCCACTTATTTCATATTAACAGTATGCTGTCATATGACGTACCTATTTGTTCTAAGCTGAAATTTCCAAGAGACCTTAATTATGCTGCATACAAGCAAATTCGTTGTGAAATCACGAGTCATCGATTTTGATCAAGTTCTCCTATTGAAAACGTTAATTTGATCTATACCACACTCGACATGTAACCGTGTCAGTCATCGCTAAAAATCTTACTTTATATTGGCTGAAATCAGACCAGGAATATGGGGGGGGGGTTAGAGGGGAATTTAAAAATTCAAAATATTTCCGTAATTATGAGTCGGATCTTAAATGATTATTGAACCAGTGTTGTTAAACTATTGACGCTCTACAATTGTTCTTGTAAGGATTTTTTCGTAACTCAAATATTAAGCGAGTTATTCCTGTTTTCTTGCTTTCAATCAGAATAGGCAGTGAGATGAGACCACTAGTATGTCATACCTGCACGTGGAAAATCTGCTTATTTTACGCAGCCGCTGCGTAACGGTTTTAGCAGATTTCCCTTAAGGGAAATCAGCTATTGAGGTTGTACTCATGATGCGATTTTCGAAATTTTTCTTCAAATGTCCATCGATCCTACCCAGGAGATGACGAAAATGAGGTCCGTTCAAAACTGTATATATATATATATATATATATATATATATATATATATATATATATATATATATATATATATCTATATATTTGTCTGTTACCGCTCTAGCGGTCGCAATTTTTGTTTGATCGTTATCAAACTCGATATTTAGTCGTTTTATGTAAAAAGAAAGATCAAGTTCGTTAACGGCTGAAATCGAACCAGTGGGAGGGGGGGTTTAGAGGGGAGGATTTTCGAAAATTCGAAATATCTCCGTTACTATACGTCGGATCGAAAAATTGTACAGAATCAATCTTATTGCAAATTACATTTACTATAAATATTGATATATACATTTATTCCTTATCTTGAATATTAACCGAGATATTTGCATTTTTATGAAATTTGGGCCAATAACGGATTTTTGAATTTCCCGCGAAAAGCTAGTTCCGCCCTTTGCCGTAACCGTTTGGCTATCCTATGTAGATTTCTCTATTGTATAACTTCACGTGGGAAATCTGCTTAGTTTACGAAGCTCCTGCGTGACGGACTTTTATTATTTTATTAACAGAGGATGTAGCTTATTGGTATCCGCGATCTCGCGCATTTATAGTTTACAATTTTCACCATACGCACTTCTTTTAGAAAGTGTCTACCTGGAAAATTACATTGATAATAGGTTTAGGAATATTTTCGTCCAGAAATAATCTTCTAAAATTGTTCTGTTGAGAACCCTTTCAAACCCAACTTTTAGCAGATTTCCCCTAAGGGAAACCAGCTATTGAGGTCGTACTCATGACGCGAGTTTCGAAAAATTTCTTCAAATGTCCATTGATCCTACCCAGGAGATGACGAAAATGAGGTCCGTTCGAAATATTATAGATATATATATATATATATATATATATATATATATATATATATAATATAGATACATATATTTGTCTGTTAACGCTCTAGCGGTCGCAATTTTCGTTTGATCTTTACCAAACTCGATATTTAAACGTTTTATGTAAAAATAAAGATCAAGTTCGTTAATGGCTGAAATCGGACCAGTGGGAGGGGGGGGGGGTTTAGAGGGACGATTTTCGAAAATTCAAAATATCTCCGAATAATCGGATCGAATAATTATATAGAATCAATCTTATTGCAAATTGAATGGACTATAAATAATGTTATACATTTATCCTCTATCTTGAATATTAACCGAGATATTTGCATTTTTCTGTTTTCAGCTTCTGAGATGAGATCGGGTAACTTCGGGTCTAGTCGTGAGTTTCCGTCAAGAGTTAGTTCGGGCCGTTCCCATAACTGTTCGACTCTCTATTCTGAAATTTCTCTATTGTATAACTTCACGTGGGAAATCTGCTTAGTTTACACAGCCCCTGCGTGACGGAATTTTTATTTAACCAAACCCTGTTTATCCAAATGTTATTTTTATTTTAAGTATAAATTAATATTTAGATTCAAGTAAGCTAGTCTCTTTTAATACCTATACAGCAAGAAGACTAACACTTCATTTACATATTAGTAGTTTAGTCTGTTTACTATGAAAATACAACAGAAATAATATCAAAACAATTAACGAGAGGCGACATTTTAAAAGGCTACTGAATTAGATGAGAACTGGACCCGTGATGATTGTGCTATGAATACGTTTCTGATTACGTAACCAATCGTTTCAAAGTGACGAGACCGCGTTATTTAACACCTCTCACAATTATAGAAGCCAGACAATTCTCATTCACGAACATCTTCAATTAACGACTGAAATTCTTGATTGAAATAATACTTTTAAAAAGACAGATTAAACAGTGATGATATGGCATCTGTCCTTGTGGTCGATAGCAAAAAAGCTATCAAGAATAAATGTTTAAAAGAGCTTTGGCGTATAGTTCTCTCCCCCCCCCTAATCTTAACCTGTAAAACTTGCAAAAAAAGATGTTTGAAAAACACTCCTCCACAATAAAATAAAATAAGCCATACAGGAGTTTAATAAGCGGCATGTGTTTTCTTTAATTATAAAAACTCCGACGTGGCCACCTCAAGTCTTTCTTCTGCTAAATTAAATACACAGAATGTATTGGTTATTATGAAAGAGATTTGGGGTATTTCAAATTCCAATGCAAATGTTATTGAGCATAAATTATTTCTTGTAAAACCGTAATCTAAGCAAATATCCCACGCGAATTTTTACAATTGATAAATCTACATACTTATAACACTTATTATTATTATTTATTAACGTCCACTTTTTGCAACTCAGGATATAACATTTAACACCTCCGTGAATAAATACAAATAATAACGAGAAATATTTCAGTCAATTTACATTTTAATAATCTCCACAAAGGAAATCGTCTGAATGGTCAACAAATCGGTAAGCCTACCTCTCGCAGCTGAATAGATAGAGAGAAATATTCTTATCCGAAAAGAAGAAAAATTAATTGAATATAATATATTATTTTTATTAAAAACCATTTACTATAGCTACTGCTGTAATTTATAATAAATCAAAATAATTATTATCTAGATCCAAAGAACTCTAAGAACAAAAGAAGGGGGGGGGGGCTACAGAATGTATTTGTACATATCTCACAAAGTAAAAGTTCAATGAAAACAATATTTGGTATTTAACATTGGAATGAAGTGGTTCATGACATAACAGCTTTATTATTAATATGACATGAGTAGGAGTGGGGGTTTACTGAAAGTCGAAAACTATAAAATCCAAATATTAATATTCATGACATAGAAATATGTACAACAACATTTATAGTGTAGTTAATTTATTTACATTTCTATACAATTTTTCGATCCGACGTATAGTAACGAGGATATTTCAAATTTATGAAACTCCCCCTCTAAACCTCTCCCCTCCCACTGTCACCACATAACTTTTTTGCCCTCCTATTAAATAAAATAAACTGAATGTATTGGTTATTATGGATGTGATATGAGGTATTTCCAATTCCAATACATAGGTTCGGAGAATGTCATGGAACATAATTTATTTCATGGAAAAAACAAACCAAAAAAATGATACAAATGTTTTTTATTTGTAATATGTACGAAGAAGTTTGCATTTTTTTAATTTTCTCCTCTATTTACCCCCCCCCTCCCCCCCCCTCGACCTCCCTCTTAATCGGTTTCTATCAAAAGGACAGGTGTACAACCATACATCAATATTATACTGTTATATTTTTGATATTAATATTCTAAGGCCACTCGTTTTTTGAGTTATGCCGAAATATGTTCATGCGCACGCCGAAACTAGTCAAAATGGTGCAGGGACAGTCAAAAACTGATAACTCCGTATACAATTTTTAAATTACAATATTTCCTGTGTTTCGTACAAATTAGTAAAAATTGTTCCTTTACATTCTCAGTTCAGTCCGAATCTCCTCGTAGTGTACGCCTTATTTCTGTGGCCAACACTATATAGTGTAATTCAGTATTATCCAGTTTTCCCTAGAATTCTAACAGATGAGCTACGGTCTGACACGTGAGAGCGCTCTGGTGGATGAGGCAGGGACTAATTCAGGATAGAACTTTACCCTGTTCGCACTAGATGGCAGGAGTTTCTCATTCAGTTCCTCCTATGCTTTTGCCGTGCTAAGATTTTTATTTATTCGTAGACATCACTTTATTTGTAATGTTAACCATTATATACTGATATTCAGTCTATTCTTACAATTAGAAGGAAATAAGTAGATTTCTTAGTTTTAATTTTGCCTATTTTTTTCTTTTGAAACCCACGTTTTTTTTCCGTGTAAATCGTAATCTGCCTTTTTCAAACATCTCTAATAATCAGAGATATTAATAAACTAATTATTAACAGGAACCCTGGTGAAACTGATTAGTTGGTGGAATATTTTACGGAGAGTTCACCAACTTTTTAAACGCTTATTTGTTGCATAATGTTCTTCATTCTACGTATTATGTAGTCTTCTACTTATGAATACTACAATGTTTTGACATTTACATTTTTAGGTTCAGTTTTTCTATATTTTTATTAATTTAAATCCAATTTGTTCAACTAACAAGACCCGGGAAAGGGTTCGACAGATATCTACTTCCCTTTAGCAGATTTCCCTTAAGGAAAATCAGCTATTGAGGTTGTACTCAAGACGCCGTTATCGAAAAATATCATCAAATGTCTCAGTCCTACCCAGGACATATTTGACTTTTAGCGGTCTAGCGCTCGTAATTTTTAATATAAATACGTGGAGCACGAGGTAAATCTACTTCTGTTAACGCATGCCTGCGTGACGGACTTAGTTGTATGAGATCAGTTATTCGGATATCCAAAGACATTTATTATTGTATGTTTCTTTTCATACTAACAGCAAACTATAAACAAATTAGAAATATAAATTCTCTTGTAAACATAAGAGACAATGAAAATGAGGTCCATTGAAAGTTTATATATATATATATTTGTCTGTCACCGCTCTAACGATCGCAATTTTTGTAATATAGTTACCTAATTCCACATATAAGCGTCACAGGCCAAACAAAAGATCACATTCGTTAACTGCTTATATCGGCCCGAGTGAAAGGGGGAAGGATTTGGGGGGCGGGGTTGGAATTTCGAAAATTCAAAATCTCTCCGTTATTCTACGTTGGACCATAAGTTTGTATAAATACAATCTCATTGCAAATTTAATTGTCTATAAATGTTGTTATATACATGTTCTTTAATATGAAAACTAAGCAAGGTTTGTTTAGTTTTCAGCCTTCCACTCTTACACATATAAAAGCAACATGTTGTTTTCACATGAGTGTCTTCATTCTAAGCTTCAATACCAAATATGGTTTTCACGAGACCTGTGTTATGAGAGATAAATGCAAATTCGTCGTGAGTTGACCTTATCAATTAGATTTTACGATACTCGATATTTAACTATTTCAGTCAACACTAAAGATGATCCCATTTGCTATTGGTGAGTGTGATGAATAAAGTTATTCAGAACACAGTTGTGTTGCTCCCCACAATTTATTTATAAAAAAAGCTTGGAGCTTTCAGGAATTTACTTTCCCATCATCAGAGCATATGACGTGACTAGAGAGCTGCTACTTGGTTGAGCTGTGTTTTGAATAACCTGACTAAAGATGTTATAGGCAGAAATCACACTAGGAATACAGGAGGGAGATTCGAAAATTTAAAATATCTCCGTTATTGTGAGTCGGATCGAAAAATGGTATAGAAACAATTTTATTAAGATATTGATTCTCTAAAATTTTTGATGCATGCATTTTTTCTTATCTCAAATATTAAGGGTGTAATTCGTAAGTTCTGGTTTTCAATCAGAAAATTTGGTGAGATACCAACATACCAGAGTGTCATGCCAACATGTCTGCTGAAATCTGTTTAGTTTTCTCAGACTAGAAAAATCCGTCAAGGAGGAATTCTACTAGTCAGGGCGGGACTTACGATTGTATTTAATTAGTTCGCCAATAATAAATTCCTATTGCCTAGTTGCCAATCGAAACAACGACTCAAGATTTGCGTAGGTTAAGTTCAATAAGTTAAAGTTTTTTTTATAGAAATAGAGAATTTCCCGGTTTCTTGTTAAAATCCCATGGTTTGAGAGTGGTCTAATGTTTCATAAAGCAGTTTATTAAAACATACTAATATAACATAGCAGACAAAGACATACACGTTGCCAAAAATGTATGCATGGATGAAAAAAAAAAATACTTACGTTTTATTATTCTGGAGCCAACTTTATTTTATATCTTGGAAGATTTTATAGATAAGATCTTTGTCCTTGAATATGAGGCACCTTAATAATTCATACACATAAGGATTAAACTTATTTCATCGAAATAAAAAAAAAAAAAAGTAATCCAAGTTACAATGTATGTTTGCCGATGACTAATACAGACTGCCTGCCAAGAAATACGTTCCTCCCTGCAATCGCATAAAATACCCATAATTTACTACATTTCCTAAATAACTAAGCGTGCCACAGCGAGATCCCCGTGCGATTATGATAAGAAGAAGAAGGTAAAGAAAATCAGAAAGATGTCACACCACCATATAATTCGCTTTAATGTAAAAATCCGTTTGAAAGTAGAGAGAGGGGGGGGGGTGGAGGTTAATGAAGGCTGAAATCAACAAGGACGAAATATCCCCTTAATATTTGAGGAAACTTGTAAAACAACAATTGTAGAGGCTCGACAGCTTAACAATAATTGTCTATAAAAATTTTAAAATACAATTTATTATAAGAAAATACAATTAATGATAAGAAGAAGATCCCAGTTTTAAGAAGCTAATATATGGTCTTTAGTTATAGAATAAAATAGTTAAAATATTCGAATTTGGTATAGATATAGTTAAAAACGTACAATTTTCAAAGATTACGTCAATACAAAAAATATATTTGCATAGTCTCACAGTAAAAGTCCCAATGAAAAAAAATTGTCTATTGAAGTTGTCCAAAAAGTGGTTCTTAATATTCACAATTACGAGATTACATGATTAGGAGTGGGGTTTTACTGTTAGCTGAAAACTAAAGTATTCAAATAACACGGTTAATATTCGTGATAGTGAAAATCAGTACATAACAACATTGATAGACAATTAAATTTACTATTAGATTAACTCTATACATTTTTTCGATCGAAATTCGCCCTCTAAGTAACCCCCGCCCCCACTATTACCCTTGTCCGATTTCAACCGTAAACGACTTTGATTATAAGTTTTATATATAACGCTAATATCTGGAGTTTGGTAACGATAAAACAAAAATTGCTTCCGCTAAAGCTGTAACAGGTAAATACAATAGTATATATGTGTATATATATATATATATTGAATCATTTCTATATATATATATATATATATATATCTATATATATATATATATAGATATATATATATATATATATACATATAGAAATGATTCAAAAATCGCGCCGTGATTACTACCTCTGTTCAGCCCTTAAGGGAAATCTTCTAATGCGAAGTCAGGTTTTGGGGTACGCAAGAGAGCTATATCAAAGCATGTATCGGAGATGTGTAACTCTGAGACGGGGTTGTATAAACATGGGGAATTACCGAAAACAAGAATTTGGCTCGGTGAGGGGAGTCTGGAGGTACGTGTCAAGGCCTAAGGTTAAGGATAGACACCTGAGGTCTGGGCTCAAAAATTATTGAGATTGTATAAATTTACAAACATATTTCAAACAAACAACTCGTGTGATCCTTGACTCTACAACCTTTCCTCCCAGGAAATAAATAATCTACACATGGACAGATTTGCCGTTTTAGAAATAGAAATTAAAGGATAGATAATTGAAATAGGATAGGCAAAAGTAGAAGTAATTTGTCCATAATATTAGTAAGTACCTAATCTTGGAGCAGGAGGCATATTAAATAAATAATAATAAGTAATAAGTTTAATAATAATTAAACTTAACCTACCTCGGGAACCTCTCAGTATCGAGAGGTTCCCGAGGTAGGTTAAGTCAGCTGACTAAAAATCGATTATTTACAAGTCAATCTTGAACTCGATTATTTCGCATCATAATTTAAAGTCGATTAATTTAAGATAAAATGTTATGTAATATATTATTGAGGTATTTGATTTCTGTGTTTTTTTTTTGTTTACTGCCTTTTTTTAAATTTTTTATAATGTGAATGTTCTCTTTTATTTTCCGTTTAATATTATTTTTTTGTTTATCAATTATTCGAAATTTTTCAAAATTGAAGGTGTGTTTCCAGGAGATAGCATGATCCGTCAACGCAGTTTTATTTTCATTATTGTCTATACTTTTTACGTGTTGCGTTAACCATTTATTCAGCAGCTGCGAGGATTCATCAATATAAGTTCCATTACAGGAGTTACAGCTAATTTCAGTTGATTTGAAACATGTAGGTCCGTTTCAATAAAGTTTGCACCGGAAAGAAATGTTTTTCATTGGAGACACTTGCCATCAAATTTGAAGAATTTAAAATAATTAAGCTTCACCAGCGTCTTTTATTTAGTAATTGCAAGCATACTTTTTATTTATTTATTTATTTTGGAGCGTTCGCAGCGAGGCGATATTGCTCATAAAAAAAAAACAACAAAAACAACATACTTTTTAGCAGAATTTCTTAAGGGAACGCTGCTATTGAAGTTGTACTAAAGACCTAGGGTAAAGTAAATGGCCGTTACTTCAGCCTAGCTAGATTTCGTCATTCACTTAATTGACTATTCCTTTTGAATATTTTTTGTCGTCATATACATTGATTAAAATCTGCCAATCATGTATTTGTTAAAAATAATGCAAAAGCAAAATTTGATCAACCACTCATGATAAACAGAAATTCATTTAAATCACTTCTTTTTTATTACCAATAACGTAAATGGATTCAGTATTTACAATACAATAAAAAAAAAAATTAAATCGCGTTTCATATTCAACTTAATGCAGGTTATACTATCTTACCTCATTAACTATGCAACACGTTAGAAATTTGAAGAACTTCACGAATATTGCAATATTTCAACTCACAACATTCTATTATAATTACTATAATTAAATTGTTTAATCATCGTGTGCTGGAGACATTCAAATTCCATGGGTAATTATATTTTGAACGTTCCGGTGACATTTAGTTAGAAGATTTCCCTTGAAAGAAATCAGCTTTTGAGGTTCTACTCATGGCGCGATTAATGAGAAATCTCAAATGTCCATCGATCCTACCCTGGAGATGATGAAAATGAGGTCCGTTTAAAACTATATATATGTATATATATATATATATATATATATATATATATATATATATATATATATATATTTGTATATACAGTTTGTCTGTTAACGCTATAGAGGTCGCAATTTTGGTTGATCGATAACAAACTCGTTATTTAAACGTGTTATGTAAAAATAAAGATCAAGTTCTTGAGTGGCTGAAATCTGACCAGTAGGGGGGGAGGGTTAGGACCCCTCCTAGAATTTCGAAAATTTTTAATATATCTCTTATAATGCATTGTTATTTATGTTTTTTTCACTATCTTGATCACTCCACATTTTTTAGTTCACCCCCACTCCTACTCGTATCATACTAACAAGAAGTTGCTATATTATGATGAACTTTATTTGAAGACTAAATACCAAATATTGTTCTCACTGAACAATTACGTTTTGAGGTAAATGCAAATACGTAAGCACATGAGAATTCTGCTTAGTTAACGCAGTCCCTGAGTGACGGACTTTTTTCAAACCACGTGTGAATGTTACTTTTGTTTATGAGTAATTTTATTAATTTTTCATTTTGTCAAAAAATTAAAAGAAAGATAATATTATGCGCACGCCCGCGAGCAACATCATAAAGGATATGTGGTATAACATACAGTTAAAAATATTTATTTTTTATGTCCATTAAATATATTATGTTTAATTTACACTTGGTCGAAATATTATTGAATTTGAGTTTCATAACTACTTAAATGTTAAACGGTGAAAGTATTAATGGTCAAGTGAGGTATTCATTTTCAATGACTATTCAAAGCATTTTGGCCCCTTTGGCATTCAGAGACCTTTAGAGAATAGTAAAAGGAATGAATTCCATAAACCGAGACTAAATAAATCTCGGCAAAGGCCTAGAAGCTAAATATCAAGGGTTTGCTTTTCGAAAGGCTGAATGCTTAGTTATTGTGAAATTGACCGCTTCATTCTACTGAAAATTGTCTATAAACTAAGAGATTAATTATAGACACGTAAAAGAGATATTTTAAACTTTGAGGCACAACTAGTAATTAAAGAGGAGGGGTCAAACGCAAACATCACTTATTGGAAGACGTATGACATGCAAATCTTTGTGCTGTGGACCATCCCGAAAAAAAAATCACTACATACTTTCTTCAAATAACACTTATTGGCTCATTCTAAATGGAAAGAAATTCTTAGAGTTTTCTACTCCTTTTCAGCTTTGGAGAAGCTTTACTTCATTCATATACTATCCAGCGTCGACGAGAAAATCATAACATTTTTTTTTGTGGGTGGTACAAAAATCTGAGACAATAGATAGAATGCTTCTAATGAACGGAATTTTCTCTACATGTTTCATATTTTCTTACTTGATGGCCTCTGAAGAGAACGTATTAAGCATTTTTTCTTGTTTAGGTAGAACCTTTGAGATACATTTCTTAAAACATCCATCGATCTTACTTAGGATATGACGAAAATGACTTGCGTAAAATCTCTCACTTTCACACACACACACACACACACACACACACACACACACACACACACACACACACACACACACACACACACACACACACACACACACACACACACACACACACACACACATACAAGTACATATATAAAAGACATTTATATGTTATTTATTTAAAGAGTTGAAATCGAAACAGGAGGATATTCTTTTGAAAGGTTGATGACGAAAATTCAAAATATCTTCTTTATTCTGAATTGGATCAAAACATTTTATAAAATCAGTCCATTAAAAAACCCACACTCCTAGTTGACTCGAATTAGCAATAAACCAATATATCCGGAAGTGTTTTTTTTAACTTTAAATGAGATGTGTTGTTTTATTAGACGAGGAGAAAGGGTATAATAAAAAATACATTGGGTTTTTTACTTGTGATTAATTTACGTTTTTTTAAAAAATATATTTAGCAGATTTCCCTTAAGGGAGATTATGAGGTCGTACTCATGACGCGATTCTCGAAACATTTCCACAAATGTCCAGCTATCCTACCTGGAAGCTGACGAAAAAGAGGTCTGTTGAAAACTGTATTCATATAGAAATGGGAGCTACATGCAAATTCGTTGTGTGGTGATGTCATCAGTTAATATTTTACGTTTTAACTCGAAAATATTTATTTGTTCTACACCATACTCGATATTTAACCTTTTCTGTCAAAACTAAAAACCATGTATGTTATTGGCCAATATCGGAGTACAGAGAGGGGATAGAAAATGCAACATATATCCGTTATTATGGGTCGGAATATAATGTAATAGAACAAAACTTGTTAAACTATTGGTGCTCTACAATTGTTGTTCTATGCATTTTTTTCGTAACTTAGATACTAATCGAGTTATACGAAATTCCTTGGTTCCAGCCGTCATTACGTCCCCACCCCCGCGCATCGGCCCTTCCACTTCTTGATTAATTACATAGAAATAGAAAATATTTGGTGAGATGACGTGTCTCATTCCTGCAGGTTGAAATCTGCATAGTTTACGCAGGCCCGGCGTGACGGACTATTAGCAGATTTACCTGAAGGGAAATCAGCTATTGAGGTTGTACTCATGACGGAATTTTCGAAACTTTTCTTCAAATGTCCATCGATCCTACCTAGTAGATGACGAAAATAAATGAGGTCCGTTCAAAACTGTATATATATATATAGATATATATATATATATATATATATATATATATATATATATATACTAGCTCAGATACCCGGCTTCGCTCGGGAATTCATTTGAGGCTGAATGTTGATGGTATTTTTTTGGCAAGGCTTTATTTTGCACGATATTTTGACATTTACCCGTCCCAGTGTATAGGGTTAATACCCATCGTTTCTGTGGATTTGTTAATAATAAAATTAATTTTTTATGTAAGACTTCACTGTCCTCCATATTGTCATATTTCCCGCTTCCTGTGCATTATGCATAGATTTGAATTATTAAGGACTAAATACATTTGAATTAATTTTTTCAGGTGAGGTACCTGGTAGTTCATATTGAAAAGAATTCTTGAGCAAATTTCTCTAAATAACAAAATAAACAACTTTTGTTATGTGCATATTTGCCGAAACTACAATAGGAAACGAAATATCAATATTTTTAATTTCAGGCTACGGGAGACCTGAAATTAAAAATATTGATATTTCGTTTCCTATTGTAGTTTCGGCAAATATGCACATAACAAAAGTTGTTTATTTTGTTATTTAGAGAAATTTGCTCAAGAATTCTTTTCAATATGAACTACCAGGTACCTCACCTGAAAAAATTAATTCAAATGTATTTAGTCCTTAATAATTCAAATCTATGCATAATGCACAGGAAGCGGGAAATATGACAATATGGAGGACAGTGAAGTCTTACATAAAAAATTAATTTTATTATTAACAAATCCACAGAAACGATGGGTATTAACCCTATACACTGGGACGGGTAAATGTCAAAATATCGTGCAAAATAAAGCCTTGCCAAAAAAATACCATCAACATTCAGCCTCAAATGAATTCCCGAGCGAAGCCGGGTATCTGAGCTAGTATATATATATATATATATATATATATATATATATATATATATATATATATATATATATACAGTTTTGAACGGACCACATTTATTTTCGTCATCTACTAGGTAGGATCGATGGACATTTGAAGAAAAGTTTCGAAAATTCCGTCATGAGTACAACCTCAATAGCTGATTTCCCTTCAGGTAAATCTGCTAATAGTCCGTCACGCCGGGCCTGCGTAAAATAAGCAGATTTCAACCTGCTTGAATGAGACATGTCATCTCAGCAAATATTTTCTATTTCTATGTAAAAAATCGAGCAGTGCGAAGGGGGAGGGGGGGGTGGTCACGTACCGAGGGTTGAAAACAAGGAAGGAGGAATAACTCGAATAGAATTTAAGTTACGAAAAAATGTATTGAACAACAATTGTACAGCTTCAAAAGTTTAAAAATATTGATTCTATAACATTTTCATTCCAACTCATAATAACGGATATATGTTGCATTTTCTATCCCCTCTCTGTACTCCGATATTGGCCAATAACATACATGGTTTTTAGTGTTGACAAAAAAAGGTTAATTATCTATTATGGTATAGATCAAATAAACATTTTCGAATTAAAACCTAAAATATTAACTGATGACATCACCACACAACGAATTTGCATGTAGCTCCCATTTCTATATGAATACAGTTTTCAACAGACCTCTTTTTCGTCAGCTTCCAGGTAGGATAGCTGGACATTTGTGGAAATGTTTCGAGAATCGCGTCATGAGTACGACCTCATAATCTCCCTTAAGGCAAAACTGGTAAATATATTTAAAAAAAACGAAAATTAATCACAAGCAAAAAACCCTATGTATTTATTATTTCACCTTTTCTCCTCGTCTAATAAAACAACACATCTCATTCAAAGTTTAAAAAAAACACATCGGGATATATTGGTTTATTGCTAATGCGAGTCAACTAGGAGTGTGGGTTTATTAATGGACTGATTTTATAAAATGTTTTGATCCAATTCAGAATAAAGAAGACATTTTGAATTTTCGTCATCACCCCTTCAAAAGAATCTCCTCCTGTTTCGATTTCAACTCTTTACATAAATAACATGTATATGTCTTTTATATATGTACTTGTGTGTGTGTGTGTGTGTGTGTGTGTGTGTGTGTGTGTGTGTGTGTGTGTGTGTGTGTGTGTGTGTGTGTGTGTGTGTGTGTCAGTGTGTGTGTGTGAGAGAGAGAGAGAGAGAGAGATTTTACGCAAGTCATTTTCGTCATATCCTAAGTAAGATCGATGGATGTTTTAAGAAATGTATCGCAAAGGTTGTATCTAAACAACAGAAACAATGCTTAATACGTTCTCTTCAGAGGCCATCAAGTAAGAAAACATGAAACGTGTAGAGCAAATTCCGTTCATTAGAAGCATTCTATCTATTGTCTCAGATTTTTGTACAATGTTATGATTTTCTCTTCAACGCTGGATAGTATATGAATGAAGTAAAGCTTCTCCAAAGGAAAAAAGGTGTAGACAACTCTGAGAATTTGTTACCATTTAGAATAAGCCAATAAGTGTTATATAAAGAAAGTATTTAGTGATTTATTTTCGGGATGGTCCACAACACAGAGATTTGCAGGTCATACGTCTTCCAAGTAAATGATGTTTGCGTTAGGCCCTCCCCTTTAATTACTAGTTGTGCCACAAAGATTAAAATATCTCTTTTACGTGTCTATAATTAATCTCTTGGTTTATAGACAATTTTCAGTAGAATGAAGCGGTAAATTTCACAATAACTAAGCATTCAGCCTTTCGAAAAGCAAACCCTTGATATTTAGCTTCTAGGCCTTTGCTGAGATTTATTTAGTCTCGGTTTATGGAATTCATTCCTTTTACTATTCTCTAAAGGTCTCTGAATGCCAAAGGTTCCAAAATGCTTTGAATAGTCATTGAAAATGAATACCTCACTTGACCATTAATAATTTCACCGTTTAACATTTAATTAGTTATGAAACTCAGTGTAAATTAAACATAATATATTTAATGAACATAAAAGATAAATACTTTTAACTGTATGTTATACCACATATCTTTTATGATGTTGCTCGCGGGCGGGCGTATAATATTATCTTTCTTCTAATTTTTTGACAAAATGAAAAATTAATAAAATTACTCATAAACAAAAGTAACATTCACACATGGTTTGAAGAAAGTCCGTCACTCAGGAACTGCATTAACTAAGCAGAATTCCCATGTGCTTACGTATTTGCATTTACCTCAAAACGTAATTGTTCAGTGAGAACAATATTTGGTATTTAGTCTTCAAATAAAGTTCATCATAATATAGCAACTTCTTGATAGTATGACACGAGTAGGAGTGGGGGTGAACTAAAAAATGTGGAATGATCAAGTTAGTGAAAAAACATAAATAACAACGCATTATAAGAGATATATTAAAAATTTTCGAAATTCTAGGAGGGGTTCTAACCCTCCCCCTCCCCCTACTGGTCAGATTTCAGTCATTCAAGAACTTGATCTTTATTTTTACATAATACGTTTAAATAACGAGTTTGTTAACGATCAACCAAAAATTGCGACCGCTAGAGCGTTAACAGACAAAATATATAAACAAACATATATATATATATATATATATATATATATATATATATATATATATATATACAGTTTTAAACGGACCTCATTTTCATCATCTCCTGGGTAGGGTCGATGGACATTTGAGGAGATTTTTCATTAATCGCGCCATGAGTAGAACCTCAAAAGCTGATTTCTTTCATGGGAAATCTTCTACTAAATGTCACCGGACCGTTCAAAATATAATTACCCGTGGAATTTGAATGTCGCCAGCACACGATGATTAAACAATTTAATTATAGTAATTATAATAGAATGTTGTGAGTTGAAATATTGCAATATTCGTGAAGTTCTTCAGATTTCTAACGTGTCGCATAGTTAATGAGGTAACATAGTATAACCTGCATTAAATTGAATATGAAACGCAATTTAATTTTTTTTTTTTATTGTATTGTAAGTACTGAATCCACTTACGTTATTGGTAATAAAAAAGAAGTGATTTAAATGAATTTCTGTTTATCAAATTTTGCTTTTGCATTATTTTTAACAAATACACGATTGGCAAATTTTAATCAATGTATATGACGACAAAAAATATTCAAAAGGAACAGTCAATTAAGTGAATGACGAAACCTAGCTAGGCTGAAGTAACGACCATTTATTTCACCCTAGGTCATTAGTACAACTTCAATAGCAGCGTTCCCTTAAGAAATTCTGCTAAAAAGTATGTTGTTTTTGTTGTTGTTTTTTTTATGAGCAATATCGCCTCGCTGCGAACGCTCCAAAATAAATAAATAAATAAAAAGTATGCTTGCAATTACTAAATAGAAGACGTTGGTGAAGCTTAATTATTTTAAATTCTTCAAATTTGATGGCAAGTGTCTGCAATGAAAAACATTTCTTTCCGGTGCAAACTTTATTGAAACGGACCTATATGTTTCAAATCAACTGAAATTAGCTGTAACTCCTGTAAAGGAACTTATATTGATAAATCCTCGCAGCTGCTGAATAAAAGTATAGACAATAATGAAAATAAAACTGCGTTGACGGAACATGCTATCTCCAGGAAACACACCTTGAATTTTGAAAAAGTTCAAATAATTGATAAACAAAGAAATAATCTCGATACTGAGAGGTTCCCGAGGTAGGTTAAGTTTAATTATTATTAAACTTATTACTTATTATTAATTATTTAATATGCCTCCTGCTCCAAGATTAGGTACTTACTAATATTATGGATAAATTACTTCTACTTTTGCCTATCCTATTTCAATTATCTATCCTTTAGTTTCTATTTCTAAAACGGCAAATCTGTCCATGTGTAGATTATTTATTTCCTGGGAGGAAAGGTTGTAGAGTCAAGGATCACACGAGTTGTTTGTTTGAAATATGTTTGTAAATTTATACAATCTTAATAATTTTTGAGCCCAGACCTCAGGTGTCTATCCTTAACCTTAGGCCTTGACACGTGCCTCCAGACTCCCCTCACCGAGCCAAATTCTTGTTTTCGGTAATTCCCCATGTTTATACAACCCCGTTTCAGAGTTACACATCTCCGATACATGCTTTGATATAGCCGCTCTTGCGTACCCCAAAACCTGACTTCGCATTAGAAGATTTCCCTTAAGGGCTGAACAGAGGTAGTAATCACGGCGCGATTTTTGAATCATTTCTTCAGCGGATATATGCACATATATATACATATATATATATATATATATATATATATATACACATATATACTATTGTATTTACCTGTTACAGCTTTAGCGGAAGCAATTTTTGTTTTATCGTTACCAAACTCCAGATATTAGCGTTATATATAAAACTTATAATCAAAGTCGTTTACGGTTGAAATCGGACAAGGGAAATAGTGGGAGCGGGGGTTACTTAGAGCGCGAATTTCGATCGAAAAAATGTATAGAGTTAATCTAATTGTAAATTTAATTGTCTATCAATGTTGTTATGTACTGATTTTCACTATCACGAATATTAACCGTGTTATTTGAATACTTTAGTTTTCAGCTAACAGTGAAACCCCACTCCTACTCATGTAATATGTGCAATAAGCTGTTATATATTAAGAACCACTTTTTTGACAACTTCAATAGACAATATTTTTTCATTGGACTTTTACTGTGAGACTCATGCAAATATATTTTTGTATTGACGTAATCTTTGAAAATTGTACGTTTTTAACTATATCTATACCAAATTCGATATTTAACTATTTTATTCAATACTAAAGACCATATTAGCTTCTTAAAACTGGACGAGGATCTTCTCTTATCATGTAATATGTTTTCTTATAATAAATTGTATTTAAAAATTTTATAGAACAATTATTGTTAAGCTGTCGATGCTCTACAATTGTTGTTCTATACAATGTTTCCTCAAATATTAAGGGAGATATTCGTCCTTGTTGATTTCAGCCTTCATTAACCTCCACCCCCCCCCCTCCTCATTTCTACTCAAACGGATTTTTACATTAAAGCGAAATATATGGTGAGGTGTGACACTCTTTCTGATTTTCTTTACCTTCTTCTTCTTATCATAATCGCACGGGGATCTCGCTGTGGCACGCTTAGTTATTTAGGAAATGTAGTAAATTATGGGTATTTTATGAGATTGCAGGGAGGAACGTATTTCTTGGCAGGCAGTCCGTATTAGTCATCGGCAAACATACATTGTAACTTGGATTACTTTTTTTTTTTTTTATTTCGATGATTTTGTTCTACGTATAAAGTTACATCTACTTCAGGATTCCAGAACTCAAGTGTGTACTAACATGATTTCTTACAATGTTATATTCACAACATTTTATTCAGATTTGTCGGAAGATAAAGAGTCTGATACGGAGATAATGAAAGAGATTTTTTCTGTATATGTTTATACTGGATTCCTCAACTGGTATCCCATGTTCTGATAACATATGTGATGCCGATTCAATGATATATCCAGCCGTATATTCTTCAATGAGTTAGAGCTTTCCTTTTTTTGAAGGGGTAAGTTAAAGCGTGGCAGGCTGACATATCAAAATAACATTGTCAGAATAAAAAATAAATGTTGACAAGTGTAGGTATTCTAAAAAAATAAATTAAAAAAAAAACAACATAAAGAGGTCTTGAAAACTGATGTCAAGACTAACAGTGCGGCTACACAAGCCAATTCTTTTCATCTGAAGACCTTGCCCGTCAGGCAGTTGAATAAATATCGTATATTTGTGATCATTGATTCACTTTTTTGCCGTTTGAAATGTCCACTTTTAGGAAATTCATAATCTTGGAGGATAGTCTGATCACAAATACTCAGAATATATTTTAGCATGTACGTCTTTCACTGAAATGAATGTTTGGATGGATGCCAACGATATTGTAAAAAAGGTTAAAGGTTGTAAATAACAGTTGAGCTAACTGTTTAGCATGTAACTGGATCTCTTGAATTTTTAATACTTGCGTGATCCTTCCACAACAAACAGAGTTAATTAAATCAAGTCAGACTTGTCATAAACATATCGTTAAGATTGTCAACAATATTTTAATCAGAGTTAGTCTCCCTTTTTTAGGATCCATTGTTTTGTAGTTTGGGCATTTTGTCTGTCAACACGTTACACTTTTAACGAATAGTTTTACTTAGCATCCATTACTACTATTGGATAATTATTTCTAGTTTCATTTCAAATGTGGGGATGGCTTCGAAATGTGTAAACATGGCTGAGGAGCTCAGGTTTAGGAGGTTTAAGTGTTTTATGATTTTAAATTCCAAATTCTGAAAATGTGAATAGTTTGACGCATCTATTATCATTATCATGTAAGTATTATTTGTTTTCCGTTGTCATTATAAACCTTTAAGATCTTTAGCCGCCACAAGAGGGTTTGTAGTGATTCTTCATCAGATTTTTACAGATGAGTGATCAACTCGATTCACAACCCCCGTTAACCGAAAAGGACATGGAATGAGTTTTCTCCGATAGACTGACGGGCCTCATTGAAACCGGTGGGGCAGTGGAAAGTTCACCCTGTCAGCCTGCCTGTGGGCGGGATCTAAGAGAGTCATAATCGTTAGTCATCACGAGGGACTGTCAGACCTATACACTAGTTAGACCCGCTGATCCATATGCACTGCGACACTTGTGCACTCTGGTAGCAAACCTGTGAACTTATTCTCTCCCTTGGTAGAGATCGAATCTACATCTCTTTTTATCTTTAGCTCATGTAAGTAATACTGTCCCAAAAATATTTTACTTTCTTTATTAATATTAAATATTATTTCTGTTTTCAAGATTATTGAACTAACACCAACTCAAGATCCTACATAAGTTGAGAATTATCAATCTTGACTTAACTTGGGCAAAGTAATGACAATTTGCTGCAGATTTCTATTAAGAGGAATCTGCCAAAATTGACTCGGAATACGATTCAACTATTCTGATTGTCATGAGACTCAATGAAGTTATCATGGAAAACAAAATAAAAATTCTTGTTATTGTTATTTTAGAAACTCTTCTAAAATGTTCAGAAGTGTATTATTCTGTAAAAAAAAAGCTTGTAGGTTTTACCTATATTGGTTTCGAAATATGTTCTTGGCATATTTATGAGCCGGATCGCCAGTATGAGTGAAGTATCGAAAAGTAGTTTATGAGGATATTGTAGATCTACCCTAAACCCGGGTATCTAGCGAGAAAACTAATTTAGTAGATATTAATGTATGCTACAGCCCACTGTAGTTGAATGATATATACAGGTAAAACAATAAATAATAAAGTTATATTCGATGAGAATTTGTTAGAAAATGGCAAATATATAAATAAGACGAACGAACATATTAGGCTGCCGCCTTAATTGAGGTACCTGTCTGGTCCCCTTAGGTGACCCATGGGTAGCCTCCTTATCTGCCTTATTTAAGGTAATTATTTCTATTTTAGTTCATATTATCATAGTATTATTTTTGACGAGGATGTTGCTAAGGGAGCAGGTTAAGTTCAACTTTATTTTGGTATTGATGGAAGTTCATTATCCTAATAGATGTAGATATTGCGCAGTTGACTTGGATATAAAACATCTTGATCCAAACAGTGACCGTTAATCATCCCACTTTTCTAAATTGTTTAACAGTCTTTTTTTTTTCTTTTTTTTTACTTAATTCGAAACGAACTGTAGGATCAATCAATTTACACTTGTCTTCTTTTCAAAAAATGTGGTGATATAAATATATTTTCTGTGGGCAGCATATGTTTGTACCTTCCATTTAAAGCATTTGAATTCCCCGTATATAATGCCTTTGAAGCTACTAAGTGACATTTATATGTAACCTTTATTTAATTAATGGGAATAGGACTACCGAATAATTACTGTTGATGTGCCATTATTAAAAGGAAATCGTCATTTATTTAGCTGTTTCATAATTGTGGGTGATTAATGAGTTAATGCCAGGGTTAAGAGAGTGAGAATGGTATCAATAAATAAGAGTACGACAACGAGGGCTCGTTAGAGATGGACTGCGCGGTTAAAAATAGAAGTTGTAGGGGCAGGTTGTAGAGCGGCAGGGGTAGGAGTGGGGAAGGCAGTTGTAGCTGGCAGTCTGCAGCCGTGCCCCATGGAGGGATGGTCTCTGCGGTCATAGTATTGCCGGCTCTGGCGATCGTCGTCGGGGCACTCTCAACCCCGGAAGTCAGGATCGCCGACAAACTGAGCCAAGAGTCGCCAGCTCTGGCCAACGAATCTTCAGTCGTTTATAAGATTGCCGAAGAGAGCGGTCATGAAGCTCGCAGCAAGAAACCCGATGAGGGGAGCAACGCGTCGCCGGTCGTCGCCAAGATAGTTTACAAACAGGACTCCAAGTTGGCGAAGGGGCTAAATCAGTCGTCGCTTTCTGGCGACAAGGCAGAGAGTCAAGAGTCTCCCATAATCACAAAGATTCTACCCCCGGCCAATACGACTTACAAGGTGGTCAAGTTGGACAAATGTTGTCCCAAGGGGGAAACTTTAGGGAACAGTGAAAGAACATGCGTTCCTTCCGACCACAGACTCCTCCATCCGTTCAAACCTCCTCCGATTTACAAGCGTCCAGGGGTTCTGTCAAAGAATACCACCACGTACACTATAAGCTATGGGGTTCTCCCCAGATGCCGTCTCTTATACTTCCTGGAGCCCGATAGGGAGCCTGCAGATGTGTTCTGGCTTGTGGAAACGGGCACAGTTATAAGGGCCGGGGAAGAACCTCTGAGGCGTGGGAATTACTGTCTGGAAGCGATCCCGTCCAAAGAGGCCGTACTCCCGGTTCTCTGTTTCCCGGAAGGGGCAGAGGAAGGTGTCGGGGTCTACGCCGTGTATCCAGTCGGGATGCTTACTTCCATTCCTTTCTTGGCTTCTACACTTCTAGTCTACGCAACATTCAGAGAACTCTACAACCTCCACGGCAGGTGTCTCATGTGTCACGTTGCCTGTCTCCTTCTTGGCTACCTCTGCCTTGCCTGCATACAAGTTGACACCACTGCTTTCCCTTACTACATGTGTTGCGTGATGGGTGAGTCTAAACCCCTATACAAGTATAACTTTATTTAATAATTAAATTATAATATTAAAAATAAACAGTCTTAAGCTGCAGTAAATTGTTGCGAATTCATACAGCTCTTTTAGTTCATTATAACGTATTGGCCTATCTCCTAATAATCCTTAAATCACAGACCAAAAATGCTTATTCCTTATGAGAAGCACCAATCTCTCTCTTTGACAAACTCACTAAAATTACTTATAAAGCCAATATTATTTGACTCATGCCTTAGTGCATGTAGTGGGGAGTGTATATACAATTACTGCGCGTTGACTTGCTAAATTAGAGAATAACATGATTAATAACCAAATGTATGCAGTTGGAATTCCATTTAACTACTTGCTCCGAGGGTCATCCAATTGATGCCAATAGCTTACTCTTGTTTTTTTTTTTTTTTATTAACAAATTGATAATCTCTATTTACATTACCAAAGAATACTGAGTCATACTAGGAAAACATCTCCACGCCTCTTACAAAATACCAAAGCTTATAACAATGTTGCAGCAACAGAATATTTATTTCTCTCTTAAATATAAGTATTTTCTTTTTTTTTCTAATCAAATATTCACTAATAAATAAACCGTTTTATTTAATAAAATTCGTGATTTATTGAAATGAGATTAATGAAAATTATGGGTTTCATTATACAGCATGAGTTTATTGATGTAAATGATAGCAGAAGCATAAGAAACTTAATTAAATTACTAAAATGTGGTAAATATGTATGTTTCTTATTTGGTATGTATATATATATATATATATATATATATATATATATATATATATGAAGCTTGGTTCTTACAGGAGCAATGACAACAATTCTAGGATTTTTCAGACATATGCATACAAATAACATTTTCTGTCTTACATTTCTTCAGAAAGTCTATAAAATTATTTTTTATACTTTTTATTTAAATATGGAACAAAACACAAATTCAAATAGATGGACGACGGGAAAACAACGTTTATGATTATGAAAGAAAGAGGCTACCTCTCTCCGGATGTGGATGTGTCTCAGGATGCTCCTGCAAACAGTTATAACAACTCCTCAAGACGAGGGCCAAAAGAGCTTTCTTTTTCATTGTAAAGATTTGGCATTTTGGTCGACAATATATCAGTGAAACTGATTGACTTGGTCTGAAACAGATTTTAATGATATTGGATCCTATGAGAATTACATGGAATAAATAGTAACTTATTCTTCAATTTTCAATGTTTTGATTTTGATGTAGTCTTTATGTCGCAATTGTTCTCTTCTGTAAATTAGTTACTCATTATGGCCTTTTTTCACTGTCAATTAGTAACTGTCAAAACTGACCACTGACATTTCTGTCCCAAAAACTATCGGTATGTAATTCGTGCTTCTGGAATATGACTAGGTCTACTGGTTCTGCTACATTAAATACTTCTGGAATTTGTTTTCTGAAAAACAGTAGAGGACTTGGCCTTCTTATTGATCCTTATCAATTGGTTCCTCTACCATCTAGCATATTCCAGAGATATTAACGTTTTGAGGAATTTTTCATTAAAGAAGTTTAAAATTGTAAATGTTAATCTAGGATTTGCTGGTAAAGTGTGACTCGAGGCGTTGGTTTTTATAATTTTGCTTAAAGAGTTGTATCCTGATCAAGGAGGTAAATTTATTAATTTCGTTTCTGATTGATTAAATACATTCTTTAGCTCCAGGTATGATTAGCACAGACTATCATGTTTAGAAGAGCATGATAGTTTGTACATCTTAGCCGATTAGCTACAGTTGTCTAAAATGGTCTTGTAAGTTTCACAGAAGAACTCAAGAATAGCTCTTTAAGATGGATTGAAATAAATTAAAACAACTTGAAATAACTAATTAAATAAAAACACTATCTTCATTGAAAAAGCTTTCTTAGTGCTCTTCTACAAGCTGTCTTGACTGATTTATCAAGTTGTATTTTCTTGTTGAGTTGATCTGCCACTGAAGGTGAATAGTTTGGGAAACTTCTCACAGCAATTCTCTTTCCTATTTTTCGTCCAAATGAGTGTCAAGCCAGCAAGTTTAATCATTCAGATAGTTTCATAAACGATATTTGATTTACAATTGCATCAAATCTCAACGATAATTCCACTTATTGAATTTTATATATATATATATATTTGTGTGGCTATATGTATTTACAGCTGTTTTCCCTTTGTGAAAGATCAAGGCAGACTAGTAAATACTCCAACAGCCATCCATACATTACTCGCCACATGGAATACTTTTAAATCGTCGTCATAATTTACTTCATGAAGTTTCGGTACGTTTGATGTTATGAAATTTGTACTCACGAGTTATGGAGTATAATTATAGATGAGAGGAGATGATTCTAGGCAGAATTTCCAAGATAAAATTTCATTTATGGTCTGGTCCGATTCTCACTTATTTTGGGGGTATACATTTTTTGATTGAATTGCAGCTCTTGTTTCCCATATAGTAAGCCATAACTCGATAAGAAATTATTATCGAAAATCGGAGTTTACCATTCAAAAGAGCAATGCATTTCCCTGCAAATGATGCCCTCAGCATAACCACATTGTAAAGGAAGTACGAAGGGTGTTTAATGACCACTAACGACATTTTTAGCAGATTTCCCTTAAGGGAAATCAGCTATTGAGGTTGTACTCATGACGGAATTTTCGACATTTTTCTTCAAATGTCCATCGATCCTACCTAGTAGATGACGAAAATGAGGTCCGTTCAAAACTGTATATATATATCTACTAGCTAAGGTACCCGGCGATGCCCGGGAAATCATTCTTGACTGACTAATGATGGTATTTTGATAGTAAGACTTCAATGTGTACAATTACACCTCCCTCCACGACGTAATGATTTTCCGAAATAGCCAACCCTGAATGGTAACTTTTGGGGATTAATAGAATAGAAATTTTATTTTTGAAGGATAAATGAAAATGTGTTCCTAATCTATCCCTCTACACTTTTTGACTCACCGTTTTTTAATAATTCCAACCATAATCATGGGTAGCATTTATTACAATTAAATATCATCTATAATAAACTTTTTTCCTTTCAAAAGCCAATCCGAGCTCACATAGTTTAGGCAAAGTTTTGCACGTAAGATTATATTTGTATTAGTGAATCTCACTGGAAATCGCTTCCAGGAATGCCAGACGGGAAGTAACTAAACTCAATTAACGTGTAAGGCTCCCGTCATCTTCCGTTCCCGCATGGGACTTCTCAACATTCTTCTACTTATATTATTGATGCAAAACATTATTTTATAATTTATCTACCGGATGGAATTAAATAACCCGTGGCACCCTGAAAATATCATATCGAGTTTAAACGCATATTGTTTTTTGTCATAATGACATTACCATTAACGTTTAATTGTTATTATATTAAATTTTTGTTTCAATAACACCAAGGTAGATTATACAAATTAAAAAATGGAAATGCTCTTATAGTTTATATTTCTATTGGAAATAAATAATAAAGTTATTAGGAGGGGGTGACGAAGATTTATTACCTCACTAATCCGAATCATACTTTGAACTATCATATAAAACATAACATCATTTGTCATAATATTCCTTTATTAAAACCCCTTAAATAAGTACTAATATTATTGACTCCCGTTTAGCGTATATCCCGTGTTTACTTCATTTTAAAAGTGAATGCGCACAAAAGTTACTCTAAATAACAAAGTAAACAACTTTTGCTATGTGCATGTTTGCCGAAAAACCAATAGGAAACGAAATATCACTAATGTTAATTTCAGGCCACCCTTATAAACCCTACTCCTGCTCGTCCCTAGAAATGTTGGTATGGCCTATGATAATTAGGGCGTCAACACTAATATACATACCGAGTTTTATTTAGTTCGGTTGAGTCTTTTGAGCCCAATAAAATTAATGACTCCCGCTATAGTTTTTAGCTTATAACTCATTTATACTTAGGTATACGACAAAAGTGTATATAACAAAAGTTACTCCAAATAACGAAATAAACAACTTTTGTTATGTTTATATTTGCGGAAAAATCAATAGGAAACAAAATATCGCTATTTTTAATTTCAGGCTTCCCTTATAACCCCCACTTTTGCCCCTCCATAGAAATGTTGGTATGGCTTATTATAATGAAGGCCTCACTGCTAATACAAATACCGAGTTTGGTTTAGTTCGGTTGAGTCTTTTGTGCCAAATAAAATTGTGGACTCCTGCTATAGTTTTTAGTGTATAACGCATTTAAACATCGGTATACGACAAAAGTGTATATAACAAAAGTTACTCTAAATAACAAAATAAACAACTTTTGTTATGTGCATATTTGCCGAAAAACTAATAGAAAACGAAATATCGCTATTTTTAATTTCAGGCTTCCCTTATAACCCCCACTCCTGTTCGTCTCAGAGAAAATTAATATAGCCTAAAGTCTAAGTTGGGTTAGTACTAATATACATACCAAGTTTCATGAAATTCGGTTCAGCCGTTTATGCGTGAAAAGGTAACAAACAAACAAACAAACATACACGAAAGAAACAAAATGCAGTTATGGTGTCTATGACATGTGAAACGAAAAGTTATCGTGAAATTTCGCGAAAAAAATCAATGTACAGACAGAGGTTACAATTTTATATATATATATATATAGATATATATATATATATATATATATATATATATATATATATATATATATATATATATATATATATATATTTGTCTGTTACCGCTCTAGCGGTCGTAATTTTTGTTTGATCCTTACCAAACTTCATATTTAAGCGTTTTATGTAAAAAGAAAGATCAAGTTCGTTAACGGCTGAAATCGGACCAGTGGGAGGGGGGGGTTTAGAAGGGAGGATTTTCGAAAATTCGAAATATCTCCGTTACTAAACGTCGGATCAAAAGATTGTATAGAACCAATCTTATTGCAAATTAAATTTACTATAAATAATGTTCTATACATTAATTCTCTAGCTTGAATATTAACCGAGATATTTGCATTTGTATTCTGCGTGTCACCAGTAGGCTATGTTCGGAGTTTCCGACGAGAGCTCTGGCGGCCGTTTCCATAACTATCGTCCCTCGTGAATAGGTTTAGAGGTTAGGTTAACTGTTTTTTGGGCTAGAAACTACTGGGTTATTACGCCCTAAATAATGTTTTTTAGGTTTAGAGGTTTCTTACTACTACAGTTGTTATTAGGCAGATTTCTCTATTGTAAAACTTCACGTGGGAAATCTGCTTAGTTTACGCAGCCCCTGCGTGACGGACTTTCTTTTATCCGACACATGTTCAACATAAGCTGCCTCATTTTTAGAAATTTTATTTATTTTAATAAACAAGGTTGTTTCTTTATTATAACTGTATTCTCACAGAAATAAGAGTTCAAATTGGTAAAAAACAAAACATGTTACTGAAAAGTTCAGTTTGAGAAGTGCTGAAAAAAAAATCGTATTTTCAAAATAAAATACCTCTGCTTTGAAGAATACTGTTGGAATTTGAAAACGAAAAGTAGAAATTTGCAGCTTACTAAATTCGGCAGCTTTTTCTGAAGTTTGAGTACTAGAATACTTTCTTCATAAAATGGAGCAATGAAAGAAGAAAGATTAGAGAGAAAGAAAATGCCGTCAGTTTTCCTCATAAAACTCCCTTATTATTTTCTTTTCAATGGCGTGTAGTTATTTTTGGGGCATCATTTTAATAAAAATTTAGTGCTCTTTAAGTAAAATCTGAGTATACCATTTGATACTCAGATTTTCGTTATTTATATAATGTCTGGAGTTATTCCTTGTTATACGGAAAAAATAGCTCCAATTCGAAAAATCATGAAATATATTATCAACAAAAGAAGAGAGAATCGCACATACCATATATGAACTTTTTTGTTGGGAATTGTGTCTAGAATCAACTCACAACCTTTGCGCACTAAAGTGTTTTACATACTGTATAAAACTATAGGATCCACTGATGAGTGCCAGTAGATCAAATATGTGAAAAGAAATAAAATATAAAGATGTATAATAAGACTTGTGCAAATTGTTTAGAACCAATCTTATTGAGAATGTAATGTTCTATAAATGTTCTTATGTACATTTTTTTCACTTCACCTACTTATGTAATATTAACAATAAGCTGTTATATTATGAAACACTTTATTTGAAGCCTAAATACCAAATGTGGTTCTCATTGAATTTTTACGTTTTGAGATAAATAAAAATATGTGACGCACGTGGGAAATCGGCTTACTTTACGCAGTCCCTGAGTGACAGTCTTTTTTGAGAAGGAAGTTGATGTCTTGTTCATCATTCAATTACAATAGTTCGGTGTTGCTTCTGTTGCGACACCTGTTCTGTTCTCTGGCCACTCGAAATACAATTTGAAGTGTTTTTCAGGCTTCATTTGTGTCCATGTTTGATTGCAATACATTTGTATATCATTTGTTTCGCTTTCTGAGAGTAAACCTTGAATCTGAAAGCCTTCAGCAGATAATAGAAGCGTGTAGTTCCCGCCATCATTCTTGATCTAGTGTCAACTTCTATTTAATTAGTCATTACCATCCCTCCCCGATATTTAAATTATGATCAAGTAAGAAACTTCTACTCTTCCGGCACTACAGACTTCTCTGGCTTAAATTTGTATACTAACCTGGTGTGAAACAGGGCCAGGCATTCTTTATCGTTTCACCTTTTCTGCAAACTATCTGCGTTTTATCATTATTAAAAAGTCAAAGAGATGATTGATTATCCCGTAAATTTCAGATACTTCTAACGGCAATAAAGATAAAAATGCTTATTGATTATTCCTTTTTAATACTAAAGTACATAACATATCTTGTTTAACTCCTGGGATATCCTAAATATATCCTTGCCATCGATCCAAGAAGGCCTAAATCGAAAATGGGATAATCCTTCAGATTTATCTATTATGATGAAATGTCTATTTGTTTCTTTAGGTTTTCGGGCGAAAAACTACTAGGTTATCATCGCCCGGCAACTCTCGTTTTGGATCCGTACCTGCACTTTATGACTAAACTGTGTTTATGTAAATTATAAACATTGTTTTATCCTCATCTATATCGCATTTTAGATTTAACAACATAAACGAGGATAAAGCAAATACAAATTTATATTTCAAATTCCTTTATACAAATTTTTAATTTTCATAAAATTAAATAATTCGTCGTTTGGGGGTCGTTCCCAAGGGTCACTGCTATATTATTAGAAATATTGCATTCGTTTCGAATATTTCTACTTCTGACGTTCCATTAATATATGGTAGATAGTTAAATCTGCGTTATAATTCCCACAAATATATGGTTAATCTTTTGTCATAAGATAACTATGAGTACACCTATTCGGAATCTTCCAACTACTACTTCATCTCTTCTGTTGTCTCTTATCGAATATTTTCATTGATGGATGGAGGTTTTAATATTATGAAATCCTTAGTTAAGAATCTATCAATTTGTAAATCATTTTCATGCTACAGAATATCACTCAGCAAATTGTGTTATTATTAGGAGCTTCCATGGTTCTAATAACGGAGTAATTTCGGTCAGTGGTTTCCCGTTGCCTTCTGTTCTAGTCAGTGGTGCAGAACTTAGCCGTTGTTCCACAGATACAGCCACTACCCCAGTTACTCCCCGAGTGCATGTATCATTCCTAGAAACCAGGACTCCTGATCCAAGGACCTCAGTGTAGGCCGACACAACGTTCCCCAAGTGTTACCACTAGGAGGTAAATCCACCTAACTGACAGGTGAAACTCTTATCTTATGGATTTCGTTGAGTATAGTAATATGAAAAGAGCAACTTCCGACAGAACACAATGGTTGCAACTGCAAGGCGTAAGCTTCTGTTCATAATGATGATGAATTATGTTATACTCAATTATTTCTGTAATTCTTTTTACAAGTGGAGTCTGTAAACTGAAAGTTTTGTATTGAAGTATTCCAAAATATTACCATTCATTCCATTTATCTCTCCTAGAAGATTCGACCCAATAACTCGTGTCTGATGAAAGGCTAAAACATGGTTTTTGATTAACGAATTTAGTAAAGTCGAGCTGATTCCACAAGTAGAGAACTATTAGATCAAACGACATGTTTAATTCATTGTGAGACATACGAAAAATGATGAAATTTATTTCCTATTACTTTTGCGGAACGAATATAAATTAGAAATGTTATGAAAACATAAAGTTCCAAACAATTTGGAAGATCATATGTTGGTATCTGATAAAGAACTGCGATGTACAAACTACATTACCTAAATTTGCAGTAATTTATTACATTTCTGTTCCGCCGATGCAGCAAGCGACACGTCCTCGTCCCATGAGGGGCAATAACCCCCAAAACAAATTGTTTTGCACTTTTAACCTTTTGGTCATACTTACTTAACTCTTGAAGAATTCGTCGCGCAGTTTTACTTTAAAAAATGGGACAGTGCAATGACTTACTACACAAAGCTTCTGAACTTGGGCTTTATCTTCTTTATTTATGGCATCAGTTGTGGATGATCTGAGGACATAAACTGGTCAGAAGAACGTATTGTTATCCGCCAATAAAAAGAAAATGGTTGTCCGTGTTATGATCACACGTGGATTGAGATGTAGTATATCTTTGATATGGTTCCTTCCCAGACATCGATGATGTAGTTATATGGCATCTAATTTTATTTTAGCAGATTTCCCTTAATAGAAATCAGCTATTGAGGTTGTACTAATGACACGATTTTTGAAAAGATTCCTCAAATTTCCATCGACCCCACCCAGGAGATGGCGAGAATGAGGTCCAAATATATACTATAGTTTATGAACCGAGAAATTTGAATTTTTAAGATTTCAGCCTTCAGTAAACCCACATTTCTACTCATTTTATATTAAAGATAAGCAGTTGCATGCTGGATCAATTTATTTAAATATCGTTTCCATTTACTTTGTGAGATGCGTTATTCAATGATTTGAGTGCAAATACGTTATGTGATGATGTCATTAATTAGGATTTTTTGTTCTTTTCACGAAAATGTTTATTTGACTTATGTCGGTATTTAACACTGAAGATGATATTTGTTATTGGCGGAAATGGGGCTCATGACTCAATTATTAATCGAGTTACTTTATTGTTTTCAGCCTTCAATAACCCCCTACGCCTACTTTTTGCACATATAAATAGAGAATATGTAGTCTAATGCGATTACATGTATGTTATACCGTCATGTAGGAATTCTGCTTAGTTTAACGTAGCACCTGCGTGAGTGGATTTTAATGTTACCCGGCAGTCATGTTCGTTTCCCCTCATATTGAAAATGTTTAATTTAAATACTAAAAAATATGAATTGAATCACAATATAAAAGTGTGTGTGTTCTCATTTCTTTTAGCCTTTAAATCCCGAAGAATCGGGCGTTGCTCTTAGTAATTTCTCATACATAACTGCTAGTCCTCGTACAGGAAGACCAAATCTGGACAAGTTGGACTGGAATTGTGTCCACTTCCTCCAAGTTTCTCCGACAACTTTCATAAACCTAATCTATCAAATCAATGGTTCAATCAGTCTGTATTTCTCTCCTTTAAGAGTCATTGGTCACATTCTTTCATTAAAACAGACATTATTAATTATGGACATTACACGGCCATAATAAGTCTATAATAACTTTTCTTAGGGTTATTGGATCAAATGAGCACCAATAAGGCTAGAGATATGGTTAAAACTGGTCTTATTTAAAGCACTCCATTGAATTTCAGACATTAACTAATACGATCTTTAGTGTGAAACGAAACAGTAAAATATCGTATATGGATTATAAAAGAAATAAATATTTTTGGACATAAGACATCAAAATCTTTATTGATGACGACACCGCACTACGTATATGCGGTTAAAGAAGACAATATTTGGCATTTAAGGTTGGAATAAAGTGGCTTATTATATAAAGGTTATTGTTAATATTACATGAGTATGAGTGGGGGTTTCCTGAAGGCTGAAAACTAAAAATTGCTAATATCTCCGTTAATACTAAAGATAGGGCTATGAAACTTATGTAACCATATTTATAGGAAACTAGCTAAGGTCCTCGGCTTCGCCCGGGAAATCATTTGAGGCTGAATGATGATGGTATTTTATTGGGGTTTACTTTGTGCAATATTTTTACATTCAATGTTTAGGATTTACACCCGATTCCGGTGTGTTGGGGATATGTTAATAATAAAAGTATTTGTTATGTACATAATTCTACAAAATACACAATATTTTTATATTACCCGTTACTTTTATATTTATATTTTTAGATTACCAGCTTTATAAATTACGATAAAGATATATATAACAAAAGTTACTCTAAATATCAAATTAAACATCTTTTGTCACGTACAGGTTTGCCAACAAAATAATAGGAAACTCCTGTTCATTCCTTAAAATGTTAATATAGCTTATAGTAAAAAATACGGAGTTTCTTTGATTTCGATTTAGTCTTTTGTGTCCAATAACATTGTTGACCCCTTCTATAGTTTTTCGTGTATACCTCATTTAAACTTCGTTATACGGCAAATGTGCATATAACAAAAGTTACTTTAAATAACAAAACAAACAACTTTCGTTATATGCACGTTTCGCTAAAAATGAATAGATTACGAAATATCGTGATTTAATATTTCACACCCCCCTCATAACTCCTGTTCGTACCTTGAAATTTTAATATAGCTTATTCTTGGCGGATTTCGTTTAGTTCGCTTAAGTCTTTTATGCAGTATAAAATTGTTGACTTCCACTATTGTTTTTAGCGTGTAACTCATTTATACTTCGGAATACGACAAAAGTGTATATAGTTAATATTACTCTAAATAAAAAAATAAACAACTTTTGACATGTGCATATTGGCCAAAAAATCAATCGGAAACGAAATATCGCTATTTTTAATTCCAGCCCTCCCTTATAACCCCCACTCCTGTTCGTCTCAGAGAATATTAATATAGCCAGAAACCTAACCTATTTTAGTAGTAATATACATACCAAGTTTCAAAAAATTAGGATCAGCCGTTTACGATTCTGTAAAGGACATACATTTTATATATATATATATATATATATATATATATATATATATATATATATTGCATTTGCAATTAGATTGGTTTTATACAATTTTTCGAGCCTGCGTATAAGAACGGAGATATTTAGAATCTCGAAATTCCCTCTCTAAACCCTCCCCCCCCCCCTCTAATTCGATGTCAGCCATTAACGAGCAACCACTTGAGCTCTAACAGAAAAGTATGCATACATATGCATAATTTTGAACGGACCTCATTTTCGTCATCTCCTAGGTAGGATCGATGTACCCCAATAGCTGATTACTCTTATGGGAAATGTGCTATAAAGAAATGATGTTTTCTTTTCTTTTCATAAGAAATAAACCCCATTATGAGATGAGATAATCACGCCAAAAAAGAGTCCTTACCAAACTATTCTGTTCTATATATTATCATTAGCAAGTATTCTCTGTAAACCTGTCTTGAATCTGGAGTCGAGATATTTAATAATATATTAGTTTAATATAAAACTCGCATGAGAAGGAGTGTTGGTTCACTGAAGGCTGACAATTAAATATACAGATAGCTCCGTTATTATAGCTAAGGACTCCTTTCAATAATTGAGGTATTCCGGTGATTACAGGTTTTTATTAGTCTTGGGCAATTTAAACTTATTTATACTAATTACAAATTGGTAAAGTGAATCATTGCAAAATTTGACTCACAAGTTAATGAAATAAAGAACCTGCCAATAATTGAGTTACAGCAGAGTGAATAAATTAACAAAAAAATTATTGTTAGCTCTCTCTCTCTCTCTTGTCTCTCTCTCTCTCTCTCTCTCTCCCTCCCCCCCCCCTCCCTCCCGCCCTCCCTCCCTCCCTCCCTCCCTCTCTCCCTGCCTGTCTCCCTCCCTCCCTCCCTCACTCTCTCCCTCCCTCGCCCTCCCTCACTCCCTCCCTCCCTGCCTCTCTCTCTCCCTCCCTCCCTCTCCCTCTCTCCCTCCCTCCCTATCCCTCTCTCTCTCTCTCTCTCTCTCTCTCTCTCTCTCTCTCTCTCTCTCTCTCTCTCTCTCTCTCTCTCCTCCTCCTCCTCTCTCTCCCTCTCTCCGTTCTCTCTCTCTCTCTCTCTCTCTCTCTCTCTCTCTCTCTCTCTCTCTCTCTCTCTCTCTCTCTCTCTCTCTCTCTCTCTCTCTCTCTCTCTCCTCCTACTCCTCCTCCTCCTCTCTCTCCCTCTCTCCACAATGATGATCTTTGGTCTTTACGTTATGAGACAAGAGGACTTAGATACTTACGAAAAAAATCTAATACGATCTTAGGAGTGAATGTGTTTGTGTCGCGAGGGTGTATGCAAAGTTCGTGATGATGGTTTTAGCAGAGCTCAACTCTCCTCTTAGTTTCCTTGAGACCAGTTATCCTGTTTCCCGAGTCGTGGGCGTGAAATCGGGATTTGTGGCTGACTGACCAGCTGGCCAGGACCTGAGAACCTTGTATTTCCCGTGAAATTCAATATAATGCTCTCCATATGTTGGTCTTTACACGCTCTAAAAGTCCACGGAAATAGTCAAATCATTATATGTAGTTCCTCCTATAAATGATTAATTTTAATCACAGATTTACTCTAAGGGGAATCAGTTGTTAACTATAAATATTGTTATACACTTTTATTATCTACCTTTAATATGAACGGAGATATTTGCATTCTTTTAGTTTTCAGTCTTCAGTAAACCCCCAGTTCAACTCATGTCATATTAGCATAAAGCAGTTTTATCTAGAATTGCTTTATTGTAAGCTTAAACCAAATATTCTTTTCATTGAATGTTTACTCTTTCTCAATACATGCAAATACGTAGTGTGATGGCGTCATCAATTATGATTTTGCGGACGTGATTCGAAAATATTTATTTTTCTATTCCATACTCGATACTTAGCTCTGTCATCACACACTAAACATCATATTAGTTAATGGCTGAAATGGGGGGGGGGGGGTGAAATATGGGGAGTTTATAGAGGAAAATTCCAAATATCTCTCTTATTATGTTTCGTTGTTACTGTAAAACCCCAGTGTGTGGTAAATGTCCGATTTTATCTTTCAAATCGGACTTTAGCCAGTAAATCTTAGGATTTCCCAAGAGGCTCCGTAAAAGCTAGAATTATTTCAATCAGGATGCGTCTTTCGGACTTTTACAAACAGATTTTGGTAAATCCTAACATTTCCCAGCGTCTGCCAGTAAAAGTTGGAATAAAGGTTACTTGAAATGAAAATTTTAGAATAAGTTTCATTATTATTTGTTACAGCATGAGAGCGAATTGTGGCACTTAGAATTACACTTCATATTAGCTAACTTGCACAAACATTTCTTATTTGAACTTTTTTTTAAGCAGTTGCATTTTTTGAAAACCTGGCCACCAACCAACCAATGACTGTTGACGAACTGCGGTGAGAAGGCTTATCTCTTCGTCGGGCACTTCATCAGGAGACATGAAATTCTCGGTGCAAATTGTAAACTGATTACGCGAATATAATGTATTCAATTTTCCTGAAGAAGTTCCGAGTTGGTAGAAACCATCTTCTTTTTTGACGATCACTGCAATCATGCTTTTGGGGTCGATTTTAGATCGGTTGACATCAGGAATTTTGATCCTCACGTTCTAGCCAACTTCGGGATCTGGGAATTTTCCTTTCGTCGTTTTTTCCATTTTCTTGGCCTGTGATTCAAGATCTTCCCTTGCTGCTTGGCGAATTTTGGCGAAGAGGTTTGTGTGCTTCCCAGGCTGGGGTGCTCACCAAGGTAGGGGGGGAGCATCCCTGTTCCCACTCCTCTTGACTGGACATTTACCAATGAGTTTGGGAAATCCGCACATTTACCAAAACAGCAAAAAGGTCAAAATCCCTGGAAAAAGTACGAAATCTCACATTCATTTAATATTTTTCGGTCATTTACCAAGTCAGACGGTAAATCCGAGGATTGACCAACTGCCAAGCGGTAAAAGCTTTCCTATTCCCCCAATCCCTACGGTATTGTGACTTCCCTAATATGGAGAAAGAGATTTACGTTCAAGAGAGCAGTGATCTGATTTTAATTTAATTTAATTGATAAATCGGATAGTTGTAATAACGGATTCTGATCACGTATTTAGGGAAGCCGTTTGACACTCTAATAAACATGAGACCTCTGACAATTACACTTTGAACCCATTCGTTAAGATGCCTCTCTCGTGAAGTGGATTAGGTGCAGTTTGGCAAAGATTTTCTTCCGCGTATGCTCATAAATAGCATATGTATATATATAAGGATATGGTATGCTCCTTTGCATCTATAGCGCAATAAACGTATCTCTTTGTAAGTAACGTTATGCAGGTCGTTCACTGCTCGATATGTCAGTGGCTCGAATAACGTTACTCATATTACTGTAGATTGACTTCGTAATTGATAACATTGTTGTACAAGTAGTTATTAGATTATTGAGATCAAGTTCAAGGCTTCACACTGGATCAGGAATCTCATAAAGGAAAAAAAAGTAAACTTTTTATGGTAAATAAGCGTCTTCTTGCTTTTCAGGTCCGTACTGCTGTGCTTAGTAAATTTGACTAGAAATGTATAGTTTTTCTTAGTATTACAAAGGGGCTCACGTTAGCCATGTGAGTTAAAGCATTGGCCTTACTCTCTCACATGGTAAACCTAGAGTGGCGGGTTCGATTCCCACTTGGGCTATAGAAATTTATTTAGTGACGGAATTTATTAAATAAAATCTTAAGTCCCACCCTGGCTAGAAAAGGGTGGTAATCTGTAGATAACCCGTCCCTATTAGCCTGAGTTGCAAAAAGTAGACGTTAATCAATAATAATAATAAAATCCTAAGTCCACCCTGGCTAGAAAAGGGCGCTAACCTGTAGATAACCCGTCCCAATTAGCCTGGGTTGCAAATAGTAGACGTTAATCAATAATAATAATAAAATCCTAAGTCCCACCCTGGCTAGAAAAGGGTGGTAATCTGTAGATAACCTGTCCCTATTAGCCTGAGTTGCAAAAAGTAGACGTTAATCAATAATAATAATAAAATCCTAAGTCCCACCCTGGCTAGAAAAGGGTGGTAATCTGTAGATAACCCGTCCCAATTAGCCTGAGTTGCAAAAGTAGACGTTAATCAATAATAATAATAAAATCCTAAGTCCCACCCTGGCTAGAAAAGGGTGGTAACCTGTAGATAACCCGTTCCCTATTAGCCTGAGTTGCAAAAAGTAGACGTTAATCAATAATAATATAAAATCCTAAGTCCACCCTGGCTAGAAAAGGGTGGTAATCTGTAGATAACCCGTCCCTATTAGCCTGAGTTGCAAAAAGTAGACGTTAATCAATAATAATAATAAAATCCTAAGTCCACCCTGGCTAGAAAAGGGTGGTAACCTGTAGATAACCCGTCCCGATTAGCCTGGGTTGCAAAAAGTAGACGTTAATCAATAATAATAATAAAATCCTAAGTCCCACCCTGGCTAGAAAAGGGTGGTAATCTGTAGATAACCCGTCCCTATTAGCCTGAGTTGCAAAAAGTAGACGTTAATCAATAATAATAATAAAATCCTAAGTCCACCCTGGCTAGAAAAGGGTGGTAACTTGTAGATAACCCGTCCCAATTAGCCTGAGTTGCAAAAAGTAGACGTTAATCAATAATAATAATAAAATCCTAAGTCCCACCCTGGCTAGAAAAGGGTGGTAATCTGTAGATAACCCGTCTCTATTAACCTGAGATGCAAAAAGTAGACGTTAATCAATAATAATAATAAAATCCTAAGTCCCACCCTGGCTAGAAAAGGGTGGTAATCTGTAGATAACCCGTCCCTATTAGCCTGAGTTGCAAAAAGTAGACGTTAATCAATAATAATAATAAAATCCTAAGTCCCACCCTGGCTAGAAAAGGGTGGTAATCTGTAGATAACCCGTCTCTATTAACCTGAGATGCAAAAAGTAGACGTTAATCAATAATAATAATAAAATCCTAAGTCCCACCCTGGCTAGAAAAGGGTGGTAATCTGTAGATAACCCGTCTCTATTAACCTGAGATGCAAAAAGTAGACGTTAATCAATAATAATAATAAAATCCTAAGTCCCACCCTGGCTAGAAAAGGGTGGTAATCTGTAGATAACCCGTCCCTATTAGCCTGAGTTGCAAAAAGTAGACGTTAATCAATAATAATAATAAAATCCTAAGTCCCACCCTGGCTAGAAAAGGGTGGTAATCTGTAGATAACCTGTCCCTATTAGCCTGAGTTGCAAAAAGTAGACGTTAATCAATAATAATAATAAAATCCTAAGTCCCACCCTGGCTAGAAAAGGGTGGTAATCTGTAGATAACCCGTCTCTATTAACCTGAGATGCAAAAAGTAGACGTTAATCAATAATAATAATAAAATCCTAAGTCCCACCCTGGCTAGAAAAGGGTGGTAATCTGTAGATAACCCGTCCCTATTAGCCTGAGTTGCAAAAAGTAGACGTTAATCAATAATAATAATAAAATAAAATCCTAAGTCCCACCCTGGCTAGAAAGGGTGGTAAACTGTTGATAACCCGTCCCCAATTGCCTTAGTTGCAAAAAGTAGACGTTAATCAATAATAATAATAAAATCCTAAGTCCCACCCTGGCTAGAAAAGGGTGGTAATCTGTAGATAACCCGTCCCTATTAGCCTGAGTTGCAAAAAGTAGACGTTAATCAATAATAATAATAAAATCCTAAGTCCCACCCTGGCTAGAAAAGGGTGGTACTCTGTAAATAACCCGTCCCTATTAACCTGAGTTGCAAAAAGTAGACGTTAATCAATAATAATAATAAAATCCTAAGTCCCACCCTGGCTAGAAAAGGGTGGTAATCTGTAGATAACCCGTCCCTATTATCCTGAGTTGCAAAAAGTAGACGTTAATCAATAATAATAATAAAATCCTAAGTCCCACCCTGGCTAGAAAAGGGTGGTAATCTGTAGATAACCCGTCTCTATTAACCTGAGATGCAAAAAGTAGACGTTAATCAATAATAATAATAAAATCCTAAGTCCCACCCTGGCTAGAAAAGGGTGGTAATCTGTAGATAACCCGTCCCAATTAGCCTGAGTTGCAAAAAGTAGACGTTAATCAATAATAATAATAAAATCCTAAGTCCCACCCTGGCTAGAAAAGGGTGGTAATCTGTAGATAACCCGTCCCTATTAGCCTGAGTTGCAAAAAGTAGACGTTAATCAATAATAATAATAAAATCCTAAGTCCCACCCTGGCTAGAAAAGGGTGGTAACCTGTAGATAACCCGTCCCGATTAGCCTGGGTTGCAAAAAGTAGACGTTAATCAATAATAATAATAAAATCCTTAGTCCCACCCTGGCTAGAAAAGGGTGGTAATCTGTAGATAACCCGTCTCTATTAACCTGAGATGCAAAAAGTAGACGTTAATCAATAATAATAATAAAATCCTAAGTCCCACCCTGGCTAGAAAAGGTTGGTAATCTGTAGATAACCCATCTATTAAACCTGAGATGCTAAAAGTAGACGTTAATCAATAATAATAATAAAATCCTAAGTCCACCCTGGCTAGAAAAGGGTGGTAATCTGTAGATAACCCGTCTCTATTAGCCATATTAGCACAAAGTGGACGTTAATAAATAATCCCCTCCCCATACCAATGTAGATTCTTTTCGTTATTGAAATCGATTATTCTGGTGTGGTCATACGCTTAAAATGAACATTATATTGTTATATTGTCTCAAAAACTGCAATCGTTGGGATACATATATATAAACAATATACAACTTTTTAAAAAAAGATCTTCAAATTTAAACGGATCTTCTAAGTAATAGAGAAGTAATCGTGGTTCAAAATTTCTATGCTCATTGGCAGGGAATACGCATGAAAGTGTTTGAATTATCATATAGTAAACCATCGCTCATGTTTCGTAGCTCATTATGCCACCTCTTCTTTATTTGTAAATATTCATTAATTTTAGAAATACTTAGGCACGCAAGGAATGGTAGGAAGTGGTAAATGGGCTATGAAAATTGCAGGACAATCGCTTACAAATATTGGAATCTAAACTATAAGTTTCAAATTAATCTCATCTCTTGGCACTCATTTCCTATTGTGGCGAAAAATTAGAATACCTTTTTGAAGAATTTCTGTCTTGAAAACCTTTAATAGAATATATATTCGCTGAAACTCAATATGAAATGTCGGTGAAAGTGAGAAAAGCCTAGTAAGCCCAGTTTACTATTCAATTCCGGGGAAAAAATGAGAAAAACTATTGCACTTAATACAAACAGGGACGGAAGACGATGATTTTGCAATCATTATTTGTTTTCCTAGTGCTAAAAAAATAAATACAATAAACAAAATCAATGAAAATAGCAAATAACTGTCGTTTATCTTGAACGCCTAAAATCTAACTCAAATTGTCCCCTTCCAGGACAAATTGATAATAGTTCAAGGGTTGGTTTCCTTCTAATCACAAAGGAAGACATTGTGAATAGAATGCCTATTTTTTTATTGGTGGTTTTTCTTCACTCCAGATAACAGTCTCCAAATCATCCTTGTAATTTCTATGGAAACCTCTGAAACCAACTGCCTTAAAACTAAAACCTATAAATATGCATAAATTTTAATTCTTTTACTAAATTGTAAATAATCAGCGAATTTAACAATAAGTGTAGCCATTTAAATATTTCAATATTTTTGATCAAATGTTTGGGAATAAAATACATTTTTTGAATTTTTTTAGAGGTACTGTGAAGTAAAAACATAGGAGAGAAGACATTTATGGCGATGAGAATTATAATAAACCATCCATACTTGTAAATAGTTAGTATAAAGGGACAGGTTAGCCATGTGAGTTAAGGCGTCTTAATTTCACTTGGTAACCCTAGAATGCAGGGTTCGATCTGGGAGGGGGTGAACCCCCCCCCCTCTGGGCCTTCGCCATTTTATTTAAAAAACTCATTAACTCATTAAATAAAATCCTTAGTCCCACCCTGGCTAGAAAAGGGTGGCAACCTGTAGATATCCCGTCTCAATTAGCTATAGTAGTCTAAAGTAGACATTAATTAATAACAGTAGAAGGCGATTTTACTATTTCTTTTGGTAATTTAGATAAAACCAGAGAGCACTCATGGATTGCGGTAAGAAAAAAAATATTAATACTCTCAACTGGCTGATACAGTGATTCATGGAAAAAGTTGATTAGGAATATAAAAAAGATGAGTAGGTGAAAGTAAAATGTGAACTCACTAAGGATTGTAATCGTTGGACGCGAAACATAAGACAAAAATGGAAAGAATAATTATAATACGAAATAAATAACACACAGCCTTAGCATGATAAAACATGTACTAGGGATTGTTAGGAATAACACAATCTCGAGAAAAATTAAAGAAAATATCCACTTATATAATAATAAGAAAAAGTGATTAATAAAAAGATAAAAATGAAACAGCTTCTGATAGAAGCATGTTTAGTTTGATAGACAAGTAATAAGTTATGAAGCATTTGTTTTTGGTAGCTATATTTAGTAGTTTTAAAATTGTGCGAAAAATATTATATAGAGTTTATGGTTATATTAGTGAGTAAATTATTTTAATAATAATAATAATATATATATATATATATATATATATATATATATATATATATATGAAAGAATTTTTTATTAGTTTGTCTGGAATTCGTTTGAAATCTATTGAGTGCCGAACAAAATAATCGACATTAAATCAGCTCGTTTGGGTGGAAACAACTGCCATATATAGTCAGTTGTTTTCTTTAGGGTTTGCCATTTTTTCTGTAGTATTGATGAGGTTCTCCAGCTGAAATATAGTATAAGTGTACGTTAGGGTGTACCATCTCCTGAAGAGGATTCAGAAAAAGTGAAACTTGTTGAGAGTGGATTTGATAAATTTGTTGAAGAAGGGATTGTAAGTGCTTATCTACAAAATTACCTTTCTCCGATCGATTCATATTTGAATGAGATAAAGTCACAATATTAATAATAGAGACAAATACCGTTCGGGAAACTAATAAAGGGAGTCAAAGAGATAGAGGTTTTTAAATAGGGCATATTGACCAGGGTATTAATTAATTTACGAAATAAATATTATTTATTTAGTTTGCTATACGCTATGGTATTTTTGGATCTTAGGCTCGGGAGAATTTTATGATTTATTCGTAAATATAAAAGGAAATACGTTTTTTCCTGAAGGAAAGTATCGAGTTCATTGCTAAATGACGGTGTTATATTCAAAGCATCCGTTTATTTTTCCTCTATGTGTTGCAAATTCAACTCTTTAAACATACTCATTTCATGCCATGAAAAATGTAGAATTCTATTAACATTATGAATAATCGAATATTAGAGCTCTTAATGCTATACCTTGACCCCGGTGATCTTTGCGCCTCATTGTTGTTTAATTTTCATGCCAGGATAATACAGGTAGTTTTTTCTTGTTCTCCGACTGATGTACTTTAAAGGACGTAGTTGGTTTTACTTTAAGAACAAATTTTAGTTGAAGGATAAATGGCTGAAGGTCAATATATGAAAAACACGTGAACATTCCTCCTGATGAGTGTGAATCGCTCAAATTGCGACAAACCTAAAAAAAAAACTAGTTATATGCACTATGGGTTCACAATTTTCAACATTGCTACCTACAGTTATTTTACTTCTAGATAATGAACTTGTTTTTGTGCTTACATATTTTAATCTTGTTTTCATCTTTGTGAATAAGAATTATTGCTGCATTTAAAGTGTTAAATGAAGTGTAATATATGCTTTGATGATTATATTATAATAAGACTTGTACAACATATAAATTCATATTTATAAATGGTAACAAGTGGATGTATATGTTGTGACAGATGAACCTGGTATATTTCCTTCAATTATTTACATATAATCGTTATGACCTCCATTTATCCGGTACTCCCAACTCTGGACATCTATTTATCATTCAGGAAATTAATATATGACAATACGTTTTCACTTTTGCTTTTAAGCTGTGAGTTTAGTTCACAACGGGGCAATAGAAATAGGAACGTTAGTGTACGAAAAAAAGATAGGACCAAAATATTAATGAGTTTAATTTGCAAAATTTTTCCATCCAACTTATAAAAATGAAGATAATTTCAATTTTCGATTTCATCCCCATAATATTCCTCCCCCTTCCCCTGCCCCTGGTCCGATTCTGGCTGTCAACGAACTCCATCTTTCTTTCTCAGTAAGTTTGGCTTGATTACAACATGAAGTTTGGTTTGAATATTTCAAATTTACGACCGCTAGAGAGGAAATAAACAAACAATTTGTACATATGTTTGAGTGTTTAAGTGTGGATATATATGAATATATATATATATATATATATATATATATATATATATATATATATCTGATGTTATTTTTGGCACTCACTTTCAATCATTCGCAAAGATTTGAAGTAATATTTGTGAAATTTTGTCATCTGAGCAAAAAAGAAAATAATAAAGACAAACTGCTAAATGTTAGCAGATTTCCTGACGCTTTGAAATGATTAAATAAGACATTGACGGACTGATAGACAAAGAATAATATACCATTAAGGAAGAATAACATACCATATTTATTTATGATTGTTAGTATCTATCTATCTATCAATCAATCTATCTGTCTATCTATCTATCTATCTATCTATCTATCTATCTATCAATCAATCTATCTGTCTATCTATCTATCTATCTATCTATCTATTTATATATATATATATATATATATATATATATATATATATTTCTGTATGTATTCACTCCTTAGTAGGGCAAAGAACGCATCACTTTTGTGATTCATGATACGTAGGATGATCGAGTTAAATGGCTCCAAATGCTTAAATTAAAATTCACTTGACGACTTAAGAAATTATCCTCCATTTTAAAGAAAATCGAAAAAATAAGGTAATCAGCGGTATGTTATTATATTCCCATCCTTGTAAAAATTGGCTGCCATTATTTTGAACCTTGAATCGAACAATTTTCTAATGACGAGCTTGAATGCGAAGATAAGACCCTAGGAATTCTATAGTTCGCTAGTCACAATTAACTATTTCCCTGGAAGACAAATTGTATAATTACATACACGTATACTGCGCATATCCGCATGTTGATAAACATGTTTACTAGATATTACATATTAGATAACGAAATAATTTTTTTGTACGCTATTTTCTGTTAATGGTAAATATAATATTTCTTTAAAGATGTTATGAGCTTTTCTATTGGAATTTCATACTTTCAATTAAGGAATAATGTTTATATTTAAAGGTGCTAGTAATTCTATAGTACACCCTATTTGATCCCAAGTCATTCAGGCAAGACTGAACATACATACTCGTACATTGAAGCTATTGTTTGCATACGTAATTCAATGTCCTATCAATTGTATACCTATGTATGAAGCAAAGGGATGGCTTCGAAAATTATGGTTTGATCGAAGATCTTCCTTTAATGTGGAATTCTACTTCCATATGCATATTTTGTTAGTTTCATGTAGAAGGGACTGAGAAACTAAATTTCCTTGTATCCCTCTTCGTCTGTGAGACTCCTGTGGCTTCTGTTCCCGGAACTAGGAACAAGAAATAGCCTTTATATGATTATATAAATATCAAAATTGTTTAAACATAAGTATATACAACTATTTTGATGACTTATTGCATTTTTTTCACACCTTACCAACTATTTAAAATACATACATAACCAAAGTGTTTATTTCTTTTGCTACTATTCCCTCAATTTGAAGAAAGGCCAATTGATGTTTTACATTTTATTTTTAAACTACAGTTTTAGTTCCAATTCAAACAATGACGAGCTTATTATGAATTTCATTATAGCCTAATAATTTTATATTCGTCAAAATCAAACTCCTAACTACTCCTGTGATGCTGGTCGGGAATATATTCAATAGACGAATGAGTGAGAAAGGTCCTACATTCTAAAACAAGTTAGAAACTTTGCTTTGTTTAAGAAAACTTGACTCTAGACCAACAGGTAGCACTTTTGCTTAGAAAGCCGCAGCAAACTGATAAATGATTGCAGAGGGTAAAGCGATTTTTTGATTGATCCTGATAGAAACTATTAGAGCAGTTGAATGAACAAAATTTTCCTATTACATGCTTACGTGATTATTAAATATATTTGAATATAAACAAAGTAATTAATTGAATAATAATACCAGTTTATTTTGAATCCGGTGACATTAAATGCTTTATCTTCATCGAGGAATATAGTCGCCAACGCGCTAAAAAGTAATTAATCTAAATAATAATATAAACTTATTCCTAGCGGTAAATAATTTGGTAAATAATAGTCAGAAAATTAAAATAACTGTAACCTATAAAATATTGTTATTGGTCATTAAAGAATTGTTATTCTTTTACCTGAACGATATAGAACATATGGACCCCCCCCTCTCTAGCCCAATTTCTGATTACACCACAAATATAACGATAAATAACGAAATTTAGATTTAATGTATTTGTGTATATAAACACGAACCATAAAGGGTATGAATGACTGGTTAGTCGGTAGTTTTTAGTCGACACAGTATGGCGCCGGGGCCAAAAGGTATACCTATACAGTTACATTCGCCGAACACTATTTTAGTTAAGGCACTGCTTCTATTTTCAAAAGAGACTCCCTCTGAATAACGCATTTCAGGAAATGAGTATTCTCTCCGGTATTCCGGGTATAATAGCTGTCATAAAAGAGTAATTGACAATTATTTGAGTAGTTATAAGAGTCCTTGGATATGCTGCAGACGTGGTCAGTTATTATGCTGGAAGCGGAAGTTCCCGAAGGATACAGTACTGAGGAATATTCGCTGGAATATTCCGTCCGTAAGTTATTCAAAATTAGCATTCTTACTTTGAAAATCCTGCGATTAACTATTAGTATTTACAGTTATTTTATTCAATCGCCTACATTTGATATGCTGATTTTCATTAGTTTTGGCCATGGTCCAACATTCTGCATTCACCCATTACAAATATTTATTATTCGTTGGTTAACCTTAAAAAAACCTAACACGCAATCCTCCATCATTGTAAATTTTGGACACATTTACTGTGTTGGCTGTATTATAATATATACACAATTTAAATATATTTGCAGTATATTTATCCTTTTAACTTCTCCCTTTAAAATAAAAGATGCATATGATAAGTGAATATTTTATGAAGGTTGTTTTTTTTTTAGCCTGGGCTACTTTTTCCAATAATATGTTATTGTAGTTATGATGAACATTTAAAATAACGTTTGTATATAAATCATTTTCTAGATTTTAATACATATTTTTTTTTACAGGTAAGGAAGTCTTTTTTAATCCCACAACAAGCCATATGAATGTACGTATACAGGTCATATTTTTACTAACTAACGAGAGGGGTTTTTACCTACAATCAATTCGAGAAATTGACAAGTGAAGGCAAGCTCTATCTTTTTCGATTTCTTTTTAAATCATTTAAATTATATATATTGTTACAAGCAATGTGTTACATAGGACAACTCTTAAAATGTTTATAAGGAGCTAAACATATCATTTCTGTTTTACACCTTGAAATGACAAATAAAAAAAAAACTTGAATAATTAAGCTCATGAGTGAATGGTTTATGGATCTCTTTGGTATTTCTCTTGCAAAGGACAAATTCTACATAAGGTAAGCTGGAAAATTTGCCTATTTTCGCTCGGAAGTGGGGGGAGTCATTTATCTTGTGATTAGCTTGGCTGTAGTCAGGATTTAAGAGAGTCAAAGTTGACAGTCTTCCTGAAGGGGCGTGACTCGCTAGGTTGCCCGCGATGCCCTTAAGGGAATTCAGCTACTGGGAAGTTAGAACGTACATTTTTTGTTCGCATTTTTTGTTTGATAGTTACCAAACTCGTAAAAGTAAAGATCAAGTTCGTTAATTGTGGAAATCCGATCAGTGGGGGTGAATTTCGAAAATTCTTAATATCTCCGTTATTATGCATCGGATCGCGGATAAGAGTGTATAGAACCAATCTTATTGAAAATTTAATGCTATAAATGCTAATAGGCACGTATTTTCGTTATCATGATTATTAACCGAGGTATTGTGAGTCCATTGTTCTAGTTTTCGGCCTTCAGTAAACCCCCGCTTCTACTCGTGTCATATTAGCAATAAGCTGTTATATTATGAAGAACATTATTTGATGCCTAAATACCAAATATTATTCTCATCGAACTTTTAAGTTTTGGAATAAATTCAAATACGTACTGTGGGAAATCTGCTTAGTTAACGCAGTCCCCCCCGTGTCGGACTTGTACCTTCAGTTCTCTGACTGAGGTTGGTAGATACACGTATACTTGACCCTCACGTCCACCGGCCGTGTTTTTTCCATTTGATTGTTATTAATGAATGATTTTATTTTTGTTTGTGTCCTATGTTCTTTTGGAAGAAAACCAGAGCTCCTCAAATTTTAGTTTAATTTACAGTAGTTTAATTATCATGGCACTAGAATTTAAATTTTATTTTTCAAGTCATCAAAACTGATTAATTAAGTGGTTTAGAATATCATTCACATAAATGATTTGGAAGCCCAGATCTCATGGTGAAGTTTACACGTTAAACGGCATTCTAATTTATTTACAAAATAAGTATCAAAGGAATTGTAATCTCTATTTGTTCTTTATTTTCGTACAGACTAAAAAATAAATACAATCAATTTCTAGGAATTCGAAATTTGTAATGATTCTGTCTTCCTGGAACGTTATCAGAACTCTTTCGGACAATAAGGTTTGGGGGAAATTTCTTATAGAGCTTCTTGTTAATTTATAAAAAGAGATTGACACGAATTATACTACGTTAGGCGTTTCTGTAGCACTTTATAGCGAATATCAACATTAACACAGACACAGGCGACAAACGCACGAGCAAAGCGTTCGCAAGGACGAGTGTTGGATCAGCTGACTTGGAAGGACACAGGTCCGGCCCACATTCTCAGAGGACTGGTCTTGCCGGTAACCTTTCTCCCAGCTGTTACCTACCCAAAACTTTGACCTAATTTGGAGGGTTACGCCTCTCTATTTTCAAATCAACAGTTCACTCCTTTGAGGAAACCAAAAAAAAAAAAAAAGTCATAATATAACACCGAAATGAACTCCACTTAAACTTTATTCCACAGTTTTATACTATCATATGAAGATAATTTATTACTAATCCTCCATAACAGCTGATTTTAAGCATTACTTATTCGACTAATGATTTATATTTTTCCCCCCATCACTTACCGTACATCATGGGTTCAAAAGAAAATTTTGCCGTATAGGAACTGAATCATTTCACTTATCCATGAATTACTGCTTGAAAATAGTAGTACTTATTTGACACCTACTTAAAATTTAAATGTTATAAGATATTCTTTACTTAAATGACATAAATAATCATTTTTATTAGGCTTTTTGAATTTTAGAGCTCATCCAGGAATTGATATGGTATATTTATTTTTTTATCTTACATTTAATATAATACAAATTTATTGAATTTTTTAGCAGATTTCCCTAGGGTAAATCAGCTATTGAGGTTGTACTCATGATGGGATTTTCGAAAAATGCCGTCAGTTGTTAATCGATCCTACCCAGGAAATAACGAAAATGTGGTCCGTCAAAATTTTATATATATGCTGCTGTAACGCTCTAGCGATCGTAATTTTTGCCTGGTCGTTACCATACACGATATTTAAAAGTTTTATGTAAAAATGAAGATCATGTTCGTTAACGGCTTAAATTGGACCAATGGGAGGGGGTTGTTTAGAGGGGGGAAATTTTGAAAATACAAAATATCTCCTTTGTTATGCGTTGCAACAAAACATTGTATAGGATTAACTGTATTGCAATGCAATTAATGTTATTTCAATAACATGATTATTAACCAAAATATTTGCATTTTTTAGTTTTTGGTCTTCAGTGAACCCCCCACTCCTACTAGTGTCATATTAACAATAAGCTGTTATATAATGATGCACGTTATTTGAAGCCTAAATACCAAATAATATTCTCATAGAGCTTTTACGTTTTGAAAAAAATGCAAATATGTGACGCACGTGGGAAATCTGCTTAATTAACACAGCCCCTGCGTGACGGACTTTTTTCTGTAATTATACGATTAGAAAACAATAATGGTCTCAATCAAACAATTAAAAATAAATTCAATTTCAGATACTTTTACTCATAATTGAATTAACCATTTAATATTTCGTTACATAATAAAAAAAAAAAAAAAAAAAAAAAAAATGTTAGGAAGAGTGAGATATTATCGCGGTCGTTAAATCAAGCTATCTGATTTCACGACAGTATACCGGTAGCATTTTATGACCACGGTAACAGCTATATAAATTTTATTAGGTTCTTGTCTGAATGCTATCAATTATGTCAAGGTATTAAAGAGGAAAAAAAAAAGGATTAGTGAGCTGGCAAAGACTTGGATAATTAATATTTAAGTTTAATATATGCAATGACCAGAAAAATATAATTTAAAACCTACAGTCTCATTTAAAGAACAAATCTGGGTCACCCTAACTCATCACATTTACATAATGAAGTTAATCTTCTCGGTCTCTAAAACATACTTCAATATTGTTTTTTTCTAAATAAAAAAAAAGTAGATGGAGGTTAAATTAATATATTATTAAAAAACGGTTGGCCAAATAAATAAAATTACGTTTTATCTACCACAAATGATTTGCTTGATTAAGAAAATAGATAAGACACGAAATGTTAAGCAAATTTAAGAATGTTTCTTTTATAAGAAATCAGCTGTTGAGATACTACCGGTGAGGTGATTTTCGAATAACATTTCAAATGTTCGTCGTTCCAGAGGTGACCAAAATGAGATCTCTGTACATACACAGACACGTGACCTCGAAATGTAACCTCACTCCATTCTGTGTTGAATGCTAAAACGGGCGGAAGATTAATGACAATGAAAAACTTATCACCTATTTAGTTCTCACTCTACATGTTTCGTTTACTCTAGCACTGGAGAACTAACAAGATAGAGGACAATACAAATTATATGATTGCAAGGGTACATTAAAAAAATGACCTGCATGATTACTGAAGAAACTTCTCAATATTATTTCTAATAGCCTCACTGATTATTAAAACGCTTGATAAGTAAGCTTCACATCAGTTTTTTGCTGTTAATTGAAACTTTTTTTTTTGCCAAAAGTTTGGAGATGTCAAGAGTGGTGGCTAAATCATAAACTGTCACTTCAGTTAAAGAAATAAAAATCAATATTTTGATGGTGTTTCATAACATTAAGCATAGTATATTTCCGAGACCACTTAAAATATAATGCCCGAGAATTATGAAATTTGACTGTCTAACGACCACAATTTGAGATAATGAGTTGTAAGTTCATTGTCTTGAATGCACGAGATCCTTTGCGTGTTAATGGAAATATATGTGTCTGAAAAAAATGCTGTCATTACCAACTGACTTCTGTATGACTTTTATCAAATATTCTAGATGACAAATTCTCAAGTAGGACAGCCCCTAATGGTATTAAAAAGGTAATTTTACAATGCCTGGCACGCTAAAAAATTCCAGACAGGAAAAAAACAACATCTTTAAACCTCTTTAGCAATGAATTACGGGCTCGTAAGAACGCGTGTGACCCGCATTTCAACTGGCGTGCGTGTCTCACAGCTAGTTTACTGGTGTGATTCTAAATCTATTTTCAGACAAGCGTTCGAGCCCATGGTTTTAGGAGAGTTCCATTAAGGGTTGAGGTTGTACTCTTGACACGTGTTTCGGAATATGTTTTCAAATGTTCGTCGATACTAACCAAAAGGTGACGAAAACGAGGCCTGTTCTTACATGTACATACATACATATATATATATATATATATATATATATATATATATATATATATATATATAGAGAGAGAGAGAGAGAGAGAGAGAGAGAGAGAGATACATATATAGATAAATAGACCGATTTCTCTATTAACACTTTCACTATTAGCGGTCGCAATGTTTGTTTGATCGTTACAAATTTCAATACTTATCCTTAATACGGAAAAATGAAGCTCAGTTGTGTAAATGGCTGAAATCGGAGACGGCAAAGGGGAGGGGGCTTAGAGGGGAGAGTTTCGAAACTGCGAACATCTTCGTAATCACGAGACGAATTAAAAAGTTACATATAATCTTGTTGAAAATTTAATTTTCTATAAATGTTTAGTATCAAACCCAGAAAACCCTCTTCTACTCATTAAATTTTCTTTCTTCTAAGGAAGCCGGGTGGTAGAGGATCGAATCAATCTGCATGTACACAGTAGGTCTGTTTTTCTCAACATTGCGTTTATTTAGACACATCAGTGCCTTTAAAGAGCGTTAGGGAGCACTGAAGATGGAACTGTTGCACTGAAAGTTAACGCACTATAGAGGAAAACAAGCCTACTGTGTAAATAGAGATTCATACAATTTTCATTCTGAGTAGCTAGTAGTTTATTTATTACTTATTAATGTCCACTTTTTGCTACTAGGACTAAATGGGATAGGTTATCTACAGGCCAACACCATTTTCTAGCCAGGGTGAAACTAAGGATTATCTTTAATGAGTTTGTCACTAAATAAGTTCCTATTGCACAGGCGGGAATTGAACTCGCCACTCTAGGTGTGAGATTAAGGCAAACTCTATAGCTTACATGGCTAGTAGAGTCACTAAACATTTCAGATCCAGCATGTATTTCGAGTCCGGTTTTCGTAGGCTTCTAGATAGAAATGAGAGGGTTTAGATGATCAACGGGTCATATATCAGCTCGTGGGAAATCTGCTCGGTTTACGCAGCCCTACTCGACGGACTTTCAATTATAGTGAATGAAGATCCATTGGCTCATGCCGATCCGAAGGTTAATATAGTCATTCATAAAGCTGGAAAAAGCTAACTCACTCATTCAATTTCTCTGGACTATTTATGTTGAGCATGTTAGCATTTAACTCTGAATGATGAATTGTGCGTACGGTTGAGTGGTTTTGCGCTAAGAACTGATGGCTGGGATAGGCCGCTTCACGTTCAATAGAGAAGGCTTCGGGTATCTCTAAATGCCATGGCCTTTTGCTAGATGGAAAGACATTATCTTATTAATTTTTTATCTATTTTTGACTCCTCATGGTTTAGCCATGACCCATCATTCAGATGCCGAAATCTCGGAAGGCCATTCAACGAAAGCCACACAAGGAATTTCAACCGAAAGGCTAGGAATTAAATGTGTAGGAAAAATAAAATCTAATATTAATTTTTGATACATAGTTTGTTGTGATATCAATTTGTAAACCGAACTTATATATAGAAAATACCAGATTACCTTAACAGACATTTAAACAACCACACATGAAAAAAACTTACACACAAAACAGTCAATAGCCGACCATTGGCCTAAATAAAAAAGTGGAGAATACCAAATATCCACTCATTATTCGACCGGCTTGAAGAGTGTCCTTACTTCTAAGGCCCTGGAAATACTATGTATAATCTTTTGTCCTATAGATGACCCTCTTCTTAATTGTTATAAAGTTTATCCATACTAGGTTAAAAAAAAAGTCCGTCACGCAAGGGCTGCGTAAACTACGCAGATTTCCCTCGTGAACATTAATAATAAACCTACATACTGCTAACACAACACCAACGTCAATGAATTCCAACGGTAATAAGAAAGCTTTTCCCTCTCGACGAGAAGCGCCTCAAATGTAAACAAACAGGTCTGCCAACGGCTCGCCAGAAAGAAAAACAATACGTGGAACATATCAGAATATAACATATTAATTTTATTGCATTTATGCACTATATCTAGTACTGTAATTTATAATGAATGAGCATAATTTTTATCTCAATCAACTGGGGGGGGGGCTCACAAGAACATATTTGCATCTATCTCGTATAATAAAGGCCTCTGGAAATGAATATTTAGTATTTATTCTTCGAATAATGTGGTTTATTATACAAACAGAGTATTGTTTATGTAACACAATTAGAAGTGGGGGTTTACTGAAGGCTGAAAACTGAAAAATGCAAATATTTCGGTTAATATTCAAGATAGAGAATAGATGTCTATACCAGGTTTCGATTCGAGATATAGTAAGGGAGATATTTTGAATTTTCTAAATTCTCCCCCTCTAAACCCACCCTCCCCCTGGTCCGATTTCAGCCGTTAACGAACTTAATCTTTCTTTTTACATAAAACGACTAAGTATCGAGTTTAATATATACACATATATATATATATATATATATATATATATATATATATATAGAGAGAGAGAGAGAGAAGGAGAGAGAGAGAGAGAGAGAGAGAGAGAGAGAGAGAGAGAGCTATGCAGTTTTGAACGGACCTCATTGTCGTCATCTACTAGGTAGGATCGATGGACATTTGAAGAAAAATTTCGTAAATTGCTTCATGAATACAACCTCACTGGCTGATTTCCCTTAACCCTTAATTGGCCAGGAACTCAAAAAATGTCTTGAAATGAAAAATTTTCTTAAAAACACATTATTTGCGTTCCTAATAAATAGAATATATAAGGTTTTACTTATTTTTTTTTTCTGAACAAAAATATTACATGGTGTCTTTAAGTACACTTTGGCCAGTTACCCTAAAACCTTAGTGGTGTCTTTAAGTACACTCTGGCCAATCACCGTAAATCAATGGTGGTGTCTGTAAGTTATGTTAATAAACTGAAATAGTTTTTAAAAATGTAATTAAATAATTTATTATGTAGTAAAAGAAACGTGTTGTAAATAAAAAAAAAGTACATTGTAAACAAAATATAAATCCGTCAAAAATATCATTAAACCTTCCATTCATTCAAGAAAACAGGGCCTTTTACGGGTGTTACAAAGTTTCACATTACATTTTCAGCATAAAACAACCGTTTAGTTTTGGTGACAGAGTCTGCACTTTTCTTTTGTAGTGAATACTTGTCAATGGTGCATCCCATCAAGTCTTGCTGCATTGGCTATGAGAGCTGCAACAGTTCTTGGCTGCAATTGGTGGTGTCTAGCCCTTTTAGCTCGCCGGTCCAGCAGAATATCCTCTGCAATGTGTATTCGAAATTGTTTTAGTCATTTTTTTAGGGTGTTCCTTTTGTGCAATAGCAATAGGTTATTAACCACCAAATCTATTTATTAGCTGAAAATGTTCATATAATATTTGTGGGAGCGGTAACCTGTTCTACACGTATAAAGTGCAACGAACATGTCACTAAGGTCAAAACTTTGTTGTCATACCATTTAATAATGCTGATACCCTTTTCGTTATCAACGTATTCTTCATAACATCCTCTTCCCTCTTTCACCCTCAATATTGAAATGTTCCAATACCTCATTCATTTCAATTTGAAAATTTCCTTCATCCATTTTGGGGTATCCGTGTGCATTTTCTCCTTCATTGTCGCTTTCTTCTTCATCAGAGGTGATACTAAATTTTGGTAGCAAAGAGAAAATTCGTTTTACCTCTACTTTTATACGTATCTGTTAATTAAAATGGTAAAAGTAAGAAATAATATAAAATCATGCCCCTTGGGCAAATTTGTTGGTATTTGGCCAGGGTGAACTTAAGTACACCATCATTAAAATCCATGCTAAAACTCTATTTCTCTCCAGAATGGAAAATGAAACACATAGGAACTTAAATACAATCCTATACAACTAATTCACCCATTTTAGTTCATATTTAAATCGAATAGCGTATATTTTAATGAATTAGAAACTTCACTGGCAACTAGTGTGAAGTAGGGAGGAAGACAATGATTTTCTTCAGTATATTGCTAGTAATTAGCTCCAGTAACAATGAAGGGACTTTTGTCGATATGTCCATGCTTGAGAGGTTACAGGGGTGTGGACTGTGACCCAAAAGGGGTAAGAATAGAAGCAGTTGCTCTCTGGGAGAGTTAAATATGAACGGAGTTTTTAAAGACACCTTGGCCAGTTAAGGATTAATTGAAATTTGCTAAAAAGTTAGTATTTCTTTTGTTTAAAACACCTTATTTAATTACATTCCTGGCGCGTTTATTTTCTCCAGGACTTTCGTTAGCATAAAAGGCTTAAATTAAAAAAAAAAAAAAAATAACCTAACGAAGATGAAACAGTAACTTAAGATCTGTTAATTTTTAGCCAACACTAAAATTAGAAAGGACCACTCCTAAAGATTACTTTCTTTTGCTGACATTGCGCCCTCTCTAGATGAGATAGCTTCCACATAACAGCTCAATTTTCAATTTCATAACGTGTAAGTTAAATTCTGAGAATTCAAATTCTTCACATAAATCACTTCGTTAGTATCCCAATTTATTGCAGTAATTGTAGCCACAAGTGGCTTGATTATTTCCCCCTCGAAAATAATTCTAAGATACATATATAAATATAAAGATTGTATATGTATATAATCATATATTATATATGTATATATATATGAGGTAATTGAGCGGCGCATTGTTCCTTGGGCCTAGAATCAAGGCAATTCAATTAGGACCAAGGTACACCATTGTATCTTCATAAAAAAACAACTCCAAGATTAAACGATTAGCTTCAGGGACCATTAAGCTACATGTTCTTACAGCTAAAGCATAACTTAATGTGACCAAATTATCTTTTATTGTTTACCTTGAGTTGCCAAGAAAGAAGAAGTAGTAAGTGTAAATTATTGTAATTACTTTTGGGGGATGAAATTTTGTTTTAAGAAAAAACCTGTTACTTTTTTCTGAATGGATTCCAGCTCTATGAAACCTATGGTGGCAAAAGTATAAAATAAATTAATAGATATCTAAAACTATCATAGGACCAATGTACACATACCTAGGTATAAAGTAATCCGTATGATGGAGGAATAGAACCTGTTTGAAGTAATTTCCATCTGCAGTAAATGTATTTTTCTCCATGAATCTACATCTTTATTCTTTATACGTTCTGTCAGTAAAAGGTAAACCCAACTTCTACTAATCAAATGTTGTTACTAACTACAATCTCCTGGGTAGCCATTGGTTGCATTGTTGAAATTTTTATTTATTAACTTTCATTTTGTGCTACCGAGGTTAATTGGGACGGGTTATCTAAAGGTTACCATCCATCATTTTTTAGCCAGAGCAGGACTAACGATTTTATTTAATGAGTCCATCGCTATATAAATACCTATTGACCAGGCGAGAATCGAACTCGCCACTCTATGTTTACCATGTGAGAATAAGGCCAATCCTTTAACTAAAATTGCTAACCTGAGCCCCGTGTTTGGATGTATAAATGGATGTAAACTCCTTCGTAATGGTTTATTTTTTAAAGAGTTTAGATGTATGTATAGAATGTTTAATTTATTCTAACCAATCTTCCAAGACTTTAAGCTGGATAGAAGCCAAATAAATAAATCAGAATGATATATATTCACATAGAGAAGAACGATCATTAAGTGTCACAGTGGCAAGAGGTCTTTAAAATCAGAGTTGTTTACAATCAATATTCTAGAATTGTTATTTTATACATCTAATAGTCTAATTCGAATATTAACAGAGTTATTTGTATTTATTTAGTTTCCAACATTGAATAATCTCTCACTGCTGTCACAATTTTCACTTAAAGAAACTGCATCAATAAGCATCTCGTGTATAGCTTATATTTTAATTCCAACTGAAATTTATCTGTATCTTATTCATAGAAATAGAGATTGAATTGTGGGATGCCGTCATAAGCTTGGAATTACATCAGTAGAGAAATATCCATATTTAACGTTGCACCTAAAACCTATTAATCTAGTATTCCAATTTCCCTTCGGGTTTGTTTGGGATTTTGTGTGTGTGTGAGAGAGAGAGAGTGAGAGAGAGAGAGAGAGAGAGAGAGAGAGAGAGAGAGAGAGAGAGAGAGAGAGAGAGAGAGAGAGAGAGAACGTGTATGACGAAACAAACCTATTACTTCATTGTCACCAGTATAATATAAAACTTCATTAACAAAGACTGTTAAGGAAAGGGCGATTAAGGCTATCATTGCTTCAAAATTATCATTATCTCCTAATAATGGACCAATTTATTTGTAGTGAGATTTAATAATGATATTAACTATTCGAAGGATTAGCAGTCTAAAATTGAATGGCCTAACAAGCTATAATTAATAAATAAATTGCCTTTTCTTGGGATAATGGCTTCCAGTAATTGTTCTCGACTAACTCTATAATTTTCAATAGCTCATTGAACTTAAATTATATTTATTTCTCTGGAATATGCTGGATGGTAGAGGAACCAATTGATCAGGATCAATAAGAAGGCCAAGTCCTCTACAGTTTTACAGGTTTTAAAAGAACTGTAGAGGACTTGGCCTTCTTATTGATCCTGATTATATTTATTTATTCTATTAAATATAAATTACACAAATGGACGCCTTTCACATTATATCCCCAGAAAACATTTAAAGCCCATTCGAAAAAATATATTAAACTAATAAAATTTCCTGATTTCTATCTCAAGGTTATTTATTATACATAAAATGTGAGTACTTAAATATCATTAAATAATAAAATAACGTCAGACATTACATTCATTAATAACGTTACTTAGGACTAAGATTATTAGTTATATAATTTTTTCTTGAATACATCATCAACATCTAGTTCCCTCTGGTCTATACTCATGACCTTTTTAATTAATAAATAAATTAATATATGTATATATGTAGAGAGAGAGACAGAGAGAGAGAGAGAGAGACATATGCGACATTTATAAACGCAGTTAGACATTTCATAGTTGATTTACTTTGATGACCTTCGCAACGAAGCGATGCTGCTCAGAAAATCATTTTATTTTGTTTGTAAATACAAATGTTTGAAACGAGGAAAAATGTAACAAATTAATTTTTAAAAAAAAGTTAGATGATTATATATTAAATCAGAAGTAAGTAATGTTTGGAGTGATTCTTTATACGATGACTACAAGAGAAGAAATAATTTTAGAGACTCATTTTAATATTTATTTTACTCTCTTTAAAACACACAAGGTTAGAAATGCAGTTGTAGAGAAATGAATACAAAGTAGAAAGTTGGGTTTAGTTTTTCTTGAATGTCATTTCATAGTTCTAAGTGAGGAACTAAGGTGGATAAAAGGTGACGGGCGAGGTTATAAGTTAATGAGGTTACCGTTCTAAAACCTGCACTACAATCTGGAGCGGGTTTCATCCCGGCGCCTTAGAGGGGCGTCCTTGGGAGGACACATCCTGGAGGATATCCTGTATTCATGGTGTCGTTGCCACTACCATCTCGTCGCCAGAAACCAGTCCTTAAGAGTTATGGGAATGAGGTGAAATTTTTAGCGTTCCATCAAATCCTTTATTTGCGTATTTAAAGCCACTTAAAATCCCTCGAGGAATGTGGAAATCAAGTCTGCCAAAAATAACCAGCTGCTCCGGGAAAGCCCATCATTATGTTGATGGTAAAATATGTTATAGTCGCCACATGTTATCCTGGCAAGGAAAAAGGGGCTACAAATGAGAGTGAGCTGTCAGCTGGCCATATCTCCCAATGACTCAGAGACTTAGGGCATGTAGGCCTTTAAGAAGTATATACATCAAACTTTGAATTAATTACGAATAAAATTAATTATAGAAGCCAAGTTTTTATTGTCGAAGGTCAGTGGAACTCTTTATTTCTTTAAGATCTGAAATCCTAGTGACGAATGAATTTAAAAAAAAAAAAAATAAATGTAGTCATACTAACAAATACTTCCACAATAAAGTCCATTTTAATCAACCTACAATATAAGTGGGGCTCATGTTATCCATGTGAGTTAAAGCGTCAACTTTAATCTCACATGGTAAACCTAGAGTTGCGAGTTCGATTCCCGCCTTGGGCAATTTATTTAGTGACGGAATTCACTAAATAAAATCCTTAGTCCCACCTATAAAAGGGTGGAAACCTGTAGATAACCCGTCCCAATTAGCCTTAGTAGCAAAAAGTGGACGTTAATAAGTAATTTAATTTAATACAATATAAGTCACTTCCTCCTCCCAGAAATCCAACTTGAAATATATACAACCTGTTTCCATCTTCTTTTAAAGTTTATTTTAATTAAATTTCGTCAGATACTTGGTTTACATTAAGTATGGGGAATATAATACTTCAGCTATTTTATAATTTTAGCGTTTTCATTTAGTAGTTCAAATATTGTTATCTACAAAAATCAATAAATTAAGTACTAAAATCTCTTATTCAAGAGTAAAAATGATTTTTAATTTGTTGATAAATACTTTTTTTTTATATTGCGCAAAATATATTTTTATATTAAAAATGATTTTAAAAAACCATAGAATAAATAATAAAACACAAACGGGCGGAATTATTCTGGTAATCTGCAGAATGTCTATGAATGGTTAGAGAATCTATGATGATCTTATGATTTCTAGAAAATAATTAACTTGTAGAAAGATTTCTTTTTATCATTTTTTTTACCATTATATTGGTTTTTTTTTTAAAAAAACACACAAGAAGAAGTCGTCACTCAGGGGCGCCTTAAACTAAGCAAAATTTCTTACCTGATATAACATACTATTGATCTGTTCTCACGATAACTTGAGTAGGAGTTACCGTTTACTGAAGTCTGAAATCTAAAAAATGCAAATAACTCAGTTAATACTCAAGATAAAGACAAATTATAAAACAATGTTTATAGGAAATTACATTTGTAACAACGTTGAATCTATACTTTTTTTTATCCCAATTTTCGAAATCCCCCTCAAAACGCCCTCCTTCCACTGATCCGATTTCAACCATTAACATAAGCTTTAGTTTTACATAAAATGTTTACACATCGAGTTGGTAACGATAAAAAAATGTGACCACTGGAGCATTAACAGACTGTAATTTTAACCAGACCTCATTTTCTCAGTAGTGTTGTTGGAAGAGAAGATATTGTGTACTTGGAAAGAAGAAAGTGCTCAATTCTTCACAGGTTAAAAACTGTGAAGAATTGGAAGCTGTCTTCTCTTCAAGACCTCATTTTCGCCATCTCCTGGTCAGGATCGATGCATAGGAATTTGAAGAAATCATTCAAAAATCACGCCACGAGCACAACCACATTTGCAATACAAAGGGATGAAATTTGTAAAAAATTAATTATAGTATCATATTTAGAGTTATTTAATTATTTTTTCATATTAACACATTTAATTGCTAAAAATATAAAATAATCGACAAGAACTGCAACCTCTATAGCTGATTTTCCTAGGGGAAAATCTGTTAATAACAGTCCGTCATGCAGGGGCTCCGTAAACTAATCATATTTCCCACATGAAGTATTACAATAGATAAATCAACATATTTTTACACTTAACCATACCGTGAATATTAAGTGAACAAATACAAATAAGATTGAGCAATCTTTCATTCAATTTACATTTTCTTAACCTCTACAACTGAAAGCGTCTGAATTTTCTACAAACAGGTCAGCCAGCCTCTCAGAGCTCAAGGATAGAAAAACTCTTGATTGGAATATATCGGAATATTATATATTAATTTTATTGAAAACTATACTGTATTTACGTGTATGTCATCTAGAAACGATTTTTTGAACACAATATTTGATATTTCAGCTTGAAATAAGACGATTCACGATATGGTGAGTTATTCATAATGTGAGATGACAAAGAAGGGATGGTATCTTGAGGGCTAAAATGCAAAGATCTCGGTTAATATTTAAGACATTTATAGATAATTTAATTTTCTATGAGATTGGTTACGTTGAATTTTTCGATCTGACTTACGTAACGGAGATATTTCAAATTTTTGAAATTCCCCCTCTAATCCCTCCCCTCTGACTTGGCCGATTTTTGACATTAACAAATAGGATCTTTCTTTTTACATAAAAGTATTAAATATCCAGTTTGGAAACGATAAAAAACTGATACCGCTAAACCGTAAACAGACATATATATATATATATATATATATATATATATATATATATATATATAGAGAGAGAGAGAGAGAGAGAGAGAGAGAGAGAGAGGTAATGTATATGACAACATTTATTGATTATATTTGCAATAAGATTGCATTTAAAATTTCCTTCCTAAGGGATATCTGCTATAACCGATAGAACATAAACAGAGTGAATTTTTCAAGAATTCCGCTTAATGCCCGTGAGTTTTCAGGTAAACTATGATATCTTGGAAATATCTGGATAAGTCAGTGAACATTTTTGTGGAAAAGATCATTGCGTAGCATGAGCCAATGTAGTTTTTGTAAGACGATAACATTACGCAGAGATAAATGAAGTTAAACTTAGGTGCTGGTGTCCTTTAGGTTATTGATATTTGTAAAACGCAAAATAAATATTGTTTCATTTCTTAAATGCGCCAAATTTCGAATTATTCATTATATTATGAAGGATGGAAAAAATGTATTCTAGTAAGTCCTGAGTAAACCTCATCCCATCTGTAAAGGTGCTTAGTAGGTCTTTTTAAACTTAAGCTCGAGCCGGGAGATATGTGGGACTTGTTAATGGTCTTGGAAGAGGGTTCTATTCTTGGCTCTGGAATCCGGACTTAGCTGCAAAAAGAGGAACATGTCTACTCGACTTAAGTTACGACCACTCGGCCCAGCAGGGGCTTAGCTCAAGAGACCATCAGCTACTGTTCACATTCTTCAACAAACTGGACAAACAGCAATCCTAACCTGGAGTAAACACCTTTCGGCATTCCTGCATTTTAATATGGCTAATAATAATACCAGAAATTAACTGAATAACCAGATAATTATGAACAGGGATAAACATCACAAAATAAATAATACATTAATCCCTATTTACAAAAGACCTTCAAGAAAATGAATAAAAGTCCGTCACGCAGGGGCTGCGTAAACTAAACAGATTTCCCAAGTGAAGTTTTACAAGAGAGAAATGTCATAAGAGCCGAACAGTTACGAAAACGGCCGAACTAGGTTTTGGCGGGAAACTCAATCTCGCCCGTTACCGCCCACATTTAATAAAATTGCAAATATCTCGGTTAATATTCAAGATAGAGAATAAATGTATATAACAATATGTATAGTAAATTTAATTGGCAATAAGATTTGTTCTTTACAATTTTTCGATTCGACATATAGTAACGGAGATATTTCGAAATTTCAGAAATTCCCCCCTTCTAAACCCCCCCCCCCTCCCACTGGTCCGATTTCAGCCGTTAACGAACTTGATCTTTCTTTTTACATAAAACGAATAAATATAGAGTTTGGTAACGATCAAACAAAAATTGCGACCGCTAGAGCGGTAACAGACAAATAAATATATATATTCATATACACAAAGTTTTGAACGGACCTCATTTTCGTCATATACTAGTTAAGATCGATGGACACTTGATGAAAAAATTCGAAAATCGCGACATGAATACGACTTCAATAGCTGATTTCCCTTAAGGGAAGTCTGCTAAAATTCAGCGTCTGTATGTCATTTTAGCATAAACGACTTACCGAATCATTACGAAGTTTTGCCAATGACAATTTTTCAATTTGAATTTCCTAAAATGTCCAATGATCATATATAGCAGATGATGATACAATTGATTCAATTTATTTATTTTTTCTCTCATATAAATGATTTTAGTTTTTCCTAAATGTCATTTCATAGTAGTAATTATTAACTGAGGGTATATGGCCTCTCAAAAATATACAAATATATATATATATATAATACTTGTTTCATGCATTCATTTACTGTGGTTCGCGAAGGTTTAATGGATTTTTATATAAAATGTTGTCAAAAAACGAACCCCTATAGCTCTTACTCATAAGAAAGCAGCTAAAAAGGAAATAAATTTAGCTCATATAAAATTCGCTTAATATCCTACTCGTTTTACATTCGCAGTGCTGTATGAAAGACATGTATTTCAATTATTCTTTTCAGTTACAAATTACTTTCTTTCTTTTTGATATATCATGAAAATAGGCTTTATAAAAAGAAAAGTTCATTCCAGTTGTCATAAATTTAAAGCTTATTGAACTTTAAGGAACTATTGCAATCTCGGATAATTTCCGTTTATATTCCAACGGAATTTTTCATGAGATCGTAGAATTTGGAGTTTGCGGAATTTTTGCGTTTGAATCATAGAATTCGAAATGGTACTGTTTTCAGTCCTTCAGAGGAGAAGAACTGAAACTCCTATTATCATTGGACTCACTATATCAGATTTATACTTTTATTTATTTAATGAGTGCCCCAATGACGGCGATTCTCTCATCAATAGTCATTTAAAAGGTGAACAGGAATAAATAAAAATAGAAAAGAAATAAAAGAAATTAATTTATCACAAATGATAAATGGGAGACAGTGATTCCTGAAATCATTAGTTGACCAAAGTCTATATATAAGTATTAAAAGGTCAGGGTAATGGAAATATAAATATATAGAATATAATACAATTAAAAAAAAAGTATGAAAACCAGAAAAGCAAAATAAAATAATATAAATTCATAAATATGTGTAAACCCTGCTAATGTCATAGAAAAATGAAGAAAATAGTATGTTAAAATATTAATGCTTTTTTTTTTAGATATGTAATGATTTATCTATTTATATTGCTGCAATCAGCCAAAAGATGCTGTAAGTTGTGTGTAATTTCTAAATCGTCTCTTGGACAATTGTTAGTCAATATGTGATTTACTGCTTATGATACGTTTCAGTGTGTTTAAGTCGGTTTGTTATTTCCCTTGTTAGTGCCCTTGAAGAGGGGAAGTTGTGCTGACCAGACTAAGCATTGGTCATTCCTTACTGACTCACGGACGCTTATTATACTTCGATTGCTGTGATTGTGTTGTATACTCGACAGTTTTATTTGGTATGCCGAGTAACAATAAGAAAAGCTGTAAGACATGGCGTGCTCGGAGGAGAGATTGCCCTCGCTCTGAGTACAGGCGATGCTGCTTCTCAGATAGCGGACGAGTTTGTTTACGCTGAGAAGACGACGGTACAGTATTAATGTTCTCGTACCTGGAGTTCTATTTCTGTCCTGGAATCCGGAGCTAGTGGTACAATAAAAAGACCCCCCTCCGCCTTCCAGTTCCAGTTCCAGTTAATGGATTTATGGGAGCCGCACCAGATCATCGGCGCCACTGCAGAATTCCTTGCGGAAGGTCGCTGTTTAACGACTCGGGCATTAGTCTTTTACAAGACGGCATTTTCTCTCTCTCCCTTTTGGCTGCTTGATTTTTCTTCTTTGCTTTATTGAACCGACGATATGTGTAATTTATTGAAGTCGTACTTGTTAATGTCAAGCTACAAGGATCCCGAGGGCTGCTATTCTTCTTGGTGGAAGGGGGAATGTGAATCATAAACATTGCCTTAACATTATGCCCTTGTGATATACTACTGTTTACCTTGAAGCAACTTTCTATTTGCGCACTCGTGGATACTCAATGTCTTTGTGCCAGCTTCAGACATTAAAACAGACATTTTTTTTATTCTTATCTTTTTGTTACTTATCCTCAAATTCATTTAATACTGTTTTTTTTTTGTTTTACATATATCCAACATTCTAGCAAATTTATTAAGTTTATCTGTTGCTTACAAATGCCTTTTAAGTTAATTCGTTTCAATGAGGTTAAGGATTCTTATCCTTACATCCATTAAATTAATTTGAACGAAAGTTGAATTTTTAAAAACAAAAATACAAATTGATTGTCAGTCTCTAGTAGTTTTTGGATTAAATGTGCCTCCTCGACAAACAATCTCTTCAAGTAGTTCTCATGGTGATGAATGGGCTAAAACCCAATAATCATATAGTTTTAGAAAATGTAACTTGCTGATAATGTATTTAACGCTAGAAATTCCAGTTTAGTATTTATTCCCTTCATCTACAAACTCAAAATCTGTAATTATTTTATCCACTATTATTTATTATTATTATCTATTTATTAGCAGATTTCCCTTAAGGGAAATCAGCTATTGAGGTTGTACTCATGACGGAATTTTCGAAATTTTTCTTCAAATGCCCATCGATCCTACCTAGTAGATGACGAAAATGAGGTCCGTTCAAACTGTATATATATATATATATATATATATATATATATATATATATATATATATATATTTGTCTGTTACCGCTCTAGCGGTCGCAATTTTTGTTTGATCGGTACCAAACTCGATATTTAGTCGTTTTATGTAAAAAGAAAGATCAAGTTCGTTAACAGCTGAAATCGGACCAGTGAGGGGGGGGGGTTTAGAGGGGAGGATTTTCGAAAATTCGTTATATCTCCGTTACTATTCGTCAGATCATTGTATTACACAATCAATCTTTACAGAATCAATCTTATTGAAAATTAAATTTACTATAAATATTGTTCTATACATTTATTCTCTATCTTGAATATTAATCGAGATATTTGCGTTTTTTTGTTTTCGGCCTTGAGTAAACCCCCACTCCTGCTTATATCATATCAACAATATGCTGTTATATTATGAAGCACTTTATTTGAAGCCTAAATAACAAATATTGTTCTCATTGAACTCTTACGTCATAAATGCAAATACGGGACGCAAGTGGGAAATCTGCTTAGTTAACGCAGCCCCTGCGTGACGGACTTTTTTTAATTTAATGTTCTTAGAGCAATAATATCATCCCAGCCTTGAAATATAATTGTTGTTGGTGTTAAATTATGTAGTTGTGTAAAATAACAGAAACATTTTTTTTAAATTCCCACGTTTACTCTGCGAGATAAATGAAAAAAAAAATAGGAAACACCCACCACATTTTTGAGTGCCCATTTAAAGTCTGGGGTCATTTAATATGGTGTATCAATATCTGTTTAATAACTGCTTCTAACAAAATTTCATCAATTACTGTGCTGAATTCACTATGATTTGCTATATCAGTGTATCCCCATATTTTTACCAATCTGCTCATTCAATATTCTAAGTGTATTTAGTGTTTCTATTTTGCTAGCTGAATTACGAAAATAAAAACTTTGTTTGACGTTCGAATTTACATTTGGATCAAGGATTGGCTTCTTAATGGACTTTAACGGCAAATTCCTCTCCATCATCAATATAAGTCTTAATCAAATTTTTTATAGGTATTTAACACTTATTTAATGTGTACCAGAAGAAGAAAAAACTTTGCTCAGTAATATAATTTTGTGCTGCTGAAGATATAGCTCAATCATCCGCGTATTTATTTATAAAAACAATTGTAACAGTTTTTTAGATTAATGACGATATCAATTCAGAGAATAAAACGTTAAAATTAGGAGTGATAATATGAATCTACTATAATAATATAAGACCTAAAAAGAATAACTTATAAATAAAAAAAAAGTTTTATATATATATAATCAAAATAATTATAAAAATTAAAAATAATTATCAGCCATACATTTGGTTATTTATGATTCCAATTGAGACTATTATAATCGAGTGAGCCAACAGCAGGTGTCCAAGCCTAACAGAAGCCCACGAACTTCATAATGTCCGTTGACAAACAGGTATATCGATATTTACTCTAAAAGTAGTCGATGAATCCTTCATATATTTCTTTTCTGCATCGACTTTCATCGCTCTTTAGGATTATTGGATTCAACCGCACAGTGGGGTTTATTATGAAAGCATGTGAATTGTTAGCTATGAAAGAAATTATATCTGCAAACTTCTAAGAACCGTGCCAAAGATTTCCTCAAACACATTTTAACTACAATTATTTTTAATAGTTCTATATTATATAAAATATTATCATTTTCTTAGTCACTAGGAATCCTGAGTGGTGGACCTATTATAGTAATGGAGGTTTTTTTAATTTTCTTTCTTTGTCTTAATACTGAGAGCAAAATCTCAAATATTACAAGGAAAGGTGAAAACCATCGAGATTTACCAAGGACTATCGAGATTTACCAAGAACCATGATGCTCAATGCTCATTCTGCCATCGTCAAACCAATATCTTATAGAAATTCATCCAATAAATCGAGCAGACACTCCAAGACAAGATTTATGATTTCATAAGTTCTTAAAAATTCTCAAAGGAATAAATTAAATGTTCTAAAGTCCCAAATCAATTATGGAAAAATTTCCTTCCTCTAGAGATGTTTATTATTCAATTAATTTGAAGATAAATAGAGATTAAATTTATATGTTAATTAACTCATGGTTTATTGATCATATTTAAATGTCTATAAATTTATTATCATTGTTTCATTTTTCATTACCGATGTAAGCATTCAAAGATATATAGTGTTGTTCTTATAATACAGCATCATTATTTTGATTATTTTCTGCACATATATTCAAATGACACCTAATACAATTATCCAAACAATCTTATCCTATTTAGATGTGAAGGCAGTGGAGGTGGAATTAACGAGTAGGGAAGATGAATAATGTTCTGCACGAACCATATTATTAAGAGTCAAAATAAAAGAAACATTGTGTGGGATTTTGCAACAAATATTTCATCTCCCTTGTCATATTCCATTACATTGTGTCGTGAAAAATGGTCTCATAAAACGATTAATATTTTTTATTCAATGTCTAAATGTATTCAATATTCTGGACCCCATATTCTTTTATGTTCTTTATAGTTTGATAACAAGGGTCACCAATAAAACACATTTGTCTCCACGCATACTTTATTCTCATTGTCCTATATGTTTTGTGGCTTAAGTACTACCTCTTCAGGGGCCATCCAGTTCTGAATTACTCGTTCCCTCTTACATTCATGGTGTCAGTCCCTTCTTCACTGGGGAGGTCGTTGATGACAATTTTATTGGTTACACGCACCATTAAACTGTCATCAGTATATTTAATGTTGGATGGAAGACAATATATGTTTGTTGGCGCACTTCTAATGGCCTTTCTCTTCATCTTGGACAAGCGGAATCGATACTAATTCTAATAAGAGCCTTTTCTAATTGTTAATCAAAGTACTATTCCACCCTCTAGCATATTTTTCTTTGATCTCGAAACTTCAACCTTTGAGAATTGAAAGTGCCAACAGCCTAGCAGTGAAAGGTTATTTACTTCATTACACCTCGATAATTTTACTCCATCTGTTCTACAACTTTGGAATAATATTATCATATGGTTGTCACTAGTTTCTCACTTGAATTGTCATTCAGTACCCTTGGCCTCACTTGGGTCTCGGCCTGTGTTCTAATGTAAATGATCTCTCACTGTGAGGAAAATTATAAACACTCCGTTCTTAGGATTGTAAATGTCTTACAGTTTTAAGTTATTGTTTCTTTGCTAAATTAATAGTAATCAAAGTCATGAACGATAAAACATTCTCCCCATTAAGAATCCCACCCATCCATTATTTAATTCATTTAGTAAGTTCGTTACTAAATAAATTCCTGTTGCCCAGGAGGGAATCGAAGTCCCCACTCTAGGTTTACCATGTAAGATTAAGACCAACACTTTACCTCACACGGCTAACCAGAACCCTATTGTAATTTAAGAGGTTTACAAGGAAGCCATGTGGTACCGACACCTGATTTTTAAGCATGTTTAATGTGTATGGCATTTTAACAGATTTCCCTTACGGGAACGATATTTAATCGCTCTTTATAAATATAAAGAACAAATTTAATACTATAAATTAGTGCTAATTAAATGGACTATAAATATTGTTATACACATATATGAATATTAACTGAGATATTTGCATTTTCCAGTTTTCAGCCCTCAGCCACCCCACATCTACTCATGTTACATAAACAATACTGTGTTATAATAAATCACATTATTCGAAGCTTAAATATCAAATATTGTTTTCAAGAGACCTTTATTATATATTATTGATTGAGATAAAAATTATTCTGATTCATGATAAATTACAGTACTATATATAGTAAATAGGTTTTAGTAAAGTTCATATGTTATATTTAAATTCAATTATTTATTAACGTCCACTTTTTGCAACTAAGGCTAATTGGGACGGGCTATCTACTGGTTACCACCCTTTTCTAGCCAGGGTGGGACTAAGGATTTTATTTAATGAATACCGTCACTAAATAAATTCATATTGCCCAGGCGGGATTTGAACTCGCTTTAACGCTTTAACTAATGTGGCTAACCTGAAATACTTATAGGGTTATATTTAAGTAATTGTGTTTTTCTTTCCGGTGAGAGGTTGGCAGACCTGTTTGATTACATTTCAAACGCTTCCCGGCGCGGAGGTTATTAAAATTGACTGACACATTTATTATTAACGTTTGTGTTCATTCTCTCAATATTCACGGTGTGTTGTGTTACCAGTATGTAGATTTATCTATTGTTAAACTTCACGAGGAAAATCTGCTTATGCAGTTTACGCAGCCTCTGCGTGACGGACTTTTTATGTTGTACTCAAAACGTGGAATCCCACTCCAGCGGACGACACAAACTTTCTAGAAAATTTCAGCATTCGGTGGATACGTTACCAAGTTACTCCAAAATGGTTATCAATACTTCACGCAAACAGTATTAGCTTGACCCCCAACATGATTCATATAAAGGGGAAAGGCTAGACGTTTATATATTCCCCCCTCATTTCTAAATCATTCCTAGACATCATACATCTACCCCGAGAGAGGAGTAAGTAGGTTTACGATTTTGACCTTTAGTTGTGAATCAACCTACCGTGCTATGCTAATACATAGAAATTTCAAGCTTCAACAGACTAGATGTCCTTCAGCTTCTACGGAACATTATACTCAAGAGCCATTTCACGCCATGGCTCTAGGCCCAATGCCCTATTTACCCTATAAGTATTTCAGTTGTCATGGCGAATTGTTTTATTTTTTTTCAAACTGGCATCCACTTTATGCCCCCCTATGAAGATAATGGGGACGCGAAATCTAAAGCTTATCGCAGGTTTCGAACCAGCATAGGACTTGGGGTGTTATTTTGTGAGCTCATCATTAAATGAATTCCTTTTCCCAAGTGGAAATCGCGCCCATCCCCAGAATTTAATTCAAGTAAAAACCTACGGCTTAACACGTCTGTCTAACCTGAGTTTCCATAGTCGGTTTATCTTATTACGAAAAAAAAAAATCTAATTTAAAAGCGAGTATTTTGAATTACCTCTTTCAGCTATAAGAATACGTATATAAATATAAATACATCATATTTGAAAATATAAAGAAGAGATGGTGGACTCATACAGGTTTGTAATATGATTCTATCTATCTATCCATATTGGGACAGCTACATATTATTGTCATGATTCAAAGTATCCTAGAATGGGAGGGGGAGTCATCTTTAGCATATTTTAAGTATGTATATATATTTATTATATGTATGTATAGCATATATATATATATGTATATATAATTTTGGGAAATCATGTCATGAGTACGACCTCTATAGTTGCTAAAAAAGAGAAGATAATAATTTATAAATAACAAAACAAGTGTACTACATGCAAATATATTGCAGATTACTCAGTAATTATCAGTAATAAGTAGTCCAGTTTCGAAACGCTATACTATATATATATAAATATATATATATATATATATATATATATATATATATATATATATATATATATATTGTAAATTAATTTATGTGTCGATCCTTATTTTTTCATCAAACGATTCAATGAGCTAGGACCACAGTCATAAGTGTAATCTATTTTTCGAACGTCGTAAATTAACTTATTTTAGTAAAATATTCTAAATCCCGAATTATTTTCTTAGTACTAATATAAAAACTTGTCCCTATGATTTGTTCTTCATTGGCACTTTGAACTGAGATAATTTTATTGTATGAAATCTTTTAAATGAGTTTCGCTTTTTTGTAATATCTCCGTGAGGTTTTTACGAAAATCTATGATACAATACGCAACGTGTCATCCTCATTATTTGACTTTTACAGCAACTTATAGTCGATAATTTCCTATATTTCAGAAATTAAACCATTAATAAAAAATAATTAAATAACTCCTTTATTTATACAAATTTCATTTCTTTTTTTTTATTCAGAGCCCTTTGACTTAACCCACTTTATAGGTTACGAGATTTGTGATCATGTACAAAATAAAATTGAAATGATTATTTATAATTTTATTATAATCACACTTGGAAGGTATTTTTTTTTGTTTCTTACACATAAATTTATGATTATTATTTATTTGTGCCCCATGTAATAAGTAATGTGCTATTTTATCAATGCAAGAGCGAAATGTATTGTCAAAAAGAACCGTTGGTCCTAAGATAACAAAAGCTCCATCCATCTTTGTATACCTCTCCCATTGACAAGTGCTCACCATTAGATATGTAAATGACAATCTGAGATCTCTCTGAAAGAGAGATTGTAACTGATAGGCTTTCTTATATCTTTGCTGACTGCCCACTTATTGACAGCTGACCTTTTTCGAATCTCTTTGGCGTTGGACTAAATTATTCAATATCTCCCTTGTATTTATATTTTATGACTCCGTGTTCCATATTTCAAAGTGACCCATGCCATTCGGACAAGACTGGAGCGAACGTCAAGATGCAATTCGAACGCTTGTAATGGACAAAGCTGATCATTGTAAGATTACCGGCGGAAGGTTTTCAAAAAAGTTGGCCTCTTATGGACTGGGCTGTTCCTAAAGTCATTATTACTGGGTGTGATGGTTGGTTGTATAAAGAAGATGGAAATGGTTTTTTACTGGAAAGCCACCGTATGCGACATATAGAGGTGGAAATAGTGGCTAAAGTTCAACAAGATATGTATAGCTATAGTACACTCAGTGTGATGTAAAAGCAAACTTAACGGAAGTAGCAAACTTTCAAGAGGTTACAAAGAACAGAACACAAAGAGCAACAAAAAACCCGTTCATTTGGACCGTAGACCAACATTGCGCAGAAAGGGACTACATAAAATTTTTCGCATTTTTACAAAATCAAGACACGCCTTTGAATAGGACATCTTTTGGTTTGAATCGATTTTTAGAGGAGCAATCGTTATTTAGACAAAATTTCCTCTCATTTCACAGATAAACTATATCTATATCCAAAACGTCAGGTCAATAAATGGCTATTAATTCAAAAAAGTCCGTCACGCAGGGGCTTAACTAAGCAGATTTCATACGTACGTCACTTCTTTCCATTTATCTCCAAACGACTTCAATGAATACGATATGTGGTATTAAGACTCCAAATAAAGCATTTTCATAATATAAAAGCTTATTCTTAATATGACATGAGTAGGAGTGGGGGTTTAATCGTGGTCGAAAACTAAAATAAATGCAAATATCCCGGTTAATTATCAAGCTATTGAAAAAACGTACAAATAAAAGCATTAATAGAACATTTAATTTGCAATAAGATTGGCTCTATAACATTTTTTGATCCAACGCTTAATAACGGAGATATTCGAATTTTCAAATTCCCAACTCTAAACTCCGTCTCCTGCTGGCCGGATCTCAACGATCTTGATCTTTAGTTTTAAATAAAACGTTTGTATAAGAGTTTGGTAAAAATCAAACAATAATTGCGACCACTAGACCGTTAACAGACATACATATATAGATAGTTATTGTTTTGAACGGACCTCATTTTCGTCATATCCTAGGATCGATGGACATTCGAGGTCATTTTTCGAAAATGGCGTCATGGATGCACTTCCATAGCTGATTTCCTTTAAGGGAAATCTACTAAAAATATGTGGTTTCGCCTGATTGAGAAATGCATTCTCCGTTTAGAAACGAGATTTTCCGGGAAAAAACTGAAAAGTTTGATTTGCTTCCTTAATAACAAATTACATGTAGTATACTTTTTTGTTGCTCTTAAGGTCCACTATCACATTTTCAAATCTTGCCTCTGTCCCGTTGCACTTCTCATAAATAAAAAATTTTTAACTCATTCTGACCAGATTAGGTCGTAGGGATTTCAAAATGTCAAAATGAATGGTTCTCTTTTTTCCATTTTTAATTAATAATGTGAATGCCCATGTCATTCAAAGAATGGAAAAAAGTGTTTGTCAGCCCCGATCAACCTTGGTAATTTAAACTTAAACCTTGTAGAATTTTATTTATTTTAGCGATAAGCATCAAGTGCTATGAGGAAGAAATAATCTGTTAAAAAAAGAACAGTAACATAATAATAACAAACATATTTATTGAATTTTTAAAATCTTTCTGCACATCCTATTACAAATGCTACTTAAACTAAGCAGATTTCAAAAGAGATTTTGAAAAGACCGATTGGATAGTACGCCGCTGTTTTCATCTCAAAGTGGATTTTCTATTTCTGTAAGAAAAGGGGGTCTCTGTAACCTCAACTTTAAATTTAAAATAAGTAGGGGTCAAATTAGTGCTGATAACAAAAATACTGGGAATAACACTTAATATTCCATTTGAGAAAAAGTATATATATCAAAAATTGTAAGACATTAAATGGTTAACAAGACTGGTTATGTAACACTTCATGATAAAGGATATTCGACTTTTTTATTTTGTAACTAGGAATATGACTGTTTAAGATAAATCAGCTTATTATTAATATGAGGTGAGTAGGAGTGGGGTTTTATTTAGGGCTGACATTTAAAAAAATGCAAATATCTTGGTTAATATTTGAGACAGTGAATGAATGTTTAGAGTAACAGTCATAGTAAATTACCTAGATTGATTTTGTACAATATTTTGACCCAAATCAATATAACGGAGGTACTATGAGTTTTTTATGATTTTGCATCCCTTTTCACCCTCTCCCCACTCCCTTAATCTTATGTCGGCCGTTAACTTCATCTTTAGTTTTACTTGGAATTCTTAAATATAGAGTTTGTTAATGATCTGACGAAAATGGCGACTGCTTACAGACAAGAATATATATATATATATATATATATATATATATATATATAAATATAAATATATATATATATAAATATATATGTACGCGTGTGTGTAATTTTTTACGGACCTTATTTTCGTTTTTTCCATGGAAGGATCGATGGACAAAAGCGAGCTCAACTCCCACAAGGAAAATTTGCCAAAAAGTAAAGATAATAAATGTCAGAACTTATTTTCTGTATTCTCCATTCATTGACATGCTTATACGATAGTAAGTACATTATTAACGTTTTTTTAATGAATTTATCTACCCTATATATGAAAATTTCTAGTCCACCTTCAGGCTAGAGGGACCATCATCCAAATTCTAGGCTAGTAGTCTAATAACGGGTTGTCCGGGCCAACCTAGGGATTACACAGATTCAAATCTATACTTGTTTAGTCTGTTTTTACACCTCTTTCAGGATTGAGTGGTAGTAATGATATAGTTGCTAGCAAATTATAGGTGTGTAGTGCTGAATAAACCGCTGCTTGAATCATTCACCAGAGGTCATATGGACAAGTGTGTGGTGTTGTCGGCTTGGCCTTCGACATGTTCTTGATCCACCTAGTAATTTTCTTTATAATATTGTTTTAACACTTACTTAATGAGACATTTCACTTTTAAAACTAATTCTTTTTTAAGTTAGACTGGTGCTATGAAGTAAAGCCAAACTTTAACTATATCACCTTTATTTTATATTTGAAATTCGTCTAGTGAAGTAAATAGCTATTTAATACGGCGTGGGGATACCAGTCTAGCATTTTGCTACGTAAAACACGAATTTAAAAGAGAAATATAGTTGTTTCAAAGAATACTTTTGACCTTATTCTTTATTATAAAATATTCATTGTTACTGTATTGTTAGAATAAGTGCTTTCTTAAAGGTAAATGATTGTGATGAATTATCATATTCGAAACACCAATGCCGAATAACGTTGGTAGTAGTCACGTAACCATTGTAACAGTTAAAAGTTATATAAACTCGTGGTTGTGTCTAGCTATAACCTGCCCCCCCCCTGCTTTAAAATTTACTAATGATTTTGGAGTGAGTGCGGGCTAGTGGCAACACTGCGTACATAACCTGTTCATCGAGGTTAGAGGAATCACGGAGAACAAGTGAGTGCCTCTTGCGAAACTTCCCAAAAAACATTGTAAATCGTTGATAAACTTATTAAATTGTTTTGTTCACTTCTCTCTTGTTATTCTACACATTTCCCACGCCAAACCATTTTACTTTTAATTACATAATCTTTCATTTAAGCTCGTCGTTAGCCAATTTATTCAAGTCATTAAAAATACTAAATTATGCGACCGTCTCAAACAATTATTATTGATTGCATGTCAGCTATTGACGTCATTAATGCCAAAACAACATATTTTCAAACCGTTGCAGAACTTTACGTAATAGATGGATGTGCGCAACAAATTTTGATGAAAACCATAGAGGAAATGACATTCTCATGTAAAACACAATAACAAAATAAATGATAAATAAATTGGGTGTAGCTGGTTAAGGTTTTTAATTATTGAATGTATCTATTTGTGAACCCTTGCTAAAAACACTATCAAATACAACTCTTTGATCCTTATTATTCACTGCACATAAAATGTAGAGATTAAGTTAGTCTTCTGAATTAAGTCATTGGTCTTAATAAACTCGATTAACCAAGAGTCATTGGTTCGATTCATGTGTGGGCAATAGGAACTCATTAAATGAAATCTTTAGATCAATGTTGGCTAAACGGGAGGTAACCTGTAGATAACCCGTTCCAATTATCCTCAGTAGCTATGTTAATTCATGACTAATTGTAGTTCCATGACACTAGTGCGATTCGGGCCTTCCCAGATTCAGAAGCATAAATAACAATAATAATCAATTGCCAAACACAAATAACAATCAACATATTCATTAAAATCGGTTTTTAATTTGAAACCACAATTTTGGAACATTTTATGAGTGGACGTGGTTTGACCTTATTATCCTTCCGCTGATGATGGACCTCCACTAGTTATCCCGACGTCCGGGGGAAAAAGAAGTATATTTCATATATCTATTTGTTTAGCGTTTTTATATTCGACTAAATACACTAATAACAAAACTATATAAAACCACTTTCTCATGAAAAATGAGTTCTAACCACACTTATTTTTGTAAACATTAACTATTAACATTTTCAGGAAATAAATATGAAACATATGGTCTTTAACCACTACTGCTTTTCATTTCTCATTTAGGTCTTTTTGATGTGTAAATACTTTTGTTGTGACTCAATTGAATAACCCTCTTCTTGAAACAAAAAAATACATTTTACCTTTTTGCTTTAGAAAGATTCAATCTATGTCTTAACCACCCTGATGGGTGGTAACAACAGTGATAAGAACTCAAGCAGAATTTCAGCAATTGAAGAGTGTTTCGGAAAGTCTGCGCAACCTCTGAAATGCCAAGGTCGAGTGCTTCTCGCAGAAGGAACACTTAAGATAAAGTCTTCAGAATCCTTTATACGGAAACAGTTCTTCCTCTTTAACGATATTTTAGTTTACGGTAGCATAGTCGTTCCCAGGGCGAGGTACAGTGATCAAGTGATCATACCACTCGGTGAGATAAGACAGGAGTCGCTCGAGAACGAATGCGGTTGGGCCATTAAAACAAATTCTTCTGAAATAATTTTGTATTCTTCAACGCCAGCAGAAAAATATGAGTGGATGTCACGAATCTACAAATCCGTAAAGGAGTTGTGTGGGGACGATGAAAATTTTTCATTTCCCGTTTGGGTTCCTGACTCTGCAGCGCACGTTTGCATGCGTTGCAAATCGAGCAGGTTCACCCTACTCAAGAGGAGACACCACTGCAGGAACTGTGGGCTCGTCGTTTGTGCCTCTTGCTCTCGCACTAAGTTCGTACTCCCGGATATTTCCACGGAGCCGGTCAGGGTCTGCTCCGCATGCTACAAAACCTTACAAGATGCCTCGCTAATGTCACAGTCGAGAACCAGATGTTCATATGGTATCGTATGTAAGGGAACGATTGAGCATTATGATTCGATTACTGATTTAAATAAACTTGAAGCTGAAGACCTCGATAGCATTTTTTATCGGTGATATAATTCTAAAATCAGACGCAGTCACCATGTGATGTAATATTAAACGTGTTTTGCTATTCATAGAATCCTCTATTTTATTGCTTAACTATAACCAAAAGAATTATTTATTCTCTAGTATAAGCGTGCTAGTTTCTCTGTGTGATGAGTAGCACGCAATAGAGTTGAAATACTCTAGATTACATAAAATTCCAGAAAAAGACGTTCAAATATAACAGTAAGATTGAAAGCAGTTCTGAGACAATTATTGCTGTGGTTCTACCTCCTCTCATTCGTAAGTATTCAGATATCTACAGCAAAAGAATTTTTCCTTTTAATGTCTGCTTCAAAATTAACACCTAATGTATGAAAGTAAGGCTAATGGAAATCTGATTGCCGCCGATTACCATCTTTTTCTCTACAGGGTGGAATGAGGTGTTTTTTATGTAGAAAGCCTGTGACCTAAGAATGGCCCACACTTTACAACACATGGTTACTCAGATCTTCTATGCATCTTTTAAAATTTTACGGGAGAGAAAATGACCCTACTTATAACTGATATCCACTGATTCTACTTTATGATATTAGTGCCTTGTTTAAATTGCCCCCATTTTTTTTTTCATTACAGGTAGTTAATTTGGCTTATTGAAAGAAGTTAATTTTCAAAGAAATATTACACGACATCATTGTACTAATTTGTATTCACTTAAATATCCATAATAAGTTAGAAAAATAATACCATATAATAAATGTACAAATATTTTATACTGAGGCATTCTATTTGCTGGTATTTTCATTCAAGCATTAAAATCCCAAGATTTAACACAAATTTTTTCATGCCGTTAAAAACCGATTCAACCGACCGAATTCATAAATATTATTTATCCCTTCCACAATTTCTTGATGTCTTTGTTGATTTCATTATATGAAGTATTATGCTCAAAAAGCATCAAGGATGGTGAATGAGAATAAATGCAGCATGGATTGTGATATGGCATACCAGACTCCTCATGCCAAATGGAATTTGAGAATGTCAAATGGATGGCTGAAATTTTTAGAACGATAGAATTCCGTAGGTTCTGCCTTTGAAAATGTATATGGAACACTTATTAATTACGAAAACAATTAAGCCCAGGCAAAGGTGTTTTGATGATCTCGAATACGCTTTTCGAATAGTCTGTTTAGGTAATTTGAGAATCCTGTTCAAAACCAGTAAACCTGGTTAGGTACCAAGAAAGTATCGTATTACAACTGTCAAAAGGTCTTCTGAAAATGTGACGAGTATTAAATTGAAGGGTTACGTGGACGAAGGCAATTAGTTATACGATTGACACAATTGAATTATTGCTACAGATAATAGTGCTGTGATATATTTTTAATTCTTCCCCCTCTATTAAAACTTTTGTAGCACTTAAACAAGAGTAAGACATTAGGTACCTGTTTTATTAAATAAATGTTCAAAATTCCAATTTTTGAACACGGTTTTTCTTCAAAACCCGAAAAAAAGTCATTTGTCACCTTCAAAGAATTGCTTTTGAAACGACAAGTGCCCAACCTTCATAATAAAAAAAAATCATTCTGAGGAAAATTATCAAAAGAATAATTTAACGTTCTAAAAAAAGTGTATTTTGTTTTTACTATTCGTTAATCGGTTAGAATCTTTATTTTTGTTTTTTGAAGAAAGAAACAAGTCGGCCTTTGACACTTATTGGATCTGAAAAAGTAAGCAAAGGCCAGACCTTGTTAACATATTTTTGTAGTCTTGATTTGTTCGTAGCAAAACAGCAAAAAGAAGAAATATAAGCGATTATTGCAAATACCTGTATAAAGAATGTGTCGGGAAATTTATTAAAAAAAACAATATTCTTTATTTAAAAAAAAATAATTTATCGGCTTAAATTTCAATTTGTGCTTGGTTTACGTACAGCTGGTGGCAAACGAAAGGTCACGTCTGCCAGCAATTCATGGCATTTCATCGGATTCCTGGCTATCGTCGGTATTTATTTATTTTTTTGCGATTCATATTTCATTCCTGATCGTTTCCTTGTTTCTCAAATCTAAAAAAGAATATTTGAAATAAGAGCAATATTTATATCTTGTGCTGCCATTTAGAGAACTGTAAAAAAAAAACAAAAAAAAACCATTGCTTTTGACTCTTTGCTTTATAAAGTTAGCAGGTAATCATCATTCTGTCGGCCTTAATATTGTCAATCCGTACCATGCTTGGCATTCAGTAGAATTTAATTAATCTCTAACTGATTGGAGTTCCTATTAAAATAATATGTTTAATTATAATTTGAAGATTATTATTGAAATAAAATATGAAATTTAAATACATTGCATGAAACTGTTAGTAAATTAAGTACAGATTAACAGTCAAATGTATTGTAGATTTCCGTCGAAGTCAACCTGAAGGCAGATAAAAATAACCTTTCACCTTTCTACTTCTTTCTTTGTGTGCAGATCAAACAAGAAACGTGTTGATACAGTAGGAACTTGTGTCCGGATCTTCTTCCTTGTTTGCAAGGTGGTTGACCGATGAAGCTCTAGACGGGAGGGCCAACACAGCCTATATATCGTTTCCGTGTTGTCCTTCCTTTTCGCTGTCTCTAACAAAGATAGAAATTTATGGCTTTTCATCTCGAATAACGACTTTCTTTTGGTAGAAAAAACAAAATTGTGGGAGGAAGGAAGTGTTTTCTTCGTAATATTTGTAGGATGTATGTGCTATGAGTCGATAGACATACTTCCCATTATAAAATTAAAAAAAAAAAAAAAAGGAACATTTGATTATTTATTTATTTGTTGAGGCTCACAAACTACGAGATTTGCCCATTTATATAAACATTATAACTTATTACAAATATTTATTTAATGACGAATTCATTAAATAAAATCCGTAGTCCCACCCTGGCTAGAAACGATTGGTAGGCTGTAGACAACCCGTCCCAATTAGCCTTAGCATATGAGACCCAGCGTGTCAACAACAATCGGCTTAGCTTACAATCCTGCAATTTTATATAATCAGATTATAATATTCGCTTTTGACATTATAGAGATGCAATTGTGAAAAACTCATATAGACGTCAAGAAATAGATTGTAACCTTTTGTACATCTTGACAGATAATGTGTTTCGAAAGTTTCTTTAAGCAGGTATATTAGTTTTGAACAAGAATTTCTCTTTGAAAATTTATTTCTTTGAATGTTTCCTTGAAAATCTGCTTAGCTTACAATCCTGTGAGGCAGACATTTTATATGATCAGATAATTAATTATAATATTCGCTTTTGGCATTATAGAGATGCAATTGTGAAAAAGTCATATTGACGTCAAGAAATAGATAGTAATCTTTTGTACATCTTGACAGATAATGTCTTTGGAAAGTTCCTGTAAGCAGGTATACTAGTTTTGAACAAGATTTTTTCCTTGAAAATTTATTTCTTTTAATACTTATGTTTTTGGAAGTGACCTTCTCTCAGCTTATCATCTGGATTCATCTGGGCCTTCAAAAGTTTCTGGAATGTTTTTTTGAAGATCGCCTGTAGGAAAGACGCAAGCTTTAGAGGTGAGCTAAAACCTTTCAAAAGCGGCATTATTCTACGCGCCTCCAGTTATTAATTTATATCGTTATTCCACTTATATAAAGTTCGTTTTCACCTCTCTTTCTCATAGTCTCAATTAAATCATACGCCAATTTTTCAGAATAAATTATAGAAGTACAAACTTCAGTTCAATAGAGAATACTGTCTACAAAGATCAAAATATCGGTATGCAGGGGCTGTGTATACTAAGCAGATTTCACACGATCTGGGTACACTCCAAAATCGATTGCCCATTTTTCCTGTAATAAAACGCCAATTAAATGGTAATTTAAGTTGAAGCATCAGTTGGAATGGGAGTTCAAAAATGACTGAAAACTAAAAAATGCACATATTCTCTATTAATATCACAGTTGGTGAAAAAAAATTATGAAACCGCAATTGTAAAATATAACATTTTCAACAAGAATGGTTGTAAAACATTTTTCGTTTTGACTCAGAACATCAGATATTTAGGTTGTTTATTGGCTTATTGCTAATGCGAGACATGTTCGACTGGGGGATTAAAAATGGCTGAAAGCTTAAAAAAAATACAAATATGTCCGTTAATATTAGATATAGGAAAAGATGTACAGGTCAACAATTGTTAAAATAAAAATTGTAAATTTATATAACATTTTTTGACCTCATTCAGAATACATTTTCATACAGGGATACATTTCAATTTTCGATTCCCCTCCCCTCCCCACCTCTAACCCCTCTCCGCCACCTCACCCCACCAAGGGAGAACTAAGTTCAGTGGTTTGCTACCAGAGCGCACTACTGTAGCGGAGCTTATGGATCATCGAACGTCTAACGAGTACATACGTCTGACAGCCCCTCTGGATGACTAACGATTATGACTCTCTTTCATCCCGTCCACAGGCAGGCTGACAGCTTGAAATGACCCCCCGATCGATCGGGGTACAATGGAGCCCGTCAGTCTTCTGGAGACAATTGAGTTGATCACTCACAACGTAAAACTCTATTCACGAATCCCTCGAGTCTTGCTCGGGGACGACTAAGGATTTCAAGGGTCTACAATGCCAACCAATTTACATATATATATTTAATTTTGAATTTTCATCCCCCAAATCTTGTCATGAATACAGCCTCAATAGTTCATCTTAGAAAGAATGATGCAACACTGTCATTAAGTGTTCATTTATGCTCCAACAGAATGGTGTTGCTGTCTTCTAGTCGGGAAGGAGGAAAACTTTTAAATTGGAATATTAAGCATTCTTTTATCGCCTCACCACACACATACCCTAGAACGTGATGTTTTCCTCTCCTGGTGTAATGTAATGCAACGCCCTTAATTCCTTGGAACTGTCAGGAATATAAATCGCTTATGTTGGAAGTCAATTAAGGAACTGAATCGTTAAGAACCCTGAAATTAATGCTCAAGTACATCTTCCTGCTACATTCCGTATTCTCTGAAAAACAATTAAATAATTCTACAAAGTATTTATGGTTATTACTTATGAACTCCTAATCAATATTTAATTACATATTCATTTCGTAAATTATATTTGTGTAAAAATTAGAAATAATACAATTGAAATAGTGCTGTATGTGCAATAACTATTTGGGAATTAAAGGACAAAAGTGTAGAGAAAAGTTCGTCACGCAGGAGCTGCGAGTATTAAGCAGATTTCCCACGTACTGGTGTAGCACGCTTGTGATCTCATCTCACCACATTATCTCTGGTATATCAACTAAGGGGTTAGTTCCGCCAGTATATATGATACTGTTGTCATACCTGTAGGTGGAGACCGTCGTCACTGGCTGATCTTGGAGTACTGCTGGCTTGCCTTGCATCGAAAGCGCTTGCCAGCAGTACTCCAAGATCAGCGTGTGACGACGGTCTCCACCTACAGGTATGACATTTTCTCTATTTAAACGTCAAACCCCGATGAGAAGAAGAGGGGAGGGATGCGTTACTGACAGCCAAAAACAAGAAATTACGTATAACTTGGTTAATACGTGGGTTACGACAAAATGCATTGAACAACAATTGTAGAGCATCAATAGTTTAATAAGATTGGTTCTATAACATTTTACGATTCAGCTTCTCCTCCTCTAAACCTCACTATTCTAGGTCCGATTTCAGCCAATAAATAACAAATACGGTCTTTAGTATTGACTGAAACATCGGGTATGGAAAATAAATAATTTCGAAAATTGAACGAAAACACTTAATTGATAACGTCATCACAACATATTTGCATGTATCTCACAAATAAAAAGTCCGTCACGCAGGGGCTGCGTAAACTAAGCAGATTTCCCACGTGAAGTAATACAATAGAGAAATCTCCATACAAGAGCCCAACACTTACGGCAAAGGGCCGAACTAGGTTTTGGCGGGAAACTCAAAAATCCGTTACCGGCCCAAATTTAATAAAAATGCAAATATCTCGGATACTATTCAAGATAGGGAATAAATGTATAGAACAATATTTATAGTAAATTTACTTTGTAATAAGATTGATTCTATACAATTTTTCGATCCGACGCACAATAACGGAGATATTTCGAATTTTCCGAAAATCCCCCCTCTAAACCCCCCCTCCCACTGGACCGATTTCAGCCATTAACGAACTTGATCTTTCTTTTTACATAAAACGATTAAATTCCGAGTTTGGTAACGATCAATCAAAAATTGCGACCGCTAGAGCGTTAACAGACAAATATATATATACGTCGTACTCATGACGCGAGTATCGAAAAATTTCTTCAAATGTCCATCGATCCTACCCAGGAGATGACGAAAATGAGGTCCGTTCAAAATTATATAGATTTGTCTGTTAACGCTCTAGCGGTCGCAATTTTCGTTTGATCGTTACCAAACTCGATATTTAAGCGTTTTATGCAAAAATAAAGATCAAGTTCGTTAATGGCTGAAATCGGACCAGTGGGAGGGGGGGTTTAGAGGGAAGGATTTTCTAAAATTTGAAATATTTCCGTTACTATACGTCGGATCGAAAAATTGTATAGAATCAATCTTATTGCAAATTAAATTTACTATAAATTATGTTATATACATGTATTCTGTTTCTTGAATATTAACCGAGATATTTGCATTTTTCTGTTTTCAACTTCTGAGATGAGATCGGCCAACTTCGGGTCTAGTCGTGAGTTTCCGTCAAGAGCTAGTTCGGGCCGTTCCCGTAACTGTTTGACTCTCTATTCTGAAATTTCTCTATTGTAAAACTTCACGTGGGAAATCTGCTTAGTTTACGCAGCCCCTGCGTGACGGACTTTTATAAATGTTGATTTGTACCCTTTTTTTTTTACCTTTATTTTTATACGAGATTTTTTTCATTTTCAACCTTTTATTAACCCTCACTTTTGGGCTCATTAACAATAAACGAATATAAATGGTCTTATTCCAAACTTAAATGCCCAATATTGTTTTCGCCAGATCTTAGCTGGATAAGATACATGGCGTTATCAACAGTCCTTATTGGCTACCCACTTCTACTCGTAGGATTTATATTTGGAAATTGAAAATAAACGGTAAGGTAAGATCAGTAGCATGCCGTCAGCACGTGGGAAATCTGCTTGTGTTTCGCAGACTCTCTGACTTTTCACCACCAGAGATTAGGAAGTATAATGAAAAATAAATTCTTTTAATAATTTCTTCTTTGTACTTTCCTAATTGTAAATCATAAGCAACGTTTGTATGCACATTGCATTAATGCGTCCTATATAATAGCGTGAAAATGACAGGCAAGTTCTTCTTACGATAATTAAACTAGTCTTGACGCCGTATCACGATGTGCATGCATGGTGATTTGTTTATTCAATCGAGTCATTGATCTCCCTGGGTATCCATTTTATAGGCGTTTGCTTTATTTCCCATCAGCTGGTATTAACTTCTGATGGTATCTCCAAACCAGCTGATACTGCTTTGGCGATGAATAGGTATACAGCCGAAATCCTCTTTATCATGTTTTATGATAAAGAAACCTGTGAACATTATTCAGAATGAAAAAGACTAATTCTTATCATGTTTACTACAGCTTAAATCTATTCTCCTACATTCATGTTAACCCTCTTCTTTTTTCGGATTCATCTATTCTCTCTATTCCAAAATAACTAGTAGTTTTGAGCGGTTGGAGTGATACAGCAGTTACGAATCCACATTTTACTGCTCCCCTCAAGTACCTTCTTGTCTTTCTTCTTTTCAGCATCGCACAGCTATGACTTCTGACATTATATACGTTACTTAAAACGAATTTGAATACGCGATTCACGAAAAGTTTTCTCAAATACCCACCAATACTACATAGAAGAAGATGAAAATGAGGTCTGTCGTTTGCGCAACCCCTGCGTGATAGACTTTAAACTTTATTCGGTGATAATTGTCAGTGGTTTGATCTTTGCTAAAAGAGGTGTCAAAAGACAGAGGTTTGTTGATCATTGTATTTTTTTACGGAATCTCCATGGTGGATGGGGTACGTTTTAAATCAATACTAAAATAACTATTTTATCTTAACTATATTCCCAAAATAGCTTGAATAATATTCAATGAAGTAACAGTTTTAAACTTTTAAATTAAATTTGTAGCATATTTTCCGTATGGGGAGGTTGCACACATGACTCAATTTCCGAAAAATTTCTTCAAATGTACTACCTAGTAGATGGCGAAAATGTGGTACACACACACACACACACACACACACACACATATATATATATATATATATATTTATCTGTTACCGCTCTAGTGGTCGCTGTTTGTGACATCGTTACCAAACTTGATGTTTAAACGTTTTATGCAAATAGAAAGAGTGGGGGGGGGGGGTAAAATCGGACTAGTGGGAGGGGGAGGGGTTTCAGAGAAGAGAACTTTCAAAATTAGAAGCTATCTCAATTCAAATGTAATGTTCTATAAATGTTGTTATATACGTGTCTTCTCTATAATGAATATTAACCGAGATATTTGCATATTTTATTTTTTGGCTATCATTACACCATTCCTACTCATGTCATATTAATAAGTTGTTATATCACGAACCACTTTATTCTAAGCTTAAATACCAAATATTTTATTCAAGAGGCCTTTATTATATACGAGATAATGGAAATTCGTTGTGTGACGACGTCATCAATTATGATTTGATGATTAACTCTAAAATGTTTATTTGATCTACCGCATACTCCATATTAAAAGATCATATCTATTAGTGGTTGAAATAGGATCTGGAGTTTAAGGGGTGGGGGGGGGGAGAGGAATTCGAATATTAAAAATATATCCGGTATTATCAGTTGGATCGTAAAATGTTATAGAACCAATCTTGTTAATACGTAACTCAAATACTATTCCTTGTTTTCTAACCTTAGTAACCTCTCCCCCTCCCTTTCTACTCATCGGATTTTTACTTAGAAATAGAGAATATTTGTTGAAATGAAGTCACATGTTTGCTTTGTGGAAAATCTGTTTAGTTCACGCAGCAGAGCTTCCACTGGGGCCTTTCAAAGCCTGGATTTCTACAGGCAGGCTGACATTCGACTCAAATAATCGACGACCTCTCAGTGAATATTTGAGCGAGGTCAGGCCTAAAAAAAATCCAACCACTTAGGGCCGAATCAAATCGGCACCTCAAGACTTCAAAGAGATTAGAGTTTCATTCTAATCACATCAGTCATCGAGAGATCTTATAAACACAATTGTTGATACCTTATCGTACAATGTACAACACGGGATTGATAGTTTTATAATTTAAGGTGTGAGACAAGTGGGGGTCAAATGCCAGCCTGGAGATAGTGACATCATAGCAGACCTCTGTTCTACACTGACAGCCTATTCCACATGCATCAATCTTATTCTGATTAATAGCTCTATGGCAACGACTTCATTAGAACACGTACCATGAACGCATAACCTCGCACATTTTCGCTCTAAAAATTGTGAAACACGCTATGATAAATGATTTAGAGGGAGTGTTAAGCGAATTTAGTTCTATCCTCATTAGAAAGAAAATTACTAATGAAGGTCATATTGAAAAAATATTTGGATAAGACATAAAATTGTGGCTAACAATCATGTAGCAATATCACGGTTGAGTAAATCCGTCCACACGAAAAAAGAGTTCTTAACATTTTATGAATGACTGGATTATCTTATGGAAAAAAAAATCCGTCACACATTGCCTGCGTTAACTAAACAGATTTTCCGTGTGTTGAAAGACACACTAGTAATGTCACCTCACCATATATTCTCTAATTCTAAATCAAGATCCGATGATTCGCAGAGGAAGTTTACTGAAGGCTTAAAACAAGAAGGTAGCAATAACTCGCTTAATATTTCAGTTACGAAAAAATGTGTAATATAACAATTGTAGGGCATCAATACTTTATCAAGATTGGTTCTATAACACTTTTCATTACAACTTCTTCTTCAACTTCTTTCATAACTATTCAATGAGCTTTAGGAGACCAAACTCTTCTCCTGTGACAAAATGTGTTTTATGTATTAGGTGCCTACATAAACTTTTATTTATTTATTACAATATACAGCATCTACTATTCTCATAAGCGGTAGATAGCTCTATAGTTCTTGGAACAAACGAGTTTCTGTTAAAAATGCAAAAAGCCTTTTGATGTATTCTTCGTCGTCCCTAAGGAGTTCTCTTAAGTTTCGATTAAGGTTCAAAGCTTTTTTTGGGAGATTGTATTTTTTACAATTGAGAAGATGTGAGACAGTAAGAAGTGCGTTACAACAATCACAGGTTGGTGGGAATAAGCTTTTCAATAAATAACTGTGTTAATTTTGTGTGTCCAATTCGGATACGGGCAAGAACAACCTATTTTCGGATTTTTCTACTTGCAGTATTCCGTCACTCAGTAATTCCTTTAAATTTTCGCAGTTTTTTGTCATGTTTCTTTGACTAGTCCGACTTCCAACTTTGAAATATGAGTTTTGGAACTCTCGTTTCCAATCATCTGGGGAGATGAAGATCATCTTTTCGAGCACTACGAGCTTACAAGTCCGCCATTTCATTACCTTGCAAACCAAAATGTGAGGGAACCCAAACAACTGATATGTTTTTTTATTTTTTGAGCTTTGTATTTGACCTTTTACTTGGTCTGTGAGGTGACATCGTGACTTTGGGTTGGAAACACTATGGAGTGAGCAGTATGAGTCAGTAGCGAATAAATAAACTTTTACTTTTCTGGAAAACTTTTATTGATTGATTATTTAAAATTAAAAAAAAATATTCGCAACAGGTATTTCCATATTTTTATAACAATTTACATTTAATTGTTAAATGTAACTTTTAAAGTTTATATATAACTGCCTCTGAATATGTGTAGCTCTATGGATCTAAGCGTAGTTGGTTGAAGGTTTGCTAGTAGTGCTACCTATCGGAACCAGCCTGAACTATTCTACTTCTCCGTGTAGCTACTAGAGTTCAGGCCCTCCTTTTCTAAAGGATTTAGAACTTGAAGCCACCCAAATTTCTTTGTAATTATTTATATATAGTAAAAAGCAAATTTAAAATTCAAACTGGCAGTATTTATTAATATATATGTTTCAGTTAATACACCACTTATTTATTCATTCATCATTACAATAATAATAAACTAGCATAAATAGAATAATTTGATGGTAATTCATAAAATGAGACATAATGATTTTACATCATAGCCATATACTATTGTATAAATACATATAAAATTATAGTATACAGAAGTTGCAACCTTAATGTATGGTAATAGACACAAATCTCACAAGAATAAATATTAGATTTACTTTCTCTTTAATTTAATTTCCTATTTTCCCAAAATCTGTTTTAAAGAAATATTTCTTGAATTCAACAATAATTCTAAAGTTCTTAAAAAATAGTTTCATAGTCATGTATTTATTCTATTCCTATAGATAACTTTTAAAGGCTTGGTCCAAGGACCAAGTACATTGGTACTTGGTCAATGATAATAAAACACAACTCGTTAAATTTTTTTTTTGTGTGTAACATATATTTTTTTTTATTAAATGATAACTTCACCGTACTTATTAATTCATTATGTATTATTATTTTAGAAATGTCATTGTATTGAAACAAAACATCATTCTACTAATTTGATTACCTCTAGAGGGGCTGAGACTTACAAGGTAATAGGATGTTATGGGCGACCAAAAACCTAAATTTTAGAAAATTACCCCAAATTAAAATGATTAAGCTCATTATCTTGTCATAAATGCAGCAGGCTAGAATTATAGTGCTAATCAGTCCATCATTATTCTTCAAGTCATCATTCTTCTTTTCAAAGGAGATAACAACTTTACAAAGAGGTATCCAAAATATATTTTTGTATAGAAATCTACACTTTTATAATCAATACATAAAATAGTTAAAGCTGTTTAAATCCAAAACATTCGAATGAGAAATGTTTATTGTATAGGACAATAGAATTTTGAAATTGGATTAAAATCCTTAGCAAATGATCTTTTTTTTTTTTTAATTTGAGAATTTTTGTTGTCTTTTTATATGGTATTTGTTTGTATAGGATATTTGTAAGGTCATAAATTATAGATAGTGATAAATCCGTCACTTGAACTTATTTATTATTCGGCTTACAATATCAGTTCATGATTTCAATGTCATCCTCATTTCCATTACTTTCTTTAGTATCTACTAACTCCTAAAATATATGGGAACATGGGGAATTGAGTTTTCTACAAATTCCAAGTTTCCGTAAAATGTAGTCACTATTATTAATGATCAGTTAGAGTTTAGTATACCATTCTTGATAAATATTTTTTCAGATTTTCAGAAAATAGTTGTGAAGTAAATTTAACAAGTGATAGGTGTGTTATTATTTATGACTTCTTCGAGAAGTGTTTAATATTCAAATTTTGAAACGCAAAGCTCTGCTTCAGAAAATAAATTTTGAATTAAGTAACTATATTTTATAATGTGAAGGATTTAGTTCTTTATGATTCCATAGCCATTCGACCAAATACACTCGAAAAATAGCAACAACAAAATTTAAATAGATGGTGTATTCAAAATTTTCTAAAACAATATTCTAATAAGACCTCCTCATTCAGGAAAGATTATATCAATTTTTGTATAGATTTTATAGCTCACTCTTTGTCAAATAATGTAGTGTGTATTTCTAAAGTTACTTACGCCCTTATTCTTGTCTACTCCAAATTAACATAGTGACACAATCTAACAACTAAGCTCTAGATTCCTTTTGCTTCTGGACTACTGCAGTTATCCACATCACTGTGGCTAACATCCAGGTAACTCCAATTGACTAGCTCTAGCGCCCCTAAATCCTCCTCCATGTGATTTAAATTGCTTTACCAACGTTATCAAGACTGTCGTCATTGCATCTCACCTTCTCCTGACTTAAAGCATCATACACCTGACTTATAGCATATTTAAATAGGATATAAGTAGTCAGATATTACCAATTTAATGATAATTAATAAATAAGAGTGAAAGGGGGGATAAATAAATACGTGATAAATGCTATAATAAATATATAATGATAAATGAATAATAAATAATGACATTTTAAATAGAAGATTGCTATAAACAGACGTTTATAAGCAATTGCCTATTTAAATAGGGAACCTTCTTTTTATCTTTCTTTTTGTAATATTGTAATGGTCAGAAGGAATACTATATTCTTTATAAATTTCTTGTAATGGCTCATTAAAGGATTATTATATAAAAAAGAGAAAAAAAATCCAGTCTATTTAAGTCGAACTGACACAACAATTTTTCCATCACGAAACTGTCACCAATAAAAAATCAACTCTTGCATATTAAAATTACTCTTCTGATGTAAGAGTGTTCTTATTAATTTATTTGTTGATTCCTTTCATAATTAAAGTGTTATTTTATTCATTTTCTTTTTTTAATTATTTCAGGTGAGTGGATTGTATTAAACGGATAACATTCTGGATAAAGTAAAATTAAATCTGACAGGTGATCTATTTTAATGTTCTTCATAACACATTAGCATATATTATTTTCTTACAATTGATGTTTAAATTATTAACTCCAATTTTACTTGTGCATGGTTCGTTCTTACGAAATGTCAGTACTATTATTAACATAAATCCTGCTATTTTGTAACTATGTATTTTTTGGGAAGGAAGGTTCAAGTCATAAATGTCTCAATTAAAGCATGGAAACTAAATAAAGCTTGAAACAAAAATATCAAAAATTCAAGTATATTATATGGAGTAAAATGTGTGATGGCATTTGTAAATATATGTCCGGAGACTACAGCTTCTATCTTAAAAAAATGAAATCATATATTTCAAGTTCCTGTGTAAGCTTTTGTTTTCGTACTGCATACCCGAAGTTCCTTACCATGTTAGACCTAGATCAAATAAGGTGACATCCAAATGCAATTATTTCCTATTGTGCCCTTGTGGATGAATTTATTTGAAAATGAAACAGTTTCCTTTGCCCCGAGTAAACTTACTGCTTGTGTGATGGTGAGTGTTGTGTTTTGTGTTCTAAAGCACTCCTTGTGAGCTATGTGCTTACCTGAAACATAATTACAGTTAAAAATTTCACTGCCATGATAATGTGTAGAGCGTTTCGATTAGTCTTAGTAGAATAAAATAGTCGTTAATTTATAATTACGATTATTAAAGAATCGTCACGCAGGAGCTGAGTAAACTTAGCAGATTTCCCACGTGCTGATATACACACCACATATTCATAAAAACAGATAAGTAGAAGGGTGGGGGGGGGGGCGCTCAATATTTGAATTACGAAAAAATGCATAGAATAACAATTGCAGAACATCAATAGTTAGTAGAACAAGATTAGTTCTATAACATTTTACGATACAACTCATAACAACGGAAATATTTTGAATTTTCGAACTCTCGCCCTTGGGGTTTAGCCTCACCATCCCTTGTCCGATTTAATCCCTTTACAAATATGATCTTTAGCCTTGACTAATTATCGAGTTCGGTATAGATAAAATAAACATTTTCAAGGAAAGAACGAAAAATCTTAATTTATGGCGTCATCATCACTTAACGTATTTCCATGTATCTCCCAAAGTAAAAGTTCAATGAAAACCATATTTGGTATTTAACCTTGCAATAAAATGGTTCATGATATGAAAGTATATTGTATATATGACATTAGTAGGAGTGGGGGTTTGCTGATGGCCGTAAACTAAAAAAGTCCGTCACGCAGGGGCTGCGTAAACTAAGCAGATTTCCCTCGGGAAGTTTAGTAATAGATAAATATACATACTGCTAACACAACGACACCGTGAATAAATACAAACGGAAATAAGAAATGTTTCATCCAATTTCAATAACCTGCCGCCAGGAAGCGTTAGGTTAGAAATGTAAACAAACGGGCCGGGCCGGCTCACACCGGAAAGAAAAACAATTACTGAAATATATCAGAATATAACACATTATTTTATTGAGAACTATATCTAGTACTGTAATTAATAATGAGTCAGAATAATTGTTATCTCAATCAATAAAATTTTAGTAGTCCAAAACTTTAAGATGGGGGGGGGGTCACCAGGGCATATTTGCATGTATCTCGTATAATAAAGGTCTCTTGAATACAATTTTTGGAATTTAAACTTCCAATAATGTGATTTATTATGTAGCAGAGTATAGTTTACTTGACATGAGTAGAAGTGGCGGTTTGCTAAAAACTGAAAAATGCAAATATCTCGGTTAATATTCAAGATAGAGAATAAATGTATATGACAATATTTATAGTAAATTTAATTTGCAATAAGATTGATTATATACAATTTTTCGATCCGATGCATAATAACGGAGATATTTGGAATTTTTGAAAATCCCCCCCTTTAAACCCCCCCCCCCTCTCTCTGGTCCGATTTCAGCCATTAACGAACTTGATTCTTTTTACATAAAACGGTTAAATATCGAGTTTCGTAACGATTAAACAAAAATTGCGACCGCTAGAGCGGTAACAGGCAAATATATATATATATATATATTTATATATATATATATATATATATATATATATATATATATATATATATATATATACAGTTTTGAACGGACATGAGTACAACCTCAATAGCTGATTTCCCTCAAGGGAAATCTGCTAAAATGGACATATCCAGTTAATAATCAATATATAGAAAAAATATACATACCAAAATTTATAGAAAATTATATTTTCAATAAGATCGATTCCAGAAACGTTTTCTGATCGACGCATAATAACGGAGATATTTTATTTTATAATTTGATTTTGTACAAGAATCCTTCATAAAAATTATGGCATTTCTTTGGAAGTTCCAAAGTTATGGTCACTGGAGAAGTTCTGAAGAAGGTTACGGGGTTGAACATGGACTGAAAAGATTCTTCAGGGGTCACAATTATTGCAAACCAAGTCTCAGTCTTCATCTCCTGGGTAGGATTGATGGATATTAAAGGAAATGTTTCGAAATTCGCGTCTTAAGTACAACCTCAGCAGCTGATTTTCCTTAAGGGAAACCTGCTAAAATAGAGGATACTAAAAAATAATTATGTTATAAAGTAATTAATTAATTTTCGTTAATGATGGAATTGAGGGACAGCATGTGCTATGGCTGAGCATGTACTTAAACTATGCCATTAAATGTTTAACCAAAATTCCTTACATTTATCCCTAAATACAACTATATTCTCCCAGACAGAAAGAACATTCAGCTTGTCATTGACGAATGTGGCCATTCACACTAGACTAGGGAGTAATCTTCTAATTGACTATAAATATATAGCTGCTTTAGTTCTTATCTCTTTGGAATAGAAGAAGAGTTATTGAAATCGATTCTTGGGCAGCCAAGCACATAACCCTTCTCAGCCATTACTGAAATTTTGAAACTTTTGGACATTTTATATGACATTCGTATGTTAATGACAACAATTACAGGATATTTTAATTTAGTCTAATTTTTGTATTGCATAAATTTCAATTCGTATTAAAAAAACTATGGTAAGTATATCTCATTAGAAATATGTTTTCCTTCGTCATCTTTGTTGACTAATCACCATTGTGGGTGGATCCCGCGTGGTAAACCTAGAGTGGCGGGTCGATTCCCACCCTGGGCAGTGGAAATTTATTTGGTGACGAACTAACTAAATAAACTCCTTGGGCCCACCCTGGCTAGAAAGGGGTGGTAGGTAACCTGTAGATAACCCGTCCCGATTAGCCATATTAGCATAAAGTGGACGTAAATAATAATAAACAATAAACATTCTGGGTGGATTATAAAACTCAAATAACAGACTTTACACAGATAAATAATTATATTACAAATTGGGATTTTTGGTTTCAATATACCACGAGAGTAACTGTAAAGATAAAGTGTGACAATATGTTAATATTCGGCAATAAGATTATTCCGGACTGTAAAAGTCTCAATTTTGGACAATTCATGAAGCTTTCTATTACGAAGTCTATATTTAAATTTACCACCTCAAAACTCCTGATTACTAACATTTTCGATTTGAAGCACCTCACGTTTTATGTAAAAATAAAGATCAAGTTCGTTAATAGCTGAAATCGGATCCGGGTGGGAGATTAGAGGGGAGGATTTTCGAAAATTTGAAATATCTTCGTTACTATACGTCGGATCCAAAAATTGTATAGAATCAATCTTATTGAAAATTAAATTTACTATAAATTTTGTTATATACATTTATTCTCTATCCTGATTATTAACTGTTGATATTTGCATTTTTATTAAGTGTGTGCGGATAACGGACGAGATGAGATCGGCTAACTTCGGTTCTAGTCGTGAGTTTCCGTCAAAAGGTAGTTCGGCCATTTCCGTAACTGTTCGGCTCTTGTGAAATTTCTCTATTGTAAAACTTCACATGGGAAATCTGCTTAGTTAACGCAGCCCCTGCGTGACGGACTGTTTTCGTCATCTCCTGGGTAGGATCGATGGACGTTTGAGGACACTTGAAAATCGCGTCATGAGACCTTAATCGCTGAATTCCCTTAGGGGAAATCTGTTAACACTTAAAACTTGGTATATTGTTTTCATATTGTAGTCTCTAGAAGAGTTCTTGAGAACTCTTCTAGAGACTACATGAGTAATGCTCTTGGAATTTGTCGACTGCAAAAATATTAGGGATATTCCTCCTGTAATTCTGAAATGTCAAAAAAAAAAAAAAAAAATATTATTTTATGGGATTTAATTCAGTGTGTGTGTGTTTGGTAGCCGACCTTACGTTAGCTTGGCTTGCAGATCTTTGCAGTCCTGTGTTCCTCCATGTTCCTCCTTCTAATAATTTGCGATATAGTTCCCTTATCTGTTTTACTAGCGCCAACACCATGCAATCTTCGCCCGCGCTGATGATCTAAATTGCACCCTTTTTACACTCATACTACTTTCCTCAAGATAATAGTTAAAAGTAGTCACGCCATAACATCCAAGGTCATCCGGGATCAAATGATATTAAAGGCTTGGAATCGATAAGTGGAGAACAACTTTTATAAGTCAACATTTGTTCCAAAACTCCAATAAAGGAGTTAAAACAGGCATAAGACTTATTTTGGAGAACGGAAAAGTAATGTGAAAAGACTTCTTTTTTTTAATTGTTGCATTAATACTAGTAATCTAAATACATCACACCCTTAAGGTTATCACAAAAGGATATATAAATGCCTAAAAGAAATTTAAAGAAAAATCTAATTTAGAAAATACGGAAGAGATTTTTATTGAAAATCATATAAATTCATTGTAGCTGTATATTCAGTTAATGCTGAATACTCTTTGACAAAATATTTGAATACATCTTTGGGCATTGTTATTCATTTGTGTTAGTCAGGCCATTAGAAAAACCAAGAGATTACTGTGTAGTCAGAGGCCCATTTGAATTGCGGAATCAATGTTTGAACCTGTTCTTGCCAAAACAAAATGGCGGAATTTCCCATGGTCAAGGGACATCCTAGAGATAGCGCTTGCATGCTAATTATTGTCCTGTATCCTCCATGGAATGCTTAATTTCTACAAAGAGTCTTAGTTCTGACGTAACAGAATAACAATCAGTTAATTGTATTTAAATTAAAACCAAATAATGTATTTTTTTTTGTTAAATTATCTGATTGCTGATCTTTCATTTTAGAATTTAAGCATTCCAGGGAGCATACAGGGCAATAACCAGTATGCAAGTGTAGTTAGTTAATGGTATTTAATTAAAAACAGTTGATAGTTGGCAATTGCTAAGAGAAATTAGCCATAGTTTATTCAGAAATTAAAACTTTGTTGAAGGTTAATTTACTGATGCAAATGTTTAGAAGAATAGCCATTTTCTTAACAACTCAAAGAACGTACTTTATTGTATATAACACTAGCTAAGGTACCCGGCGGAAATCATTTGAGGCTGAATGATGATGGCATATTTTTGGGCTTTACTTTGTACAATATTTTTACATTTTCCCGTCTCAACGATTAGGATTTACACCCGAGTCCGGTGTGCTGGGGATATGTTAATAATAAAAATATTTCTTATGTACTTAATTCAACAAATACACAATATGTTTATATTACCCGTTTCCAGTGCATGTATCTTTTTTTATATATAGCAATCATGGATTTTCACATTAACCATATTATTCATAATCATAGAAAGAAGTCTGCATTCCGAACCATCTATAAATAAAGTTTTTAGCGTAAGGAACTCATTTATACTTTTGTATACGACAAAAGTGTGTATGACAAAAGTTACTCCAAATAACAAAATAAACATCTTTTGTTATGTGCATGTTTGCCGAAAAACCAATAGGATACGAAATATCGTTATTTTTAATTTCAGATCTCACTTATAACCCCTACTCCTGATCGTCTCAGAGAGTATTAATATAGCCAAAACCTAAACGCGGTTAGTAGTATTTATTTAATTTATTTAGGTGTGTCGCAATTTAAGCGATTCACACATTTTCTTGTTGTGATTCTAAAATAGTAAAGGTAAAGCCACCTTATAAAAACCAATAAAAAAGGTTAAAAAATCTACAGAGGTAGGTAAAAATACAGTAATTTATTTTTTCTCCAGTGGATATTATTGCAGTCTATTTATTATTATTATATTATTTAATGTTATATCTGGTTGTAAATGTGTGTGTCTTTGAAGTGTTTCATGACTTTTGTAATGTATGGGCTGTCGTCGTGTAGTAGTTCAGATAGTTAGGTTAGTAGTAATATACATACCAAGTTTCTTAAAATTCGGTTCTTTCGTTTACGATTCTCTAAAGGACATACAGACAAACATTCATTCTTATATATAAAGATATAGATTTCTCATGTTAATTAGGCTCGTCTATAGTCATAATTAAAAAAAAAACATATGATGTAGTTTAAAATACAAATTATTTTCTGTAGCCCAGGTTAGCCATGTGAATTAAAGCGTTAACCTTTTTAATTTAAGCGGTTACCGCTGATCTCGCATGGTAAGCCTATATTAGCGTGTTCGATTTCCGCCTGGGCAATAGGAATTTATTTGATGACGAACTCATTAAATAAAATCCATAGCCCCATCTTTGCTAGAAAAGGGTAGTAAGCTCTAGATAACCCGTTCCGATTAGCAACAGTAACAAAGCAGTTTTTTTTTTTTTTTTTTTTTTTTTTTTTTTTTTTTTTTTTTGGTTTAGCACAAAAAGATCTGTTATCCCAAAAGTATAATAAATGAATCCAGGAGATGAGGAAAGAACATTGAGTAACACACCGATCAGTGATGGGTCCGACTAGGGCAATGGGCACGGCCATTTTGTTCCCTTAACCAGACTAGACCTGTATAAAAACATTGGATAGAATGTCTCACTTCCATTGTGAGATATTCTGAAGAAGCTAACAGCATGCCTAGCGAAACGGTTCTACAAAATACCATGATAAAGTCAATGCCAGAAGACCTTTATAATCATGACATCGACCATGGACTTCTAAGACGGACATCTATTATGTTAGATGGCATTTTTTGTTCCGAAACATTGGTATATAAATATCATATGTCACTGTCAAATTAAATATTTGTAAACAAAGTGTGGCAAAAAAACATTTTGTTTATATAATTTAACAGGAGTACAATGAAATCACGTAGGTTCAAAATCAGATATACCTTAGCGTTTCAGGCTGTTTTAACCTTGGGATTTAGAACCTTTTTCTCTTTAGCTCACCTTGTAATTCCCTTTTAATCTTTGTTCAAATTTAATTCCGACTAATGAATGATAGGAATCACAATAAGATCCTCCGAAGCTACTAACAACCTCTATTTCTTATCGATCAGTACATGATCAATCTTTATCTTTCTCTATCTCAAAGGCTATGTAAAGAAACTTAGATGTAATACCAATACCAACTGAAATTCATTATAGCCTGTGTCTTGAATATTATGCCCTCTTAATATTGGCTGAATCTGAGGCTAGGAATGGAGTCTCATATTGGAATGTTGTTGAATGCCATCATAAAGCTGCATGTTGTTCAATCATAGCACGTTGTTCAACCTCATAGCCTAAACCTCAAGTTCCAATTTCTCATAGAAATCATTCTCAAGGCCTTTAACCTAAGGTGCATTTGCACATTAGCCATCTAGAAATTGATCCATCAACCCTTTATTTGTACACTCATTTATCCAGTCATAATTGGGAAAAATAACTTCCTGGACCTGGTAATTGCTATGAAGGCATTTCTTTCTGTGTAATTGACGCCATTCCTTCACCTGTAGAAAATTGTCTACCCATTAAAGGTGTGTTCACCATTCCCTTTCATCTCACCCCCTCTGATGATTGTTATATCAACATTGAACTCTTTAAACTTTTTCTAACACTGTTTGAAAGAATCCGTGGGGCGAAAGTCCTAGAACGTCCGGGTGTTAGAGGCAAGTTATTGGTTTTGTAATCTTGTGATTTTACGTAATACAATCGTTAACCTAACTCATTACCTCCGTTTACATCGGAGGACCAGCAAAAAAACTCCAACAGGTGGACAGGTGGTCATCAAGCGTAAAAGCGGGAGACAATACTCAGTTCACCATTCAGAACTTCCCAGTATACAGAGTACACCCGAATTCAAAATCGACACGGGTATTTATACTCTGAATAAGTGTGGAATAATTATTTAGAACTTCGGGAAAATATTGACTGTACAATATCCCTAAATCATCCATTCTAGCAGATGTTTCGATGAAACGTCAAAAAAGGTTGATCGACAATAGCAGATGTTGAAGTTTACATACCAAAAGATCTAAGATTGGAATGCCAGTTAGTAATGGTGAGGGTCTCCTATTTTTGAAAGACAATACTTGCCCACATCTTTATCAATATTTAGATTTTATCTTCTGAAAAAGCAATATCACAGAACTTTTAGTCACCTAACTGCTAGACTAGATATTTTCGCATACGTTATTATGGCTATTGTCCAATAACATTGTGGCCGTCCTCACCGCCTGCCTACATTATTTATTGATTAATGTTTTTCTATTCTATGTTTTTAATTATTAACTTTGTTTACTCTTGACTTTAACCTTGTTCTTGTTTTCATTCCGTCATGTTCTGTACGTAATATATTTCTTTAAATCCACTTCGTACCTTTTTCATTAACTCGCGCTATAACTTCAATATACTCGTATAATTCAAACATTTATATTTTATTTAGAAATGTAAATCATCTGCAATAATTCCTATCATTTAAACCATGATATATTCAGACAAGTTTATATTTTTAAACAGCTAAGGCGAGAACCAAATTCACGACTATAGGTTTACCAAATTCATGGCTAACCTCAGCCACCCATACGTTATTTATTTTATTCATTAAAATCCACTTTATGCTACGGTGGGTTATCTACAGGATGCCATCCTTTTCTAGCCAGGTTGAGACAAAGGAAGTGTCCGTCACTAAATAAATTCCTATTGCCCAGGCGGGAATCTAACTCACCATTCTAGGTTTACCGTATGAGATTTAGACCAACGCGCTATATTATGCATGCTTATAATTCTTATTTATAATAACTCAAACATAATTTTCAAAACTCGAAATCGGTTTTGCCAGATAGATGTAATTATTCTGCAGTTTTGATATAGGGAAAAAGTGCATATTAATGATTTGTTTTACCAGCAAAGCACTTTCTATGAACCGCATCACCATCAAGTGGCATTACAATTTTTTTTTTTTTTTTTTTTTTTTTTTTGTGGTGTTAATTCATGGTCTTAACAACATAAAAAAATTGAAATACAGAGTACACTATTGCTGCCTGGTTTATGCCGTGATTTATGTCAAATTAATAAATAGAATTAACACCTAATGTTATTTATTTACGTCCACTACATGCCACTAAGGCTAATTTGGACGGAGTATCTACAGTTTGCCATTCTTTTCCAGCCAGGGTGGGAATAAGGATTTTATTTAATTCGACATTAAATAAATTCCTTTTACCCAGTTATAAAACGAATCCTCCACTCCAGGCTTCCCAAGTCAATAAGACCTCAAATTAATTTAAAACAACAGTATTAGACAGGAACAGATCAAAAATGTATAATAGTATTATAAAATTATTAGTCTCTTATTTCTGGTAATGTACTATTTTCATAAACCTGGTCAGAATAATTGGTATATAATTCCGTTCTGATAAAATTCAGCTATTAAAAGAAGATATGAAAATATGTCAATACACTAAAAAGGATATTTTTATCAGCGACAGAGTGCTTTATCCTTTTTAGTTTATTGATAAATTTTTAATGATTAAGAAAAATGTTGGATCATTTATCACATATTAATTAACTTGTTGTAGTTGTATATTTTTTAGATTTTTTTTATATTGACAGGGGGGGGGGGTGGAGCTCAGACCCTGAAAGTGTTCTGTCGCTGTTAAATACAAATTTTGTGGAAGGACTGCTTTGTGTTTTCTTCGTGATATCTACTTTCCACGGTCCAGTACTTATCTTTAGAAAAAAATGGATAGAATTTATTAATTGTAATTCCAGTAAGCAAGTTCACAAAAATGTAAAAAAAAGTATACTAAAAATCTGACCTGAAGCTCCTTGCCAGCAGAATTTAATCAGACCAGAAGTATAAACCCATTAACTTTTGTCTTTTCTTTGTGATAAATTGTAGTTGATATGTGTACAGATTTATATATAACCTGTCAGCTACGTATAAATATTTCCCAATACCGTCGTTGTTGTGAGGGGGTTTATAGTAAGTTAGCTTTCTTTTCATAACTGATGATTATTTTTGTATTTGGATTAGTAGAATAGTTAAAAAGGTCTTCTGGTCGAATACAGTGGTTCGTATTGTAATCCTATATACTAAGGCATGCCAGAAGGATAAAGCGTATTTATTTCATCCTTGACATTTGCCCGGAAGAAGAGAGTCAGTCCTAGGTATTGTTAACGATGTTATGCTACCTGATGTTAGGAGTTGGGAAATTTCATAGAGCTTGTTCCACCTAATCCATAATCACTTAGAATAATTAAGCGGATGAGTTCCAGGAATCGGGCTTATCTGGAAGGAGGAAGATATATAGAAGTGAGGGAAGGGAGGTAGCGGGGATGGAGGAGGGTCAGTGATGGGCCAGCTTCGGCCTGGAGCGGTGCTGCTCCTGTTGTCGTGTTTCGCGCTAGCTCGCTGCGTCGTCCGTCTGCCCAAGTGCTGTCCTCTGGGTGAAGCACTGGTAGGGAGACCCGGGCGATGCAGGCCTCAGGACAACTTTTTGGAAGTCCGTCTGTACGACTCCAGTCTGAATCTGTCCAATGTCGAGTACGAGTTAGTCTGGAAGCCCATTAGCTGTGCTCACGGGAGATCGGTGAACATGATGGACTATTGGATACTGGAAGATGGCTCGTTGAACAGGGGTCCCTTGTACAAGACGACCTGGGCGTTCTGTTTGGAAGAGCTAGTCGAGTTTAATTTGACTGTCCCGCTGACCTGCTCCAAGGCCCCACTTGTTCCGGAGATGAGCTACGTCATAAACAGTATTGGGTACCTTCTGTCAATACCCTTCGGGCTAGCCACTGTACTTGTCTATGTTGCTCTGAAGGAATTGTCTAATCTACACGGGAAGATAGTCATATGCAGCATGTCAGCATTCACTCTCTCAGCTGTGTCTCTCACGCTTACCGGTGCTAGGATTGTAGGACCTGGCGAATATTTGTGCAAGCATATAGGTAATTATTATTACGAATCATTTTTTTTTCTTTTTTAAAACAAAGTAGACATTTTCCTTTGAACATGGTAAACCTAGAGTCGTGAGTTCGATTCTCACATTTATTTCTTTAAGATTTTATTTATTGACGAACTCAATAAGTAGAATCCTTAGCCCCACCCTGGCTAGAAAAGGGTGGTAACCTGTAGATTTCCCGTATCAGTTAGTCTTAATTTCATAAAGTGAACTTTCATAAATAACAACGTCAAAATAATAAACTAAGGTTCTTTACAGCATCACCAAATTTTAAAAAATAAAGACTTCTGGACCCTTACTCCTCCCTTCAAACCAGGATCAGTCCAAAAAAATAATAGAAACTATCATAGACATATTAATAATAAATATGTCTCATTTCACTTATTCATTACTTTTCATATAATATATTCCTTGATATTCTCCACGATATGACAGAACTACTAACTCACAGCAGCCAATGTATTCCACACATACTAACTTATCTAAAATATATAAACATTTACCAAAACATATAGAATAAAGTACAATAGATCTACAGCATGCTTACGAAGGTTTAACATGAAGAACTTTTATTACATTCCAATAGGCAAAGTACGGATACGAGAAAACCTCAACTATGTAAGAAATATTTTCCATACTTCATAGATGAAATACAATATCAAGGTTTAAATGAAGGGATAAATATTTTATTCTAAACCGAGATCATGCCTATGGAGCATTAAATAATAAAATGTTATATACTTACGTTAGAGGGCTAAGGTTCGCCATTTAATTCAGTATCTAATTCAGTTTGTAAATTTATAGTGGTGTGTTCGAGTCCCACCTGAGCAATTGGAATTTATTTAGTGACGAACCCATTAAATAAAATGTTTAATCTCCAGGCTAGAAGGATGGCAACCTGTATATAACCCGTCCTAGTTAGGCGTAGTGCCATAAAGTATACGTAATTAAATAACAATTCTTACGCGAGTAAAGAAATTTGTATTAGTAAATTTTCTTTAATAAACATTGTTAACTTTAATTCTTAGTTCTTGGCTGGATTACTTAATACCCGTAATGTAATCCTCTTGAAATAATATTACTAAGATAACTGGTTAAACTTATATCTAAGTGGGTATTTTCAAAGTTATGAATTTATTTATTTATTCCCAAGGTGGTTAACTAATTGAAGGATTGAAAAAAACAACAACAAAAAACGGAAATTCTATCTAATGCTTCAATGCCTCTCCATAGGTTACATCGATTGATTTGACATGTTACGGTTAAGTAACTTCATATCCATTATAACGATACTTACATTGAAATAAGTAAACAATCTGGAATAAATCTGCCACGCAGAAACTGGATAAACTTACAGGTTTTCCACGTGCTGCATTGAGCTTCTCATGAAATTTTCAGATCCGATATATAATAACGGAAAATATCGCATTTGTTATTTCACTCCTGCTGATATTCACCGACTTCTTTTTTATTTTGGTAAACTTAAAAAATAATCTGCTATAAGAATCGAATGCCGTCCTTGTACTCCTATTAAATTTAATATAAACAAAACGATTGATTGCACTTCATTTAAAACTATTTCACTTGGAAGTATAATACCTCGGTATTTCCATTCCAATGCATTGAATCGAAAAATGGTATACAGCGTAAATTATAGATATTTGTATGCTAAACAAAAAAGTTCCATCATAAAATATTTGTATCTATCAAACGCAGTTGATTATTATCTGCATACACTCCCCTTCCAGTCGATTTTGATCAAAAGGAGAGGTGCACAAATGTCCTTATTAAAACACTAAATATGAAATGTCAACATTTTAAGCGGTTTTTGAGCTATGCGAGATAAGTAAGTGCAGACGTCCCTCTGAACTTAATTAAACCGGGTTCTTGGAGTATCATAACGGATAATTCCGTTCAAGTCTGTAAACGGAAAATTTTGCGATTAAAAAAATCGCTTAACTTTGTACAAAAAAGTCAATACACACACACACACACACACACACACACACACACACATATATATATATATACACACACACACACACACACATATATATATATATATATATATATATATATATGGAACGAACAGCGTCTTTGTCATCTTCAATGTAAGAACCATAACCATTTGAAGAAATATTTCGAAAGCCGCGTTATGAGTAGAACCTCAAAAATCAATAAAGTTGTGAGCTGATGTGAATAATGTACGCAATATTTCAATATATTGATGAAATGGTACTTGCTCAATATTAGCTGATTTCACCACTCTGAAAGACTTATGAATATTCTTGGTAATTTACTTATTGCTAAGTCTTATTTCCAGTTAGCCTCTAACACTCTTTGAAAAGTTGCGAAAATGACATTGTTATAGGCTTGTTTACCTTTAAAGAAGCAGCATTAGGTCAACTTTTACTGGTTATGCTTAAAATGATGTCATCCAGGAATTGCGACATTGACTCCTTTCTCAAGTGACAATGACTTAGTTGCATAGCTATAATGTATCCAATAACTTACACAACAAATTAAGAAAAAAAAAAGTCCGTCACTTACTGACCGGAACTGGGAAAAATGTAAAACCCTTTTGATCTCATATCTCAACATATTCTCTATTTCTATGCAAAAAACCTATGAGTAGAAAGGGGGGGGGGGTTACTGAAACCAAGAAAGTGCGAATAACTTGCTTAATACTTGAGTAACGAAAAAATGCATAGAACAACAATTAGATACCATCAATAGTTTAACAAGATTGAGTCTATAATATTATACTATCTGATAACTGATTGTAATGGAGATATTAAAAGTTGCATGAAACGGTTTAGTATCGAGATAATAAAAATAGTATTGATAGTAAAATAGTAGTAGTAAAATAGTATTGATGACCTCATGACTCAACGAATTAGCATGTTTCTCGCTTAATAAAGAGTATTTAGGGTTAGAATAAAGTGATTCTTGATATAAAAACTTATTCTTAACATGACTATGAAGTGGGGGTTTCCTGAAGGCTGAAAACTGAAAAATCCAAATATCGAGTTCGGTAACAATACGACTCAAATTGCGCCAGATTGGTAACAAACAAGTGTATATGCATATTTATTATTTTAACGGACCTAATTTTCGTCAACTTCTAGGTAGGATCGATGGGCATTCGAAGAAATATTTCGAAAATCGCATCTTGAGTACAACCTCAATAGCTGCAAAAAAGTGAAAGAAGGAAGGATAAAAATTGTCATGCACGAGATGTTGAGTGAGTGATGTTATACTTTTAATTGAACATCACATGTGGATTGAATGATGATTCACACAAGAGTGAACTACAAATTGCAAACAACTCCATTAATAGTAGAATTGATAAAATAAAATCTATAATAATAATAACAATATTCGGGCATTTATATATTTTCTAAAACTAAGATATTCAATATTTTATATTTTCCGTCTTTATATTCCCCATTTCTCCATTTTCAGTTTTATATATATATATATATATATATATATATATATATATATATATATATATATATATATATATATATATAAAATTAAAAAGGGCCAAGCGATGGTGTTGTTCTTGTCAACTTCATTGTTTTAATATTTTGCATTAAATATAACACAAGGTCTCTTATTAGGCTTAAATAAAACAAAGCCAATTCAACCTTTCTCCATAACACCAATAAAAAAAAAACGATTTGAATTTCATAAATCTTGTTAGTAATCGTATTTAAGAAGTTGTCGCATATATGTATTTCATACAGTTGTAAATTTTGAACAATAATTTTATTTCGTGTTTTATTGAAATGAGCGTATTATTAATAAGTATGACTTCCAATTTCTATATTATTGTAGAGGTATTATAGAATAAAATACTGCACGCGAACCTCAACATTTAAAATTCAAATTTAAGCATAAAACAAAACAAAAAGACACTTATGTATGGGAATGCCAACTCAGAAGTCACGAGGTATAACAGTTGTGAAGGTCAAAGCAAAGGGTGTGTAGAATCAAAACACATACTTCAGAACTCATTGCTCAGGCTAGAGTATTTCATATTAATCAAAAGGGAACACATGTTTATGGAATTTCCCCACAGAGAACTACGTTGATAACGTTGCCACTCAGATGGCGTCCAGTGAAACAAGATCTGAAAGCTGACCATCAAATAGTTACTTATTTATTAGTTCAAATGAAACTCGCTTGGGTTGAAATGAGTATTTGCGGGAGACTGAAAGGGAAGAGAATACATATAACTCTCTTAATAGTCACTCGAGTTATGACAAAAACTGAATAAAAAGGATTGTACGAAATTTATATATAAATAAGTATACGGGAAGTTCGATAACAAAAACGTCCGTCACGCAGGAGCTGCGTAAAATAAGCAGATTTCCAACATGATGATATGATATACTAGTGATCTCATCTCACCACATATTCTGAATGAAAACCAGAATGTACGACTTACTCGCTAAATATTTGAGTTACAAAAAAATGCGTAGAGCAAAACATGTATAGCATTGATATTTTAACAAGATTGACCTTATAACAAATTTTCGATCCGACTTATAATAACGGAGATATTTTGAATTTTCCAATTCATCCCCCACTACCCACCCCATTCCCCATTTCTGCTAATAACAAATATTGTTTTTAGTGTTAGCTGAAACAGTTAAATATCGAGTATAATATAGATCAAATAAAAACTTTCAAGACAAGAATGTAAAATCTTAATTGAAGACGTAACCACACAACGAATTTGCATGTATCTCGCATAATAAAGGCCTCATGAAAGAATATTTCATACTTAAGCTTAGAATAAAGTGGTTCATGATATAAAAGCTCATTGTTAATATGACGTGACTAAGATTAGGGGTTTAGTGAATGCTGAAAACTAAAAAACCAAATGTAACGAGTTTGGTAACGATACCACTAAAACAGCGACCGATAGAGCGGTAACAGACAAGTATATTTATATGTGTGTGTAAAATTTAGAACGCACCTCATTTGCGTTATCTTCTATGCAGGATCGATGGACATTTGAGGAAAATTTTGGAAAATCTGCTAAGAATTTTAGGTTTTAAAGTTTACCCCTTAGAAAACCCCATAGTCCGATTCAAGTTAGGTAATGATCGAAAGAAATTTCTGGCTTTAAAGACTTAATATATAAATATAAATATATATATATATATATATATATATATATATATATATATATATGAAGACTGGATCTCATTTTCGGGACCTAGTAGAAAGATCGAGATATTTCTAATGTTTTGAAAGTCTGAGTCATATGTACAACTTGAATATCTAATTTATTAATTTGGATGTCTGCTAAAATACTATTCATTTAGGTTTATGTATGTGTGTGTGTGTTTACATTACACAATAATATCCTTAATGCTCGATCAAGATACTTAGGAGAGAAGTTTAAGGTAAGGTCACGAAACTGCTTTTTCAGACCCACACAATGAAAACATGTTTTAAATTTCTTTTTATGTGAAAAAAGGCAAAATAGGTCCTACATTGGTACATTATGATCCTCTTTTAGCAGATTTCCCTTAGGGGAAATCAGCTATTGAGGTTGTACTCATGTACTCATGACGGAATTTTCGAAATTTTTCTTTAAATGTCCATCGATCCTACATAGTAGATAACGAAAATGAGGTCCGTTCAAAACTGTATATATATATATATATATATATATATATATATATATATATATATATATATTATATATATATATATATATATATATATATATTTGTCTGTTACCTGTTAGCTCTAGCGGTCGCAATTTTTGTTTAATCGTTACCAAACTCGATAATTAGTCGTTTTATGTAAAAAGAAAGATCAAGTTCGATAACGGCTGAAATCGGACCATTGGGAGATATTTTGAAAATCGCATCTTGAGTATATATATATATATATATATATATATATATATATATATATATTTATATATATATATATATATATATACATACATACAATTAAAAAGGGCCAAGCGATGCTGTTGTTCTTGTCAACTTCATTGTTTTAATATTTTGCATTAAATATAACACAAGGTCTCTTATTAGGCTTAAATAAAACAAAGCAAATTCAACCTTTGAATAACAATTTTATTTATTGTTTTATTGAAATGAGCGTATTATTAATATGTATGACTTCCAATTTCTATATTATTGTAGACGTGTTATAGAATAAACACGAGGGGGGGGGGGTTTAGAGGGGAGGATTTTCGAAAATTCGAAATATCTCCGTTACTATACGTCGGATCGAAAATTTTTACAGAAGCAATCTAATTGCAAATTAAATTTACTATAAATATTGTTATATACATTTTTTCTCTATCTTGAATATTAACCGAGATATTTGCATTTTTATTAAATCTGGGCGCCTAACGGATGAGAGTTACTTTCCCGCCAAAAGCTAGTTCGGCCGTTTCCTTGAATGGCTCGGCTCTCGTGAAATTTCTCTATTGTAAAACTTCACGTGGGAAATGTGCTTAGTTTACGCAGCCCCTGCGTGACCGACTTTTTTTTTCTCCTCTAGTACAATGCCCACATAGACAGTTCCAAATGGTCAATGAGTTTGCATAAATTGAGTTATTTTTCTTTAGTATATTGGCGTTAGACAATTTATTAGCAGATTTTTTAACCGTAAGGGAGATTTGTAGTAAACCCGCTAAGAAGCTTTAAAGCTTATGAATCTTTTCAGGTACTACTAACGCAGTTTCTATCTAAATCTTTTACTTCATGGTCATTTAGGAAATCATGAGTGTAAACAATACTTACTGATAATTAAACATTGTTTTAATTTTTTATCAGCATCCTTATCATTAAAAGAACTGTATCATGATATTGAAAGGAGTGGTCATTGATAAAAAACAAATGAAAATATACAGATGTCAAAGAGGAATTCATGCAAAACACAGCTGCCTAACAAACATAAAAGGAGGATTTTCTTTATTTATTTCTTAAAAGGAGATATTTAGTCTAAATTGAAATAATCTTGGGATGATATAATATTTATTTTATGTTCCCAAATATTATTACACTGATCCTCTCATACGATAGACTGCTTCAGTTCTTGAGTTGTCAACATAATAAATTAAATAAAGAAAATATAAACAACCTCTGTTGAGACTGCCTCAAGGAAACTTCACATATTGTAGTTAATTTTATATATATATATATATATACAAATTTATATATGTATGTACCCCACTTACTACCTTCCTCCTCTTAATGGACCCCCAAAAAAGTATTTAAATATATGTTTTGGTTTTTTTTTTAAAAAAAAACCTTGTTGTCTCATAGTTTACATTTATCTTGTCAAAAGAATAAATTAGATTATGCTTATTAATGCCCTAATCCTGCTGCAGATCTGGATGTATAAAGAGAGCTTGTCTAGTGATTTGTTCATGATAGTGTGGTTCAAATTAAAAATGCATTTATAACGTTTATGTTTATTGATATTAATAAAATGTCAAGAAGTAATTTTTTTTTTTTTTTTTATTAATAATATTCTCTTTGTAAGTAGAGTAGGCAGTTAACGGAACACTGTTGAAAACTATTACTATTCATATTTTTACAAGTAAATGTCCATACATCTGTCAAAAACAAAGATTACTCCTGAGTAATTTATTGAATTATTCAATCCAAATTCTCCGAGTGGAATCCATTTCATCTCAACTACATATCACTTATAATTACTTTTTTAACATTAAACATTAAAAATAATACGAATAATAAATTATTTAGAAATGGTCATAACAATGATAATAATCACCTAAAACTACATGAAAACTGCTCACTGATTTTCTAATAACTAATGATCACTTTACGAGCTGCGACTGTTATAGCTGTGAAAATCATTGATTGAAATTTAGGTGCAAATAATGCCGAGTTCCATCACCTCTTTGGCCATGTGATTTATTACTGATCTTAATCTCACTTGTCATTATCTGTTATGTCAAATTTTTCAGGTATAAGATGATTTAAAACGGAATTTGTACAGAAAAAAAACTATACAAAAAGAAAAGAAATTGTAACAGGTTGTAGAATGAAGAGAATATTCTCGGAAAAAATTAATTAATTACGATTTGGTAGAGACGTTCAGAATCACTTTTAACATATTATTAGTTCCCATTACACTGTTTTGTGGCGTACAGACAAATCATTCCAGCAACTTAATGAATACATGGAATGTATTGAGTTCCTATCTGTATATTTTTTTCTTTTTAATTCACACCACTCCATGAATATTGTGTCCTTCAGATCTATTCCTGGTTCTTCACTTACCCTCTCGTTTAATATTCAGAAAATAGTATATGGTTTTTCTTGGTAATTTCCTTACTCCCGTGTAATTAACACACCACTTCACTAATGTCACTAGTAACAAATAAATCCAGGTAACTAATAAATTGTAATATTATGCATCTTTGGATTCACAACAAGATTCTCATGCCTTCGGAGAGTCAGAAAATATCACCTTGAAGCATTTTATGATATGATTTGTTACATTTTAAGGTCCTTAGGAACAGCGTTATTCCTGAAGGCATATTAAAAAAGAAAAAAGTCCGTCACGCAAGGCCTGTGTAAACTAAGAAGATTCCCCAAGTAGTACTATAGCTTACATAAAATCTTAATTTATGACGTTATCACACTAAGAATTTGCATTTATTTTGTATAATAAAGATATAGTGAAAACAATATTTGGCATATAAGATTAGAATGATGCGGTTCGTGATATAACTGCTTATTGTTGAGTAGGAGTGAGGGTGTACTTAAGGACTAAAAAATCCAAATATCTCAGGTAATATTCATGAAGAGAAAATGTGTTTATAACTGGATTTATAGATCATTTGATTTACAATAAGATTTGTTATGTACAATTGTTTGATGCAACGTATAGTAACGGAGATGTTTCAAATTTTCGAAATTCCCCCTCGTTACAAGAAAACCTAACATGCTCCATTTTATATTACAAACCACACCCTTCATAAAGATCTTAATATTCCATTTGTAAAGGACCTAATTCCCTTAAGATTCAGAAAATTCCACAGCAGGTTATCCAATCATCCTAATCTAGAAGTCCTAGTCCTTTCCAGTACCACTCGTCCATATTCCCCTCCACGGCGCCTCCAGAGACAATCCTATAGAAGTGTAAAGTGAAGTGATTGCAGTGGCTATTTTCTTATCAAGTGCCATTCCTCCTTAGCTCTTGACTTCCTTGCCAGGCAGGGAGAGGGGTGTAGCTTCTGTCGGGAGTGATGGAGGACGATTTACAGTACCACGTTACCAAATGCATTTAAATGTAGAATGTAATTTTCTTAATAAAATAAATAAAAATATTGTCTAAATAAAATAAAAAAATATTGTCAAAGAAATGACCTCCCTCTAGTTCAATTTCTTTCATTTTATTTTTTTTGTGACCACTAGAGCGTTAACAGACATGTATATATATATTGAATGGACTACATTTTTGTCATCTCCTGGGTAGGATCCATGGCCATTTGAGGAATTTATTTGATAATAGAGTCATGAGTACCTCAAAAGCAGGTTTCACTTAAGGGAAATCTGCGAATACGTTTGTGAAAATTAGAAGATAAATGAAGACATTCCACGAAGAATTGACTGTTCTCGAGGGATTTTCAGAAAAATTATGATGTTTACAGTTAACTGTAAAAGAAATAAGGAACTATTTACAGGATGCCACCAGTGAGATAAAATTAATAGGTATATCCTGAGAGATAATTATGAAATAAATCCGTTGGTTTGAACTTCTTTTTTCTTGAGGATAACAAGAATAAACTATTCAGCTATTAATATGGGGATTGGGATTTCCAGTTAGTACTTTACCTGTCCTCTAGGCGCACTAGTGCCAACTCGATGAGGTAAGCCGACAGCCAAAACAAACTGAATTAAACATGTTTCCAGAAAGCATTATAACTCTTAACAATAAATAATTTTCTTTGCGATAGGAGTCATTATATTAATTTTATCTTTGCCTGTGTAAAGCAATGTAAATTTTTTAATGAAATTGTGAAGCGTATTTTTACTCAATAGTTCCCAGTGATCAAAGTACATAATATAAAACGTAATAGAGAAAGATAGCCTATAGGGAAATGTCAGTAATATATTTTTCTTACACAAGAAATTTTATGTACTAAGGATCAATATCAATTCTGGACTAAAGTCGAAAGAGGTAGAAGCCGAATGTGCTAGACAGAAATAATTCTGAGACTTTCATAGAGAACAGTATTACTGGAGGACTTACTTAGGTGTGTTGGAATATGTGAAAGAAAAAAAGTTAATTGAATGAATTCACACAAAAGTATTTAAAAGAAATATGGGAGAAATAAAAATGAAAAAAATATTTCAAGAGATCATAGGCGGTAGATGAATTTAACAATCTGAATAAATAAACAAAGTCTATTTTCTTCAGATAAACGTTTGTTTTGACAGAATTAAATTTCAAAGGACCTATTTATCTTCGTACCAGTTAATACAAAAACCCATAGAATGTCAAGCACTTATCAAAACACAAAATAAAAATTATTGATTGAAAATGAAGTAAAGCAATATGGTTAAATGTTATTCATAGAATGATAAGGAATAAAGATATGTAGAACCTATTCAACATAAGTATAGTGCTAAAGAGCAATTTTTTACTAAAAAGAATGCATGGGATATATATAACTTAAAAGTGGTTGAGGACATATTTTTATAAAACCCGAAAAGTGAAAACGATCAACAATAATACCATTGAAAACACAAAAAATAAAAGTCGCCACAAAATACTCTCTCAGTTGAAGGACTAAATCAATTCAATCACTGAATTTTGTATAGAGAATGGAAGGATGTTCCAATGTCTCGAATAACATTTATAGATTTTGTAATCTGCGCCCTGAAACAAAAAATTGACTGGTCCCTGATTGGCAAATGTCGATCAAGGATAAATAATGATGATGATATTTATTCGTAGCCTATCGCCCAATAAATTAGATTCAGTCGTATTTTTACTAATTTATTTCCTGTCTCAGTTGTGTTTCCGCATCTAAAAAGTCAGACCAGATAATTGGCCTTAGGATTACTTGCAAGGATATTTCGAAGGGAAGAACATAACAAAGGTGTGAAACTTATATAACTTTCGGTGTCATGGATTTTGAATAAATGTACTAATACAGTACTCATCTTTATATATATATATATATATATATATATATATATATATAGATATATATATATATATATATAATTCTACCGTACGTATGAATGTCACTGAACTCCTCCTAAACGGTTGGACCGATTTGAATGAATTTTTTTGTAAGCGTTTTGGTGACGCCCTGGATGGTTTAGATTCACACATCAGCCCAACAGATGGAGCAGGAGTGGGGGTTGTAAGAGAGGCCTAAAGTGTAATATTTAGTTTCCTATTGGGTCTTCGGCAAATATGCACATCAAAAAAGTTGTTTATTTTGTTATTTAGAGTAACTTTTATTATATTCAATTTTGTCGTATAATAAAGTATAAACGAGATATACACTAAAAACTTAAAGTGGGAGCCAACAGTTTTATTGGACACTAACAATTGAACCGAACTTAACAAAACTCTATATGTAAATTAGTATTAATTCTTCCATGATTATAAGCTATATTCAATTTTTTAGGTTCGAACGGGAGTGGGGGTTATAAGGGAGGCCTGAATAAAAGATTTGCGATATTTTATTTTCTATTTGTTTTTAGGCGAACGTGCACATAACAAAAGTTGTTTTTGTGTTATTAAAAGTAGCTTTTGTTTTAATCATAATATTATTAAATTTAATATCCTAATCGCTTGAAATATCATGCAGGACAACGTCTGTCGGGTCCGCTAGTACTTATATATATATATATATATTTAGTATTGTATTTATAGAATAGTAGTGTTACATATTTAGAGTTGCAGATACGAACTATAATATAGAAACATTGCGGATATCTTAGTTAAATAGTAATAGGTCATAATTTATATTATTTTCTTTAGAAGCGGGGACAGTATAATTCTCAATAATAGGACAGTATAACTCTGGAGTATGGTAAAGATGGTAGATCTACGAATTTTATATAGTTATATACACATCTGTGTGGATGTGAGCGTTTTTGGCGATCCTGATTTCACTTTGTGACCTTAGATATAGCTCAGTTCCTTTACAGAAGGAAATGAACTGCTCTACCTTATCAGGCTGTATGTACTATGAGTCCCTTATCAGCATGTAAGTACATATCTTCAATATTTGTTGCGGTAACGATATCATTGTAATTATAAAACACAAATGTATTAAATGTAGTTAACAATGAGTCAAGTGTGTTGTTTAAACAAAAAATAAATTATTCCAGAAGCAAGTCTCCCTCACTGTTATTAAAAAAGAATTCTGGATTGTTTTTTAAGTAATCTAGGTTGATTCGACTACATGATATGTCACTGGATACTGTTCTGAAAGATTGCGTGAGATGTACAGAACTAATCAGAAAAAAAGCTCTCTGGAGTTTTATGTTTGTCAGATTGAGGTTACTACACTATCAGATGGAGTTCATCCAGCTTCTGTAGATTCAATTAGAAGAGATTTTATCGCAAAAAGGCCTTGCAAGATGATCTAATTACATAACAGTTGCTTTTAGAAGCCAAGCTAAAGTCTCTATCACTTTATGATCTCTTAATGGGTAACTCTCATTAAATTCTGTTCATTAAGCACAAAATGTTTTAACATTCTCTGAGAGAACAAATGGACGCCTTCTCCGTAAATTAGATTGAGTGATATTTTCCAACGTTTACGTTTTTTAGTTTTATTCCCCTTCCCGTTTTTCATGTTAATTAATTCATTTATAATATCACCTAAAATTAAGACAATGGTTTGTATAAAAACCTTTTTCGTCATCTCCTGGGTAGGATTGATGAACATTTGAAGAAATGTTTCGAAAATCGCGCCAAGAGTACCACCTCAACAGCTGATTGCCCTTAAGGGAAATCTGCTAAAAAGAAATAATTCATTCCATTAGTAAAAACATTAATAATAATAGAATATTTATTTCGGTGTAAAATTAAAGCTCACAATTTTATAGCAAGGAGGAATATAATTCTCCTTTTCTCCTACCATTGGTTATTAAATATTACATATATACCACTTTATATTACGTATTTCATTATAATAAATGTCTCCTGATTTACCTTGTTTTGTTATTTTACAACTCAAAGAATCTTTAACTCTACTCAGGAATCTTATATTAATAGAATATATAAGATTCCGGAGCAGAGTTAATAAAATACAAGTTTAATATCCACATTAAATTGTATTAAAATAGACTTCCTTTGAAACAATATAGAAGATTCGCGGTTTTAAGACTAGGAAGTGTTAAAAATAACTTATGTGCAGTATGTTAAAGTATTCCGAACCACTAATAAAATAATATAAATAAATGTAGTTTTTGTTTTTTATTTGTGTTTGTGTTTAAGTTGTCACATATCGTGGGTTCGATTCCCGCGCGGACAATAGAAATTTAATTAATGTCAAACTCTCAGAACTAGCTCCTTATTGATCAGGATCAATAAAAAAAAAAAACCTGGTCCTCTACTAGTGTTTTTATTTATTCAAAATGCACTTTCAGTGTCACGCGCTCCATCATCAGTGCCTGATTAGAGCAGTGTAGGCTGAACCAAAACCGCCGTCTGACTCCCTGACTTTCGGTCCAGGTTACACTGCTATAATCAGGCACTGAGTATGGAGCACTGACTCTGCAAATGCATTTTGCATAAATTAAAACACTAGTAGAGGACAAGGAGTTTTTCTTGATCCTAATCAATTGGTTCCTCTACCATCCAGCATTTCGGGAGAAATTACTCCTTTTTGCCACCCTATCCAGAAAAGCAGGTTAGCAACCTGTTGATAAACCGTCCCTTTGGCCGCAGCATCAAGAAGTTAACGTTCAGATGCACTAAAAGAGGAGCAAATATCATTTAATAACATAATAATAATTATTAGTGATTCACTAAGCTCATAACAGTAATGGCTATTAAATAAATTGTCACTCAAAATCTACAACTTACAAAATGAGTGATAAAGAAATAATTATCTTTTGGGTGACATCTTATAAAAAAAGTCCTTCACGCAGGGGCTTCGTAAACTAAGCAGATTTCCCACGTGATGTTTTACAATAGAGAAATTTCACGAGAGCCGAGCAGTTAAGAAAACGGCCGAACTAGCTTTTGGCGGGAGTCACTCGTCCGTTAGCCGCCCACAATTAATAAAAATGCAAATCTCTCGGTTAATATTCAAGATAGAGAATAAATCTATAAAACAATATTCATAGTAAATTTAATTTACAATAAGATTGGTTCTATACAATGTTTTGATCCGACGTATGGTAACGGAGATATTTTGAATTTTCGAAAATCCCCCCTCTAAACCTCACCCCTCCCATTTGAAGAAATTTTCAAAACTCGCGTCATGAGTACGACCTTCAGGGAAATCTGCTAATATTGTAATCAATGTAAAAGCACGTGAAGAAGCCAATGATGCTCGCAATTCTATTAAGAGTGTAACCAACAACACTCCATTTACAAAAACAAAAATCCCAAAATTATGTTCCAACAATATTGGTTACCGAGGGTGGACACACAAGGTTATTATAAAATTTTAATCAAGTGAAAATTAAACCAGATATCAGGAAATTGGAATTATCCAGAAGTAACCGCCGCGAAGTACTTACTCATGTATAAATCGGCAAAAAGGTCCTCACACATTAACACCAAAACTGGTATTAGTGTTTTTCGATTGTACAACAAGACCAGAAGAATGTACAGTCTTGGAAAACCATAAAGTTCCTCAAGACTGTAAACTCGTCAAAGCAACATAAACGTTTTTGTTTATATGATCACCCGAGGAGAATCCTAATAATAATAATACAGTTTTTTGTATGTTATAAAGGTTAACGAAACAACTATTTTGTATTGGCCGCAATAGATTTTAACAAGCAAAAACCCAAGTACAGCTTTAGCAAAGATACATATAATCAAAATATGTATTAACAATGTAATAAAATAGTATGCCAAAGAAGGAATTCAAATAAAATGAATGGTCTTTAATCAGGAGGACAAAAACGTTTTTCTATCCTTTTGTATTTAAGTTGGTTGAAAGGTAAGAGATAAAACTATTATTTATATTCTTATGCAAGGGTTCATAACTTTTACTATTCATTTTGCGCTATATCTACAATATGGCCTGCCCAAATTGCCGTTAAATCTCAGACAACAAGCCTCTGACCTCAAATTCCTAACATTCAAATAGCTTATACCAGGCAACGGCCTTAAATTAGATTTAGGCTCTGTAAACATAGGTCAAATGCCGTATTTACGCTCGAAACTTTAAACAAAAATCAAATCTTCACGTTGAGCAAAAAACCAAATGTTGGAATATAGATTTCTAATTACCGAATAATAAATACCGAAATATACACAGAATAAATATTTAATGCAAATTATAAGTATAAGAAAAGGTATAATTAGTTTTTACATTGATAATCACTAAACATTTTTACTTACTAAATCAATACGAACATATAGTGTGAAAACTCCCAACATCTATGATGGTAAAACTCCGGCACGAGTTACGTAAACTAATCAAATATCCCACGTGATCGTATAACTCATTTCTGATCTCATCTCACCACATATTCCGTATTTCTGTGTCAATATATCGAGTATAGTATACATATGAACATTTCGAGGCAAAGTATGTAAAACTTTAATTGGTGGCTTCATCCAACAACGAATTTGCTTGTGTCTCGCTTAATAAAGGTCCTATCGAAATAATATTTGGTATTCAACTTTAGAATAACAAGGTTCATTTTATAATAGCTTATTGTCATTAGGACATGAGTAGGAGTGGGGCTTACTGAAGGCTGAAAACTAAAAATTCCAAATATCTCGGTTAATATTAATCTTAGAGGAAATTTTTATGAAACAACATTTATCGACAATTGAATTTACAATAAGATTAGTTATATCCATTTTTTCGATCCGCCGTAAAATAGCTGGGAAACCCCTCCTCCCGGAATGTAGCTGTTAACGACCTTGATCTTTAGTTTGGCGTGAAACGCTTATATATCGAGTTTGGTAAGGATAAAACAATAATTGTGACCACTAGAGCGGTCACAGACAAATATATATATATATATATATATATATATATATATATATATATATATAGAGAGAGAGAGAGAGAGAGAGAGAGAAATTTGAACAGACCTTATTTTCGTCTTTGGTAGAATCGATGGCCATTTGAGGAATTTTTTTGAAAATCGCGTCATGAGTACGTCCGTTAAGGGAAATCAACTAATAAAAAGAGAAAAAAATCATGAAAGATTATAATATATTATATATATATATATATATATATATATATATATATATATATATATATATCTGTTACAGGGAGGAGGAGGTTCAGTAATAGAGAATATATGTTATGATGGGATTACTAGTGTGTCATACAAGCAGGTGGGAAATCTGCTTAGTTTATGTATCCCTTACACGACAGGTGTTTACATTTTTTGTAGCAGAAGAAAGCTAATTAGCCTTGAAATGTCATCTAATGTCATTGAAAGCAATTATTTCATCCCCCGCATAAAACTAAGAGACATGCCACCGGACGTACTGCGCTGATAATGCCGCAAGGTCATTGAGTAGTAAACATCGCCAGTTTCACGATATTCTCGTTAATTCATGAAGTAATGTATGAATGATTGAAAATTACTTGTGAATATAATAAAATGTATTAAAACTTGTTTCGACGGGAAGTTTTATTTCGACCCGTCGTGGTAGTCCAATAAAAGTCCTAAGAATAAATTCGAATACATTCAACCAATTCCCTCTTTTTTCTTCACGGCTATAGAAATTATATTACTTATTTATTTCAATGGGAAACCATTTTTGTTTGAACCCGTCAACAAAGGGCAACAGATATTTAAGAAAGATAATAAAAATAATTTATAATTTATGCATTCTTTGTATTAATATCGATTTAGTTCTAGGTTAAATTAATATGTTTCAAAGGTGTGATCACTCAACCAGATGAAGTACAGCCATAAGATCCTGGATCATAATTATCTTCACCAATAATTATGAACCAAGAATAAATATCCTGATCATCATTTCCTGACTAAGACCGACTCATTTATCATGTTCCTTCTCATTCATAATGATTTAAACGGCCATGGATCTAGTTGGTTTGGTTTTTAATGGTAGAATTTCCATCTCAGGTTTTAATAAATTTCAAACAATTTAAAGTGGAAGTAAAGTTTAAAGCTTGTTGGAATAACAATAACAAAGGTGCTTTAATCTCTCATACTTTAAAAGCATTAATTATTTTAAATTAAAATAGCACGTTGCCGCATTTAACATATAACACAGATTGAACGAATACTTCTTATATCTGCACGGTTGATTGGAATCACAGTATTCCATTAATATCGTTACATCTCCAAGCTTTTTGAATCAAAATATACATAGTTTTCGACAATACTATTGGCCACCATACTAGGATACAAAAGGATATGACTTGGCGATTCTATGGGATGTCAGGAATCCTTTTAATATAGTTGGATAGACCAGTTATGGAAGTTTGCTGACTCATTTACTGATGAATAAACTATCCACAACTACTCACAAAGTTAGTATTTCTTCATTCGTTCCATATATAAGTATCGGCTATGTGTATTATAAATTCCTTGTATACTTTAAAGACTATGAAAACCACTATTACGAAAGAAAACGACATTTCCGATCTCCCAAAGGTAAAGTTCAACAAAGATTTCCCGATGGGTTTAAGTTCCCGATTGAGACTCTCTTCTCACAAGAGAAATACATATTCCAACATTTACATAACCCATATGGTAATGCCTATTTTTATGCTTTTTCTATGTCAATGAGAATTGCGGAAAAAATAGAAGAAGGAATCTACGCAATTGGAAAAACTGTAAGAAGTCCTCGAAAATAGTCGATGATAGTCGTAATGGTGATTATTATGTAGGGAAATGTAGAACCTGAATCTGCTTTTTAAAGGCGGCTAATGTACATAGCATAAACCTGAAGAGATTAGTACAACTTCATTATTGCCAAATCGCTAAAAGTCTAAAATGGGGAACAAATGTTAGCATTCCATAATTTGCATTTCGTTAGACGAATAGTTTTGTGAGCTCTTCTTTGGAATCCATGAAACATATTCTATTTTTGGACCATGACTCATTCAGGCCACGGTCCATAATTCCTACTTTTTTTTTAACTTAACGTGAATGGATATTATGATAAAAAAAAGAGCTTCAGTTGTCTCTTACTGGAAAGCGTTAATAATAATATTTTAACATCTATTTCGAAATGCTTGAAAGGTAAGCATTATGCAAACATAGATTTTCGAACCTTTCTTTAAATACCCATCGGTCCTCAAAACTATATAAATACATATTTGTCTGTTAACGCTCAAGTTGTAGCAATTTTTGTTCCGTCGTACCAAACTCGATATTTAAATGTTGTATGTAAAACTAAAGAAGATCAATTTCGTTAAACGAATCAATAGAAGGGTGTGGGGGTTTAGAGGGAAGGATTTTGAAAATTTGAAATATCACCGTTAACCGAAATATTTGTATTTTTTACATTTCAACCTACAGTAAACCCCAACTCTAACTCATGTCATATTAATACTAAGCTGTTGATTCATGAACCACATGATTCGAAGCCTAAATGTCAAATATTGTTTTCATCTAATTGTGGTAGATACGTGCCAATACTTTGTGTGATGACGTCTTCGATTAAGATTCTATGTTCTTAACTCGAAAGTGTACTGCAGGAGAACAGAGAATAGATGGTGGGCTGAGATCATTATCGTAATATATTCCAGTGGGTAAGAAAATCTGCTTAATTTACGCAGCATTTGCGTGGCCGACATCACAAGCTAATAACCATAATTAAACATTTCACTGTCATAATCCCGTATTAATTTCGTGATATTAACAAATATTTTTCTTTATTTTTTTTCAGAACTATTAAAACGGGTTTGGTGAAGTTTTATTTTACTTTTCTAGCAAAAGGTGATCTATTGTACTGGACATACAAGTCAGATAGGTTAGAATCTTTCTTCTTTGGTTTGAAGATGAAATAAAATGTAGATAGATTTGTTCTTCATCGGAGATCAATATATATACAGTTCATCGTGATATGTGAGGCCTTGTGTTTTTTTATCTCCTGGAGAACGAAAAAAAAACTCAGCCTTGGTTTGTGGTTTACCCGCCCTGGAATTTTTGGAGATGAAAATCTTTTCACACTCTATCATCTAATTATGGATTAAAAAGATGTAATATGATTCTGTCAAACTACCCTATTAGTGATATTAATCCCTTTTATTTGAGATAAATGAACCTTCACAATTAGTCAACTTTTCCTTGAGAATATAAAAGTAGAACTATCCACAGTATAGTCTTAATCTAGCAATGAGACTAACTTAAAGTTTTGCAATGGAGGTCAGTTGACAACCGGTCTCAATAAACCGTAACTAGTAGGCGTCGTGAAAAAATACACAGCAGATTAATATTCTAATTAATGTGATTTAGGTTAAGAATACTTTGACCCTCCCTTAAAATGAATCAATTAACAAGTTTAAAATAGGTTAAGCCTGAAATAATTCAAGAAACGTTATTAGAAACTATTTATTATAGCATGGCCTGTTTTAGTGTTATATTTATTGTTACAATTGAAAAGGTAATCTGGATCTACAAAGTGGCAATGCGTTCATTCGGAAAGACAGCACTTTCAGAACAATATTTCCATCTGCAGTGCCTCCAAAGAGCTTTAGAGAGCAGTTGCTTGCATCAAGGCTACTGCCTTTGATATACATATATATTATGTACAATATACTTAAAGGTATAGTTTTATGTTAATTTTTCTCCTTTCTTACCTGTATCACTGATACTGTTGAGGTCTATAAATATATTAGTTATGGACTCAATAATTCCTAATATCTGAATTTTTAATGTCTCTAATTTACTAAAACTTGTGTAATTAACTAGTCTGATTCTTAGTTATCAAATTGTAAATTATCAGAGTTATTAGATTCTTAGCTGTTTGAACACACAGATGTAGATTTGGCTTCACTAGATTTTGAATGAGGCTCCATGTATTAAATAACTCGATTATTTGAGCTATACTTTTATACTAATACACTATAAATTATGTTATCTATTTACCCTCGCTTTATGCTACTACGGCTAATTGAGTCTGGTTATCTACAGGTTACCACCCTTTTAGCAGATTTCCCTTAGGGGAAATCAGCTATAGGGGTCGTACTCATGACGCGATTTTCGAAATTTTTCTTCAAATGTCCATCGATCCTACCTAGGAGATGACGAAAATGAGGTCCGTTAAAAACTGTGGATATATATATATATATATATATATATATATATATATATATATATAAGAGGTTACAATTTTATATATATATAGATATAATATATTTGTCTGTTACCGCTCTAGCGGTAACAATTATTGTTTAATCGTTACCAAACTCGATATTTAGTCGTTTTATGTAAAAAGAAAGATATCAAGTTCGTTAATGGATGAAATCGGACCAGAGGGAGAGGGGGTTTAGAGGGGAGGATTTTCGAAAATTCGAAATGTCTCCGTTACTACAGGTCGGATCGAAAAATTGTTTAGAACTAATCTTATTGAAAATTAAATGTACTATAATTATTGTTATATGCATTTATTCTCTATCTTGAATATTAACCGAGATATGTGGGTTTTTTAGTTTTCAGCATTCAGCAAACCCCCACTTCTACTCATGTTACATAAACAATACTCTATTATATAATTAACCACATTATTCGAAGCTTAAATACCAAATATGTTATTCAAGAGACCTTTATTACACGAGATACATGCAAATATGTCCTGGTGTCGCCCCAATTATTATACATTATACAATTATTCTGACTCATTATTAATTACAGTACTAGATATAGTAAATAGTTCACAATAAAATTAATATGGTTTATTCTGATGTATTTCAGTAATTGTTTTTCTTTCTGGTGTAAGGCTGGCCGATCTTTTTGTTTACATTTCAAACGGTCCCTGTCGGCAGTTTATTGAAACGACTGAAACATTTCTTAGTTTGTATTTATTCACGGTGGTTTTGTGTTAGCAGTATGTAGATTTATCGATTACTAAACTTCACAAGGGAAATCTGCTTAGTTTACGCAGCCCCTGCGTGACGGACTTTCCATCCAGGCAGGTCTAGGGGTTTTATTTAATGAGTTGGTTATGTGTATAAATTCCTATTGCTCAGGCGGGAATCAACCTCGTCACTCAAGGTTTACGATGTGTGATTAAGATCAACGCCTTAACTCAAACGGCTAAATTGAGCCCCATATAAATTATAATATGTAAACAGCATAAATTATTACATATTATGTTATTTGTTTACGTCCGCTTTAACCAACTACGGCTAATTAGAACTACTAAGGGGGACTAAGGATTTCATTCATTAAGTTCGTCACTAAATAAATTCCTACTGCCTAGACGGGAATCTAGCTCGCCACTCTAGGTTTTAACCTTCTGGCACTAAGACTAACGCCTTTTCACACATGGATAGCCTGGTCCCCAATTATTATTTGAGAACAGAACTTAAAATATCTTTTAATTGTTTTTAGTAATTTAGTATATTTTAATTTATTTATGTCCTTTATCGTCGCCAATTAATATGTTGAATCACATAAATTTAAAATCGTTTTCATCTCACAACATTTATGTTCGGCCTTATATATTGCTTTGTAGTATCTCTTCAAAGGTCACCAATCCCATCCCACTAAATTATACTTGTCTTCCAAAATGGTATTGTCAGATGACAAATATTTTATCTTACTTTTGTACTAATTTGTCGAAACGAACGCTCCATATAGTATGACAAGATGATCTCATAAATAGGTGATATATTTGTCTGCGATGCAAGTATGTTGGAAATAAATGATGTGAAAAGAAGAAAATAAATGTTTCTGAAACGCATAGCAAAAGACACGCAAAAAAATATGTATTAGATTTCGAAACATACTCTTGTTTGAGCCTATTTGCTGCAGTTGGTAATTCTGAATGAATATAAAAATCGTGTGACAAGGATGAAGTAAATCATATCGATTCTGCGCACACGCAGCTGTGCCTTAGCGTACACAGTTACCAGTGTTACCAAACTACCCTATTGACTATGGTATAATAAGCGGGAAATCCTTTATGTTGGCAGCAATCCCCAGCCCTTTATGTAAGACCCAGCTATGCCTCTCACTCCCCACGTCTTCCAGACGTCCCCCCCCCCCACACTTCAAAGTTTCACTCCGACGGCCCCACAATGATTTTATGGAGTGCATTCACTTCCTACATGATAGACGGAACTAGTCACATGTGAAATGACTTTCTTTCATCTTCACTTGCTCCAGAATGCACTGTGGTCTATACCAGAATGTGGTATGTGGTCTATACCAGAATGTGGTATGTGGTCTATACCACATTGCGAGGTAGTTTTTAATAGTAGTAAGTATTTATGCGTTCCTTGGTCACATGGATAAAAATAATATTAAAAACCCAGCTTTGACCAAGTTTCAGTTAAATTTCTTCTCTTTTTTAAGGCCTAAAATTTACAAATTTGCACAAATTATTGTTAAAATTCAATAAAAACACAGATTAAAATTTTATACTAGCTGTGGACTTAGTGGCAGACATGACATAGTTAAATTGCTAACATATATTTGAAAAATTAAAGGCAAAAAATAGATAATAAATGGAATATGTATGAATAAAATTTGCCCTATGTTAGTAACCGAAAAAATAAAATCAAAATAAGGAATGATTTATCGAGGGGACGCTAAGTGAAATATGTGATAGGCTACTAATGATTTTGTAAAACTAAAAAAAAAAATACCCCAGGGGTAGCAAACTGTGTATGCTGTAACATTTACATCCCTTAATGTTCTGTAGGATATAATTATTGCTTATTGCAATATAGTCATTAACTAGCTGTGAGAATGAAACTCAGTACTTATTTAGGAGATGTAATAAAATACTCATTTTGTAGTTTGTTGGTCATGTTATCACTCACTTTGTAGTGACAGCCAAAAAGTGAAATAGAAAATATCTTCTTTTCTAAAAATCTAGAAAAAGTGTAGCTTCTATGCACTTTTACGATGTACAAAATCGACATATAATGCATCCACCGGCATAACTACTAATATATACAAAATACAGAAGTTTTGTTGTCCCCTTATAATGAGTGATGATCCCAATCATTTCATTACCTATAAAAAAATATTAAAAATGAAGATTTCATATTCGAATTATAGGACCTACATACTTTCTGGCTGTAAGATGGACATGTGGTTCATTGATTGTAAAACTGACCATTTTTCAAAATTTCACAGCGATAAGAAAATGCTGTCTCTAGGTATATAAACATTCGTCCTTTGAAGAAGGCAGCTTTAAAATACCAGAGAAATAGTGCATTATTATTCGTTATCACTGGATCAAGCAGTTATTTTCACTTTTTGAAATGAGATACCACCGAAGAAGTCTCAGGTATCATATTGATTAACCATTAATCACCCGACAATAGATGACGGCTTAAGTCGGGGCTGCCTCGACTTGATGTAAACCCTCACTCATACTATGCAGTAAAATGTAATCTACGAATTAACTCTTTTTTACCTGGTAATAAATAGCCAATCGATTTTATAAAATTAAGTAATTTATCGTGATATATCTGCAGACCTGATTAATGAAACTATTTACTTTGGAACTCTTGTATATAGCATAACACATAATCATAAAACAAGATACAAGAATATGCTTCAAACCCCACAAACACAAACATTTCGTGAAATCGTATCATTTTCAGGAATAAAACTCTTTAACGCTCTGCCCGAATATATCAAATCTATTAAAAAAATACTCCTTGTTTAAAAAAAATATTAAAGAACTTCATGTACGGTGGATTTTTTTGTGCACAAGATGAATACTTTCAAAAATGTTATATTATTAAATAAAACTACTAAATATTTGTCGTAAATATTGGTCTAAAATAATTTGTGATCAGGTACATTGTCTCTATAAGGTGGGACGAGTTCCTCATCATTTATAAAACTTGTCATCCTTTAGTAAATTTGTCATGTCAAAAAATAAAATAATGTACGTTTTAGAATTGTAAAAAAAAAAAGCACATATTTAGAGTTTTATTAAGATTGTAATTGAAGCTAATTTATTGTATACTATTATTTAAATTGATGAATTTTATACTATGTATTTTTTATAATTTTACCTAATTTATTAATCAATGTATTATATAAGTATAAATGTAATTAAATAATTTCTAACGAATTTTATTGAATAATATTAGAAGATTGTTTATAGGAAAATAAAACCAAAAATTAACTATTTGATGTATCCTACTTAGTTATGATAACATTTAATATAAATAAACAAATTGCATTTCATTGTTAACTAACTGGAGTAATAATGTATTTAGCAGTACCAATGGTGGCAGGTAAATGTTTTGATTGCATACGGAAAAAACTGAGTAGGTTCAATTGAATAACTTATCTTTTGTCCAAGAGAATTATATTAACCAAGCTTTTTCCTATGAAGTAAACATAATGGAGGAGGGAGGCATTATAATTAAAATTTTTAGATAGGGAAAAAAAGATATTGGAAAAAGTTGTTGAATTATTAAGGGAATTTCCCGTTTCTTGCTTATTTTCTTGCACCAATTATTTCTATTAGGAACTACATCACTGAGAGCAACTAGTACTAAGGACATAAAATTGCTTTGCTTGATTCTAATGAAGTCCATCAGGTATGTCTTAGTAAAATAATAAATAAACTACCAGAAATTTGTAAATTTTGAACTTGAGTTTCTATGTTTTAAAAAAAATGTTTTTAATAAACCCGGTTAAATTCGTTGTGAGACAGTTGAGAGTGACAAAGTAAATCGAAGTTAAACCCTGCTACGTCATATTCCAAGGCATTATTTAAATCACCATATAGTTTTATTAATAGCTTTAAAATCGATTGACTGATTTTATAAAAATATGACGCAAAAATCAAACAAGACAATGGCAACAGGAAAAGAGCTATCCTTTAATATATATCCCATGAGTTAAGATATATATGTTAATCATTCCTACGCAACACGTCTTTCGTCGTATTTATAAGTTATTTGTCAGTTTCCATAAAAAATACATAGCCAGTGTTTACGCCAATTCCCTTTTCGAAATATTAGATGTTCGTGACTTCGGACATTGACATCTGAAAATTATTATTAAAACATTTTTAGAATTACGTTGTGATACTATTTGATGCATACTTTATTTGTAACCACAGAAGTCATAACATTTGGATGCAATAATAGTAAATGCAATGGTGTATAATTATTTTACCCTCAGTCTTGATTCCTTGTAAAAGGCATATTTCGAGTTCACTTCATTTAGTAGCTAGTTGTAAGTCCATAAACTTGATCTTACATCCTATTAGAAATGCAAAAATAAATAGATCATCATTAACTTCACATTTATTATTAATTTAAATATATCATTATAAAACTAACGTCAAAAATTGCTTTCATATAATTTGAGATGTTTATAAATTATACTATTTCCCAATATTATAGTCCCAATTGGAATTCTGCTATCCTTCTTGGACATTCAGTTCACGGCATTAGGTAGTTTATAATTAAATTGTGGAAATTTGAGTTTCCAATATTCTGGAGGCCAAAATAAAATGTTCAATCCTTCTAATAAAGTGCTGATTTATTATGTATCTTAATTGTTCGATAGTACTGCTAAGAAAAAGCCTATCATTGGGTAAACCAATATCTGTGATTACTGCCCTGTAATTTATATATAAATGTGCTACTTAGTATATCTAATAGGATAATTTACAGTTTTTATTGTGCTCAGTAAAAATATTTCTGTCCTAATAGAAGATGTTGTTCCCTAATATTGTGGTTTATATAGAAAGTAGCCCTTCCTAATACCCTTATCAATCGCTGATAAGGAGTTAAGGATTAATATTGCCATTATCACTAAAGCCGAAGGCTAACTCCTCATGATTGAATGTCATCCCTTTATTTATAAACAGTAAAAATAAAACCCATAACCCAGTTATACCTTTCAGTAAATATTAAAATTTCATTAATTTCAAACACGCAATTGTTCATGACCTTATTTCCGTGATCGTGAATGAATATTAATTTCGTAAAAGGATAATAATACCCGCCATAGGAATCTCGTTTATTCTGCAGAGCATTTGATAATATATATATTTAATTAAAAATCTGATGTGGGCGCCACGTGTCTTCCTTGTACTCATATTAAATTAAATAAACAAATTGTTTAGTAGCACTTCATTTAAAATTATTTCATTTCAAAGCTGAATACAATATCCCAATTAATGTCATAGATAAATCTTAATAAAAAGATATACTTACACAAACATATATACACATTTTTTGTATATACGTGCGGAGGAATTTGCATGTTCAGCCTTAGGTAAACCCCCACTCAGCCATATACCCCATCCCACTTCCAAAATTTAACAAGAGATGGCCATTGTGTAATACCATTTCTTGGGAAATCTACTTACCGTGACAGAATTTTGAGTTATGCAAGGTCTGTTACCAATTGATCAATCAAATATCGCATACGACTTATAAATGAAATAATTTTAGACGAAGAAAATAAATTTTATTTATTTAATTTAACAGAAGTACACAAAGTCATGAGGTGTCTACATTTTTCTTAGATCTTGCACTTAGAATAGAACTATATGGTCCGCAAAATGCTGTATGGTAGTAAAATGCGGAGTTACATCCACAAAAATCTAAACCATTAGATTTTGGTATTTTTTGATCCAATTTAAAATAACGGGGATATTTAAAATTTTCAAAATTCTCCCTCAAAACCCCACGTCCCGCTTGTCCATTTTCTACATTTAACGATCTTGAACTTTTTTTTTATTATTAAATATCGAGCTTGTAACGAACAAACCAAAATTGCGAACGCTAGAGCGTTAACAGCGTTAACGCTAGAGCGTTAATTTTGAACGGACCTCGTTTTCGTCTTTTCCTGGGTAGGATCGATGGACATTTCAGGCAATTCTTCGAAAATCACGTCATGGGTACATCAATAACTGGTTTCCCTTAAGAGAAATCTACTATAATGTAGTGTAATTGAAAATTGTAAATTCATACAGAAATTGACTTTTTTCTAGAACGGGAATATTTCTACTTGAGAACTATCTCTGACATCACTATCAGAGGAAGACCGTCCTCCTTCTGCTAGTTTGATTGCATCTAACTAGGCCAAGTTAAGACGTTGAGGCTAAGAATGTAAGACAGGCTAGGAATGTAAGTTCTTCAAGACTGCAGGCAAAGAATGCATTAATATGAAGCGTTCCAACCCGCGAACAAAATTGTCTTTTTGTGACAACCGTTCACCCAACAAACGCCATAACAAGCTGTGTTAGCTACTTTGTGTTCGCACAATTTGCGAACTAATAATAATTTAGATCTTCGGGACTAGTGTGCCCATCAACAAAATTTTAGTGAGTTGATTTTCCAAAACGTCCACAATTCTTACCCATGAGTTTCCGAAAATGAGGTCCGCACAAATATATATATATATATATATATATATATATATATATATATATATATATATATATATACGCTCACACTCACACAGAGAATCACATAGAAACAAATATATTTGTTTATTAACGCACAAGCGGTCACAAATTTTAGTAAATTTAACTTGATGAGACCTATTGAGGTTGTACTCATGACGAAACTTTCGAAAGATTTTCACAAATGCCCATCGCTCCTACCAAGGAATTGACGAAAATGCAGTCCATTCAAAATTATAAAATTAAAACTAAAGATCGAGTTCGTTAACGGCAGACATCAGCCAGTGTGAAGGGGAGAATTTCCGAATTTTGAAGCCGTTATTATAAGTCACATCGAAAAACTGTATAAAACAAATTTTATTTTGAATTGAATTGCATATACACAAATTTTGTCTGATATAAATATAAACCTAGATAATTGAATTTATTAGTTTTCAGCCTTAAGTAAACCCCTACTCCTGCACATGTCATATTACAACTTTATTAACAATAAACTGATATATGATGACCCAATTTATTCTAAGCTTATATACGAAATATTCTTTTCAAGAGACCTTTATGATGTGAGATACATGCAAATTCGTTGAGTGAAGACGTCGTCAATGATTTTACGTTCTAAATCTGTTTATTTGATGTATATTAAACTTGATATTTAACAGTTCAAGTCAACACTAAAGATCATATTAGTTATTGGCTGAATTCCAAGCTGGAATAGTCCACTTTTCCAGGTTTAGAGGGGGGAGGGGGTCCAAAATTCATAATATCTCGGCTGTAATGAGTTTGATCGTAAAATGTTATAAAACAAAATTTGTTAAACTATCGATGTTCTACAATTATTGTTATATTCATTTTTATTTTTTTTTGGTAACTCAAATATTTAGCGAGTTATTTATACTTTCTTGTATTCAGCCTTCCGTGATTCCCTGCTCCCTTCTCATCGGTTTTAAATATAGAAATAGATAATCCGTGATGAGATGAGATCAGTAATGTGCCACCAGCAAATGGGAAAACTGCTTAGTTTACACAGCCCCAGAGTAACGGACTTATAGTCTGAGAGCAATGCAGGAAGGTTAGAGGAGTGGGGGAGACCGAAAATTCCTTCCAAAATAATCAATCTTGTTGAAAATTTAATGCTCTATAAATGCTGTTCTATATACTCTGCCTCAAATATTAAGGTGAATAATTGCATTTTATTTAGTTTTCAGTCTTCAGTAACCCCCCCCCCACTTATTTTAGTCATCTCACGTTTACATTAAGTGAATATATCATGAAACGTTTTATACCAAGTTTAAATACCAAACATTGATTTTGACGGATTTTTATTATGTGAGATACAATGTAAATTCTTTATGTGATGACTTTGCCTTTTATAATACGCGCTTGACTCGAAAATGTTTATTTGGTCTATAACATACTCGATACTAAACCGTTTCAGTCATCACTAAAGATAATATTCGTTAATGAATGAAATCGTACGCGTAATAGAGCAGGGGTTAGGAGGTGGAATGATTCGAAAATTTAACATATATCTGAAGAGGCTCATTCGTTCATTCTTGTTTTCAGCCATTTCTGCTCATCGGATTTTTACTTATAAAGAGTAAATATGTGTGGGGATGACATCATAAGTGTGTCATCAGACGCGTGGGAAATCTGCTAAATTTGCGCAGCTCCTGCGTGACGGACTTTATCTTAAAACGAGACTTAGTTCAACTGGAACACTTAAAATCATTACGTGAGATCATTAAGGCTGTTTGCCTTTAGAGCCGGCAGGTGATTGGCTACCATGAAATAATCTTGAAGTATGATATGTAATTTATGTGTATTGGCTAGCGGTCACCGTGCCTCCTTGATATTATGCATGTGCAACTAACCGTCTGACCAATCTCTCGGATCTGGGTCAAATGACACCATTCATATGCTGCAAAGTGTCACATTAGCCAGTAATGACACTCATTCACTACCAAATTTATGGCCTGCTTAAATAATTTGTTTTCCGAGAGGGACAAATGCTTTCAGATAACGTTTCCATATTATAATGACGTTATCCAAGAACTGTAATAGATATCAAACCAGTATGTATATTTACAATGTACATATCATTCAATTCATGTTTTTCTAATAACATATATATATATATATATATATATATATATATATATATATATATTTATGTGTGTGTGTGTGTAAAATATTAATCATAGTGTGTATAACCCTGGTGAATTGAAACTAAAACGCAATTTTACCGCTAGTACCTATTAGAAAAAAAACTTGTCTTTTAAATATACTCTGCATTTCAGCAGATTTCCCGTAAGGAATTTTGTATATTAGAAATATCCCCGATATTATCCGTCATGTCGAAACATTTTAACGATCAAATCTTATTGCAAATTTTATTTTCTATAAATGTTGTTATGTTAACTGAGATATTTCCATATCCGAGTTTTCGTCCATCTTTAAACCACCACTCCTACTTATGTCATATTAAGAATAAGCAGTTACATCATGAACCACTTCATTCCAACGTTAGATGCCAAATATGGTTTTCATTGAACTTTTACTTTGAGGTATAGTTGTAAATTCGTTGGGTGATGACCTTACCAATTAGATTTTACTTTCTTGTCTCGAAAATGTTTATTTGACCATAATCGGTATTTAATCGTTTCTGACAACACTAAGATCATATTTGTTATTGGCCGAATTCGGAGACTGGAAGTAAATATAAAAGGGGGATGCTGGGCCACTATCGTGGTGAAAATGGCGGCGCCCATGGATTTCCCGCCAAAGCCATTTAGTCGGCGAGCCCGGGCGTCCCTATGAAGTTGATCACGGGCAGGCATACTCATCGTAGATAAGGCAGCAGGTCCCCGCTCTCTCTTAATACGTCACAGTACCGCTCTTTAGCCTGATGCTCCGCTATCATCGGTGATTGTCTCCTCATGACCTGCCAGCGAATGATGCTGTAGGAGGTGAAAGACATTGCCCGTAGTAGGGGTATGTCGATAAATGGTGCTGTGGGACGGTACCTATTTTATGGTGATGATGACGTAAGATTTCACCAGAAGATATGAACCTGTAGAAGGGGTATGTTTGGGATAATGCTGAAGGACTTTCGTTCGTTACCTCACTGGGTGTCAAAAAATCCATGAAACCTGTTGGTTATATTTCAGCAATTTAAAATATGCAAATTATTTTTATCTCAATGGTTAGTAGGAATAATGTTGTCTTCTGTGTTTAAAATTGTCAAATGCAATTAATATATTTATAATTTGAATATCATTAATCCATAATTCCCCGGAGAAATGTGTCTTGAATATTATTCTAAGGATGGTTATGATTTATTTTGTATGTTCAAAAAAACGTAATGTAATTTGCACATTGGAAACATGAAGAAAGGTAACATGACCATTAATATATAAACATTACGCGTTTGAATAATATGTTTTAAAATAATTTTAGTAGATATAAGAAATAAATATGTGAATGGTACTGGTCGTTTCATCTATGAAGTTCTAAACAGACTTTTCGCATTTTTATAGGAAGTAAGATTTTAAATTCCTAAAAACGGGAAACATGGAACCGAAGAATGTTAAAAAAAGGCTTCTAGGATATACCAAAGATATTTTAAAGGCACATTTTTTTGTTTTTTTTTATAATTTTGTTCGCTGGGAACAAAATTGCTTATAACGTGCCTATAATAAGGTGAGGATAGTTCTCATGTTTCGTATCTAGAAGAGCTTAAATCGAAAAATTCAATAGGGTGGTTGGTATATTTATCCGTCACTTTCTCAACATAGGTAGGTAATTGTGAGACTAAATGTCCGGGAAAAAAGGGATTTATATAAATTTTACTCTGATTTCGCGATTTATAGAAGCATACCATGAAGATTTGCCAAAATGGACTAAATGCTATAAGAGTTGCGTGTTATAATGGTTTTAGTCTGAACAACCATTAACTTCTAAAGATAGATAATGTAATTGGATTTCCGCTAAAACTGTCTAAAGAGAGAGAACAGACAAAGAAGTTCTTTGTAAAAGGAAATACTCAAGAATCTAATGCAGCAACCCAAGAAGTTTATGTAGAATTGAGCTGGTCATGTACCATACATTTGGGATAATTGATTGGAAAGAAGAGGAACATGGAATGATAAAATATGTCAATATAGGAATGGCGTCTAGAAGATATTTCTGGCAGGAAGAACAAAAGCTCAGCAAATCTCCAAATAGAAATCATGCGTTGCGAATTCGGCCTCCAAGTAAAACTACTCACAAGGAAAGTGCTGACTAGACTTACACAAAGATATTAATAAAAAAGAAAAGTAAAGATATTTAGCACATTGTAATTTAAACTATTCTATACTCTGCAGAGAAATTCGAATTGCTATCATTGGTTTTATTATTGTTATATGTTTTACATAAAGTAATTTTTACATGCATTACTTCATTCACACCAGATGTTGTGGGCATTAATTTGATCGTTATTTCACATCAAAACAAAATAAATATTTTTAAAATTACTTATGAGTTATGCACTCTGCACCCTGAAAAGCTAAAATAAGCTTAAATGTATATTTCTTTGAACCTTATAGTAATGTATGTTTATTATTTTGTTGCAGGCTATGCTATTCAGTTCTTCTTCATGGCAACTTTCTTCTGGCTGAACGTAATGTGTTTTGACATCTACTGGGCCTTCAGGTAAATGATTTCGAATGAAATAGTATTTATAAGCATTTCAAAATTAGCAAGTTGAGTCTTTTGCACATTTCCAATAGGGGTGAAATACAGACCCATTACCAATTCCAGTACTTTTTTTATTTTCTGACATGGTAAATGTTCCAGTGAAAATCACTATTTTGAACAGGAAAAACTATGCTCAATTAAATCTCATTTCGCAGTCCAAATGTAAAAATGACTTCGAAGAAAAAGCTACCAAATGGATCTTAATCTAATAAAAAATTTGAGGTTTGATTTAGACGTGTCATAAACATTATCGGGAACTGATAACTTGAACTTCCATGAGTGCCATGCGAAGATGTCTCTGACCCTTCATTTGCTGTTGAGCCAAAGATTTTCAATATTCCAAACTATTTCTTTACATAATTCAAAAAATCATAGTATATACAGACACTGGAAATGGATCATTATGAAGTATAATGTAATTTGTATACATTTCTTTCCCGCCAAAAGCCGACCCAAGCCAACAAAGATTGAAGCTATTTTTACTTCTCTCTCAATCTTACTCATTGTTTAAAATATGAACATTTATACCTCCCGTTTATAAGCCATAAACATAGTTGCTCTAGACATATTTCCCAAGTCAAAAATCTAATGACACCGCATGACCTTGGTCTGATATTAAATTAAATATACAAATTGTTTTCTGATATCGAAATTCTAGGACTAGCCGTTTTAGCAAAATTCATAATATCTCGGTTCAAATGCGTCGGATCGTAAAATGTTATAGAACCAATTTTGTTAGGCTATTGATGCTCTACAATTGCTGCTCTATACATTTTTTTGTAATTCAAGTATTAAGCCAGTTATTTGTACTTTCTTGTTTTCAGCCTTAAGTAACCCCATCCACCAATCTTTTTACTCATGGGTTTTTACATAGAAATAGAGAATATGTAGTGTGATCAGATCAAAAGTGTGTTATACCAGCAGGTGGGAAATCTGTTTATTTGACACAGCCCCTGCGTGACGGACTTTTTAAGTTATGCGACATTCACTTACACATAGGTACGCGTATAAAGACAGAAGTCACGCCAAAACTAATAAAAATCGATTTAGAGAGTAAATGTAGTAAGTAAAAGATGTCCCTGGATATCTGGCCATTCCTTTGCGAAATTCCAAGCTACATAATAGAAAAATTGGATTGTCATTCTAATTATGTTCCTTCCTGCAGGATTATATTCAATCTCTCCTGAGGATGTAAATTGAATTCCTGAAACAAACCAAGTGAAGCAAGCCTGCTGAAGTGTTTTTGACGACACCTTGTATGTTTTGTGAAGAACGTAAAAGGCTGTGGATCCCTTTTATCTCTACCTAACTAATCTCTTAAAATGGTGGTTTCGGGAATTAAAGGTTACACGGAACATTTATGTGCCACTTTAATCATACTAAAAGTGACGGCTCCAAAAACATGCAAGGCATTTCGGGTTATATTTGCGGGAAACTGGATCCCTCTGAGCACGCATTTCGAGTATTAAACCTGACGAAACTCCAGCTATTTACTTAGTTATTAGTGCTTGAAGAGTTTGGGCTTGTCCCAATATGCCCATACTCCGTAAGTCCTTTTAAGCCCCCATTGTCTGGGCCTACCTCTTTTAGCAAATTATCCTTAAGGGAAATTGAGGAGGTAACATTCAAACCGTGCTTTGTCCGGATGAATGTACTTTTTAGGAAACCATGAAATTGAATATAAAACATATATATATATATTTGTTTTTTGTAATGAAAAATACTCCTATATGGTTTAAATAAATGTTTTATCAATGAGATACATTGTTAAAATAGTTTAGCGTAATAAGTATAATAAATTGGACCAAGCACACTTTGCATGAAACAAATGGACAAAGCACGGTTTGAATGTTACCTCCTCAATTAGCCATTGAGGTTGTACTCATTAGGCAATTTTTGAAAATTTCCTCGAAAGTCCATCGACCCTACCCAGTAGATGACGAATATGAGGTTCATTCAAAATTATGTATACGTTTGTGAGTGTATGTGTGTGTGTGTGTGTGTGTGTGTGTGTGTGTGTGTGTGTATCTATATTTATATATAGATATATATATATATATATATATATATATATATATATATGGAGAGAGAGAGAGTGAGTGAGAGAAAGATTTGTATATTTGTCTGTTAACACTCTAGCAGTCGTATTTTTTTTTGACCGTTACCAAACTGGATATTTAAACGTTTAATCCAAAAATAAAGCCCAGAATCTGGCTGGGGGAGAGGATGTTTAGACGGGAGGAATTTTGAAAAATCGAATTATCTTCGTTATTATACATCGGATCGAAAAAGCATATAAAAAACAATGCTATTGCAAATTTAATTTCCTATAAATGTTATTATGTACATATTTTTTCTATAATGAATATTGACTGAGATATTTGGATTTTTTTAGTTTTCATCCTTCAGTGAACTCCCACTCCTACTCATGTTAATTTAACAGTAAGCTACTGTATCTTAAATTCCCATAATTGTTCTTATTGATCTTTTACTTTTTGAGATAAATTCAAATACGTGGGAAATCTGCTTAGTTAACGCAGAACCCTGCGTGACGGACTTTTCCTTCTACTCTTGGAGTATCACTGTCAGTTTCCATGCTGCCCACATGAGCTGCGCCGTTCTCAACATATATAGTATTTTGTTTAATTGACTAAAAGTCCGTCACGCAGGGGCTGCGTAAGCTTTGTATATTTCCCACCTGTTAGAATGACACACTACTGATCTCATCTCATCATATATTCTCAATTTTCAAAAAAAAAAAAAAAAAAAAAAAAAAAAATTATCCGAAGAGTAAGTGGGAAGTGAGCGATCAATAAAATCTAATCTGATAAGATCATCACTCTAACTATTGACATGTATCCCACATAATAAAGTTCCATTGAAAACAATATTTAGTAGTTAGGCTTAAAATAAGTCGTTTCATGATATCTTCTCTAATTTTAGCTGATTTCCCTTAAGGGAATTGAAATTTATAAGCAAACTCACAAAATTATTTCCTCCTTATAACACTGGCCAACGTACTAAAATTAATTGTCGAGTCCTAGGAGGATATTAAGACTGTATTTCCAAAACTGAGCTTACGTGGTTATCGAGTTACTTGATAAAGTATCGACGTATTAACATGGTGAAGTATAGCGCCCAATGATGGGACTCCAGCTTTCCTCGTTGTCAAGGTCACTGCATTCACGACCTCCTTGGCGGGGAGTTGGGGAACTCCAGGCTAGCTAGAGTGTGAAAGATCTGGGTACAAATAGCTCAATATACCTCCCTACATAACGTCATCAAATTCTAATAATTTTATTAGAATTTGATGACGTCAATGGGGGCCCAGGTTAGCCATGTAAAGCGTTGGCCTTAATCTCACATGGTAAACCTAGAGTGGCGAGTTCGATTCCCGCCAGGGCAAAGGAATTTATTTAGTGACGGAATTCATTAAATAAAATCCTTACTCCCACCCTGGCTAGGGTTCCTGTTACCGGGAATCTCAAATCCTCAGCTCTAATATAATACAACTCCTCCACAACCTTACCTTAAAATAGAGCTTCCTGCTCAGGAAAAGGGAAACTGTCTACTCCTCCCTAGGTTTGATAGACCTATCCCAACCGACCAAGGCACAGGTATACTAGGGCCTCAAATAAAAAATAAATAAATAAACAAAAAAAAACCCTGGCTGGGAGAGGGTGGCAACCTGTAGATAACCCGTTCCAATTAGCCTTAGTTGCAAGAAGTGGACGTTAATAATTAATTTAATAATAATTTTATACCAGCTGTTTTATTTTATACATCCCATATGTTTTAATTTACATATATACACAGTATGTCTATGTTAGCAGATTTCCCTTCAGGGAAATCAGCTATTGAGGTCGTACTCATGACGCGATTTTCGAAAATTTTCTTCAAATGTCCATTGATCCTACCCAGGAGATGACGAATTCAGGTCCGTTCAAAATTATATATATATATATGTATATATATATATTTATATATATATATATATATATATATATATATATATATATATATATATATGTATATATATGTCTGTTAACGCTCTAGCGGTCGCAATTTTTGTTTGATCGTTACGAAACTCGATATTTAACCGTTTTATGTAAAAAGACAGATCAAGTTCATGATGGCTGAAATCGGACTAGAGGGGGGGGGGGGTTTAGAGGGGGATTTTCGAAAATTCGAAATATCTCCGTTAATAAGCATCGGATCGAAAAATTGTATATAACCAATCTTATTGCAAATTATTATTATTTACTAACGTCCAGTTTTTGCAACTAAGGCTAATTGGGACGGGTTATCTACAGGTTACCACCCTTTTCTAGCCAGGGTGGGATTTTAGGATGTTATTTAATGAATTTCGTCAGTAAATAATTTCCTTTGCCCAGGCGAAATTCGAACTTGCCACTCTAGGTTTGCCATAAAAAGGTAACCAATTAACCAGAACAAAAAAAAGTTATTGCAAATTAAATTTACTATAAATATTGTTATATACATTTATTCTCTATTTTGTATATTAACCGAGATATTTGCATTTTTATAAATTGTGTGGTCGGGTATAGTTCGGATTAGGTCGGCCATTTCTGTTGGCTCAGGTGGGAGGCTTTTTCTAACCTTACCTGTCGTTTCTAACCTTACCTTACCTTCCTTACGTTCTGTTCATCCGCCCCCCCCCACCCCTTCTTTAGTTCTTGGACTACTAAAATTTGAGTTATTAAAATATAAATTATTCTTACAATTCAGAAGCCGTTTCAGTTGGGAATTTATTTTAATTAACTGAAAGATTTCTCATTACCCTTTGTATCTAATCACGGTGGTATTGTGTTACCAGTATGCAGATTTCTCTATTGTAAAACATCACATGGGAAATCTGTTTAGTTTAGCAGCCTCTGCATGATGGACTTTTCTTTTTTCAAGAACCTCAGTGTCAGTTGAGTTAGTACATTTACATGCAATAGTTCTTATTCATTCTGAGTGTTAATTGCTATATATTCTATGTTTTGGCCAAGAATACAAATAAAAGTCCGTCCAGTTGCTGTCTATACCAAGCAGATTTCCCACTGCTGGTATAAGACACTAGTGACCTTATCTCATCACATATTCGAATAACTCACATTATATTTGTTATGAAAAAATGCTTAAAATAACCACTGTATACCATCAATAGTTAAATAAGATTGGTTCTATAATATTATCCAATCCAACCTATGATAAGAGATATTTTGATTTATCTAATTCCCCCACACACACTCCCCCCCCCCAACTTCCCTCTAACACACTCTTTCCAGGTCTCATTTCAGCCAATAATAATTATGATCTTGTTTTATTATTTATAATGATTATATTTGATTTATTTTATGTGTAATGTGCCTGATGTGGTATGTAAGCACTTATTACTTCCTAGAATTGTAAATATTCTAAAACAGTAAATATTTTAAGCTTCTTGTTCACCATTTCCTCTTTCGAAGACAAACTCTTCACAATACTTTGAGCAAACAAGTCGTTTGTGGAGAGGGAATCTCCAGGCTATGCCTTCTGAAGATTATAGTATCTGATAATTTCATCTATATCACCATTGCACCCTGCCACCCCCAAAGAATTGACTCGCTGATAGACAAGTGGAGTCATTTAAATGAAAAAGTCTGTCACTCAGGGTCTGCATAGAATAGGTCAATTTATCATGTGCTGAATGACACACTAGTGATATCATTTCAATAGGATGTGTAGATGTGGGAGTTAACAGAAGGCTGAAAACAAGACAGTACAATAACTTTCTTAATATTTGAGTTACGAGAAAGTTCATAGATAAAAAATTGTTGAACCTCAATAGTTTAATAAAATTGGTTCTATAACATTTCTCTATCTGGCTCATAATTTTAAAATTTCTCACTCAACACCCCTCTATTCCAGGTCCGATTTTCAGATATTACTGAATATGATCATTAGTGATAAACGAAATGGTTAAATTGACCAAATAAACGTTTTCGATTCAAGAACTTAATATCAAAATTGATGGCACTACCACACATTGTATTTGCATGTATCAGACATAATAAAAGCCCATTACAAACAATATTTGGAATATTATAAGAATATTTAAGTTTGGAATAAAATGTTTCATGATATATTAGCTTATTATGATCAGGCAATGACTAAAAGGGGAGGAGGCTGAAGGCTGAAAATTACAACATGCAAATATCTCAGTCAACTTCCGAGATAAAGTGAACAACAGAACAACATTAATACAAAATTACGTTTGCAACAAGATTGGTTAATGCAACTCTGATTTATGCAGTTTATGAAGTTGATCTTTAGTTTTAAATGAAACACGAAACACTTATTTATCGAGTTAAACAATAATAGTGACCGTTAAAGTGGTAATAGACAATATATATATATATATATATATATATATATATATATATATATATATATATATATATATATGGAAGGAAATGCAAGTGTGTGTGAATTACCCACTTAAATATCAAGAATTGCTTAAAATAGATATTTACTAAGGTAAAAACATGAAATTGAGGATAACTTGTGAAAGCTATGTGGTTCCATCTGTTTATTTCTGTTAGGGAAACGTACTTTAATTTGGCCTGTGCAAATGTAGGGTATTTGGATGTTTATTTCACTATAATATGTACTAAATCAGAGATGAAGTAACCTGCTTACTGATGCAAAGCAGAAAATTGCATAAAAAAAACCAAACGGTTTTCATAATTTTATGTTATTTGAGGAGCCTGAAGCATTTGAAATAAGACCTGAAGGGAATTCGCTGGTGTGCTGAAAAACAAATGATAGACCAAAACCTTGGTATTCATAATGGCAAACCTTTTCATGAAAATATTTACAGATGTATACTTAAATATGAAATTTAATGCACTATTTTTTATTGCAGTGGGCTGAAACACTTAACTGGTTCAGTAAAGGAGAGGGAGAGGAAGAAGCTGATACTGTACTCCTGCTATGCTTGGGGACTCCCACTCCTAATCCTACTCGTCACTATCGGCATTGACTACTCACCATATGTTCCTAATGATTCTATATTCAAGCCTGGAATTGGAGTCGACAAGTGTTTCTTTCAAAGTATAACTACATTCTTATATACATTTTAAAATATTATTAATTACTCACTTAACCTTAAATAATTCCTTGGTAGGAATGTAGAAGTACTCTTTAATTGGTCACTACTAAGGAATATCAAGTGAATTTGATAAATACCTTAAACTGAATTGTTCGTCTACTTTGAATTATAGTTAAATTATATAAACAAAAATGAAAATTCCTAATAGGTTATTTTCTATATCTATACGTTCAATTTTCCATAGTCTCTCCTATGTCTATGTAATAGTCTATTTTTAGGTATCATAACAAGCAATTTCAATACAGTGCTTTTATTTTGCTTTTAAGGATATAAAGAAGTAAGAATAGTACAGAAGTGATGACATTTTTCTACAGCAAAAGATAGAAATGTAGAAAGTGCTATAATAAATAAATTTGAATGTTTTGTCGACTTCCAACCAATTTAAAAGAAAGTCTACAAATTATATTAACCATTTTTCGTGACATTGCTACTGATGACATTACAGACACTGAACTGATGCTGTTGAGAATTGAATTGTTTTGCACGAGAATTAACACTTTTATTTTTTTTACTTATTTATTATTAAGTGGAATGAATTGTGGTTTACAAACAGTATTTATTCTACTAGCACAAATATTTATGTTCCTAGTTCTATTAAATCTAGTTTATCTATTTTAATAAGCCTAGCCACTATAAGCAAGCTAATACTTTTAATCTAAGACCACAAAATAAAAGTCTACAATTCACTAGCGTTTGGGAAAAACCACATAAGTCCAAAATTAGCATTTCTTTTTTTTTTAATGCATAAGTATCTACTCAATGATATCCTCCTTTGAGAAAAACGACATAAGTTACAAACCACATTTGACTGTTCAGCATATCATACAATATCTAAGACTTAAGTGGAATAAGTCATGATCCCAAACACGTAAGTCATAATGAATATTAACCTAATGACGTAAGTCAAATAATGTCAAGAAAAATGTATTATCTATCAGTATGTTATTATGTATTGTTGAAACTGGTAATGGAAAGGATTTATTTATTTATAGTGAGCATTTATGTTTTATACAAAAAGCAAGAAGCAATTAAACGTGCCTCCTGAAAAGTTGTTGTTTTTGACTTAAGTGGTTTTTCCCAAATCTTAGTGAATTGCTCTCATAATATGATGTTTACATTGTCTGGGTCTTCTGTGATCATAGTCTACTCACAGTGTAGAGTAAACCTGTACCAATGTTGTACCCCTAGTTTTCTTTTGATAATAAAGTATTTTTGTCTGTCACTTATGTTCCTCTCATCATTTAAAACTCGTTCTCAACAACTCACACCTGTAGGGCAATCCTTTCAACGTATTCTCACCTCTAAAGCTGCCTCTTTTGCATTTGTAGACATGAGTTTTTCTACACAATTAAGCACAATTGTTAAATATATCCTAAATTCTTTATTTCCTTAAATTTGCATTTCATACGATTTTTTTCTATACATTTAGTACTTATTTATTTATTCTATGTTATGCAATTATTAACAAAGATTGTAAACATTTTAGAGGACCAAGCTACAGGGATTTACTTTTATATGCCAATGGGATGTGTTCTTGTCATCAATATTGTCCTATTTTCTATTACTGCCTATCGAATCTTTACATTGAGGCGAGAAACAGCAGTCTTAAAGAGAGGAGACTCAAGGAAACATGACAACACAAATGATAAAGAAAGGTAATTATTAAGATATAATAAATCTTATTACCATTTTATATAAGTATTATATATAATTTATTTTAGAGTGAATATCTAATATAGCAAAGTGGGTATGAAGTAATATTGTAAGTGACATATGAAATGTAATAATTGACAGCACTTTATGAACTTATGTTTGTGATTGATCACTACGTAGCTCTGTCACACATAACTGATGTATTATTTTCAAAATTTCAGGATCTCTATTCTAATTTATCACTAACCATCTTATCACATATTGAAATATTTTACATTTATTCGTATGGACAACATTGAATACATTGAGTATAATAGATTGATGTAAACCCCAAATGAAGACCCCATTTTGTTTAGTTAGAACAAAAAGTATATTGAGTCCATAGCACTGAAGAAGAACAAGAAGAAGAAATAAAAATGAATTAAAATTCAATTTGATTTTATGTGTAGGTGCATATTTTAATAAATGTTGTTTAAATTTAAACAAGCTGTTTGTTTTAAAAATATTGTGATTACACTTGAAATGTAGAAGAAGAACTTCATGTAGATGAATCTCACTTCTATTAGTCTGTATTCACTAACCATACTAATATTACTAACATTATCTGTAATATTTATGTAAATCATTTTATTTTTACTGGCTGAAGAAATACTGTTTTACTCTCTATAAACATAAGTGACAGAATTCATAAATTACAATTAATATATTTAATTTTCTTTTATATTTTTTATTTCATTCAAGAATTTGTCCCCCTTTTGAACAAAAAACTTGGCATAATTTTATAATGTTTGGAGTGAAGCCCATCAACACACCACTAAAAAATATTTACAATTCCAAAATTACTAATCCATTCTCGTTCATTTGTTGCACTTATTTTACATATACTGAAGAATGGATAGCTAACAATTTTCATTGCTTATAAGGACCTGCTCCTCTACCCCCATCTTAGACATTTACGAACCAGATCCCTTATCAATTGCAAGCCCTTAACCTGCACAAGTACTCCCTCCAACCTAGTCTTTCTTGGTTTTTTTTTTTTTTTTTTGGTTAGCAGATTTGATCCTTCAATGCGATCCTTCACTGTCTTTCTTATCAGCATCATATAATCAGGTTCACCATCCAAATAGTTTAATAACTATCATCTCTAATTATTATATTAACCAAAAGAACTAGGCAGGAAATGAATTCTCTAGTGTTGTCTACTAACTTTATAATAATTAAAATATTTAAGCATTTTGGACCTGAAACATACTTCATGCGTCTAATTAATAATATTTATATTTTCATTCTTTAGAGATTTGTTTCTTTGAACATTTATAAATTAAAGATTAAAAATATTCAAAGAAACATATCTATAAATATTTACAAATTAAAGTTATTGCAGCATTACCTTTTTGCAGAGTTCATCCTAACAAATATAAAAATTAGGTTCATCATTTAAGCCTATTTAGTTCTTTTAAATTACTTCTACAACAGAATTATGAATTCCTCTATTAATAATTTTTCACAGAGAGATTATTTTAATAGTGCTTGTTTAATTAACCTTTTTATTTTCTATTTTGAAAAATTATGGAATGGAAAATAATATTTAAAAAATGCACACAACATATTCAATTCTCGTTTCATAAATAATAAGAGTCTTAAACTCATATGTTTCTTGGTTACTATATTTATTAGGTTTATGATCAGCCTAATCAAAAATTACAAGAACAGGTTTTATATGACATAGTCCTTTTTTAAAATACAACTTAAATTTTAATAGTTTTATTTTATGTTTTGTCTAGTTTTTCTTGTTGGCATTAAGCTATCCGTAGATCCTCATAACACGTAGAGTTAATGTTTTTCAGTGTTAATGACCAAGGACAGAATTTTCTTGAAAATAAGACGACTTCAAGTACAGTTTCTGAGGTGATGATTGAGGGACACAAAGATCCATATATTGTCAAAAATATAAGGTGGGTTTATTAAACGAAATACACAGTCTCAGTTCACATTGCACTGTAACTACATTGGTTCACTAACTCTTCTCTCTTCGGTGAACAGGTTTCTGATACAAATATAAATTAACCTAACACTTCTAATCCTCAAACAGGGTTCTATTATAGTTGCCAATCTAACAGTTTAATTCTCGACACAGGGTTCTGTAATAATTGTTAATCTAGCACTTTTAATTCATAAACTATTTCTGTATGGTTCATTCACTTATGGATGACTGGTTAAAAAGAGCATTAACCTTAAAATGGTGTTGGTATCTGTAAAGCAATCTACAAACAAAATCTAGAAACAAAAATAAATCCATATACCATAATAGTATTTTTTAATATATGTCAATTTTAATGTTATTCTACTGTTTTATACTTATATAACACTTATTGTCAATTTAAGTGTGACTCAAATCTTGAATTCATAGAAGTAGTGCACCTTTTATTTAATTTTTTATTCATTTATTTTTTAATGACATCTTTAGTTACGAACTGCAAGAAGAGAATGATCGAGTTAAATGCATGTGGGAATAAATATCTTTATAATAAAAGTTGCACTTCTTTGTATCAATGATATCTCATATATTTATGGGATTCTCAGAAGATTAAAAAATATTTACTACTTAAAGAATCGAGTAATTTTTAATATATATAAAACACTAATATGTTGTAAAATTACTATCAAAACCTCCTATGTATGTGCACTGTTAATTGATAAATAAAGTTGGCCTTTACTTGCCAAATCAAAATGTTTAGGAGAAAACACAGTGAATATGAAACTTTTATTTAAAAAAAAAATAGTGATTATTATAAACATTAAAATGATAAAAGTCCAGCATAGAATGTTTTGATAGAAGAGTGATACCCAGGAAGAGTTGTACTCATAATGTCATTGCTTTTGTTGTATTGTCTTGCTTCATGGAAGAAAAAGTTATTTTCATCTGAGTGTGATCAAAGTAATTTGTATATATATATATATGTATCCTGCTATTGGACTATATAGGTCATCAACAAATACTTACAAAACTTTACTTGCTTTATAAGACTTTTGTTTTCCATCTCTTTCCAAAGAAATTAGAATATAACAAATATCCACAATGTATAAAAAGAATATTAGGAAAATTGTTTTTAAAAATTTTAAGTTTAAGTGTTTGATCTATAACCACCAATATCAGGATATATATAGTGTAAAAGGTTTATGAACTATGAAAATAAAAATATATTCACCAAATTATTAATTCATTTTAAATATAATTATGTTCTATGTCTTTAACTATGTTATGATAATTATACCTCAGAAGCATGCTTTATGTATGTCTTATACTTGTCTTATTTTGTAAAGTGGGTTTGTTTATTTTATTTATTTTTTGTATTATCGTTGTGTATTTGTTGGAATTGCAAAGCATTATATGCATCTTAATATTTAAATTAAGCCCAAAAAAATAATTAAAAAAACACTCTACATGAATGGAATTTATCATAATATTGCAATATAGATTGACTTGGGTCTATTATTATAAACATTAAAAGCTTTGTTAAGTATAAACTTCATGGAAGGGAACAAAGTGATATTTTCTAATACCTAAACTGTCAAAGAAATCATTCATTTTCATTACACATATAATTTGTAGTGATTATTATTTATGACACAATATTTAATTGATGATTAAGATCCTCAATACAAGTGTTTGACTGTATTATAGTCATTTGGATTGTATTATTATTTATTTATTTTTTTAAATCATAAAGGATCAAGTCTCATATCCATAGTCGCTGAATGTAAAATTTTTCAAAAAGTCCATCAAGCAGGAGCTGCTATAACTAAGCAGAATTCCCATGTGATCACGTATTTTCATTAATCTCAAAATTTAAAAGTTCAATGAGAACAAATTTTGTATTTAGGAGTCAAATAAAGTGCTTAATAATATAAAAGCTTATTGTTAATACAACATGAGTAGAAGTAGAAGTGGGGGTTCACTAAAGGCCGAAAACTAAAAAAAATGGAAATATCTCGGTTAATAATCATTAGAGTGAAAATACGTAAATAACAACATTTATAGAATATTAAATTTTCAATAAGATTGGTTATATACAAAGTTTTGATCCTACTCTTAATAATTAGAGATATTAATAATTATCAAAATTCCCCCCTCGCTTCATGATTACTCCCCTATAGCTGCTAATAGTAGTGAGACTCTAGTACATGACACTTTCCATGTTTCAGACAACTAATATCCTTCCTGTTATTCTTATTTCCTTATTCCTATTGGTTATGAACATTATGGGCTATTAAACATGAATGATGATTATTTTTCAGTTAACTACTAACTCCTTACTACACAATATTCTCATGTTTTGCCATAAAAATTAATTAATCTCAAAACACTTGCACATTATGGATGACCTTGTATGGGATATTTTCTTTTTCTTTATCATTAATTCATTTTGTATATTTTTCTATTTTCAGTGGCACTTTTCATGGTGATCAAAAGAATGCAATTTTAGTCATACATAATTTGTCATTTGTAAAGCTAATTTATATGCTTCTCTCAAGTACACTTATACTTTTAATTTGAATATAATTAAATAAGATAGGAATAACTGTTGAAACATCTTTGCTCTGTTGCCTTTACTCTAGCAGTTTGGTAGAGAAAGGGATGGAGTCATGATTCTTTAACTGTGAGTTCTATCTTCCATTCTTTCTTCCTCATCTAAAATTAAGCATTACTTGAAGCCCACTATTTTTTCTTTGTGTATTGATACACATATAATTCATGACCACTAATAAATTAAGTGTACAGTTGTACATGCCTTCAATATTTTTTTATTTTTGTTTCCAATCTCTGTTTTTGAGCAATCAGCTTATTCTTCCTTGCTCGCCTATTGACAATACAAATGATCTAACTGAGAATTATATTTACAATGCTTTATAGATGGGGAAAGAAAAATACACTGTTAGTAAATAATTGTTATTTTAATTATTTTTAGAATGAGAGAAAAATTATTATAATGTCTATCATGACTTGAACTTTGTGTAGTTGACTATCTATGCGAATGTGCTAAAGAACTAACCATAGAAACAGATAATAAATAATTCAATTTTTTTTATTTTTTTTATGAATGTAAAAAATATTGTCACACTTCCCAATACTATAACTTGGGTATCACACTTAGTGCGCAGACATTTTGGGTTGATTAGGAGATTTTTTTTTATTAATCAGTACTCACACTTGTAGCTCAGCTGGTTGAGTACTGGTCTCATACCAAGGATACCTGGGTTCATGTCTCATTAGATTTGAGAGAATTTTCTCTCATAAAAAATTATTAAATTACTAATTATTTACTGATTCTGCTCTAAAAACCAATAAAGATTTAATTTAAATTAAAAAAAGGAATCAGTTTTTTTCTTTTTTTTTATTACCTACCTCTAGCAAAGGTAATTTTAAGGACTGAGTATATTTATTCAACTTTATAATTGCTTTTAAAATTAAAGTTTAGTCTAATGAAGGAGAATATACAATTTTAGAATAATTTTAAAAATCTTGTGCTACTATTTGATAAATTTAGTAATTATTTCATTTCTACTTTCAGGTTTTCTCTATACTTGAAACTTTTTCTTGTAATGGGCATAAACTGGGTGATGGAGCTACTTTCATATCTTGCTGGAGGCCCAAGTTATATATGGTATATCCCAGACTTCACCAACACTCTTCAGGGAGTCTTCATTTTCATAATATTTGTCTGGAAAGAGCGTGTTCGAAAGCTAATCTGGGCTAAGATGTCCGCTTGCTGTGGGTGCAAGACAGTGAGTAACAGGAGTCGAAATGACTGGGCTACAAGTACAAGAAATACTAGCACCCACACCAGTTCATCAGGAATTAATACCAGCATAAAAATGACACCAACTGTAACTAATGGCACAACTACCAACCAAACCATGACAGCTTAAAATTGATGTCTAGATTTTATTAAATCATCCACTAATTTTATTTAAATGAATAAAAAAGTTACCATTTTCAATATTGGATGTCACGAAGTTCTTCACAACTTTGTTCAACATAATCACTAATAAATATTTAACTACTGAGTCGACATTATCAGCTTTAACAAATAACTTAACGTTATGGTATATAATGAAAAGTGAAGTAGAATAATATAAAGATGTTAATCAAAGCTATTGTCTTCCTTTGTAGCAGCTCATTATTTGATTAGCAGTTATAGAAAAGCAAGCCTGTATCATCAGTGATCATAAGTCTCTTTACGTCTTCGCTGCCAATTATGATGCACCTTGAGTGCTTGGAAACTGTAAGGAGTACGTACTCTGATGATGGAAGCTTGGGTCTCTGAAACTCATAAGCAAAATTACCTTGAAGGAAGATATTGGCTTTGTTTATCATCCTTTTACTAATACTTAACTCTAAAGAAATGAACAAATGTTTTCTGCTGATGTCATTTGAATTATTTTTTATATTTTTTTAATATTATGATTATGCTAGAATCTGTCGTTTTTGTACCAAATTCAGAGTTCATTATTGTTTTTTTTTAAATGAATTTCTGAATGGTTAGCATTTAGAAGATTCATAAATTGGAAACAAGTAAAAAACAGAAAGTGGGAGTGATTAACCAAAAGTCACATTTGGTTTTTAATGTATTTTGTTTTATTTTTGAGAGCATTATATAAAAATTTCATACTCTACTCAATTGTGCTAAACAAGTCGGTAAATCTAAATTACAATTAGTCATTCATGAAGCTTCCAATAGGCAGTTAGAAGAATGATTTCAAGGATTTTAATAAAAATTCTATTAATATTAACCACTAAGCTCCCATTTTAAATTAAAATGCATAGAATATGACTCAATTCATAGATGACTTTGTAAAACAAATGAATTATTATTACTATTTTTAATTATTTTTCAGAGAATAGTTAAAGTAATTTTTTTCATATTCAGATTATGCATATACAAAATATAATATTGTATGTAAAATTAGTGAATGAGAATTGAATGACAGAAAGTGAACAGAAATGTTTTATTATTTGTTAAAAATTAGTGGTTCGTTTTTGTTTTTATGCTATATATTTGATTTAATTATATTTTATTCATGGAACATTAGTCCATAATACTAATTTTTTTTTTTATATATATTTTGAAGTTATTTATGAAAGACTCGTATATATTGTACATTATTTTTAAGTATACTGTATTTATTAGTTTGTCTGTGATCTTTAGTTATGTGTTAAGTGTTATGTATTACAAAATATGTAAATATAATTTTTTTGGTTATACTTTATTACATAAATAAATAAATATTATGATGTGTGTCAATTTTGTAAATAATTTGCATTCAGATAAATCATGCTTATGATGCTTTATAGATGTTATTTTAATAATACAAACAACATATAATTTTAAGTGTATACATATTCTTAAGTTTCTTCACTAATTATAGTTAAATCTCTATTCTGTACAAATAGATTTAAATGCAAAATGGTTATTGTATGAAGTACTCATGAATGCACAATTTTGTAGCTTAATGATCTCAAAACACCACAATTATATTAAAAATTTACCACCAGAAATGTTTTGTACCTTTTGCTATTGATTTAGAAGTTAAACTGAATTTATTTTATATCTGTAAACAGATAATATCAAGAAATTTAACTGGTTCCTGTATAATTCTGGAAACATCAGTTTAAATTCTAAGTGTCTAAAATGTTACTAATAGTTAGTCATGAATTTCTATTTACTTATATCGGTTTGAATAAATTGAAATATTTTTTTCACTTTGTTCAGAGCTGAAGTTATTTAAAATGAGGCTGATTAATCACATTACTGCGGTAACAAAGCCAACTTTAATAAATTGATACCAGAAGCAAGAAGAATAAAGGTTTAGCCCAAAAATCGATTTTAATGTTAAACTAATTCATTCTATCTAAAGCACAATAATAATTTATAATTATTAATATTTTATATCAGCTGAAACTGCTTAATTGCTTTATCACTTTTCTTTACCTTCTCATTAGAAGAAAAGCCCCCCCCCCTCCTTAAGTTGATGTGGTGGAAAATAATTTGAGAAAGAATACTCATGGCTTGAAAATAGGGGTTATTATTATTTTTCAATGTGCAGTTTTGTCGGTTATGGATAAAGATGATCCATTTTATAGTAACTACTCAGAAATAATTTTTCTAACTTTTAAAATCAGTCATTAAAAACAAAAATCAGTTTTCATTTGAAAAGCCCATTGAATCGTTCAAAGGTTTCCAAAGTTGCAAGTCTTCAATAAGAAGAAGTTGCTCTTCTTTTTAATTATCAGACTAGAAAAGTCGAATAAAAAAATAAATTGTATTGATATCTCTTACTAATTTTGAGAAAAAGTCGATTTATTAAAAACTTTGATAAAAGAATTAACCTAGTTGAAGTTACAAATTGGGAGACAGAGCTATTGTTCCCAGTTTTCTAGAGTGCATGAACGAGGCTCTGGGAGACTAACTTAAATATCAAATGACAATTTAAATGGCATTACAAACAATCTAAACAAACCAGTATATACCATTTTCATTCATTTATATTACTCAATTTTTAATTCTTTTTCATGGAACATTAAATTTTTGGTTCTGTGCCTTTTCAATTAACAGTAAAACAGTGTTACACAGATATTCGGTAATATTGCATCCTCACAATGCTATTTCCTGCATTTTTAGTTGGAGCTTAATTGGAGAATGTTTATGTAAATGATTACTCGTGATCCCCAAAATAAAAAAGGCATTAAAATGGTGTCATCCTGTATAATGTTTGATTTCTAACCAACCGGTTTAGGCGACTCTCAGTATGCCCAACATTTGGTTTAAATAAAAACAGAATTGCAGCTAGACTTATGGCAAGTGCCAGAATCACTAGATTGGAGCCTACTGCTTTCCTGTAAGCATGATACTAGTGATCCTAAGCGGTGCTTTTATTTATGAATTTTGATTGTGCATTCTCAAAACAAGCATATTCCTACTATAAGTATTCAAAGTAAAACTTAGTAATTAAGGTGGCATCACTATTGTATATAATAACGGTTTCATTGCAGGGCACATTATAGTTTTTACTACCCAGTGCTTAGGATGTTCAGCTGGAACTATCCAATGACTGAAATGAACGGGGTATGCTCCATTTTCATTCACCTTTTATTGGCTGAGAAGGGGATTATACCCAAACTACCAGATGTGTCACTAGGAGCTAAAGGGTCAAATTTTCTTTAAATACATTAATATTTCACTCCATTTTATTGAACTTTCAGCTCTACATGTTTTTCATTTTTTTAATGTGGAGTTACATTATTTAGTTTATTTAGAAAATTTGATCTTTCATCCCCTAGTGATATATACTGAAGAGTTGAGTTGGGTCATTATCAACATCATTAAAACGTCTAAGGGACTGTTAAGTGATTCGAGAGAGCCTGGAAGGCATTACAGCCTGGCCTATTACCTCCAAGGTCAATATAAGGTGAATGAGAGAGGAACATGTAGTGTATATCAGTCACTGGGTAGTTCAGGCTGCAATTTATTTCACACGTTTCAGTTACTGGGTTCAAACATGTGGAATTTACAAATTTCCTCCGAGCAATGAATGTGCTAGACAACGAAGTCCATAGGGATATATCATAATGTACAACATTGCACTTTAAACATGTACCTGCTAAAATATTATTTTATAATGTATTTCTATAATTATGAATTATAGCTTGTAATTGTGTCTCATACTTATTGATGTTTCTATGTCTGTGCCTTTATTATAATAATAAAATTTAACCATTTTTAATAAATGGAGTTACTTTTTTTCCCCCAATACAATTATTTTAGATTAAAATTTCTGTATCTTCAATATTAATTTGTCATGGGTACTCAGGTTAGCCATGTGAGTTGAGGCATTGGTTTAATTTCACTTACTAAACCTAAAGGCGGGAATTCAATTATCACCTGGGCAATAGGAATTTATTTAGTAACAAACTCATTAAATAAAATCCTCTGCTCCAACCTTGCTAGAAAAGGGTGATAACCTTAAGATAGGAAGGTTTTGATTGGTGTAAAGGAGAGGAGCACTTTGTAACCAAATGTAGTTAAATTCAAACAATTGTATTATGTTATTAATTGAGCCCACTTATATTAGTTTTTAATGTTATATATAGAATTTTGCATGCTATTAAAAGACAGCAAAAATCATAAGGATTTTATAAATTTATTATTATAATCTTTACAAGAAGAAATTGCCCTAATAATTGGCATGTAGAACAAATATGCAGTAGTCTATGAAAGGAAAAAGTGGTTTTATTAAATGACATTTACCATAAAAATTTCAAGATTCATGAATATTGGCTCAACAATTTTTTTTTGATAATTTTTGAGCTCATTATAAAAAGGTTTCACTTAAAGATTTTCTGTTGAAAGTGATGGTTGATAGCTTAGAGTTATTTATTACACTTTCATGTTTTTACGTAATTAAATATTGGGTTCATGAAATAATTTACTGAAATTTTATGAAACTATATATTTTTATTCTTATTCATGACATACAATCACAAATATATATAATAAGTGAAACTCCAGTGGCCACCTATTTATATGGTCTTGAAAATCTGAATCTCACTGTTAATTCCCTCAGTATTTTACTTGTTCAATCACTAAAATAATCTTTTATGTTACAAAGAGGTAAATTAACTTTGAAAAATACATTCATCTCAATTAAACATGTTAATGTGAAAAATACACCATAAAGAGTGAGCAGGAACCATCCAATCTGAAATAGAGAAGATTAAAATAGTTATTTGTGTTATGAAATAACTCAATTAATGGTTCATGTATAGATAATAATGTAGAAAAAACTTATTTAATATATATATTTTTATGATCTCATTGACATTGTTCAAATGATAGCTACTCCATTCAGAAGAAGATGGAAATGACTTCTATGTCACAATTACCTCCAAAGAATAGACTACACCTCAATAGCCAAGATTCTTTTCAGCTATGTGTCAGTGAGAGTACCCAGAGAATTTGTATAGATTCAAATAATGTCCAAAAAAAGACTCATGTGGAGTTAAACAGGCAGAGTAATGGAACATTTGAAGTAACTGGCATCATTTTTAACATTAATATTAGTTTAATATACGTGCTAATTAGTTTTGAAAATTTTCTTCTTTTCTTCTTCTTCTTCTGTTGCATTTGTGATTATTAACTAACTTGACATTAGATTTACATGAAACATATAAATATCAAGTTTGGTAAGCTTATTCTTAGTATGAGGTGAGGAAGTGGGGTTATATTTGAAGACTGAATACTAAAAAAAGGCAAATATCTCTGTTAACATTTGATATATGTAAAAAATATATATCAAATGTTAACAGATATATATATATATATAAAAAACAAACTTCAGATAATAACAGATATATATAAAAAATGAACTACTTAGATAACATTTAAAAGAAATAAAATTTGCAGCAAGATTGGATATTAACAGTTTTTAGATCCGTCTCAAAATAACAGAGATATTTTGAATTTTTTATTCCTGTCCCCTCTAAACTCTTCCTCCCTCTGCCTGATTTTAGCCATTAACAAACGGGTCATTCCATGTCAAATCAACCACAAAAAAATAATTTTAAACACCCATCATTTCAGATTTTGTTGACACTTATTTTATGTGTTCTATCCATTGTTATGAGAAACCATACCAAATATTTTTGATATATCTTTAGCGGTTTGAATTTTATGGCCTCGTTAAAGTTTTGTGATTTTCGTGTTGTTTATTGATGGGGAACAGTAAAATTAATTTGTTTTGAATTCGAAAATAAATTATAACTTTCTTATTTATGAACCAATTTGGAAGAAATTTTTTGTGTGTATCCATAAATATATTTAAAAAAAATAAACAAAGGTACCAAGTAAGTATTTGTGACCAGAAAAAAATTACAAAGTGTCAATTTGAGTTTTTCTGAAAGCAAATACATAGTTTCACGTTAAATTGAATATTTCCAAAAGGGATCTTTTTGGATCTTCCATGAATAATCATGGAAATCTTTTTTTGTTTTGGTTCTAAGACATGTGACCTACCACCTAAAGTTATAAAATGAATGGTTATTTGACTCCTTTATTGTTTATTCCAAGTTTAAAAATAAATATTTATAAAAATTTAGATGACTTGAAAGAAAATGATAAATAAAGGTTAATAAAGAGGTATTTACATTACACAGGTTTATTCCAAATGAAATACAGTTTACATTATAGGATTCATCAGTATAAAATGTACTTTGATATGTACAATTCTTACCCTAAAATTGCTATTTTGGTCAATGTTGAAGCCCAAGGATACCACTGGACCTGAAATTCTTGCACTATACATCCTGCACTGCAAATATGCAATTGAGAAAAATCTTGTCCTACCCCTTTGCATTATAACTGATAACCTCAAACACGATGTAGGTATGGTGTATGAAATCCAAAAATCTGCTATTGCGTTTTTGATAGAAAACCGCCCACACTTTAAAATAGTTCATTACTTCAGTGATAGGTGTGCTGCTCAGTACAGAAATTAGTACAATTCATCAGTAGGATTCATCAGTCTAAAATGTACTTTGATACGTACAATTCTTACCCCTAAAATGGTTGTTTTGGTCAATGTTCTTTACAATTTTAAAATATGTTTAATTTTGTTTCAATGCTTCTTGGAATGCATTGTTGTGAAAACTGGAATGTTCTTCCTGCCATTCTTTTTGGAGATTCCACAGTCATAATAATATGAAGAATGGGTACAGCACATATGTCCTCCTTTTTAGGCCAAGAAAATGATACTGAAGGTCCATGGGGATGAAGGAACTGTACAGTGACATCTTGTTCTTCGTTGTTCACCTCACTCACCATGGCAAAGTACCACAATCTGTCATATTCACGAACAACCTGGGTTTAAATATTCCAATGTTACTTACAGTTTGGTTAATTGTTAATTAAATTAAACGTGAGGGCTGCTTTTTCATCAATGGCAATTCTTCGAGTCTCAATGGTTCCTGAGTCATCTATTGGCTGAATAATGTGAAATGATCTTGTCCCTGGAAGAGTTTGAACAACTTTGAAGTGACCTTCCAAAGCATGGTGAATTAAGTCAATTGTTTCTTTAGATATGAAGAATAAACAGACTTTTTCTATTCTGGTTCTCAGTTGCATCTATGATGACAGGATGTATACATTCATCCAATGGTTGAATTGATGTGGAATGACCCAAACTTGATTTTTAGTTTTACATAAAAGGTTTTAATTTCGATTTTAGTTACAATCAATCAAAAATTAATATATATAGTTTTGAATAAACCTCATTTTGTCATCATTTAGGTAGGATTGAAGGATATTTGAACACATTCTTCGAAAATCCTGTCATGAGAATATTCTCAGCAGATTTCCTGCTAAAAGAAAAGCTACTGATGGAACCTATTAGACGCTCCTACAAAATGATTAAACGCCCCAATTATCTTCTTTTTTTTTTTTTTTTTTTTTTTTTTTGTGCAAAGATATAATGGTCATTATAATATTTTCAATTTCTTTTCGTGCTAGCCTATATATTGGTAAATCAAATTTCCCCAATTTAAAATTATTATAGTGGAATATGTACATCATAATTTGATTTCCTATATAATTGGTTAAACGTTTTATTTTAATTAATCACTCTACTTACCATTTTGTCTAGTACAAAGCTGTTGAGTGCCAGTGCTATATAGAGTATACAGATCAAGAGGAAGGTGAGGAAGCAGTTATATGAGAACCCATCAGTATTGAATGAAATCCCTTTGGTGCCAGTCACGGCCATCTTTACTATCCAAGGAACTCCAAGACAGAGAAGGATGTTGACAATGTTGGACCCAATAGCATTACATAATGCCATTGTTTGCTTCCCTTAAAATGAAAATTTAATTGAAAAAGAATACATTATAACAATAATAATAATTTGGTCAGGCTGTCAGGGATAGACACCCTCCTCGATGAAAGTCCTGTGATATCCTGGAATTAGATAGGGATATACTTTAAATGTTCTGCTGTGTGCAGTTGTTAGAATTTTCATGATGTGTAGGGAAGAGACCAAATATTTCGTTTAAAAGTGTATTTAATTTAAAAACAAGTCATACTCAGCACATGGACGGCCATTTTCAGGTTTAACACAACTAACTATATTGCAGAATGTAACTTAATACTAAAAACATTTTAGTTCATATGATTATATGAAGATATAATATTTTTCCAACAGGAATCAATCTAATCTGCTGACTTCAAACTTTCTTTGCTCGAAATATTCTCCCTCTATGCTACTATAATAAACTAAGATAAATACTGAATTTCCAGGGACTCGAGGAAGACAGTGTGCCATTGATTAAAAAATGTCACAAACGTTTGCACAAATAATAATTAATTGTGTCAGAGTTAAGTTGTGTGCCATCTATGGTGAGGAGTACCCTTGTGTCAATAAAATATTCTAAACATTATTACAGTGGTTGCATGTTGAATGAACAAAAAAACAACAACAAAACAAATGAGGTCCACAGAATAATGAAATTCAACTATAGCCAATAGTCCTCAATAAATTCCTAAATAAAACCATTTTGTGGGAAACCAAGTTCAGTGATAATCACCTAAGTTCGTCTATTTCAACAAGTATAAAAATAAATGTTGGCACACGAAAAGGAAATTAGGTTTTCTTTATCAGATTATTTTCTTGTGAAAAAGAAACATTGGACTCAACGAAACAAAGAATTGTATACCTTAGGTAAAACTGAAAACATACCAAAGTTGATGAAAATAAAGGCTAAAAATAATATTGATGCGAATTATTTAGTGTTATCCTTTTAATCCTAGAATGTCTATTTCATGTGAAGTGTTAGTCTCAATTGAGGAGGGCTGGATGAATATAAAAGTAAGGCTAGATACCTTACCATTTTTAACTCAAAATTCAGCCTATTGGGATTACATATAATATTTGAAAAATATCTTTAAATAATAACTGATAACATGGAACCATGCTTTAAAATTCATACAGTAGGATTACCAAGGGTTTTCTCTCTTATAAAAAACCTGTGAACTTTTTGGGATCAGCTCCAAAGCCATTAGGCAATGAAAAAGTCCGTAACGCAGGGGCTGCGTAAACTAAGCAAATTTCCAACGTGAAGTTTTAAAGTAGAGAAATCTGCCTAATAACAACAGTAGTAGTATTAAGGTATCCCTAGACCTATACACGAGGGACGAATAGTTAAGGAAACGGCCACACTAGCTCTCGGCGGATAGTCCCGAACATAGCCGACTCCTGCCGACTACACACACAATACAAATGCAAATATCTCGGTTAATATTCAAGATAGAGAATAAATGTATAGAACAAGATTATAGTAATTTTAATTTGCAATAAGATTGATTCTGTACAATTTTTCGATCGACGTGGAGATATTTCGAATTTTCGAAACTACTCCCCCTCCCACTGTTCCGATATGTAACAGACATATATATATATATATATATATGTGTGTGTGTGTGTGTGTGTGTGTGTGTGTGTGTGTAATTTTGAACGGACCTCATTTTCGTCATCTCCTGGGTAGGGCATTTGAGGAAATTTTTCAAAACTCGTGTCATGAGTACAACCTCAATAGCTGAATTCCCTTAAGGGAAATCTGCTAAAAGAGTAATAATATACAAAGATCCATAGTGAAAGGATTTGCCATTACATAAATGCTGCGTTTTTTTAGCAGATTTCCCTTAAGGGAAATCAGCTATTGAAGTTGTACTCATGACGGAATTTTCGAAATTTTTCTTCAAATGTCTATCGATCCTACCTAGTAGATGACGAAAATGAGGTCCGTTCAAAACTCTATATATATATATATATATATATACATATACTTGTCTGTTACCGCTCTAGCGATCGCAATGTGTGTCTAATCGTTACCAAACTCGATACTTAGTCATTTTATGCAAAAAGAAAGATCGAGTTCGTTAACGGCTGAAGTCAGAGGAAGGGGTGGTTTTAGAGGGGAGGAATTTCGAAAATTCGAAATATCTCCGTTACTATACGTCGATCGAAAACTTGTACAGACCCAATCTTATTGCAAATTAAATTTACTATAGATATTGTCATATACATTTTTTCTCTATCTTGAATATTAACCGAGATATTTACATTTTTATTAAATCGGGGCGCCTAACGGACAAGAGTTACTTTCCCGCCAAAAGCTAGTTCGGCCGTTTCCTTCACTTGCTCTCGTGAAATTTGTCTATTGTAAAACTTCACGTGGGAAATCTGCTTAGTTTACGCTGCCCCTGTGTGACAGACTTTTTTTTTAGTAACTCAAGAATTGCTTTAACAGGTTGAGGATGAGGTGAAAGTGGAATAGGCCAATCATTCATTTAGGCACCAAAACAAAATTTAGTAATTCAACAAAAACCTATTTAATTGCTCTAGACTTCCTATCATTCATAAATTAACAACTTTTAATTGCATGTTTTCTTGATTACTTTTTGGTTTCTAAGGCAAATGAGTGTATTCACCTTTCTTAGCAACTTCAATACTAATAAGAAGCTCAGGTAGTCCAACGCCAATTCCAAGTATCGTCAGACCCATGAGGGTATCAGGTAAACGCAGTTTGTAACCTGAGAAATGGAGAAATTATTAAAATTTTAAGAAATATATTTAAAATAAATGTATGACATCAAAGTTTGTGTAAAAAAAAATTAATTAATTAAAAGCGCAATAGCTATTGAAAGACCTCTGAGTCAGATGTGGTAGAAACATCCACTCCATAACAAAATGGCATAAATAGAAGATAATTTGACCATCAACGCTGTATGGAAGAAGCCTTTGGTATCAAATACTGGGAAATATTTAAATTTTTTAGGGAATTTTATGATTAATAAATGCACATAATATAATTACACAGTATGTATTTATTACCAATAGAAAGGACACATCACGGGACATATAGACACAGACTGGCTTGAGGAAGGAGGAGGAGGATACATGCAGTCATAAACAAAAAAAAAACTATATAGTATAAACAACAAAGCAGAATTTTTAAACTCAACAAACATTTACTGGATATATACATACACACAAAACAATAAGAACAATATATATATATATATATATATATATATATATATATATATATATATATATTTCTGGTCTCTCAATAGATACCTCAATAGGTCAGCTATATGTAACTCCCACTGAATGGGATACCCAATAATGGTATCCCGATTAATCATAGTAGCATAAAGTGGTTAACTTATATCAGAGTGTGCTTACTTATAACCTATATCACAATATGCCTAATTATAACTTATATCATCTTCCATGATTTCTTCCCTTAAGAGAAATCTGAATGATAAATACATACTATTTTGAATTATTGTATACCTATAACAGTTATCATCCATGAAATAATGTAGGAAGTTGCAGCAAGCCAGAAGCAAGAAAAGATCAAGGAACACCAAAGGTTAAAGGTGGGGATTGTATACTTCATCATCAGTACTACTGGACTCATTATGCACCAGTATACTTTTCCATACCAATGGCTCTTACCTTTTTCTATAAATAGGTATCCATTTTTATCATCTGGAATAAAATATTATTTTCAGTACATTTAATATACTTTTTCTACTAATTAATTTTTGTTAAAGCGCACTCAGTTATATTTGTTCCAAAAGTACTTAGATTTGCAATCAACTTTATATCTCTATTCATGTAAGCGTGATATAATAAAATCATAGGAGAGACTTATTAATAAATTTTAATAATAAAGTACATGACATATTTGCAGAAATGTGCATGTGCAATAAATGGAATTACTTGCTTAAAGTAGGTTCCTTATATAATGGAAATAATTCAGTAGCCATTGACAAAATAAAACTTATGAAACCATTAAAAATTGTTCTTGAGCCACAGTATCAAGGTCATGTTCTCATGAATAAGGTATTAGAGATGACACAATATGCAGGAAAATGTTTCATATGTCTTTCCATCACTTTTTTTCTACTCCTACCTAACTGATAATGTTTGAAAATTTAATTCAAATATAGTGATTAAATTGTTACCTTCAGATAAAACTTCATCACAGCTACTAAAGTACTCTGGAACACCACCATACACTGTTTTCCCTCCTAAATATGATAAAATTAACAATGATTAATCATCCCTCCCGTACTTGTATGTCATCATTACATATTAAATACACATTCTTATTATTATCTCGTATCTCTAGAGATTATAAAAAAGTAGATATTTCATATCCTTTAATTGCTCCACAATGCTCACTTGCCATCAATAACCTTCAATTTTGAACAATGTCAAGTCCAAAATCAAAGGCTAGTAACTACGGACCTGAAGAAAGTTCATTGTACTGTTCTTGAGATTCTAACTCCTAGCTTACAGTATGCTACCTCACAGCTGTATGTAACCCTGAATTCATTAAGTTAGTTGTGAATTTGAGTGAAACAGGCTTAAATAAACCAAGTTGTCACGAATATCTCCTGCCAAATTTTGGCTCTTGCATGATGTGCAAAGCAGGTTAATTGTCAGGCGCAGTTGATTTATATTTTTTTTAAAAGACAGCTACTTTTTATTGCCAGGTGACAGTCCAAGATCTTTGCTAATTTTACTATCTTATTAGATTTCTTTTATCCTGGACAATAAATTTCCAGACCACTATTTCAAGATACCAGAAGAGAAGAACAAGGAGTTATCAATTTATAAAGGTTACATTAGTGCTGAGTTTTTTCAAGCTGGGAAGGACAAGCCCCAGTTTATTACCATGTACCTTGATCTTTTCTAGGTTGATGAGCAAGCATATTTCTTTTGCTGCTAATATCAGCAAGACAAATAGACCATTCACTCTTTTTTGCATCTAAGGCCTCATGACTTACATATGCAGGGAATTTGTACATCTTGCCTACAAGTCTAGGTTGAAAGCATGAGATACACATAATCAATTATCTGAATCCTCAATATCGAAGAGCTCAGTCATCTCCTCTTGCATCAACAATCCACAACAGGAACTATTGTCACTTAACATGGTCAGTCTTCATGAATTACTTATAAAAGACAGCTATCATGTGAATCATAAACTGCTTTGAAGACAATGAGTAGGGTGTATAATATATCTTGCTTAATCTTCTGGATATCTGTTCCCAAATCACACCTTCATCCAGGTCCTCAGGCACACCCCTTATCATTTTCCTCAGTGAGGATCTCAGAAGTTTTCCAAATCTCGAGCACTTCTACCTTAATAGCTGATAGTTTTATCTTTCGATTAGATTTGAGTGCTTCTTTCCATTTAACTACTTCTCTGTATTCTCTCAGTATTTGTAGAAAAGTAGAGTTCTTACCTAATTTCGCCAATTGTCCTAGGAGATGCTGAGAAAGGAATTCTTAAACTTTTTTAATAAATATTCATGAATTCATTAAATTTTTTTCTTGCATTTTTACATTGTTATGTATGATTTTTGCCAAATAATTTGAAAAAATTGTTTTAACCCTTCCATTTGGAAATACAGACTGTGGAGGTGGGGAGGTAAATTGAAAAATTCGGTCATGAATAATGTAATACTTACTTACAAAACTCATATAAAGTGCCCTTTAAAATTTCAACATATAAAGTTTTAAATTTCATTATAGCATCTAGTGCCAAGGATTGCTTGTTTGCACATTGTATTTTATCAATAAAGGGTTTAATTAAAAGTATATGATACATATTTTTAATTTAATATTTTTTTACTTTATTTCCTCTATATTTTTCCAGCATATCGACATTAATTTTAAAAAAAATAGTAAATGGTACACTAAGCAATATTGCCTTGTTGCAAAGCCTATGCAAGTAAATAGATCATTAAAGCGGATATATGGATATCCAAAGTTTGTATTTCCCAGTTTAACTTCCAACCACTTTATTGATAGCTCTGGAAAACTCAAATTTACTATAACATTTTGAGTATATTATACTATAGTACATCATAAGCATATATTAACTCATTTAATTTAGAAAAAAGTTTATTGTACATTGAAAATATTGAAATGTTCTGAATTTATTATTTTAAGAAAGAAGAAGCATTTTTATTAAATGCAAGAAATAGTTGGTCAAGCATTTCTAGGACAGGCCACATCTGTCAGGCATGAAACAAGGTGTCTCCCACATCTGAAAACTGATAATATTCAAGATGAGGCCAATTCAGACTTGTCTTGGAAAAGATAGAGGACATATCCAAGGTGAATAGGAGAGTACATATAGGTAAGATAAATAAATTCCTCACAGATGCAGAGGGTGTAACTGTCGTTGGAAGTAAGAAAGAGGATTGCAGTTTCTTACAGGTTCCCTCACACCAGCTCCAACAGAGATAGGCTTACTTGTAAACCAAGAAAAGACAAAATGCATGGCTGTAAGTCATACTCTGCACATGTAAAACAGATTCAGTGTAGGGATCTAATAATTTCCAATAGTGGGAAGCTTGAAATACCACAGAACTACAGTAACCTCAATCAATGACCAGTTCACCAAGAAAAATATTCTTTCTTCTCGGGTTTACAGGGAATATTTCATGGGGGTCTATAACCCAATTATCTATTCCTGCAGAAGTATTTGTGGCTATTGAGGTCGTACTCATGACACGAGTTTCGAAAAATTTCTTCAAATGTCCATCGATCCTACCCAGGAGATGATGAAAATGAGGTCCGTTCAAAATAATATATATATATATATATATATATATATATATATATATATATATATATATATATATATATATATATATAGATAGATAGATAGATAGATAGATAGATAGATAGATATATTTGTCTGTTAACGCCCTAGCGGTCGCAATTTTTGTTTGATCAGTGCCAAATTAAATATTTAATCGTTTTATGTAAAAAGAAAGATCAAGTTCGTGAATAGCTGAAATCGGGCCAGTGGGGGGGGGGTTAGAGGGGGGATTTTTGAAAATTCGAAATATCTCCGTTGTTATGCGTCGGATCGAAAAATTGTATAGAATCAATCTTATTGCAAATTAAATTTACTATAAATATTGTTCTATACATTTATTCGCTATCTTGAATATTAACCGAGATATTTGCATTTGTATTCTGTGTGTGGTCAGCAAAAGTCTGCTATGTTAGGGACTTTCCGCCGAAAGCTAGTTCGGCCGTTTCTCTAACAGTTCGTCCCCCATGAATTGGTTTAGAGACTCGTTACTACTACTGTTATTAGTAGGCAATTTCTCTATTCTAAAACTTCACATGGGAAATCTGCTTAGTTTACGCAGCCCCTGCGTAACGGACTTTCAATTTTATGCAAAGTGCACAAAAAATTAAAAACAATAGCAAGGCCTTTTTATTGATCCTGGACAATTTTTTTATATTTGTTCTTCCTCTTTAAACAAATTCAACACTATGCAATTTGTTAATCAGATATTTTTGGGCATCTAGTCCATCAGTAAACATTTTCAAAGCTATGAAAGTTGTAAAAAGTCAAACCTATTTTGAAATGTGTAAATGAATGACATTTAAAACATTTAGAAGTAGAACAAAGAAACTTTTACCATTGTATTCTCTGTTTCACAACCTCTAAAGTGACCTGCAACAAAACCTTATTTGTAAAAATAAAAATATCAAGACCCTCAAAAAAGCATTTTTGATAAATTTGTTTAATTTTTAAAAAAAATTGTTCAATGTGGAGGTATATTGATACTTACTTCTTCATACTAGAGCCCTTCATGGACCTTGGTCTTTGTCATCACCAATGTTAACTATACTGCTCAGTTCCCAGAAATGTTTCTCTAGTGAATCCCCAAAATCAAGCCACATTTGCCTCCCCCTTCTTTTTCCTCTGACTCCTAATTTACCATATATCATCTTGGTCAGTTTGATGGGTTCCTTCCTTTTATGTCCAAATCTTCACAGCCAGTCTCATCTTAAAAAGACAGATGATAGATGATGGTTTAGCTTTGCCCTTTGATAGCTCCAAATATTTTCCTTAAGGTCTTCCTTCCAAAAATTTCCTGATTTCATTTGTAAGGATCAATGGTTCTCAGTCTCATACTATACCACAAGTGTGTTCTCCATTATGTTCATCACCTTCACTTTCCGAGAAGTTGTGGAAAGGGAGAGCTTCTACTTGTTCAGCATTAATGTGACACGTACAGTATTTCTCAAGATCACCAAGGTTACCATTCCTCCCAGGTACTTATATGATGTGCAACAAGAAAAACCTGTACACCCCCAAAATTATGAAATCCCCTCCCACATTGATCAGCCTTTACAATTTTAAGTAATTCATTTCATCTATATTTGCTCCCTAGCCAACCACTCCTAAAAATTTGATGACCTCAGCGCCATGTACCATTCAACCAGGATTAATTTTATTCTTCTGATTAGTAGTAGAAGTTTGAGGTTTAGCATCATTGACAGAACTTGCTTTGGTGAGAAAAGCTATGACAGTATAACTTTGGCATTTTGGATTATTCCCATTTTAAAGAATATGATGATTCACATAAGTAGATTATATATTTCGAATGGAAATATCGTATGATGGAACATCTTAGAAATAATGGTTTTCATGAATTGCACTTACATTATTACCACAATAAATGTATATCTGTTTTATTTATTATTTTAAATTAAAAGCATTTGATGTTTATACAGTTCAGACTGAGACCCCCCCCCTTAAATTAGTATTGGAAAAAACACACTAGTTACAATTACATTCATATGAACAAAAACATTTGAAAACTTACCAATTCTGTTTAGTGCAGAATCGTCACATAAATCTTTAAATCTGTAATAGACTCCCTTGGCTTTTCTCTTCAGTATTTTATCAACCTGTATGACTATAACACAAACTAAGCTAAACTTTAAAATTGCAGCATAATAAAGGAAACATATAACTAATTTAGAAGTGCAAAATTCTCTTAAATACATGTAAAATAATAGGAAGAAACACTTAATCAAAAAGTAAAAGAGATCAATTTCTTCAACAAGTTAAATTAAAGTATTTCTTTGTATTTATTTATAAATTGTATATTTTGAATGAACAATTTCCGCATAATATAAAAATGATAGAAAGATACCTGTCAGGTACATGGCATAAATTAGGATCATAGAGGCTGCTTGATACCAATGTATGACATCATTCCAAAGAAAGAATGCCAAGATGAGGAGCGAAATCCCAAATACAATGGAATCTCTAGTCAAAGACCAACAGTCTATTGGTAGTACCTAAAATAGTTTCAGGGATTTATAAAATTTATACAAAAGTTCATAACATAGCCACAGACATGCAGGTATGATTGCAGGAGGGAGGGCAATGAACCAGAGAAGAAAGTTATAAAGAAATTTATTTTGTATAATACATAAGCATGTGTGCTGAAACCGGAATCCTACCATTGACATTCAGAAGGCAAAAACTGGCAGCTAAATACTTAGCCAAACTAATGAACCAAAGGGGTCACCCGATATTTCAGAGTATATTCCTATAACTATTGGAAAACAAAGGAAGCTTTCATTAATAAAATAGAAAAATACCAACACCCAAAGATCATATACACTGATGGCTCAAAAATTGCCGAGTCTTCCTCCTGCGCCTACTACGAAGAAAATGCCTACCAAAAATTCAAACTCAACAAATTAACCAGCATCTATTCTGCCGAACTATTCACAATTCAGTTCGCTTTATATTACTCCATTTACAAACTCTCTACTTAAGAAAAATTCCTGATATGCACTGACTCGTTGAGTGCCCTATTGAGTATTAAAGATGTATTTACAAACCACCCAATAGTATAAAAAATACATAATCAAATACAAATGCTCCGAGAGTTAAAAAGAGTCGTCTACTTCATGTGGATTCCAAGCCACGTAGGAATAGATGGAAATGAAAAAAGCAGTTTTAGCAGCCAGAGAAGCCCACCAACTCGATTCCATCCCCCCTACTACAATTATATCTTCTATCAACCACTCAAAGAAGAAATTGATAAAAACTGGCAACACATGTGGAACGAAACCCAGAACAATAAACTAAAAACTATTAAAACCAACATCCCTCCATGGAAGTATTCGACAAGAGATAACAGAAGAGATGAATTTGTATTAGGAAGGCTCTGAATAGGGCACACAAGATTTATTCATGGATATTTTATGACAAAAGATCAACCCCCGATTTGTGAGAAGTGTAACACAGACTTGACTATCTACCACATATTAATGGAATGCCAAAAGTATACAGATATTAGAAATAAATGCAATATTCCCAATGATATAGAAGTGGCCCTTGGAGATGACCCGAAAGAACTCGATAAGTGGTTTAATTTTGTGAAAAATATGAATTTATACAAAGAAATTTAAAGTACAAGTTTTTTGTATCCTCCTTTATATTGTTAAAATGGCGATATGGATGAGGATATCAAAATGTGAATTATAGGTATTACAGGGCGATGATAACCTGGTAGTTTTTCGCCCTAAAACCTTACGAAACAAACAAACAAACATTTGAGCATATCAACATAATTATTAAAGAACACACAATAAATACAATATCATATATATATGTATATATATAAAATTAATAATGTTTTAATCATATTTTTTTTTCATATGGTTAAATTTGAAAATATAATATAAATCATATTAATGGGAAGGGGTGGAGGCTAATGATGCTCTCCCCTCCTCATTTAATATTGAGAATAGAGGGGACATGAGTCCCCCCCCACCCCACCATGGGAGTCTATGTTTAAGATTCATAATATTTTACACTAGGATTTAAGTAGATTTCTCATTGGAGAAATCAGCTACTGAGGTTTTTTTCAAGATAGAATTTTTTTTAAAAAATGTGCCCTGATCCTTTCCAGTAGATGATGAAAACTAGATCTGTTCAAATTGATACTAAATTAATAGAAATATATTTTATAATTACTTATAGTACCATAGCCACCCATCGGTGAGTAATGATTTTTTTTTAATCATCAAAAATGCTCTTTATATTGTATTTCTTGAGAACATTTGTTACATATTTATTATTATTTTGAAATATTCAACCTTCACAAATTTTCACTGTAAGTTATTATGTTACTTCTATGTCATATCCAGTTTATATTTCAAGTCTTCTTTACGAGACGTACCAACTTACTAAGTTTAAAATAGAGATTAAAATGACCAGATGTCATCATCTGTGGATCACGTCTGTTTGTGGGTAATCTGCTTGGTTTAAGCAGCTTATTAATGTTTCACTTATACTACAATGGCTAAATGTACTTTCAATAGTATTTTCTGTATAATTAACAAGTAAAGTAATAAACCATATGGGTACAGTAACAGCAAGCTGACAAAACACTGATGGTTCATAAGTCTGTCACACAGGGGATGCCAAAACTAAGCAGATATCCCACTTCCTGGTATAACAGAATAGTGATCTCACCTCACTCTATTTCTGAGTAAAATCCGGTGAATAAAATTGAGGGTATACTGATGGCTAAAAAAAAGGAAGTATTGGTTGGGTCCATAACAATTTATGATCTGATTCATAATGACGGACATATTATGAATTTTCAAATTCCCCCACTTATTCCTCGTCCGATTTCAGTCACTAACTAATATGTAATATTGAACTGTTAAATATTGAGTATCGTACAGAGCAAATAAGCATTTTTGAGCCAAGTCGGCAAAATCTTAATTGTTGACATCATCACACTATGCACTTGCAAGCATCTCACATAGTAAAAATTCAATGAAAATAATATTTAGTATTTAAGCTTTTAATGGAGTGGTTCTTGATATAATAGCTTATTGTTACTGGAATATAAGTTGGAGTGGGGATTACTGTTGGCTGAAAACTAAATGCAAATATCTCGGCATGCAATAACACAAATATTGGGACTTATAGAGCGATAATACACACACACACACACACACACACAGACACACACATATATATATATATATATATATATATATATATATATATATATATATATATATATAGTTTTAAATGGACCCCATTTTTGCTATTTCCAGTTTAGAATTGATGGGAAAGACATTTTTCAAAAACCCTCATGAGCACAACCTCAATAGTTGATTTCCCTTAAGGTGGCATCTACTAATAACTCTTGTTGTGCAACCCGTTAAAATGAAAGAGCGTAAGATAAAAAGATATAGGTATAATTGAATAATTCTCACCTCACTGTTACTAGCGACTATAGCACATATAGCTGGAATGACTAGAGTGTTGAACACTGCAGTGCCTATGACAGCACTAATTCCAACGTCCTCTTCAGTGATGAATGTACCAATTATGCTGACCACTAACTCAGGTAATGCAGCCACTAGTGATATCACTGTGCTCTGAACTACTGTAGAGCTGAATGCTGAAAGTGAATATTAAACTTAGGATTAAAGGAATTTCCATAAGGATTTAAGGCTAGACATGCGTATTGGAACAATTTTAAGTCATAATTCAATTTAACTATTAAATAAGATCGTCAGTCAAAGATATTTCTTCGTTTGTTAGGGATTTTTAATCTGGTTTTGTATACCATTTTTCAGCATGGTTTTCCATCTGCGTGACCCATGCTATAAGAAGTGATCTACTGTTATTATTTAATTTTGACAATGATTTTTATAGACCATTAACAAATGGCAATGAGTGTGTAATCTATTCTTAAGTTTAGTAGGTCACAACTCTTAGTTCAAGTCCTAGAATTATACAAAGTTCTGGACTTGCCCATGGTTATGACGTTACAATCACCCAAAATGTGAAATTTCAACTTTATCTAGATACCTGTTTTTGCGAAATAAGCACAGATGTGAAGCTAAAACAAGTCAAAATGGATTCAAAACAGATAATTCCATTGACATCTGAAAACCGAAAATTTCCACGAATACAATGCTCTTTACTTCCTACAAAAAGTAAAAATGGATAGTTGAGAGCTTAAATGGTTGCATTGAAATACAGTATCTCTTTCGACTTCTCTATTTAATTATGTTTTCGCGGAAGGAGATAGAATAGGTTTGGAAACCATAAAACTCTTTTATTGGGCATTTTATTCCTCACTTTTCGCTGAGGTTTGACTTGTAGGGCTAGTACGTCCACCGCTGTCTTATTCTGTTTTGGCGCGTCTCTTTTAAATGTAAGTAAAATAATAACGAATCACAAGTATTATTCTAATTATTTTAGATCTCCGTTTAACAAAATGAATAATATTAGTTGATATTTTAGTTTTTATCCTAGCATTAAGCCAGTGCATCATTGATCTTGTGGAATATTCCCTACTAGTGGGAAATCTATTTAATAAGTCACCTATCTTAAAAGTTCTATGTACATGAGTGAGTTTAAGACAAACAAGTAGTTCCCAATTTGTTCTTTGTAATACCAGGATAAGCCATATTTTAAATATTTAATATTTCACAAAGCTTGGAAGGTTTATGCCTATATTTTTAAAAGTAACAAGGCCAAAGGTTATTCTTTAAGTCAACTCTTTGTTCACTTTTAATCCTTGGCTGACAAGGCATGTGTACAATTCTTTGACTTTTTAATAGATTATAATATCCTTCTCTATAGCTCTCAAGGTCTATGCCCAGAGAAGTAGGAAATATCTCGTTGTTTAAGAGGTGGGAAACTAATGATTCAAAGTTAACAAAATACTTGTTATCTTACGGATGACACCTATTTTAAACTTATTTAATCTCATTTTTACTAGTAATAGGTATACATTAAAAATGTCGATTGTTCAAGTATTTTATGTTATTTATTTTATAATAAATCAAATAAAATACATACCGTAAGAGATATTTGATAGAGCTGGCAGAAAGTGCCTGGAGCAAAGAATGATGAAAGCTTGTAAAGAGTATACCAACACTATAAGCGGCAGAATGGCTCCAGGAAGACTGTCCGGTAGGCCCAGGTATGGGAAGTGGAGGATGGAAGGTGCTGTACAGTTCTCGTAGGGGGCCCATCTCAACAAGAATTGCCTTTCTGAAAATGAAAAATAAAAATCTTCATCTCAATGGCCGTACGGCTTTCTTGGTTACCCTCCATTACTGCGGTCAGCACTTGAAAGGGTGACCGCTAAGATTGCCAGAACACTAGTTCGCTACCAGATCGCGTTACTGTCGTTCCGCTGGAGAAGGGGCGAGAGTTAACGTGGAGTGTCGTTCATTCGAGTCCCGCCAGGCTGAGACCAATCTGACTGACTTCTGACCTTTACCCTTCCGTGCTCTTAAGTCAAACAGGCTAGTGGCACAGCTCCAACTACCGAAGGAATAACCATTAATCGCCCGTCATAACGAAGCCACCAGTCTACTAGAGACGTTTCCTTAACACGGTTTGTGCGTTGGGTTCGTGGCCTATAAATGTAAAAACATCGTGATACAAATCCAACAACTAGGAAATTACTGTCTATATAAGGCGAGGGCTTTTTATAACGCCTCCAACTAGCCCGTTTAACCCTCGGTCGGGCGCGTCAAGAATATTCCGCCATCAGGCGCGTGTATCTCACAGATCATCCTCAACCGTTTTTACGGAAATACAGTTTTTTAATATATATTTTGCACTAAAATGTTCAGCGTGTGATTAGAAACCATAACAGAGGAAGTATTTGTTTGAAAGAAGTAAATAATTTTTAAAATTGTCAAGTATTATAATATAAAAAAATGGTGGACGATAATTTTTGAAATATAATTAAAAAACACAAATATCAAAAGGAATTGTTTAAATGCACATGCCTTAATTATACATATTTCATTTCATTTTGTGAACAATATAAAAAAATATCTAAATATAACTTCAATCAAAAATAAGTAGCACGAAATCACTTTTAGATAAGACTTAATGAAAATCATCAAAAAATTTTAAAAATACCAGTTTAATTGTTATTTCTTTTGCAGAGCTGCATTACAATTAGGACAAAGCATGGAACTATGTTCTCACAACAGTAATTAGTACACCTACATTTATTTTCAGTTTTGCTTGGTTCACATCATTTTCTTTTGTTCGTTGTAGTGGAGGGACTTTTTTTATGCTGTTCTGTACTTCAGTTCAATGTGTGGTCGGTCCAATGAGCTAGTGTACTCTTATGAGTCTCTGTAGTCTTCAAGTTTCGACCTTAGTTCGGTTGGTAAACGTCTACTATTGTCACTGCGTCGTGCAATATATCCTTGTACAAGTTCTTCTGAAAGCTCATGTTTGAGCAAAATAATAGAATAATAGGTTTATATGATTCCATTTAATAAAGAGAAACTTAATTGATGTACATATTTATGAAATACAGATTTTCAAAAAAACTTACGAGATCGGGCGCGTGGTATCTAGGAGATAAAATTTAATGACAGGTGAAACACATGACTCCGATAAACACAGTGACTCAACATACCTTGAGGGGGAGTCCTCTAAAGCACATAACTCGAAGCACTACACCACCACTCTCTGCTAGAAGGAGTGGCAAATATTTTTCTAAGAACTGTGTATCTGAGATATCACGCGCCCGACGGAGGGTTAATGTTAGCTCAGAAAGGTCAGGAGACACCCAAACAGTAGTTATGAAGTCAATAAGTTTACCATTGAAATTGAAAGCATTTAAGACGCGGGATTGTCCGAGAGTGGTGAAATTACTATTGACGAGTTTGGGAGGTAATCTAAATTGAATGATAAAGGCAGCCATGGAATACAGGATTAACGTCAGCCCACAGAAAGCCAACGGTTCACAGAAAAATGCTGGAATGCTTTAAAAGAAAGAAAAAAGTCAAGATCCTCAGCCTAGGAAAAGGAGACGAGGAATGAACAGATAGGTAATAAAGAAGCACTTAAATGCATTTATGAAACCTAATACAATTATAAAGCCTAGAGAGAATTCCTGCATCAACGCCTCCGAAACGTGGATGGCAACTGGAAAAGTTAAGAGGTAAACTAAGTGAGTTCTTCTCCTTTTTTAATCAGTACCGGGAGTACCGGTTAAAAAAAGAGAGCATGCAAATAAATGAATAAAAAACATTGAAAACTGCCACCGGTAAAATTGGACTTGCTGGGGATTTGCAAAGAGCACATTGAGCAGTAGAGTAAGACTTATAGTGGATGTTGACATACCCGTAGACCAAACTTGACGACGGCAAAAAAGATAAAAGGAACATCTGGAAAGAAGTAATCCAACCGGCTCTCAATATAATACAGAGATCCCGCCTATACCCAGCAGCAAGAGATACCGAGTAGCGAGCTGGAAAGCCGTCATTCTGGAAAGACACAAGTGGAGAAGGCATCTGTTATCTGGTTGGAAAGATCTCCAACATCCTTAAAGCCAACTGGAAAAAAAAAAATGTAGCCTAGATGTAGGTAACCTAGATCTTTAAACTAAGCGCTTTGGCTTGAATAATCATCAGAAAAAATATTTTTGAATCAGGAGTAAAGTTATTTAAGTCATAGTAAACTAATAAAATAAGACAAATGAAGTTTTTACCTATGTCAATTTCAAACAAATCAATGAAATTTCAAATATAAAATGATTAAATAGTAATATTAGTAGTATCAGGAATATTACTATAAAAGAGACTAGCTCAGATACCCGGCTTCGCCCGGGAATTGATTTGAGGCTGAATGGTGATGGTATTTTTTTGGCAAGGCTTTACACTTTGCACACTATTTTGACAATTGCCTGTCCCAGTGTTTAGGGTTTATACCCGTTGTTGGCATTTGTTAATAATAAAATGAATTTTTTATGTAGACTTCACTGTCCTCCATATTGTCATATGGCTGTGCATTATGCATAGATTTCAGTTATTAAGGTCAAAATATTAACGTAGATTTGAATTTATTTTTCCAGGTGAGGTACCTCATAGTTCAAATTGGAATGAATTGTTGAGCATATCAATATTTCTACGCAAATTACTTGCTCCACACATTGTTCCTGGAGAAATGTATATAACAAAAGTTAATCTAAATAAAAAAGTAAACAACTTTTGTTATGTGCATATTTGTCGAAAAACAAATAGACAATGAAATATCGCGAATTTTTATTTCAGGCCTCCCTTATAACCCCCTCTCCCGTTCTAACCTAAAAAATTTAATATAGCTTATAATCATGGAAGAATTAATGCTAATTGACATACCGAGTTTTTTTAAGTTCGGTTCAATCAATAGCGCCCAATAAAATAGTTGACTCCCGCATTAGTTTATACTGTATATCTCGTTTATACTTTGTTAAATGACAAAAATGAATATCACAAAAGTTACTCTAAATAGCAAAATAAACAACTTTAGTTATGTTCATATTTGCCGAAAAACGAATGGAAAACGAAATACCGCTATTTTTAAATTCCACAAGGCCTCCCTTACAACCCCGAAATATAGCTATTAATAAATACAGGCTTCGCTTATAACACCCACTCCTGCCCATCCCTAGAAATGTTGGTATGGCTTGTTATAATGAAAGTGTTAGTGCTAATACACATACCGAGTTTTATTTATTTCGGTTGGGTCTTTTGTCCCAAATAAAATTGTTCACTTCCGCTATAGGTTTTAGCGTATATCTTGTTTATATTTCGGTATACGAAAAAAGTGCATATAACCAAAGTTACTCTAAATAACAAAATAAACAACTTTTGTTATGTTCATATTTGCTGAAAAACCAATAGGAAACGAAATATCGCTATTTTTAATTTCTGGCTTCCCTTATAACCCCCACTCCTGTTCGTCTCAGAGGATATTAATATAGCCTAAAGTCTAAGTTGGGTTAGTAGTAATATACATACTACGTTTCATAAAATTCGGTTCAGCTGTTTATGCGTGAAAAGGTAACAAACAAACAGACACCAAAGAAACAAAATGCAGTTATGGTGTCTATGGCATGTGAAACGAAAAGTTATTGTGAAATTTCGCGAAAAAAATCAATGTACAGACAGAGGTTACAATTTTATATATATATATATATATATATATATATATATATATATATATATATATATATATATATATTGACAGTTTTCCTTACGTACTTGAGTTCAACCACTGATTAATATACACAGATTAACCAAGAGTAATTGCTCTTATATATTAACAAAAATGTCATATACATATTTTAAGTATATTTAGCCACCATTACCTGCCTTCTCTCCCAGGGTAATGACTGACATGCTACCTAGATCTCCAAACGTTCTATTGTCATTATTCCCTATTTAAGTATACTATCAAAACAAGATTAGGTACTTACGTAAGACATAAGATAATTAGATGTATATTAGCTTAATGCAAAAGTGCCATTTATAGTAATGTAATGTTCTCTAAAAAAGAATGAATAGAAATGAATCTGTTAACACTGGAGTAAGAGCAAAAAGTGTAGAATAATCATTGTAGAAAACAAGTTGTGAATAAGATTAGTTATATAAAACTTTTCCATGCAAGTAATGAAGACATAAATGTTTTCTGCGTTTCATTTCATCGGCCTTAGCCTTCAGTTTATAACGATCATATAACAATCAAGCCTACAAATGTATTACATAACTGAAATCATTATTGATCACGTTTCAGGTCTATATCTACATTAATGAAAACTCAAAAAACAAGACGAAAATAAATCTGGACATAAAAAAAGCCAGTCAGATAATAGTTACAGTTGTGTATGTGAGGTGCTTTAGGGAAGGCTGGAAACAAAGGTGTACCCAAAAAGAATCATCCTATTTGGCACGTCTATATTTTTGAAACTAATACAATTAATTATTAATTTCTATGAATGTGACTGAAATAATTGCTACCGCAAAATGCTACAATAAATTCTGTGCGATAGGTTCAAAACACTACGTTGTGCCAAAGTCACGCTGAGCAGTTATTACTGCCTCGCACTGCGCAAAACGTAGGGGAAAAAATGTTTTTTCTTCTCCAGACGCATAGAATTGGGCGTTCATTCAATCACAATTCTACTACCTTGCGGAAACGGTGTACAACTTTGAACAACTCGATAATTTCCCGGTTCCAACAGTACGTTGCCCAAGCACAAATCTCAAATACATGAACAGTAATGATTTTTTGAAACCGGGTGATTCTTTTTGATAAGCCCTGCATATCTAATTGTTTTTCTATGCGATACATAATAACTGATACATTTATGATTTTACATCTTACCTCTCTAGATCTCCATTCCCCTTGTCCGATTCTGGTCAATAACGAACACGATCTTTAGATCTGTTTGAATTATTGAAATATTCTATTAGGACCAAAACAAGAAAAATACTGGCTCTAACTCTAAGGAGTGTTAACAGACACATATGTGCGTTAAGTATCTTGCGAGTGCGTTTGAACGGACCTCGTATTTTTAAAATAATCAAAGATCCAATATCAGTGATGAAATATTAAACTCAGATATTAGCAGATTTCCCTTAAGGGAAATCAGCTATTGAGGTCGTACTCATGACGCGAGTTTCGAAAAATTTCTTCAAATGTCCATCGATCCTACCCAGGAGATGACGAAAATGAGGTCCGTTCAAAATTATATATATATATCTATATATATATATATCTATATATATATATATATATATATAGATATATATCTATATATATATATATATATAGATATATATATTTGTCTGTTAACGCTCTAGCGGTCGCAATTTTTGTTTGACCGTTACCAAACTCGGAATTTAATCGTTTTATGTAAAAAGGAAGATCAAGTTCGTTAATGGCTAAAATCGAACCAGTGGGAGGGGGGGTTTAGAGGGGGGGATTTTCGAAAATTCGAAATATCTCCGTTACCATACGTCGGATCAAAAAAGTGTATAGAAACAATCTTATTGCAAATTAAATTTACTATAAATATTGTTCTATACATTTATTCTGTATCTTTAATATTAACCGAGATATTTGGATTTGTATTGTGAGTGTGGTTGGCTATGTTTGGGAGTTTCCGGTTGTTTATTTTGTTATGTAGAGTAACTTTTGTTATATACACTTTTGTCGTATACCGAAGTTTAAATGCGTTATACGCTAAAAATTATAGCGGGAGTCAACAATATTATTTGCCAAAAAAGACTCAACTGAACTAAATAAAACTCGGTATGTGTATTAGCAGTGAGGCCTTCATTATAATAAGCCATACCAACATTTCTATGGACGGGCAGGAGTGGGGGTTATAAGGGAAGCCTGAAATTAAAAATAGCGATATTTCGTATCCTATTGGTTTTTCCGCAAATATAAACATAACAAAAGTTGTTTATTTTATTATTTGGAGTAACTTTTGTCATATACACTTTTGTTGTATACCTAAGTATAAATGAGTTATACGTTAAATCTTTAGCGGGCACTAACGGCTGTACCGAACTTAACAAAACTCGGTATGTCAATTAGCATTAATTCTTCCATGATTATAAGTTATATTAAAATTTTTACGAGAGTGGAGGTTATAAGGGAGGCCTGAAATAAAAATTCACCATATTTACATGTATAAGAGACGGGAAATATAAAAATATCGAAGACTGTGAAGAATTATCGAACAAATAATTCTATTATTAGCAAATCACCGGCAACGACGGGTATCAATCCTAAACACTAGGACGGGTAAATGTCAAAATAAAGCCTGCTAAAAAATACCATCACCATTCAGCCTCAAATGAATTCCCGGGCGAAGCCGGGTATCTGAGCTAGTATATATATAAAATTGTAACCTCTGTCTGTACATTGATTTTTTTCGCGAAATTTCACGATAACTTTTCGTTTCACATGTCATAGACACCATAACCGCATTTTGTTTCTTTGGTGTCTGTTTGTTTGTTTGTTTGTTTGTTTGTTACCTTTTCACGCATAAACGGCTGAACCGAATTTTATGAAACTTGGTATGTATATTACTACTAGCCCAACTTAGACTTTAGGCTATATTAATATTCTCTAAGACGAACAGGAGTGGGGGTTTTAAGGTAGGCCTGAAATTTAAAATAGCGATATTTCGTTTCCTATTGCTTTTTCAGCAAATATGCACATAACAAAAGTTGTTTATTTTGTTATTTAGAGTAACTTTTGTTATATGCACTTTTGCCGTATACGGAATTATAAATGAGTTATACGCTAAAAACTATAGCGGGAGTCCACAATTTTATTTGGCACAAAAGACTCAACCGAAATAAATAAAACTCGATATGTGTATTAGAACTAACGCCTTCATTATAATAAGCCATTCCAACATTTCTAGGGACGGGCAGGAGTGGGGGTTGTAAGGGTGGCCTGAATTGAAAATAGCAGTATTTCGTTTTCTATTCGTTTTTCGGCAAATATGATCATAACAAAAATTGTTTATTTTGTTATTTAGAGTAACTTTTGTGATATTCATTTTTGTCTTTTAACAATGTATAAACGAGATATACACTATAAACTAAAGCGGGAGTCAACTATTTTATTGGGCACTAATGGTAGAACCGAACTTACCAACACTCGGTATGTAAATTAGCATTAATTCTTCCATGATTATATGCTAGACTACAAATTTTAGGTTCAAAGGGGAATGGGGGTTATAAGGGAGGCCTGAAATAAAAATTCGCGTTATTTCATCGTCTATTTGTTTTTTGGCAATCGTGCACATAACATAAGTTGTTTACTTTTTTAATTAGTGTAAATTTTGTTTTATAATTATTTTTTTTGTAAAATAAGGTATGAAGCAAGTAATTTGCTTAGAAATATTGATATTCTCAACAATACATTCCAATATGAATTACCCAGGTATCTCACCTGGATAAGTTAATTCAACTCCATGTTCAAATTTTATCCTTAATAATTCAAAACTATGTTATTTTTTAACGCCAGTAACAGTTTGCACCAAATAAGGTATACTGCCCCCACCCTTCTCTAAGTGTATTTAATACATTATTTAATTAAAACGTGAAAAATATTTGAAACAGTTTTAGAATTGTGAAGATAATGTAATATGATTTTTTAATATATTTGAATGTATTTGAGGATAGCTATCCAAAATGCATTGCAGGTTGGCAGCACTGAGGCTATGTAAGTGTCGAGCTACTTCCTTTGTCCCATCAGTTCTGCCGCTTCCCTTCCGACCTCATATTGGTCTATGTTTACATGTTAATTGATGCTTATAGCAATGTATTATTATTCTCAGGAATGTGAATTTCTTTAATTATTATAAATAAATAATTTACAAGAATAAACGCTAGGGGAGGTGCACTCAGGTATTTCTGGTATTTATTAACTCTGCTCCGTTAATGTATTATGATATACTTTACTGAAAACCAATATGAATACACAGTTTACAATTGAGACTTATGAAAGAGTATTTCAATAGCGGCTATGACGTACCTAAAACAGCTGTCACCGTTGGACATTGTACCGCATGAAGGAGAAGGAACTTATTCACACGTGGTTTGGAAGATAGAATACTTTCTAGGATTATGAATTATATGGTCCATTACGTTATAAAAAAACTACATACACAGAGGACTGGAAATATAAAAATATTGAGGACAGTGAGTCTTAAATAACAAATAATTTTATTATTAACAAATCCACAGTAACGACGGGTATAAATTCTAAACACTGGGACAGGGAAATAAAAAAATTATTGTGGAAAGTAAAGCCTTGCCAAAAACATACCATCTTCATTCAGCCTCAAATGAATTCCCGGGCGAAGCCGGGTACCTTAGCTAGTATATATATATAAAATTGTAACCTCTGTCTGTACATTGATTTTTTTCGCGAAATTTCACGATAACTTTTCGTTTCACATGTCATAGACACCAAAACTGCATTTTGTTTCTTTCGTGTATGTTTGTTTGTTACCTTTTCACGCATAAACGGCTAAACCGAATTTTATGAAACTTGGTATGTATATTACTACTAACCCAACTTAGACTTTAGGCTATATTAAAATTCTCTGAGACGAACAGGAGTGGGGGTTATAAGGGAAGCCAGAAATTAAATATAGCGATATTTCGTTTCCTATTAGTTTTTCGGAAAATATGAACATAACAAAAGTTGTTTATTTTGTTATTTAGAGTAACTTTTGTCATATACACTTTCGTCATATACTGAAGTATAAATGCGTTATACACTAAAAACTATTGCGGGAGTCCACAATTTTATTTGGCGCAAAACACTCAACCGAACTAAACCAAACTCGCTATGTGAATTAGTACTAACGCCTTCCTTATATATATATATATATATATATATATATATATATATATATATATATATATATATATATATATACTAGCTCAGATACCCGGCTTCGCTCGGGAATTCATTTGAGGCTGAGTGGTGATGGTATTTTTTTGGCAAGGCTTTAGTTTGCACAATATTTTCACCTTTACCCGTCCCACTATTTAGGATTAACACCCGTTGTTGGCATTAGTTAATAATAAAATTAATTTTTTATGTAAGTCTTCACTGTCCTCCAAATTGTCATATTTCCCGTCTCCTGTGCATTATGCATAGATCTCAGTTATTAAGCACAAAATATTGTGGTGAAACGAAATATCACCATTATTAATTTTAGGCCTCCCTTATAACCCCCACTCCTGCCCGTCCCTAGAAATGTTAGTATGGCTTATTATAAGGAAAGAGTTAGTGCTAATACACATACCGAGTTTTATTTATTTCGGCTGGGTCTTTTGTCCCAAATAAAATTGTTCACTTCCGCTATAGGTTTTAGCGTATATCTCGTTTATAATACGGTATACGAAAAAAGTGTGTAGAACAACTGAGGAAAGAAAGAGGGAGTGAGAAAGGTTCTAGATTACAGGAAGGTCTCCCACCCGTCCCTGACGCTCCAGGTTAACCAACAGAACATGACTAACGGCTAACTCTCAATTCCGCTAACATTACCTTATATTCAGATTCTATTTTCAATTCTAATTATGTATGTTTAAATACTTTCGTCTTTTGTGAATTAATTGATGTTTTAAACACATTAAAGGATGAAATTACTTACTTCCGATTAATTAATGTTCCAGTGAAAGACAGCGGAAGGGGGGGGGGGAGTAATATACTTTGCTCCTCATGAAACAGCTACTTGTTTTTAAAATGCTTCATACAATTGAAATGTTCTTGTTTATCGCCATGTTCATAATTGCCGAAAAACCAATAGGAAACGAAATACCGCTTTTATTTATTTCAGGAATTCCTTATAACCCCCACTCCTGCCCGTGCCTAGAAATGTTGATATGGTTTGTTATAATGAAAGCGTTAGTGCTAATACACATACCGAGTTTTATTTATTTCGGTTGGGTCTATTGTCCCAAATAGAATTGTTCACTTCCGCTATAGATTTTAGCGTATATCTCGTTTATTATTCGGTATACGAAAGAAGTGTATATAACAAATGTTACTCTAAATAACAAAGTAAACAACTTTTGTTATGTTCATATTTAACGAAAAACCAATAGGAAACGAAATATCGCTATTTTTAATTTCTGGCTTCCCTTATAACCCCCACTCCTGACCGTCCCTAGAAATGTTGGTATGGCTTATTATAATGAAAGCGTTAGTGCTAATAGATATACCGAGTTTTATTTATTTCGGTTGGGTCTATTGTCCCAAATAAAATTGTGGACTCCCGCAATAGTTTTTAGTGTATAACGCATTTATACTTCAGTATATGACGAAAGTGTATATGACAAAAGTTACTCTAAATAACAAAATAAACAACTTTTGTTATGTTCATATTTTCCGAAAAACTAATAGAAAACGAAATATCGCTATATTTAATTTCTGGCTTCCCTTATAACCCCCACTCCTGTTCGTCTCAGAGAATTTTAATATAGCCTAAAGTCTAAGTTGGGTTAGTAGTAATATACATACCAAGTTTCATAAAATTCGGTTCAGCCGTTTATGCGTGAAAAGGTAACAAACAAACATACACGAAAGAAACAAAATGCAGTTTTGGTGTCTATGACATGTGAAACGAAAAGTTATCGTGAAATTTCGCGAAAAAAATCAATGTACAGACAGAGGTTACAATTTTATATATATATAGATATATAATTTTGAACGGACCTCATTTTCGTCATCTCCTGGGTAGGATCGATGGACATTTGAAGAAAATTTTCGAAAATCGCGTCATGAGTACGACCTCAATAGCTGATTTGCCTTAAGGGAAATCTGCTAAAAGGTTATACCTACCTTGATTCCCAGTAGTTTCTTGATTCGTTTTCATGCTTAGAATCCCCTACTATAGTCTATTGCCACTCTTCATCCGGAACGTCTTACATCAATACGTACCTTGGTCCCTAGGTGGCTTGTGAGGCCGACTGCGCCTAATAGCTCTTTAATTTCAAAGATGAGTTTTTTTCAAGATTTATCTATTTCAATCGTCCCTTTTACTAAGATTGATGCTATTCTGTACGGAAGTTCGTCGATATCTTGAGAAATAAGTGCTAGTCAAACTCTCAGAGTGCGGCTGATCAATTTTACTCGTTTTAGTTTTAGCTTCATTCTATTCCAATAAAGTCATTATTTGACATTCTAAATACTATATTTGTTTTCCTTAGATCCTAGCGAAGTCTGTCCTACCGGCGTTTTAACCCTTAGTCCACAAGGTGAACTCAGTTACAATAACCACAAGGTAGGGTGGGATCCCACCCGTCTAGTTTGTTTAATGGTGGAGGGTGTGAATATACTAGAAATTATATGGATTTAGATATTTTATTTTATTTTGATGTCTAAAAGAAATAAGAAAATATTTTTTTAGAATTATTTATTTTATTTTATTTTTTTTTTAGGAACATACAAAAAAATCACATACTTAGGAACAAATGTTTCGATTGATCACAGGTTTTTTAATATATTCAAATAAAATTCTTATAAACAAACAAGAAAACGAATCTCATTCAGAAATCGGTCTTTAAGAAATTTTAAACGTATAAAAATATATACGTCAATCATTGGAGAGACACTGTGGACAAATTGAATTTTTGTGCTCCCCACAAACACATATTACATTTCGCAAAAAATGCGTATCCTTTTCTGTCTTTGTTTACGTTGTTTTTTGAGCAGGCATCACATCTGCGAGGTTTTTTGGCAGGTGGATATTGATTATTTTTTTGATTCTTGCTCCCGCCATCTTCACCTACAATATTTTTAATGGACAAACGCAGATATTTCGAAATGTGGCCGTTAACCATCCTTTTTTCATCAGGGGTTCCATTAAAGATAAGGAGAGTGCTTTTATATACTTTCTTCGTTCTCTAGTGGAATATGTTTCTCCTCCAGTATTCCACTTGTAAAGAACGTAGGAGTGCAAAATCCAACAGGCCGTAAAAATTCCTCATTGGCCAACTTCTCGTTTTACGTTTTGAGGTCTTTTCGTGACACAGTTAGTCAAATGCATCTACTCCCCCTTTAGTTACGTTAAACAATTCAATGATTTCTGGTTTTTGGGTTATTGAATTGATTTCTACAGAAGAATGCATTTTTGAAAGCAGCACAACGTTTTTATTTTTTTTTAGGGATAAATGAAACCAACATTTTTTCTGGTTTGAATACAAATGTTGATGACCTTACAGGCTTGTTTTTTGTGTTTACCATGAATTCTGGAATTTCTTGGTCTGTGTTTGCTGATCAAGCAACTTCAATATTTCTCCAGGAGTCTTAAACATTTTTTTCTTCTCCATATTTATCGAATTAATCTCAAAAACATACGAAAAAAACAATTCGTGCTGTTGAAATATAAAGGAAATAATAAAACACAAGAAATAAATAGTTACACTAAACACCAAGGTGGGGTGGGATCCCACCCGTAAGTTAATACTGTAAACAACAAGGTGGGGTGATATACCACCCAAAAATGAAATTCGGTTCTACTACTACGTTTTGAGACAGTGTTGACTCACCTTACCTCAAGTAGGGGACTGGGTAGGAGGGTACCTAGAACCCCCACCCCCTATGCCACATCGTTCTCCCACCATGCAAGGTCAATTGTGCTCTGGGTGAGATTCCACCCCACCTTGTGGACTAAGGGTTAAATTAAAATTAATTAGGTGGGAAGTGGGGGGTTAAAATATGTGCGCGGCCTCTGAGGTCGGTGCGCCCGATTTTAGCAGATTTCCCTTAAGGGAAATCCGCTATTGAGGTCGTACTCATGACGCGAGTTTCGAAGTTTTTCTTCAAATGTCCATCGATCCTACCCAGGAGATGACAAAAATGAGGTCCGTTCAAAATTATGTGTATATATATATATATATATATATATATATATATATATATATATTTCTGTTAACGCTCTAGCGGTCGCAATTTTTGTTTGATCGTTACCAAACTCGGAATTTAATCATTTTATGTAAAAAGGAAGATCAAGTCGTTAATGGCTGAAATCGGACCAGTGGGAAGGGGGATTTTCGGAAAATTCGAAATATCTCCGTTATTATGCTTCTGATCGAAAAATTGTATAGAATCAATCTTATTGCAAATTAAATTTACTATAAATATTGTTCTATACATTTATTCTCTATCTTGAATATTAACCGAGATATTTGCATTTGTATTAATTGTAACGGACGAAATGAGATCAGCTAACTTCGGGTCTAGTCGTGAGTTTCCGTCAAAAGCTAGTTCGGCCGTTTCCGTAACTGTTCGAATCTCGTGAAATTTTTCTATTGTAAAACGTGACGTGGGAAATCTGCTTAGTTTACGCAGCCCCTGCGTGACGGACTTTTTTGTTTTTATTTCTATGCCTCACAATAATATACACCTACACGTATTATTCTCTATAGAAGGTCACATTTTTTTTGTATCTATCAAAAGAAAATAATGTCAAGCATATTCATAGAAGAAATGACAAAAAATAGCCTTCTGCGAGTAATTTGTATAATTTATTGCTGCGTTCGTGTCTTAATTCCTACAAAAAAAAAAGTACAAGGCTGCCTCTCGGTTATCTGTTTAAATCCCATCGTAAAGTGTTGTTTTGAAAATAATTTCCTAACATTCATTAATATTCCAATGATAGAATCACAACCCATAAACTAGCATCGTTAACGTCCATATTAAGCTGGCTGGTAGCAGGCTCAATTCAAAACCCAAGGATTTTAAGAAATACAGGTAATTTAACTTTTAATGTCTTTATCCATCATGAATTGTTCCGTATATCTCCATCATCAGAGACGCAATGGCGTATAATCAGATATTACTTCTGGACTCTTCTAAAGTAAACCCCAAAAGTTTTGCTACGCAAAGGGCAGCCTTACTAAAGCAGCTTTTCCATGAGCAAGAATGACTCTCAGACGACGCAAAAAACTTCAGTAGTTTCTGTTGAAAGCAATTATTATTATTATAATTATTATATAAGGACCCTTATTGGCTTCTTTTAAGTCTTTTTGAATTATCATAGGTCTATATATCTGATTGATAGTCAGCAACTGTCAAGAAGGACACATCCAACTATGGATTACTAAAGCTTCTAAAGAGCTAACTTTGCTGGAGGCTACATTTCCGACTCTAAACGGAGGAGAAATAAACCTTTTTTAACTAAGAGAACGCGGACTCATTTGTTATAACACAAAATCTTTTTTTGATGATCCTAAATTCTTGTGTGAAAAATGTCTATAATAACATTGTTATTATTTATTAACGTCCACTTTTGCAACTTAGGCTAATCGGGCTAATAACATACGTTTTTTTAAAACAATAGCCGTTGCTAGGCTACATAACATAAGAAAAATAAATAAAACATATGTTTTCGGGCATTTTAAGTGAACATTAAACTCTAAATATTTATAAAATCGTAAACTGTTTCAGTATATTGAATATCTATTTCAAACTTTTCCTTACATTTCATTTGGATTTTATACTACTTCAAGAAATGTTGACGTTGGTTTCTTTTTGTTAGTTTGTCCTCTTTTCCCCCTTAAACAACTGAAACGAATTTGATGAAAAAGGTTATTTGTAACCCAACTTAGACTTTAGGGCAAGGTATATTAACATTTCCTGAAACGCACAGAGATTCTAAGAAAGTGTGAATTGAAAAATCGTGATATTTGTTTCCAATATGTTTTTTAGTAAACTTGTACGCATGAGAGATTGTTTTATTATTATTATTATTTATTAACGTCCACTTTTTGCAACTCAGGCTAATCGGGACGGGTTATCTTCAGGTTACCACCCTTTTCTAGCCAGGGTGGGATTTTAGGACGTTATTTAATGAATTTCGTCACTAAATAATTTCCTTTGCCCAGGCAAGAATCGAACTCGCCACTCTAGGTTTACCATGTGAGATAAAGGTCAACGCTTTAACTCGCATGGCTAACCTGAGCCCCTGATTGTTTTATTTAAAACAACTTTTGTTACATACACTTATGTAGCATAAGAAAGTAGAGAGAAGTGGTTCACTAAAATTATTCAAGTGACAGCAATTTTGAAGAGCACAAACGATTGAACCGAAATGAACGGGACTCTGTATGTTAATTAGTACTACCTCTTTCTAAGATATATTATTACCATTAAGAACAGTAGAGTTACTTTAATTGTGTAAATCTATTTATTATAAGTGGGAGTCCCTGAAAATCAGGAACCCAAAACCCATATGTCCATTAATATTAAAGTATCAGCGAAGAGTACAAGATAACATTTGTGTTTGGATAACAAGACTAGTAAAGGAATTTTTCAATACGACCCCAAATAAAATGAATATATTTCTGGAATATGCTGGATGGTAGAGGAACCAATTGATAAGGATCAATAAGAAGGCCAAGTCCTCTACTGTTTTTTAATATTATGCAGGATGCACTTTCGGAGTCAACGCTCCATCCTCAGTGAAAATAAATATACTTTTATAAGGTAAAGTTGGGTATTTATTTTATTTCCTAATAGAAGAAATGTTATTAAAAAGCCAATTTGTTGGAAACAGTATCAAGAATGTAGATAATGTAAATAGAATAGGATTAGCGGATTAAACATGAGACATTTTAAGTGAAATCAGTTATTAGGTTTTACTCTTTTTGACTTCGGTAACATGAACAATTTTAGTGATAAAATATTGTTACGTTTATTACAAGAATAATAAACGTTGTTTATTAGAGTTCTTTTGGATTGCAAAATTAAACACACACAAGCTTCAGAGTTTTTATCACTGCACAATTTATTTAACAATGCACTACACACTTGGTTAATTATTCTTAACTACTACTTACAGTATGCACTGATTGCTCCACTGTCCTTCTTATTACACAGTCCAATAACTCACTCACGATCACTGAAGTTCACATAAACACGGCACTGCACTGATCTTCGTGAAGTTAATGGCACTGCACTGATCTTAAACACGGCAGTATACTGTTCTTTACAGAGTCACGGCACAACACTGTTCTTCGCATAAAACACTTCCCGCACTGCAACTAAAACACACTGTTGACTAAAGCTGCTCTGAACGCACTGTTGATCACTTGAACAGAGCTGAGAACAAACTAAACACTCGGGACGAGCTGAGCCGCTTTCATAGCTGGGCGGTAGATATCAAAAGGGAATTTTCTCGACACTTCTAGATCCCGGAAGGGTATTGCCGAGGAGGGGCTAGACCATCGGTCGGCTCCTTTGATCTACTTCGTACTTCTTAAATATGTGATTAAAACTGTTTAATTTTTCATATACTCAGTTTTCGAACAATATATTCATGATATATTATATAAAAGTGAAATATTATATAAAATGTTCGCATCATAAAACCGGAAAATTGTATTAAACAAGAAAATGGATGTCTGTATATGTAAAATTAATGAGAAGAATCGACAATATATTAAAATTCAAATGGCAGGGCCAAACTAATTTTTTCGAACGGACAATACATTTTAACTCATGCTACTAAAAAGGCTAAAATAAAATGGATATGAATAAAATGTTTTCAGCTGCAAAACGTAGGTTCGCCAAACTGTAAATATCAAAAGCAGACTAACAAAACGAGGAGCCATGACTACTTAATGGAAGCTGAAATCAAGAGGTGAAAACAAGTTTTCGTTTTTGTTTTCTAAGCAAGGCCAAAAATTAAAAAAAAAGAAAATAAAAGCCATAATTTATCATTTAAGCACAATTTGTTTATAGACGCATATTTCGAAGGAGGCTATGAAAAAACATTTTAACAAAAAACACGAAAAGAAAGAGGAATAATATGTTATGAATACGTGTATATTTTTTGGCTGCCGTTTTATACCTTAAATAATTTTAGCCACCCTAAGGATGATTCCCGAACATAGTTTTTATGTAGGGAGTGATCAATTCGACGTAGAACTATACTAATGGTGAGGTTTTCAATAAAACATATTCAAAAGCTCATCGATCTTGCCTAGGATATATCGAAAATCACGTCCGTTCAAAAATATATACCCTCAAGTGTCCGCTTTTTTATCATTACCTTTTAAAGCAAAAGGAAAAGTACATTAATAGCTGAAATTGGATAAGAAGGTTTTAGAGTTGAAATAAAATGTATAATCGTACATGTCACTATCATTATGCGTTTTTATGAATTATGTTACACAAGAAATCGAGTTATTCAAGTTATTACCAAATTGTACATATGTACTTTTTGAAGTAACTTTTTTCGTTTCTAGCCTGTACTAAACCCACATTGAAACTCATGTGACAACACTCGTTCCTAACTTAAATTTCAAGTTTAAGTAGGCTTCTTACTAATGAAGAAATAGAGGATCTAAATACTAAATACCACATAACTCTTTTTTGTTTTTATTTGGTTCACTCTAACTGGAAGTAGTTTATTTAAAATGACATCTAGCTGGTTAAACGGCGCTATGAGAGGCAATCCTGATGGACATTTCCGTATTGCAGTATTAGTTTCACATTCATTAGTTTTAGTGGAATTTTAGTTTAGTATTTCGTCTCAAAACTATGAAAGTTCTTAATCTGGTACGGCTGCTAAGTGGAATAAATCGCGTTTTGAAAGTATTCAAACGGAAATATTAAAGATAAACAAATTAGTAGACATGTATTAACAATAATTTTGCTGTCTCTCGTACATCATATTATCGACATGGTTAAAAAACATGTTTTTATTGTCCAAATTTGTGTCCCGACTTTTCTGTCTGAATTTTACACGGCTATAATCAAAGTTTTGACTATCACAAGTTACGTTGAATATACCGGCCGAGGTCATTTCATTTTAAAAACTCACTTCTATTGTATGATACATTTATTACTCATCTCTAATTAAAAATAAAAATGGGTTCTAACAACGCTACGAGAAACAATTCTGGAAATCATTCCTGTATATCAGTATTAGTTTCTCTAACTTCTGTTTTAGTGATCTTTGGGTTTTCTTTAAGTCAAAAATGACTATTACCCTTTATGGGGTTAAGCTTTGTGTTCAATTTAAAATTGAAGCGGCAATAAACTATACCAGCCCCATCTGTTGTCAACTAGACCAACTAAGGATGTCCCCAAGAGTGCTGACCTCTACAGCCTACTTTGTAAATACTACCTGAGAGGGCATCCTTGGGTTCAAAGTGCAAGAATTAAAGAAGACAGGCTCGGACAGTAGAATGAGTAGGACAGCAGAGGAGAGAGTAGAGCTCCCATGTGCAGCAGCAGTTTTAGCTTTTTTTTCACCCCATTCTTTAGAACTTCCAACATGAGTGAGTAAAGGAAGGAGCATCCAGGGGGAGAACACCATAGGAGCATCCAGGACAGTATCACCATATCAACAGTATCCCTTGAAGTAATGTATATACTAACTCACTAACACATATATGCCCTGCAATAGCCCATCCCACCATATCTTGTAATTATTCAATATACTATTAATGGTAATAACCGTTTTATAAATCATGGTCCTCCGGTATCAAATCACACATACAAAATTTACATGAACCAGCACCTCTCTCAAAATATTTACAAGCCGTTAGCGGGTAAGGCCGAAGGGCTTGTAAATACACTTTGAAAACAAAATAGCATTTTGAGAAATATACTGAGGGCTTTTGATTATTGAAAATGTGGATTGTTCAACTTGTGAGGTTTTTATTTTATTATTTTTCATTTTTATTTTAGCAGATTTCCCTTAAGGGAAATCAGCTATTGAGGTCGTACTCATGACGCGATTTTCGAAATTTTTCTTCAAATATCCATCGATCCTACCCAAGAGATGACGAAAATGAGGTCCGTTCAAAACTATATATATATATATATATATATATATATATATATATATGTGTGTGTGTGTGTGAGTGTGTCTGTTAACACTCTAGAGGTCGCTATTAGCAGATTTCCCTTAAGGGATTTTCGAAAATTCGAAATATCTCTGTTACTATACGTCGGATCGAAAATTTACAGAATCAATCTTATTGCAAATTTAAATTTACTATAAATATTGTTATATATATTTATTATCTATCTTGAATATTAACCGAGATATTTGCATTTGTATTCTACGTATGGTCGGCAAGAGTCGGCTATGTTCGGATATTCCGCCGAGAGCTCTGGCGGCCGTTTCCGTAACTATTCAGCCCTCGTGAATAGGTTTAGAGGTTTCTTACTACTTCACTTGTTATTAGGCAGATTTCTCTATTGTATAACTTCACGTGGAAAATCTGCTTAGTTTACGCAGCCCCTGCGTGACGGACTTCTTACTTACTGAAACTACTAAAGACAGTGTACTGCTTTGGGGACTTAATCTTAAATGTTGACGGGCTGTATATTGGTTCAAAATCGATTGCGTAATAACGTAATATATGAAGGACTAGCTGTCATTATTCTTCCTTTGTTTTTTTGAAACTATAAATAAAAACATAGATACACCAAAAGTCAACTCCTGTATATCGCTCCAAGAAAAAGAAGTCCTTGATGACCTTAACCATTGTATTTTGGTTAATACTAAAGTCAGGAACAGTGATTTTTACTTCAAGACATGCTAGATAGAGAGCAACCCCTCAATAACCTGTATACGTTGTTTAATGATAGGCATTAGATGAATATCAGGATTACAATTCGTTTAGCACAGCTCATATCAGTCGAGGAGTCCATATAATAAAAAATATAAATTACTTAATTATATTTTCCTGCAACAGTGCGCTCATCTAGGGTTTACGCAATCCTAGAACCTCTGTGCGAGTGGTTTTATTTGAATCTACATCGAAAGGCAAGATGACGCAACCTTCATAACTCATTTCTGGAATGCTAATGCAGTTATAAAAATCTCATGATTCTGTTGCTACTAAAACCATTGGATTGATTCTATCTATTAGAAGAGAAGTCCCATTACTCCATTTTGCCCTGGTAAGGGCACGTGTTCAGGTGAGCACAAATTGTGATGAAATACTAATAAAACTTGTATTTCTCCAAAACATGTCATGAGTCATTGTCCTCAATCCCCATAGTAAAATGCCGGCAACTGAAAAACCATATTTAGATACAGTACCCTGAAGATCCACTTTTTTCTTCAATACATTCTGGTTGGCATTCAATAAAATCGGAATATTATACATTTTAGAATGTCATTTCACAGACCTGGTCACCTGTTTTTTTTTATAATGTGATTTTTTAATCACATCCTTTAATAATAAAGGAATCCTTCAAAATGGACCTCTCTTTTCGATGGCATTAAATTTAGTGATACTGCCATATGTCACAAAATCTTGATCAGTATCGAAATACCAGGTCTCCTAGTATAATATAAATATATATTAAAAATAAACCCATATATGGGAAATATAATTTAAGATGTTAGAAATCAATTTTTCCCTTAATTATGTATATATATATATATATATATATATATATATATATATATATAAAACATTAACGAACAACTTATATAACTTATGTATAAGATCATATAAAGAAATCGTCACCAAATCCATTTACAGCGCGGCCTGCCAAGCCATTCCCAAATCAAGTCAAAATCCCAAACATCGCCCTACCCCTTGGTTCAACGACGAATGTAAACAAGCAATTCGAATCCGACAAAAAGCTTACCGACAGTTTACACGAAGCATGACTCAAGCAAACTTAATTGACTACAAAAGGAAAAAAGCGGTCTGTAGATGGGTTATTAATAAAAGCAAAAAAGAGTCATGGAAAAACTATGTCTCAAATATAACCCAAAACACACCAGCAGTTGAAGTTTGGAGAAAAATCCGAGCAATAAGTGGGAAAAACAAATTCCAACCCATCTTTATCAACATTCAAAATAAACTCTGCTTAGAAAAATCTAAGATTGCAGAAGAGTTTGCAAAGGTCTTCAGCCTAGAAGACTTCCAGTTTGATCAAGAATTCCTACGATACAAAGAAGAGAAAGAAAAGCAAACTCTAGACTTCTCTGACGAAAGCAATGAAACTGCAGACTACAATCGACCATTCACAATGATTGAACTCAGATCTGCACTGAACTGCACAAAAGGAAAATCTCCAGGACCTGATGAAGAAACGTATGATATGAATAAAGCCTTGTCTGACAAGATGCTGACAAACCTCCTATGCTTGTACAACATAATTTGGAGAAATGGAACTTTGCCTTCTGCTTGGAGAAAATCTATAATCGTACCCATCCCCAAGGCAGGAAAATCTAGCCAGGCTGCTACTAACTATCGGCCTGTATCTCTCACAAATTGTTTATGCAAGATTCTTGAACGCATGATTAACAGACGCCTCACGTGGACACTAGAGCATTTAAGTCTACTAAATAACTGGCAGTGTGGGTTCCGGAAAAAGCGGTCTACAATAGATCACCTGGCCAGATTAGAAGCGGAAATTCTAAATGCATTTGCTAACAAACAGCACGAAATTGGAATATTTTTTGATATTCATAAAGCATTTGACACAGCATGGCGCTTTTATATCTTAAATCAACTACATCAATGGGGTTATAGAGGCAACATGCCCATACTCATCCAGGGATTCCTAAAGGAAAGGTATTTCCAAGTGGCAGTTGGAAATACACTGTCCAAAGAAAGAGCAATGAAATCAGGTGTCCCACAGGGAAGTATTTTGAGTACAAATCTTTTTTTGATTGCAGTGAACGAAATAACGAAATGTCTTACCAACAATGTAAAAGGCTTCCTGTTCGTTGATGTCTTTGCCATTATTTGCCGATCGCAAAGCTTGGCATATTTCAAAAGACAACTACAAGCTGTGACTCTTAGATTAATAGAATGGTCGAAAAAACAGGTTTTTTGTTTTCCCCCGAAAAAACGAACTCTAGCCCAGCAATAAGCTTGTGTGCTGAAACCGGAATCCCACCATTGACATTCAGACGGCAAAAACTGGCAGCTAAATACTTAGCCAAACTAGTGACACAGAGAGGTCACCCGACATTTCAGAGTATATTCCACACTTTCTACTCACGGCTATACGACCAAAACCCCACAACACCAAAACCTATTGGAATTAGGCTGAGTAACATGACAAACTATTACAAAACTCAAACAGTCTTAATGAATTCGACCCAACTCCGCCTTGGACAATTCAAGAAATATCTATAGATACAGGAACCACCAAACTCATAAACAAATCGTCCCAAGAGATCAACTATTGGAAAATAAAGGAAGCTTTCATTAATAAAATAGAAAAATATCAACACCCAAAGATAATATACACTGATGGTTCGAAAATTACCGAGTCTTCCTCCTGCGCCTACTACGAAGAAAATGCCTGCCAAAAATTCAAACTCAACAAATTAACCAGCATCTATTCCGCCGAACTATTCGCAATTAAATTCGCTTTATATGACTGCATTTGCAACCACTCAACTCAAGAAAAATTCCTGATTTGCACTGACTCGTTGAGTGCCCTATTGAATATCAAAGATGTATTCACAAACAACCCAATAGTAAAAAAAATACAAAATCAAATACACATTCTCCGAGAGCTAGGAATAGATGGAAATGAAAAAGCAGTTTTAGCAGCCAGAGTAGCCAACAATTATATCTTCTATCAACCACTCAAAGAAGAAATTGATAAAAACTGGCAACACATGTGGAACGAAACCCAGAACAATAAACTAAAAACTATTAAAACCAACATCCCTCCATGGAAATATTCGACAAGAGATAACAGAAGAGATGAATTTGTATTAGGAAGACTATGAATAGGGCACACAAGATTTATGCATGGATATCTTATGGCAAAAGATCAAGCCCCGATTTGTGAGAAGTGTAACACAGACTTGACTATCTACCACATATTAATGGAATGCCAAAAGTATACAGATATTAGAAATAAATGCAATATTCCCAATGATATAGAAGTGGCCCTTGGAGATGACCCGAAAGAACTCGATAAGTTGTTTAATTTTGTGAAAAATATGAATTTATACAAAGAAATTTAAAGTACAAGTTTTTTGTATCCTCCTTTATATTGTTAAAATGGCGATATGGATGAGGATATCAAAATGTGAATTATAGATATTACAGGGCGATCATAAGTTTTTCGCCCTAAAACCTTACGAAACAAACAAACAAACCTTTGAGCATATCAACATAATTATTAAAGAACACACAATAAATACAATATCATATATATATGTATATATATAAAATTAATAATGTTTTAATCATATTTTTTTTCATATGGTTAAATTTGAAAATATAATATAAATCATATTAATGGGGAGGGGTGGAGGCTAATGATGCTCTCCCCTCCTCATTTAATATTGAGAATAGAGGGGACATGTGTAGGATGTATAGGATTTAATTCGATTTCTCATTGGGGAAATCAGCTACTGAGGTTTTTTTCAAGATAGAATTTTTTTTTAAAATTGTGCCCTGATCCATGCCAGTAGATAATGAAAACTAGATCTGTTCAAATTGATACTAAATTAATAGAAATATATTTTATAATTACTTATAGTACCATAGCCACCCATCGGTGAGTAATTTTTTTTTAATCATCAAAAATGATCTTTATATTGTATTTCTTGAGAACATTTGTTACATATTTATTATTTTTTTGAAATATTCAACCTTCACAAATTTTCACTGTAAGTTATTATGTTACTTCTATGTCATATCCAGTTTATATTTCAAGTCTTCTTTACGAGACATACCAACTTACTAAGTTTAAAATAGAGATTAAAATGACCAGATGTCATCATCTGTGGATCACGTCTGTTTGTGGGTAATCTGCTTGGTTTAAGCAGCTTATTAATGTTTCACTTATACTGCAATGGCTAATTGTACTTTCAATAGTATTTTCTGTATAATTAACAAGTAAAGTAATAAACCATATGGGTACAGTAACAGCAAGCTGACAAAACACTGATGGTTCATAAGTCTGTCACACAGGGGATGCCAAAACTAAGCAGATATCCCACTTCCTGGTATAACAGAATAGTGATCTCACCTCACTCTATTTCTGAGTAAAATCCAGTGAATAAAAGTGAAGGTATACTGATGGCTAAAAAAAAGGAAGTATTGGTTGGGTCCATAACATTTTATGATCTGATTCATAATGACGGACATATTATGAATTTTCAAATTCCCCCACTTATTCCTCGCCCGATTTCAGTCACTAACTAATATGTAATATTGAACTGTTAAATATTGAGTATCGTACAGAGCAAATAAGCATTTTTGAGCCAAGTCGGCAAAATCTTAATTGTTGACATCATCACACTATGCACTTGCAAGCATCTCACATAGTAAAAATTCAATGAAAATAATATTTAGTATTTAAGCTTTTAATGGAGTGGTTCTTGATATAATAGCTTATTGTTACTGGAATATAAGTACGAAACCCAGAACAATAAACTAAAAACTATTAAAACCACCATCCGTCCATGGACATATTCGACAAGAGACAACAGAAGAGATGAAGTTGTATTAGGAAGACTCCGAATTGGGCACACACGACTTACGCATGGCTATCTTATGACAAAAGATCAACCCCCGATTTGTGAGAAATATAACACAGAACTGACTATATATCACATATAAATGGAATGCCATAAGTATACAGATATTAGAAACAAATACAATATCTCCAATAGTATAGAAGTGGCCCTTGGAGATGACCCGAAAGAACTCGATAAATTGTTTAATTTTGTAAAAAACACGAGTTTATACAAAGAAATTTAAAGTGCAATTGCTCGTATCCTCGTTTATATTGTTAAAATGGCGATATGGATGAGGATACCAAAATGTGAATTATAAATATTACAGGGCGATGATAGATAACCTGGTAGTTTTTCGCCCATAAACCCTATACCACAACAACAACAGATCATATAAAGCATAAGGATATGTATAACGATTATAATACATATAATCATTATAATACATATTGTTATTGGATATCCACAACCCATGATGAAAGTGTTCATTAACCCTCCGCCGGGCGCGTGTATCTCTCAGATACACAGTTTCTAGAAAAATATTTGTCACACCTCCTAGCATAGAGTGGTGTTGTAGTGCTTCGAGTTATGTGTTTTAGAGAACTCCCCCTCAAGGTATGTTGAGTCACTGTGTTTAACGGAGTCGTGAGTTTCACCTGTCATTAAATTTTATCTCCTCGATACCACGCGCCCGATCTCATAAGTTTTTTTGAAATCTGTATTTCATAAATATGTACATCAATTAAGTTTCTCTTTATTAAATGGAATCATATAAACCTATTATTCTATTATTTTGCTCAAACATGAGCTTTCAGAAGAACTTGTACATGGATATATTGTGATATAGTGACAACAGTAGACGTTTACCAGCCGAACTATGGACGAAACTTGAAGAGTACAGAGACTCATAAGAAAATACATTGAACTCAAGTACAGAACAGAATAAAGAAAGTCACTCCACTGAAAAAGAAAATGATGTGAACCAAGCAAAACTGAAAATAAATGTAGGTGTGCTAATTACTCTTGTGAGATTTGCAAAAACAAAATTTGTTGACAACATAGTTCCAAGCTTTGTCCTAATTGTAATGCAGCTCTGCAAAAGAAATAATAATTAAACTGGTATTTTAAAATTTTTTTTATGATTTTCAATAAGTCTTATTTAAAAGTGATTTTCTGCTACTTATTTTTGATTGAAGTTATATTTAGATAATTTTTTTATATTGTTCACAAACTGAAATGAATTATGTATAATTAAGATATGTGCATTTAAACAATTCCTTTTGATATTTGTGGTTCTTAATTATATTTTAAAAATTATTGTCCACGGTTTTAATAATAATGAATCTATAACCAACTTGATTATTTTATCTACCAAGATTTTATTTTTATTATATTACTTCTCAATTTTAAAAATTATTTACTTCTTTTAAACAAATACTTCCTCTGTTATGGTTTCTAATCACACGCTGAACATTTTAGTGCAAAATATATATAAAAAAACTGTATTTCCGTAAAAACGGTTGAGGATGATCTGTGAGATACATCCGAAGGCGGAATATTCTTGACGCGCCCGACTGAGGGTTAAACAATAATAATAATAATACTCCCAAATTTAATGACTACATTTTAAATCTTGGTGTCTTTTTTACCCCGCTATTGATACACAACATAGTCTTATAAGTTAACTTTTTGTTCATAAAATACTTGGTAAATCTCAAGTTGAAGGTTCGATTCCCACGTGCGTAATAGAAATTTATTTAGTTAGAAAATTCTCAGTTCCACCCAAGCTAGACGTTTCGCAATTTACCATAGTAGTATAAATTTAACGTTAATAAATAAAAAATTACCTCCAGCGATATAACGTATCTTCAAGGTTTTTTTCTTTGGGGGGGAGCTATTTGCTTTTCATAGTATCCTTAAGAAAGGCCCGTATATGTACATTTTTTTAAATATCCAAACATATAATTGTTAATATTAAAGTATTCAAAAAGAAAGAAATGAAATATAAAAACTAAAATAACTAAGATGAAGATACAAAATTATTTTTTTTAAAAATAGTATAAAATTGATCATTAAATCAGCTACAGTAAATTTTCTTCGTGTCAATTACTAAACGACAGTATATCTTCCAAATTAATCGCTATGTCAAAATGATTACAAAGGATGCCATTATATGCTGTCGAAATTCATAGCATGTATAACTTGCTGTTCCATCTTCATGAAACAGACGATAGAAACCATACATTCTCTACCTTTCAAGAGGCCCCCGCATGGCATCTCTGTGCCAGTCTTGGGAACTACCAAGCACCAGCTGTTAGCAGAGAGCAAAAGCAGTAGAAGAAAAAAAGAGACAGAAGTCAGTCTACTTTTCTTGAGAGAGCACACTCGTTCATAAAAGAAGTATTTTATTCATTGTCAATATGCCCCAAAAACATGGCTAATTAATTAGCATCGAAGCCAAGGAGGGTGGTAAGGAAGAGGATATGGATGGAGAGAGGAATGGACGAAATAAGGAGAAAAAGGGGAATGAATAACCATCAGAAGGAAAATCACACACAAGGAAGTCATGCACAATAACCCAACATATCTACAAGATCACCATTCAATATTGTAACCTTTAATCTATATATTCCTTGTATATTATTTGTATTGTTAAGCAACTTTTCAAATGACTGATTTGTTCTATCACATATAACCACATTTATACAGTCCACCTTCATAAATTCCAGCATTTGCATAACCCCCAAGTGTGAAGGTAATATTCATTCAAATGAATTACCTCATCACATAACACTTGCTTAAAATCATTATATAAATTTTGATCGATTTTTTGTAAATTTTATATCCATTCTTCTTCTTTAAGTTTAATTTGTTTCATAATTGCATTCGATCAAATATTGTACAGTCCATTGTAGTCCAAATTTGTGCGCATTATAATGGTAGAAACAAAACAAAACAAAAAAAATAAAGTGATAAATTATGAACGGGCATACCAATTTAAAATTTTTTAAGTTCAATTTCAGTAAAATAGTGCATTCTCTAGGCTTAAGGACGTCATCAGTATTATTTCATGATAATGACTTGGCCTGGGAACCCAAAAGTTCCATTTGAGACCTCCTAACGAAAATATTAAGTAAATAAAACAGTTAATAAAGTGACCAAAACGCCATAAGATATTTGGCGTAGCTGGAGAGTATACATCGATGTAGAAACTATAAAATTTGATATATTACTTTTATTACATGTATAATCTGTCCGGTAACATATAATAAAAACAAAATAAATTACTATATTGGTGATTCAAGGCGGTAGTAATACGTAATTGGAAAAATTGTTGTAACATACAAAATTACAGTGAAAAAAGTAGATAAGTTCATTTTAGGTCATGTGTTTTTTAATTTTCGTTATCAATAATAAAATAGAAGCTGATCACATTAAATTCATGTGCTGTCCATTGATCTGTCGTGTCAATCACATTATGTACACCTTTATTTATTGATGAACAGCTGAATATTTGCATATACCGTCAGCTTGTTGGAGGGAATCGGCAACGCCATGATGATATATAAATTAGTATGGTTTCCAGATCATTTGCATAATTGTTGTGCTCGTACAATAAAAGTGGTTGGAGACTGCAATAAAAAGACTGGTGTCTTGTTCAACTCTTTTGCCAACAAACCTGATTCAGTACTAACAAAACTTGACACATAAACCCAAATAAATAATTTGTAAGAGCAAAATTCATTTAAAAGAAATAACTTCTTTTTTTTGGAGGGTTGGACTTCAGGATAATTTTTTTTTTCTCAAAGGGATTGAATATTTTTAGACACTAAGTTAAACAATACAACGCTGTCTAATTACTCTCAATAAGAATAAGTGCGTTAAGACACTTGAACAACAACTATTCAAATAAGTTAAACTTTAATAAGCTGCTATCGTCATTTCTGAATGTTCCGTGTTAATGGTGTATTAATATGAATGTTCGGTCATTGTGTTAAAAAGTACGTCGAGCAGAAGCTGCGTAAACTAAGCAGATTTTACACTTAAATATTTTCAATATATAAATATACATACTGGTAACACTATCGTGTATATTAAGTGAATAAATACAAAAGGTAATGTGAAACCTTTCAGTTAATTTAATAATTGTTTATAAAGTCTGCAACGGAAAGCTTCTGAATAGCTAACAAACAGGTCAATCAACCTCTCAGAGCTGAAAAGATAGACAGAAATATTCTAGACCGGCAAGAAAAACAATTATTGAAAGATATCTGAATATAACGTATTAATTTTATTGAAAACTATTTACTGTAGCTAGTGTTGAAATTTATAATGAAACAAAATAATTTGTAACTCAATCACTAAAGCTTTAGTCATACAAGAACAAAAGAAGGGGGGGAGGTCAACAAAATGTATTTGCAAATACATATCTCACAAAATAAAAGTTTAATAAAAAGAAAATTTGCTAATTAACCTTGGAATGAAGTGGTCCATGATATAACAGTTAATATGACATGAATAGAAGTGGATCAAATTATATATATTCTTAATTTGAACCCAATATTTTTATATATTCTTCATATTTTCTTGCCAAGAAAATATGAAATATATATATATATATATATATATATATATATATATGAACGGGTAATGTACATGTTACTATCCTTTTCTAGCCTAGGTAGTACTAAGAATTTTATTTAATGAGCTCATCACGAAATAAATTCCTATACTCCAGGTGAGGATTGAACTCATGGCTCTAGGTTTACCAAGTGATTTTAAGACCAACGCCGTTTCTTAACATGAGGCCCTAAAAAAAAATTTGAAACACGATTATTCAAAAATGTTTTTCTTAGAAGAGTTGTCGACGGAATAGTATTTCACTATATCCACAAAAGGAATGTAGTTTGCAGGAAAGGCCTTCATTGAATCCATAAAGGGCTTAATAATAGCAATGACCTAAATTTTACTTTGTGAATTTTATCGTGAAATATTTGTAAGTACTCTTCTATCAGTAATATGTTCTTACTCCAGCACTTCTAACAAAACTATATATATATATATATATATATATATATATATATATATATATATATAATCTCCTGGGTAGGATTGATGGACATTTGAAGACATTTTTGGAAAATCGCGTCATGAGTACGATCTCAATAGCTGATTTCCATTAAGGAAAATCTGCTAAAAAGTGAATAGTATTATGGTGTATCGGCCTATTATTTCATAAATACCTATTTACTCAAAATAACATAAACTGATGATAAACGTACAAGTTCTTAAATATTGACGTAAGAAATTTCTATCAGTACTCAATAATTTAATTAGACAGAGCTAATATATTATCTGGCAAAACTTGCCTAAAATGTACAAATGTGGCCTCGATGCTGCGTTACGCAACAGTCGTCCAGACAGAAAACTCTAAAGCGATAATACAATTCATGGTCATATCGAGTTATTTATGCAAATACTTCAACCGCCTTCCCCAAAAGGCATTATTAATGGAACCTAATTACCTTCAAAAAGAGACCTAGCCTGAAAAAAAGAAATTAAATATGCCTGTGAAACCTGTTTGCAAAGACATGTTTTATAAATTATGATTATTTGAAAAACGCTTAGTTACATTAAATTTGTTTTATAGTTAAGAGGGACTTTCGACTAGTGGTCCTATTTTTTTTTTAAATTCCATTCAGCAACTATGATGATATTATTTGCCCAGTAAACACAATGTTATGCCAATAAAAAAGCATAAAGAAAATAAAGAAAGAATCAGAATAAATACAGCATATAACGTAATAACAGAAGAAAAAAAACATGTATTAAATTCTTTATAAAACTGGTACATAGTTGCAAAAAGTGGACGTTAATAAATAATAATAATAAGATAAATCACTGCATAACCTAAGCACATTTCACACCAGCTTCTCGTTGATGATGTAACCCCAGATTCTATACTCTATTTCTCCTGTATTTTGTTTTACAATTCATGATCTCTTTGTTTTAAACTGTCCGTCGCAACAGTTCCTGCGTAAATTAAGCAAATTTCCATCTTTCTGCAATACCATAGAGAATATGTCACCCAACACAAATTATTTCTCGCGTAATAAAAAGCCAGTGTTAACTGTCCTGGAAATGTAAGCGAAACATTTAAGAAACTTTATATTATTTTATTGTGTTGTCTAATAAGCTCAGCAGACTTATAACTGTTCTCTATATTTATATATCACTCAGGACTTGTGTCATGATCTCAGGAATGAAATAAAATTGATACCATCAGGACAATTTAATCTCTTGTTCCTTACTAAAATAGTTATCAGCTCAAGTGAAAGAGGTTTAACACATAAACTGTTAGAGGGTAGGTTAACAGTGTCTGTTAAGGCGATAATCTTCGTGAACCTAGAGTCATTTGTTCAATTTTCGAGTGGGAAATAGGAAATCCTTAGTCCCACCCTGCTTAGTACAGGGTGGTAACCTGTAGATAACCCGTACCAATTAGGAATAGAAGCATAAAGAGGATGTTAATAATAACTACAACAAATGTTAAATAACATCATTTTTTTAAAGTGAAATTCGCTTAGGAAGGAGTTTGTTTTCTCTATAATATTTCAGAATACTTCAGAACAAAAATTCTGATATAATATTAACGTCACTCCTCCAATTTTAAAATAATTTAATGAAATTGCATTTTAGCCTTTTACTAAAGCAATACAATAAACACAGTTTCTCGACCATATGGAACTGTACCAAAAAAAAAGGCAAAATCCTTAAAAAGTGTAATATAAAATAACTTGTAGGTTTCCTTTATATGACAAAAAAAATAGTAATTTTATTTCATATCTGATATATACGAAGACATTCCCTATTTTGAATTTCTTTTACTATGTAAAACTCTCCCCGATGCAGTTTAGCTTACAAAATCTAAAAAAATAAAATTCATTGTACTTAGCCATAACTTCACATTCATTTCAAAGTTGACAATAATAATAATTTGCACATCAAAAGTAAATTGAAAAATAGACAAACTGAAGCCTCTAAAATCACACTGGTGTCTGTGTATTTGAATCTACATTATTTTAATAATTTAAATTACTGGTTACGGCCAGTCAATTTCAGTTGAGCTAATCGATAATTGCTTTTGGCATGTTTCTGCGCCCAACGTTACAAGTGAAGAGAGGAGTTTTTTTTGTAAGCCCGACTGTGGAAAAAACCCACTTCCCAAGGACTTTTCTTGCCTTCACTCGTCGGGCTTACGAGAGACGAGAAAGTTGTTCTTGCCTTCCAGAAACGAAGAGCATAAATACAAAAAGTCATAAAATACGCAGCTGGATGATAATCCCATCCTGGGGGAGGGGACATATTGCAATAAAGGCATCCAATAAAATATGGTAAATCCTTTTAGAAACAGGTATTCTATATTATTAATGGAGCAAGAATAAAGGAAAAAAATATTCAGAATTTTTTTTTTGCAAGTTCAGTTCTCGCTCTCTTTTTACTGTCTTGCACCCAGGTTCTGCGTAAACTAAGCAGAGTTCCCAATTTCTGCGATACCAAACAGATTACATTCGACAAAAAATATTCATCAACTAATAAGAAGTCTGTGTAAAAAGGAGGGAAAATGTATGGTGGATATAAGATTTTTATTGATATTGGCTTAAGGGTTTTGCTTATGACATTAAATTATTTCATATTGTTGTCTAAAAAGCGCGGAAGACGTCTCACTGGCCTCTATAATTTAAATTTCTTTGAAACCTATTTATGATCAATCTCAGTGAAAATGTTCCATTGTTGGAAAATAATACGAAATTACGAAATTATGTCTCCTGAAACGAAGTAACGTACAAATATAATTTGCAACAGCTAGAGTGGTAACAGACTATATATATATATATATATATTATTTTAAACAGACCTCATTTCCTTTGGTAGGATCGATGGGTGTTTGAGGAAAGTTTGCTTAAGGGAAATAAGATAATCGTCCACTTAGAGTAATAGTGTACTGAATAATTGCTGAAAATAAAATTTTCATCCTACTTGATTTATAACAATTTTTTTTATGAATGTCCTTACAAAGGAACTTTGAGTTTTTTGGTTTGATCCCTCTCTAAACTACACTCCTTATTTCATGGAATCAATTCATCGTGTATAGGCCTAATATAAAAAAAATCTACGGCATATTGGCTAATTGCTAATAAGTAGACGGGGAAAGGGGTGAAGGGTTTACTGATGACGAAAACTTAAAAATGCAAATATTTTCGGTTAATATTAAACTTAAGCACGACACGCCACGCACCGGCCGATATGCTAGTAGTAATGGACCAGAACTGTAGGTTTTAGAGTTTTTAGAATAACTGAAGAAAAGTCAGAGGGTGATTTTGATCAATAATGACCTCACATTTCCTGATATTACTCCCATGATCTTCTCCAGCTCCTCCCGAGAAATACTGTACAGGAAAAATAAATTTTTGAAAGACTGTTTTTTTTTAAAAAAAAAACTTTTATTACATTTCTTTTTATGTATACGATATTTCAAAAATGTTTCTTTTTTCTACTAACACAATAATGACAATAGGATCAATTATGATGAGTAATGAGACAATATTAAAAAAACCAGTCGAGCATATTATTGATTTGTACCTGTACCATTATTGACATCCGACAGGCTTAAGATACTATTTATAGGTTAAAATTGGTTTAGGTATTGTAGATATTGAAAATACCTACCAAGCCAATTAGATTGGCGGCAATGACACCACTAAAATTTAAAATCTGAAATAACTTACAAAGCTGAGCTGATTTCCCAGCGGAAGATTTCCAACAGATAAATCGACATACTGGTAGCACCACCGTGAATGTTAAAGGAATAAATACAAACGTTAATAAGAAACCATTCAGTCAATTTACACCTACAACGGAAAGCGTCTGAATTGTAAACAATCATAGTGGCTAACTTCTCAGCGCTGAATAGATAGAAATATTCTAGACCGGAAAGGTGAACAATTAATGAAATATATCTGTGTAAGACTTATTAATTTTATTGAAAACTTTTTACTATAGCTAGTGGAGTAAATTTGAAATGAATCCGAATAACTTCTATCTCAATCACTCAAATTTTACTAATCGAATAACATAAGAAGGGGCGGGGGGTCAACAGAACTTATTTGTTTGTATCTCGCATAATAAAGTTTTGTTGAAAACAATATTTGGTATTTAACTTTTTAATGAAGTATATAACAGCTTGTTGTTAATATGACACTAGTAGGAGTGGGGGGTTTACTGAAAGCGTAAAACTATAAAATCCAAATATCTCGGTTAATACTCATTATACGGAAAATATATATATAGAACAATATTTATAAAAAATTTAATTTGCAATAATACTGTTTTTATACACCTTTTCGATCTGACGTAAAGAAACAGAGATATTTCGAATTTTCGAAATTCCTCCCATCAAAATCCCCCCTCCCCCTTGTCCAATTTCAGCCGTTAACGAACATGATCTTTCTTTTTACATAAAACGACTAAATATCGAGTTTGGTAACAATTAAACAATAATTGCAACCATTAACAGACATATATATACAGGGTGTCCCCAAACCAAACGGCCAAACTTCAGGGATCGATAGGGGATCGAAAAACTAAGAAAAATTGTCCTCTGGCATATGCCTCGTTTTCGCTTCGTTTTTGAGAAAATCACAAAAAACGGAAAATAGTTGTGCAAAAAGTGTATTTTTTTTTAATAATGTATTTAAATTACAAAAAACTATTAGCTTTTTGAGTAAGCTTAATTTTTTAATTTACGAGGAGTAAAATTAGAAAACATGAATGACGTGTTTAAACTTAAAAAGAAAGGATTAAAATGTTTACTATCATTTTAATCCTTTTTGGGGGGAATCCAGCCTCGCATTCTCACATTAGTGGTGTTGCTAGTACTGTTCAGTGAAGTCAACAAAAATGGCTAGATTTACCAACGCTGAATACGCGGATATAGTCTACGTCTACGGTTTCTGCGATGGCAATGCACGTCAGGCAGTTCGGGAATATCGCAGACGGTTTCCTGACCAAGAAACCCCACACAGAGGTGTTTTTACCAGCACTTTCAGAAGGCTTCGAGAGACTGGGTCCTTCTCATGTAATCGTCGTGGAAACCGAATGCAGGCTCCGATGGAAGCCGACCTGAGGCGGAGGGAGAGGATACTGAGGCACTTCAATACCAACCCTGGCACAAGCGTCCGGAGAGCTGCTTCAGTTTTAAGCATAACAAAGACAACCATTTGGCGCACATTAAGGGCTGACCGCAGGCATGCTTACCATGTACAAAAGGTACAAAATTTAATACCCGCTGATTATTCCCCCCCCCCCGATTAAATTTTTGTAATTGGTACAAAAAACAATTGCAAAACGATGTAACCTTAAGGTCGACAGTAAGCTGGACTGACGAAGCGACTTTTCCACGTGCGGGCAAATTCAATCAAAGAACATACCACATTTGGGCACATGAAAATCCCCGCGCTGTTAGAGAATTTTACTACCAGCATGAGTTTCCTGTAAACGTGTGGGTCGGTCTTTGTTATAATCGCATAATAGGTCCCGTATTTTTACCTGCTCGACTTCACGCTGAAAGTTATCATCTATTCCTGGAGAATGACTTACGTGCACTTTTGGAAGATATCCCTTTGGAAACAAGGCTTGTGAGCTGGTTTCAACTCGATGGTTGTCCTGCACATTACGGAAGGGCCGTACGAGACTGGTTGGACATCAACTACCCAGGTCGCTGGATAGGACGAGGCGGGCCGGTGCCTTGGCCTCCCCGGTCTCCGGACCTCACGCCACTAGATTTCTTCGTGTGGGGATACGTGAAAGAAAATTTCTACCGAGAGCCCGTCCGCACAAGGGATGACCTCATCGAGCGCATCAGAATGGTTTGCAACCAGCTCACCGCAGAACAATGTTTAGATGCAGTGCGATCTGTGAGTGCACGATGTGATGCGTGTATTGCAGTGAGAGGCCAGCACTTCGAACAACATTTACGTTGACGCTTTAGAAATTAACGATGTAATTTTAGAGAAGGTAAAACCTTCAAAATTTTCAGGGTTTTTTTTCTCACTAAGGTAGACCCATATAAAAACTGAAACATTTATGTTTTCCAAGTAAGAATATTTAATTATTTTATTAATTTTCTAAATTTTTAATCTTTTTTTATGTTTTAATCGTCAGTTATTGTTCATAATGTTATCTACTTTAAATAGGTAATTTTTTTTATACTATGAATATTTGAATAAAAAAGTATTTATTATTTTTTCTTAATAAAAAATATTTTTTTTTCAATTACCTTTCTGTTAGTATAAGATTATTATTATTATTTGTTTATTTGGAGCTTCGCAGCTTTGGCGATGTTGCTCGGGAAAAAAAACCTGTATAAAAAAAAAAACGAAACGCAACAAAATTAATTTAAACGAACATAAAATAACATAACAGAAATATAACATGAAAAATAGAAAAGTAACACGAAACAGAAATGGAACACAAAAACAGGAATGGAACAAAGAACAGAAACAAACAGAACTGATACGAAAAACAGGGCTGGAATGGATCACAGTACCAAATGGAAAAACAAAACACAGATATGGAAATCAAAAACAAAATGGAAAACAAAAACCAGAAATGGAACACAAAAACAAAATGGAAAAACAAAAACAGAAATGGAACACAAAAACAAAATACAGAAATGGAATATTAAACTAAAATGGGAAACAAAAAAAGAAGAAATGGAAAACAAAAACAGAAATAGAACAAAAACAGAAATGGAAATCAAAACCACAATGGGAAACAAAAACAGAAATGAAACATAAAAACAGAAATGGAAAAACATAAACAGAAATGGAACGCAAAACAGAAATAGAAAACAAAAATGGAACTCAAATAATAGAAATTGAACAATAAGTAGAAATCAAACAATAAATGGAAATCCAACACAACAAATTGACAAACATAATAAAGAATCCAAAACAAAAAATATTAAACAAGATATAATAAAATATATAAATTGTTGAATAAAATGAAATATGAGTCTAAAATGAATTTAAAGTAATTGAGATTTAGATCAGATATAAAGCTCGTATCAGCGGAGTTGCATACTCAATATGAGTTACTGAACAACGTAAGTCATGAATTGCATTATGGCGGGAAGGGGGAAAAACTTTCATTTTTGCTAGACAAATAGAAACGGTTAAATATTTACTTTACATATATTCAAAGAGTTTATAAAGGGCTCAGCAAACATACAAGCACACACACGCACGCATGCACAAACACACACACACACACACACACGCGCGCGCGCTCGCAGACAAAACATTCACAAAAAGACTAGAATCGCAGCATGCATTTATTAGAAAATTATATAATCTCTTTTAAAATGCAAGTATTAATTGTGAGTATTGTATATTCAAATTTTTGAGTATATGTTAATGTCTTTTAGATGTTGTAGTATAGTGGGTATGTATGGGCTACCTTCTGTGAGTAAGTCATGTAGGTCGTGGGGTATTTGTAAATGATCTCGTCTCTTGCAGTCTGTCAGTATATGTTTTATTGTAAGAGTCAAATTGCATACATGGCATTTGGGCTGCTCTCTTTTTTTCATTAAAAAGCTATGAGTAAGGAGAGAGTGGCCAATGCGGAGCCTTGTTAAAATCACTTCTTCCCTCCGTGTATAAGTTGAATTTTTACAAGTCCGTGTGAATACTGTAGATTTAATTTGCCGTAATTTATTGTCTGTTTGTTGCCATTTTTGTTCCCAGTCTAGTAGTACGTTAGATTTTGCAGAATGTACTAAGTCGTCTACTGTTAGTTCATTTGAGTCTACGTCATGTTTCAGAGTCGCTAATTTTGCTTGTTCATCAACTTCATTACTTCGTCCAATATTTTTGTGTCCTGGTAGCCATACTAGTGTAATATTGTTTCAAAGATGAATGGACTGTTCTAAGATGTGGGTTATAATAGGATGTGTACTGTAAATGTTCTCCAAGGAGAATAGAGAACTTAAAGAGTCTGTAAATAAGAAAATCGGGGAATTTTGAACGTCATGAAATTTTGAAAAGGCAATATTTATAGCTTGTAACTCAGCTGTATATCTGTAACCCCAGTGAATAAGTGGTTAAGTCCACCAGTGAGTAAGGGGGACTTAACCACTTATTCACTGGTACAACAGATATATGCTTGCATTGTTGTTAAGTTTCGTTGTATATATGTCATTGTTAAAGATTGCTGCAGCTGCTGTCCCAAAGTCGGTCTTGGATCCGTCAGTAAAAGTGTGAAGAGAGTTTGTGTTATTTGCTACAATTGAGTTATAAGCTATTCTGTAAAACTTAGAAGATAATGGATTTCTTTTATTAAATTTTGTTAAAGTTAAATTAATGCTTAAGTTATTTATTCTCCATGGAGGGAGTGACAAGTTTTTGTTATAGTGTATTTGAGTTTGTAATATGTTCGAATCAATAGTGTTTTCTGAAGTACGAAAGAGTAGTGGTTTATGCTTGCTGTGTTTTTCTATGTATTTGTTATAATGTATGTTATTTAAAAATACTTTGACGCATGGTGTGTCTAATGCCTTGCATTTTAAAAGAAATTTTAAGCATATAATCCTTCTCCTATATTCCAATGGAGGTTCTCCTGCTTCGACACAGAGGCTATCTACTGGGCTTGATCTGAAGGCTCCAGTTGCTATCCTCAGTCCTGTGTTGTGTATTGTGTCTAACATTTTAAGTGTATTCGGACTGGCTGATGAATATGCTATACAGCTATAATCCAGCAATGACCTGGTATAAGCACGATAAAAAGTAAGCATAGAACATCTGTCAGCTCCCCATGCAGAATTGCTAAGTACCCTTAATAAGTCCAAGCTTTTCTTGCACTTATTAATGAGTCCTTTTAAATGGGGAACCCATGTGAGTTTTCTGTCAAACGTAAGTCCTAAAAATGTCAGTTCGTCCGTCTTGTTTATAATAGTATAAGATTAGAATACAATAACTGTATTGGAATAACATTTATTGCTAAAATTCATTCAAGGAATAAAATCCGCTCTTCCATTGGCCTTAACTAGTTTTTGCACAACTATTTTTAGTTTTTTGTGATTTTCTCGAAAAAAAAGCGAAAACGAGGCATATGCCAGAGGACTTTTTGTTTTAGTTTTTCGATCCTCTATCGATCCCTAAAGTTTGGCCGTTTGGTTAGGGGACACTCTGTATATATATATATATATATATATATATATATATATATATATATATAAAATTCTAACCTCTGTCTGTACATTGATTTTTTTCACGAATTTTCACAATAACTTTTCGTTTCACATGTCATAGACACCATAACTGCATTTTGTTTCTTTGGTGTCTGTTTGTTTGTTACCTTTTCACGCATAAACGGCTGAACCGAATTTTATGAAACTTGGTATGTATATTACTACTAACCCAACTTAGATATTAGGCTATATTAATATCCTCTGTGACGAACAGGAGTGGGGGTTATAAGGGAAGCCTGAAATTAAAAATAGCGATATTTCGTTTACTATTGGAATTATAAACGTGATATACGCTAAAACCTATAGCGGAAGTGAAGAAGTTTATTTGGCACAAACCGAAATAAATAAAACTCGGTATGTGTATTAGCACTAACGCCTTCATTATATTAAGCCATACCATCATTTCTAGGGACGGGCAGGAGTGGGGGTTGTAAGGAAGGCCTGAAATTAAAAATAGCGATATTTCGTTTCCTATTGGTTTCTCGGCAAATATGAACATAACAAAAGTTGTTTATTTTGTTATTTAGAGTAAAATTTGTTGTATACACTTTTTTTCGTATACCGAATTATAAACGAGATATACGCTAAAACCTAGAGCGGAAGTGAACAGTTTATTTGGCACAAAAGAGTCAATCGAACTAAATAAAACTCGGTATGTGTACTCGTATTAGCACTAACGCCTTCATTATTATAAGCCATACCAACATTTCTAGGGACGGGCAGGAGTGGGGGTTGTAAGGGAGGCCTAAATTTAAAAATAGCGGTATTTCGCCTGAAATAAAAATTCGCGATATTTCATTGTCTATTTGTTTTTCGACAAACGTGCACATAACAAAAGTGGTTTACTTTGTTATTTAGAGTAACTTTTGTTTTATACATTTTTTCGGGAACAATGTATGAAGCAAGTAATTAGTGTAGAAATATTGATATACTCAACAATTCTTTCCAATATTAACTACCAGGTACATCGCCTGGAAAAATTAATTCAAATCTATGTAAATATTTTGTCCTTAATAATTCAAATCTATGTTTAATGCACAGGAGACGGGAAATATGACAATATGAAGGACAGTGAAGTCTTTTCCTTGAATTTTATATATATATATATATATATATATATATATATATATATATATATATATATAGCTATGAATGGACCTCATTTTCATCATCTCCTAGGTAGGATCGATGGACATTTGAAGAAAAATTTAAAAACCGCGTAATGAGTATGACCTCAATAGCTGATTTCCCTTAAGAGAAATCTGCTGAAACTAATCGAGGTAGGATTTTTCATAACTTAGAAATTGGTTCACATATGGCTAAATTTAGAAATAGGGCTTATACCAGTGATGTACTAAATTCGGTTCGAACCTTCACATCATTGGCCAGTCCCCTGAATTGCGCACTGCTTAGACAATAAAAAGGGAATTGTCTAGATTAATAAGGCAGAGGATTCTCTCATTAAGAGATAGTCCTCGTTTCCTAAATGCCGAACACTTAAGTTTCTAGGCCGAATGGCTATAGAGCATAAACGTAGATATTAACATTAGTTGCAGAGGTCGGTTGCTTAAAAGTTCTGCATAAACCTCTTTGGTCCAAGGGCCTAGACCACCGGGACAAGTAAAGCAGTGACCACCGGGACAAGTAAAGCAGTGAAACGTTGACTCCCACAATGGTTGGAATGGGAAGGAAAAGCTCTGCCCATGTCATCCGTAATTGGAGAAGCTTGGATGGGAACTGGGAGAATAGTCAAAATGGCTATGACTGATTCCAACGTCCTTCAAGGACTGAAGCACCATGTAAAAGAGTTGTTTTAAACTTTATAATATTATTTTTTTGGAGAGCGCCGCAAAGTTATAAACAGTGTCAAATCCAATCCCTTATAATAAAGAGTGTTTATATAAAAAAATTATTATATCCCTTGCAGTAGTCATCGGAATCGACGTAAACTCAACGTTAATATTTTTATTAAACTTCTTAAATTCCCATTGTCAGATATCATATTTTACCCTCTTCTTTTATTTCCAATCTAAATTCAAAAGTTAATATAAAATACATTTATAATCAATTTATAGGTTCATCAAACTGAAATTGGTTAAGCATGTACACAAAGGCAATTTTAAATATAAGTTCTCTTTATTTTATTATTTTATCAAAGGGTAAACTCTCTGAAAAAGAGCTCAGAAAATTGAAACTCATAGAGTAATCTTATAGATAAAATAAACGCTCTCTTTCTCTCTCTCTCTCTCCCTCTCTCTCTCTCTCTCTCTCTCTCTATATATATATATATATATATATATATATATATATATATATATATATATATATATATATATATATATATATATATATATATATATATATATATATATATATATATATATATATATATATATACATATATATATATATACTAGGCTAGAGTGTTAATAATAATAGGCCTAGATTGTAGTCATGATGATGAATATTGATATCTGAAAACCGTAATTTTTCGCGATTACTATACTCACTATACTTCGCATAAGGAATTAAAAATTAAAGCCCAAGACAAAGTTTTAACATAAGTAGAATATATTTTTTTTTTAATTAAGAAACTAGCTCTTTAAATGGTATCCTTAGTTCCAGCTTGACTAAAAAAGAGAAGTAACCTTAATACAACCTGTCCTACTTAGCCGCAGAATCATTAGGTAGCCATTAAGAAATAACATTTAATTATATTCTACAACCAGATAATTGTAATAAACGTTTCACTAGAATCTGCCCCACCCCGATCTATGCATTCCTGCAATTTTTTTTTTCTTTACTAAGTAGATTTGGATTTAGCCAGTTGCATTTTTATTTTTAGTTTACAAACTATTTTTATATTGTAATACTTACGGTGATATGAATTGAGTATATCTATTGTATTTTCTCTTCTAGATTAAGTATATGATTTATGATTTGATGGATTTCTTAACAGATTTTTACAGAATGTTTGTGTTAATTTTGTTTGTGCTGTGACCAGGAAAGCGCGGTGCCCTTTATAAATAAAATTCATTATAGTTTTGTAATTTACTTTTCTCACTATTGACTTACTAATTTATTTATTTTTTTACTTTTAAAAAGATATTCAAAGAAAAAAACAAATCATTTCATTTCATTGAAGTATGGACTCCTATCACTTCTACAAAATACTTTTCAGTAGTTAACTATTGTAGGGAAAGTCAAATTTATGTTATAAGCTTTCGACTGGTTTACACTACACCCTTTTCTAGCCAGGGTGGGACTGAAGATTATATTTAATAAGTCACTAAATAAATTCCTGTTCCCAGGCAGGAATCGAATTTGCATCTCTAATCTCATATATAACTGAAGATTACCCATCCCTATTAGCCCTAGTAGCGCCAAGTGGACGTTAATAAATAATTAAGTTTCCATAACAATAGCATATGACTGTATTGTTAGTAAATACGCTACACAAATTTTGTGAAATACGATAATAATGCCAGGATCTTTTTATACTCCGGAACTAACTTTTTATTTTGTACATACAATCTATATATTTCAACGGGAAGCCATATCTATTTTTTTGACGAGGGTATCACGGCTTATATAAAACAAAAAAATAAAATAAGCTGTCTCTTTTTTGGTGGTACCTATCAAGGTCAGCCTCCTTATCTGCCTTTTTGAGTAATTTTATTAATTTTGATTGATTTTATGAAAAATATAATTTTCTGCAGGGAATGATGTTAAGACAGCAGTTCGTTAATCATTATTTTTGTATAAATGGAAGTTAACAATTATAATGAATTCTTTCAGTATACTTATGCACATCTTCCTTATTTCTTCCTTCTTTATACGAAGATTTTCAAGATAATGTGCTGTTGATTTGGGAATAATTCCTCTAGATCCAGACAGCAGACCTTTCACACTTTAATTTTCAATATGATATTTCTCTTCAAAATATTGACAGCATGAGGGGAAAATATTTATTTTTGAAATTAATTTCTCCAATTTTTTTTTCAAAACTGACTGACGCATCTATATTTGTACCTTTGTATTCTTTTACTTGTATTGTTATAATATCTGCTCTTCTTGTGGAACCATCTAACGACTTACAGCCAACGTCTTCATATATTTACCAATTTGGGTGTGTGTGGGTGTGTGTATGCGCGCGCGCGTGTGCTTCTCTGCGTGAGTAAATAAAAGGTGGAGATTATTGAACAAATTACAACTAATATATGTGATAATGATCAATGAATTTAGAAGAACGCATCCCTTATTATTGTATGCAAAAATAATGGCTTGGCGTTTAGAATTCATTACTATAAATTCTATAAGAAATATGATTACTATAAATATTAGGGAGCCCTGTGAATGACAAACTAATTGTAGGTTGAGCTAATGTGCGGCTATAAAATCAATTTCAAGACTGAATAATCACGTGCTCGGGGTGAAACACGTTTCCTTCAGCGATTTCTGAATTTATTATATTTGAGATCCGTACTGAAGATACGTGAAGCACCTGCACCGATAAATCGTGTATCGTTTATTTGTTGTGTTGCCATGAGGGAACTAATCTGATAACAGGACTGATTTTAAAGGAAAGTATGATGGGCACTATAACCATTTTAAGTAATCCGGTAGAAACTGGTTAATACTGCCTCATCACTGACAGGAAATCAGCTATTATCATTGATTGCCCTTATTATAAAAATTTTCAAATATCTACCATGCCCAAGTAGGTGATACAAATTACTAAACTGAACATTTAAAATAAAAAAAATATAAATTCAAAGTGTCATACATCAATAGAAAATGAATACATAAATTTGAATTAATACATATGTAAAATCAAAAAAGCTTATCATTGTTTAAAAATCGTTTGTCTAATTTATAACGGTTTGAAAAAAATATAAAATATAACTGAATTTTACTTTTTGAAATGATTACACTGAATTATATTTTTTAATATTTCTAGATCTTGTTCTGAGAGAGTTCAGTAAACGTACAATTAAAATTTAATCCTCTTTTGTAGAATCAGACCGCATTTACCAATTCAATTATAACATACAAATAAATTTGTTGTTTTGGCGGGTAATATGTAAACTACGAATGAAAAAAAGGATATATAGTAAAATTAAAAAATAGAAGATTTGCTAAAATTACCAATTCAGAGTATAAAAGAACAAAATTAAACAAGAAACGATCATTATCTATTTCTCATGAATATCTAACTCGCTTATTAGTGCCGATTGCTATATTTTTATGGATTGAATAAAGATGTCAACTTCGCATCAAGTCAAAATGTTATATTTTTACAAAAGTAAATAATTACATTTAAAGCTGTTGCCTAAGCTTTATTGCTAACTGCTGAACATCTTTAGTTAAAAGCCTCACGCTTTCATCAAGGTTAATTTATATAATAACTAACCCAACATTGAAATTTATATGATATCAAACAAAGAACATAAAGACGGGGAGGGGGGAGGGTTCGTAATAGGAAGAACCCAGTTGAAATACGCTATATAAGATGGGGCAGAGGATAATTTGATAACCCTTATCAAATATAAACTGAACTCACAACACTTATTGTACACATCAAGATATTCAAGCTCAAGCAAAATATGTGATATTCAATTCATGGCAGACATCTTGGTTTCCCACAACTGATAACAAAATTCCAGAACGGAAACATACTTGGTGAATGGCTTCCTCAATAAGGCTAATTAGAAGAGAAGAAGTAGTTTTAACGAGGTTAAGAATTGGCCATTAATGACTGACTCACACTTACTTACTGGAGAAGAGGAACCCTACTGTCAATACTGTAACTGTAGACTTACTATAAAACATATACTAACTGACTGCTATCTAAGGACTCACATAGACCGATCATACACTTTGACTGAATTACTACATGACCGTAGTATATAGACGGCGTATTACACTACTTGAAACATAACATTTTCAAAAAATTAAAATGTAGAATACTGAAAATATTTGCAGAAATGAACATACTTACGTAAATATAATAAAGTTATTATAGGAATTTAACTGATTCCTCGTTAAATCGCCCCAGTCGCGATTATTATAAGAATAACTAAATCAAATATGGATTTGATGTGGTCCTGAAAATAAGGAATGGAAGTGGTTAATAGAAATGATTAAGAACAAATGATAAAAAATGTCTGTTATTTTTTTGTTTAACAACAAAGAAGTAATCTTTAACGGAGGTAAGATGAAGAATTCTTGGAGAGAAAAAGAATTCATTTTTTGTTTATGCAAAGAGAATTTATTTTTGCATGGTAATACGATTCCTCTCTTCTGCATTGCAATTAGGTCACTTCTAAGCTCATGGTAGATGGTCTTGGAGGCACCATAAGATGGCAAAATTATGCCTATGGCCAAGGCCAGGATTGCCTCCAATGAATAAAAAGAAATAAAAAAGAGCTTGGTAAAGTCCAAGGGTTTACTAGGGAATAAATTTCTACAATTTATTAATGCTGTCATAAAACTAGATGATTTAGAGTTTTTTTAAAAATGTCCAATTGGTATCAAGGAAACATAATATTTCTACATGGCTATAATTATCATGCACATCGGTTAAACTAAGTGACCTGTTCAAGTTATGCATTATTTCATGACAATCATGAAGGTTTGTAAACATAGTGTTTTAAATAATTAACATACATTTAGCATATATTATTTTATCCTATTGAGGGCGTACTCATGAAGCTATTTTCGAAAAATGTCTTCAATTGTCCGGCCGTCACAGCTAGGAGATGTTGAACATATATATATACGCTCTAGCGGTCGTAACTTATGCGCATCATGTAAAATTGAAGATAAAGTTTGTTAATGGCTGAAATCGGATGTGGGGGATGGGGGGGGATAAATTCAAAATATCTCCTTTATTATGAGTCAGTTCAAAAAAAGGTATAGAACTATTCTTCCTGCAAATTTAAATATCTATAAATGGTGTTCTATAAATTGTTTTCACAGCAACAAGTTATTTGGTTTTACCTATCAGTAAACCTCCACTTTTACTAATCTCACATTAACAACAAGCTAATATATCTTGCCACATCTTATTCTGAGCCTAAGTATCAAATGTTATGAGTAACGTCAGCAATTAAAATTTTAAATTCATTACTGGTACCTATATGTTAATTTGATAAATAATGATTACCCGTTCCATGAAACTCTACAGGTTATACTCACTAATGGCAGAAAACGGACAAAGGAATTTAAATATCCAAAATATTACAGTGATTAAAAATTGGATCAAAAAATGTTACATAAATCATTTTGTTAAACATTTAGTGTTCTACATTTTCTATTGAATGCATGTTATAATAACTCGAATATGAAGCAAATTATTTACATATTCTTGTTTTCAGCCTTCAGTAAACCTTCACTCCTACTCATCGAATTTTTACTTTGAGTAACATCTCAGACCCAACATAATTTTTAATTCCTGTATAGTCTTCTTACTACGGGAGAAATAGAAAATAAATAAATTGTGAGATGAGATAACCTGTGTATCATGCGCAGCCAAAATGCAGTAAATCTGCTTAGTTTAGAGTTCACTCATTATTTATCCCACTGGAAAAATATATTTTGCTGTAATCGTTGAATAATGGTAACATTACTAAACTGAAATGAGTGAAGAAAGTGAAACATTTTGCAATAGAGTGAAGAAAGTAATCACTTTCTTCACAAGTGAAGAAAGTGAATTGCCTTCTTAATTAGTAATAAGTATAAATTAAAAAATAATTTGAAGTTGGAAATTAAATGATTTTAAATGTTTCTTAACATTGTAAGAATTTATTTTAACAAAATAAATTGAAATGTGAATGAATTATTGGTGGAAATAATCAATATATTTTAAAATTTAAATATAATAATAATTACCTTCCTTGTTTATAACCTGCACTTGTTTATAACTGCACTACTTCACAATCATCACTAGTTGTTTTATAACTATGCTTATAACCTTTCACAACCATGCTTATAACCTACCAACAATATACCATAATCTTCACTACATACTAATTTTGTTCATATTCTGGTTAGATCTGATCATGTATTACACGATTACAGAAAAAATTTAATATTACACTCAGTGGCGAAAGTAGAATTTACAACTCTCGTGAAAGTACCACACTCTTTTCGCTCGTGTGGGTAAACGTTTCACTCGAGTTGTAAAATGATCTACTTTCGTCACTTGTATAATAAATAACTATTATAACTGATTATGTGTTTGATTGTCAGATTTCGGTGGAGCAAATTGCTCATACATTTTTCACTACATTTATATCTTTCGCTGGGAGGCTCAAGTTAGCCATATGAGTCGGCCTTAATCTCACATGTTAAATCTATACTTGCGAGTTCGAGTCCCACCTGGGAAAATAGAAATTTAATTAGTGGCGAACTCATTTTATAAAATGTTTTTACCTCTCAGTCCCACCCTGTAGATGACCCTTCCCAATTAGCAATAGTAGCAAAAAGTCGACGTTAATAAACAATAATAATATATTTCACTCTACCCAGCGCAGTAAATAATAGTGCAAAGCACATTGCTTGCAAGAAGAATATTGGGATAAAGGAATTCAATACATGCACGTTGATTTTGCCTGTAGAAAAAAAAAAGAAACGTTATGCCTTGAAAAATATTTTTCGTGGTCTATAGTCCCAAATAAGTCGTTGTTGTATATAAATATCACGCTTGCTCTTTTAGTTTCCAAAAACAATAAGATACCTGAAACCAGAGAACAAAGAATGAATTTCATTACATGTTGATAATCAGTATGATGTCTCATGGGAGAAAGCTGTGAAACTTGATGAAAAATTGAAAACCTTTTACGACCATTTGTTAAAATATTTCTAGAATTAATATAAACTTTTTTCATAAACTCAGTTCTACTACTGAATTATGTAGTAAACAATAATCCTTATATTAATAACTCAATAACCGAAAGGCATTGCAATAATTAAAAGCTGGGGCTTACGAAATACCCTTAAAATGAAAATTGATTTTCACAGTGAATCCTTGGGAAAACGTAATCTAGAAAATTGTCCACTTATTGATATTTAGGCTAATTAGGGCTGGTTATGTACAGGTTACATCACTTTTCTGGGACTAAAAAATTTATATAATGAGTTCGTCACTAATCTAGAAAAAGGATGAGAAAGGCCTTATAAGCAACGAATAAATTAATCTTTCGTGGGTGGGCCCTTTTCTTCAAAGACGTAAAATATCATTTTTATTTTATTTATCTCTCCTTGATTATTATCAAGGCAGGATTACTTAATGGGACCATATAAAAGATGCGGGATTATTAAAGAGCTATAAAACTTGACAAAATTGATTCGCAACTCCTAAAGCAGCCACCTTGGGGCGGGGTTATTTAATACGAGGAAACATTAATCAAGGGAACTAAATTTTTTTTTTTTGATTATCCCAGTCGAGGTATTTCAAGTGGCACGAAAGGAATGTAATTCGGACGAATGAAATATGCGAGGATGCTGTTGACTTAGAAGGCATTGTTCAGGTGCATAAAAAGGGATATAAATTACTCAACCTCTTCGAAAAACATTTAATTTTTTATGGTATTGATTTAGACCCCAGGTAACAAGGTATCTGCCAAAAAAAAAGAACTACACAATTTTTCAATTCAATGCTAAAATTTCCCTAGAAGGACAATTTTCCCGAACAATTTACTTACATCTCCAGACTATTTACTATTCCCATGCACATATTTAACTGCAAAATCCCAATCCAGAAATATTTGAGCTATGCTATGACTTCTCACCTCTAGGAAACAGCACTGATCTGATACCCTGTAATAAGAAATATTTGTAAACAGGACTCTTGAGATTTAAGGGGGGCATGAGATTTTTAGTGGCTCAGCCACTCGTGCGGAGGTTTATAGAAGCCTGACAACTACAAAAATGAAAATATCTATGTTAATAATCGACATTGTTCGAGCCAGGGAAAAATCGTCAAAAATCATAATTGCAAAAAATGATATTTCCAACAAGGTCCTACACATAATTTCGGAATATTTTGAAATTGTTGTTCCCCTAATCTTCTCTAAACTCTGCAACCTCTTCTTGGTCATATTTTCACTTCTTTTTTTTACACGATATGCTTAATGGCGAGTTTATATAGCAATCATACAAAAAATACGATGCCTTGAGTCAACAGACGCGCAGAAAGCAGAAAAATACTTTATTAAAGAATTAAGTGGGCCTACTCACCGATGGTGAGTTGCTTACAACACAGCTAAATCATCAATCACATTACATGAACAAAAATAATAATGAAATAAAAGTTGAGTTAAAATAAAAGTAATAAGTTTGCTACAAAAAAATGTAAAATAAGAATATAGAGAAAATAGATAAATAATAAAAAAACCTATGTCTACAAACATATAAATATTTATATTAAAATAATCAATAATAATTATATTATATAATATAATAATAACATAATATAATATAATAACATATATAATTATATAATATAATATTCTAACATATATAATTATATGTCCTTTACAATAGATGGCCACCTTCTTAAATTGTTTAAACGAGAGTTGGGCCAAAAACCAAAACTTTTTTCCCTTTATAACATCTTAATTATGTTCATCCCCAACCCGCTTCGAGCACCCAGGTGTTCCTGTTTCTCTAAAATTACAATTTTTAATCTAGTTAATTTTGAAAAAATTCTATTCATACCCAGTATACTAGAACATCTAAAAGACATTAACATATACACAAAAATTTGAATTTACAATATTAACCATTAATACTTGCATTTTAAAAGAGATTTTATAATAAACGTATGCAGCGATTCTAGTCTGCGTGTCTGAGCGTGAGTGTGTGTGTGTGTGTGTGTGTGCGTGTGCTTTTATGTTTGCTGAGCTCTATATAAACTCTTTGAAATATGTATATGTAAGGTAAATATTTCGTCGTTTCTTTTAGACTAGCAAAACCAGTCTAAGGGGGGGGGTATCCCCCTTCCCGCCATAACGCATTTCATGACCTTCGTTCTCAGTAACTCACATTGTTGAGCATGAAACTCCGCTGATACACGAGTGTGTATGAGGGAGAAGTTTTTTAAAAAAAGCCTACTATATTTAATCTAAATCTCAATTATTTTAAATTCATTTTAGAAACATATACCATTTTATTCAGTAATTTATTAATTTTATCATATTTTGTTTAATATTTTTTTTATTTCCCTATTATCCGAGTTTATTTCTTCAATTCCCACTTTTTACTTTTTTAAATTGTTTTGGATTCTATATTTTTTTTGTTAATTTGTTGTGCTCGATTTCAATTTATTGTTCGATTTCTATTATTTGAGTTCCATTTTGGTTTTGTGTTCCATTTCTGGTTTTTTGTTCCATTTCTGTATTTTGTTTTTGTGTTCCATTTCTGTTTTTTGTTTTTTCATTTTTGTTTTGTGTTCCATTTCTGTATTTTGTTTTTCCATTTTGTCTTCGTGTTGCATATCTGTTTTTTGTTTTCCATTTTGTTTTGTGTTCCATTTCTGTTTTTTCCATTTTTTTTTTGTCTTCCATTTCTGGTTTTTGTTTTCCAATTTCTGTGTTTTGTTTTCCATTGGTTTCGTTTTCCGTTCCTGATATTCGTTTCAGTTCTGTTTGTCTGTTCCAATTTTTTTTTCTATTTCTGTTTTGTGTTCCATTTCTGTTTTGTGTTCAATTTCTCTTTCATGTTGCTTTTCTATTTTTTGTGTTACATTTCTGTTATGTTGTTTTATGTTCGTTTAAATTAATTTTGTTACGTTTCGTTTTTTAATTTCATAGTTTTTTTTTCCTTGATCAACATCGCCACAGCTGTGAAGCTCCAAATAAATAAATAAATAAAATATTTCATAATATCACTTACTTACTATTTCCTTGCCTAATTTTTATGATGGATATCTATTTGCTTAATTACCATTGCCAATTTTTGTTTTTCTAAAACACTAACATGTACAAACAAAATAACATCTTTCTATTCCACGAAACTCACATCAATATTTGTTCTATTACAACAGGCCAATGACTAATGAGAGTTTACTAGCATATGTTTATAATCTTTATTATTGGGAAGGCTAAACACTAGACAATTGCTATAAATTCTATATACTTTATTTTAAAAAATATGTAACTTTAATAACATTATTTATTTATTATGTGGAGCTCCGCAACTATGGCGACTTGCTCTTCTTAAACGTGGGGGAAAAACAAAACAAAAACAAAAAACAATTTAACAAAACATGGAACACGAAATAACAACAGAACATAGAATAATAACAAAACATGGAACACAAAATAATATAAAGAACAAAACTAAAGGAACAGAACACAAAAGAAACAAGAAACACGAACATAACATAGAACTAAAAACAGGTGGTAAATAAATAGGTAAAAAGTAAACTAGTTGACTTTGAAACAGAAACTATTCATAAAAACAGGTATCATTCAAATTTAAATATGTCTCACACACACACACACACACACACACACACACACACACATTAAAAAAATGTAAAATATGGAATTAAATATTCTCAAACTGTCCAATTGTTTTTAAATATGTCAGAATAAATAAATATGTGGGCTACCCTCAGTCAGTAGTTCGTTCAAGTTATGTGGTATGTTTAAGTAAGCTCGTAATCTGCATTCTGTTAGTGTTTTATAGTTAGTCCAGTGTTGCAATGAGTACTAGTAGGCTTGTCTTTTCTGTTCATTACGTAAGAATGTGTCAGGTATGTATGTCCAATACGTAGTCTGGTGAGGACGACTTGGTCTCTTCTTGAATCTACGTATTGTCTCTTTGACCATCCAGTAACATAGCGTTTTATTTCTAATAGTTTGTTGTCAGTACGTAACCAGTGTGTTTGCCAGTCTTGGAATATTTTTGTTTGTACAATCTTGTTGAGGTCTGTTGGTGTTAGTGTAGATATGTCAGTAGTAGTCATTTTTGTTGCTAGTTTTGCATGTTTGTCGATATCAGTAATTTGTTTAATGCCCATGTGTCCTGGTAACCACAACATTTTAAAATTGCAAGAGTTTTGAGCGTGTATTAGTTCTAGTATTTTTGTAATTAGTGGGTGATTGGAGTAGATGTTTCCCAAAGAAAGTAAAGAAAAGTAAAGAATCTGTGCATAAAATTACTTGGTGTGATTTGTTTTCTAATTTTGAAAGTGCTAGTATGATGGCCTGTAGTTCTGCAGTATAAGTACTTGATTCGTCGTGTAGTTTAACTTTGTAAGTATTGTTTTTGATAGTGGCGGCTGAGCCCGTCCCGTGCTCTGTCTTAGATCCGTCTGTGAAAATGAATAGAGTGTTAGGGTTTTGTGAAATTACAGCCTCGAAAGATGTCTGATAAAATTTTGAAGAAAGAGGGTTTGATTTTTGATATTGTGTTAGCTTTAAATCAATTTGATAGTTCATTACTCTCCAAGGGGGGAGTGGAATTGTAATGTTATGGTACATTGGTGCTTGATAAAATTGATGAATGTTGTTATTTTGAAGGAGGCGGATTAAAAGCGGTTTCTGTTTGGGGCAGGTTTGAGAATATTTATTTAAAAACATGTTATTTAAAAATGTATTTACACATGGTTTGTCTAATGCCTTTGACTGGGATAAAAATTTAAAACTCAGTATTTGCCTTCTTTACTCCAGGGGAGGTTCCTCAGCTCCAACACATAAGCTGTCAGTGATCTGAAAGCCCCTGTAGCGATTCTGAGTCCTGTGTAGTTAATGGTGTCAAGGAGTTTTAGTGTACTGCAGCTGGCAGAAGAATAAGCAATACAACCGTAATCCTGTAATGACCTGGTATAGGCACGATAGAATGTAAGCATTAAAAATCTGTCAGCTTTCCACTGCGTATTGCTAAGTATCCTCAGCAAATTCAAGGATTTCTTGCATTTGTTAAGGAGATTTTTTAAATGGGGTAACCATGTTAATTTTTTGTCTAGTGTGAGTCCTAAAAATTGTAAAGTGTTTGTGTCTTTTATGGTAGTGTTATGGATATGTTATTGTGGTGGAGTGATTGCTCTTTTTTTGTTGAAGTTAATGTATTTCGTTTTCTCTTCTGAAAATTTAAAGCCAGTATTTAAACACCACTGCTCTAACAAATTAATAGTTAACTGTATATGGTGTTTTGCACTATCAATAATATCAATTGGAGAATGTGTGGTAAATTAGCAAATCATCAGCATACAGACAGTAAGATACTTCTTTGGGTATACATGAAATGACTGAGTTTACAGCTATATTGAACAAAGTTGTGCTCAGTACACCTCCTTGAGGCACACCATTCTCCTGAGAGAATATCCTAGATAAAGATGTACCAATCCTCACCCTGAATGTTCGCTGAGAAAGGTAATTTTTAAGAAATAAAATAACTTTTCCTTGAACTCCTCATTTAATGAGCTGTGATATTATTAGTCTCCTCCATACTCTGTCATAAGCCTTCTCGATATCAAAGGACACGGCTAAGACACTTTTCTTCATCAAGAAAGCATTTAAAATGTCGCTTTCAATTCTTGCTATGTGGTGCATAGTAGAATGAGCTGGCCTAAATCCACATTGATAGGGAGCTAGGAGGTTATGAGTTTCAAGGAACCATAATAGCCTTTTATTCAAAATTTTCTCAACGATCTTACAGGTACATCTGTTCTTGGGCGTATATGGGGCACGTTTTTACCGTTGTTATGTGCATCTCATTGCATAATCGACACTGTGTTTTTGGCATTCCCCTTCATGTTTAGGTTCTGAGCAATTCCTACAGATAGCCTCAGATGTACACGAAGTCCTATGATGCCCCAATAAGCCACAGATGTAACAGACAAGAGGCTTTTTTTGAAGATCAAAGTTTTTATAGTAATTTTCACGCTTTGCTAACATATGTTCTTAATAACATTAAATAAATAAATCAATTAAAAAACAATAGATTAAAAGATGGCAGTTGAATCAATAATACTTATTCACGTGTGCATATATATATATATATATATATATAAGAAACAAACAAAATAAGCTGCCCTTTTTCTGAGGGTACCTGTATGGTCAGCCTCCTAATCTGCCAATTTCTGGTAATAATGTTTTTGTTTTTTTTTAATTTTATTTAAATTGTATGCGAAAAGTTGGAATAATTTGAATATTGTAAATTAGGGGGGTATTTCAGGTGAGAGTGCAGCTTATTATTTTTTCTTTATTTTTTATATAAATGATGATGGACAATTCTTATTGATGATTTTAGAACAAGCGTGGATAAGGTCTTCAGATCATCGTTTGTTAGCCCTTGTTCTATTAGTATCTTCGACGATTTTTGATGAAGGACTCCTCTTGAGCCGAACAGTAGTCCCATAACTGTCCAGACTTGGATTTCGTATTTCTTTATGAAATAGGTGCAACAAGGTTCATATATGCTTTTCTTCTCCTGGTCCACCTCGTCTGCTTGCTTTTTGTTAATCTCAAAACGGACAGTAGGATCTAGAATTAAGCCCCTTTTTTCATTTTTTTTATGGCTACAATATCCGCTCTTCTTGGAGTGCCGTCTGAGGAATTGCAAGCCACCTCTTCAAATATATCCCAATCTGGGTGCTTCTTTTTCAAGAAGTGAGCAATTTGAGTCCGGACCTTATGATGCCGAGAAATGCGCATTTGCTTGCCCCATGGGCAGGAACCTAGAGCATGCGGGAGGGTTTCGGTCTCGCTGCAATGACGTCAGCGGGTTGTTCCTAAGTTCCTTCCTGGGACAGAGCGTACTGGCACAAGGTTGGTATTCATTTTTATTGCTGTAGTCCATTCAGAAGAGGATAGACCTTGTTTGTCACACATCCAAGAGTTTTAATTTTTTCCATTCATCAAAAGTTTCCACGCCTTTCCCTTTAACAGGTAGGCCGCACCACTCATTGAAGGAACTTTGGCGCAATTCTTGTCGAAAACTTTTGACTGAGTAATTTTTATTTTCATCAGCTTGTAGCTTGAGTGCAGACAAACAGTCTTTTACTTCTGAGCTGATGTTTCGGGTTAAAAGAACATATGGATTTCCGTCTCGCTTGAGTGCAGAACATACATTTAAATGCTGTAAAAAAGCTTCCTAATAAGCATTGAACATACCTAATCCTCTAACATTGCGCGAAGAATAAAATATGCTGTCAGGAGTGTCCGATGGGATATTTAATATTTCTTTGGCGCAACTTCTGACTACTTTGTTTATTTTCATCAAAAAGGAAGGCTGGAGGTCTTTCAAGGGCGCGCATTGCAGGGGATATATTAGGATAGGCCATACATATTGGTTCAAGATATTTAGCTTCTGGTCTGGTTTTAATAAGAACGATGATGCTAATTTATTCAATTTTTCCACCAGGGTGTTCATAAGCTTGTCTTTATCCAGCCAGATTTCTTCCTTGAACGAGACTCCCAGGTATCGGATTCTTTCATCTGGACCAATACTATGAATTATTTGGCCATCCATTGTCCTTAGTTTTGTCGAAATTAGCATCCCTTTTTCTATTTGTATAGCTTTACTTTTTTCCGCATTTACCTTTAATCCGATTTTTTGAAAATTGTCTATGACTAGTTCTACGAGATGTTCAGCCGATTCTTTGTCCTTAGCAATGAGGGCTATATCGTCGGCGAATCCGCAACATGATAGACTAGGTAAATTTTCAATTAATCGATATCCAAAAGCATTAGTAATATCGGGTTCGCTTAATTCTTGGAATATAAAATCGATTCCCATATTAAAAAGAAAAGGAGATGTTGGGGCGCCCTGTGCTACTCCTTTCTTGATAAGTATTGGCTCGATTTTCTTTCTTTTAGCCAGGGAAATAGACATTTGGTTGCCTGTAAGTAGGCTGTCGACCATATTTTGCAGCTTACGTGGAATCTCGTATGTTGATAATGTTTTCCTTAAATGTTCATGGCCAACAATATCAAATGCTTTAGATACATCTAAGAATACTATGCAACAGTCTTTCTTAGCTTGTTTCGAATTCTGGATGCATGCATTGATTAGAGAAGAGTTCACAAATGTTCCGTGACATGCAACAAACCATCTTTGATGTTTAGACAATTCTACATATTGCTTCAATTTTTTGTCTATTGCCCTCTCAATTATTCTTCTTAAAATTGAGAATATGGTTATCGGCCGATAGTTTGAGACATTATTTTTATCACCTGATTTAAAAATGAGAATTGTTCTTCCATTGCGAAATATTTCTGGGACTACGCTCCAATTCAACATGTAATTGGCTATATTGGCTATTATTTGTAACACTTTACATCACGGATTGTCCTAACGAAGATTCCATCTGGCCCGGCAGCTGAATCGAGAGATATGCCTCTAGTGGCTGTCTCGAGGTCTGCTTCTTTAAGAATGATATCTGATTCAGAAGAATTAGGACATATATGATAATTTTCTAATTGGTGATGGTTTTCAATCCCAAATAGTTGTTCAAAGTGTGTCTTAACTTGGGAAACATCCGTGTCGCACAAAATATTCTCTTCGTAGTCATTAAATACTTGTTGAACAATTTTCTTTCGTCTATAGTAGTAATAATGTTGTGCCAGATCAAAATCATATTTGTTTCGGCGCCTCTCTGCCTCCCGTTTGCTTTTCTTTATTGGATCGCGAGCCTTTTTGAATGTAAAACCATCCAAATTGCCAGTTTGTTTTTTCCTACGCTCGTAATATTTTGTCGCCGGGTGAATAGGAGCTTTGCCGGATCTTTGCTCATTTTGAAGGAACTGAATGAATTCTATGACTGCTTCATTAAACGCACTGTCATTTCTTTCATTAATCGTCATACTATAAAACTTGGTTTCCCAATCACGGATGCAATTTTGTAGGTTAGTATCATCTGTTTTATCGGAATTAGAATTCTGACTTTCGTTTATTTCTGAATTCTTAATCTGACCTATTCTATAAGTTTCTGGATGAGCTTTATTTAAATGGATTTGTAAATTTTTATATGCCTTGCCACATTCCTCGCAAGGTTTATTACTTTTATTTTCTCCATTTATTTTGTGGCTTCTAGCTATGTGGCGGTTGAATCCTCGTTTAGTTAATACTTTTTGACATAGGTCTTTCAGATTCGCTCATACTTTTTGTGAAATATTTATTGGTACATACTCACTGTTTGACATTTTAATGGAATAACGTGACAGACTACGTAAACACTTTTACTTGATGAATCACTTTAGTCCCTTTTCGTTCAGTTATTCTCAGTATATCAGCTAATTTCAATTATATTTCAGAGAGCTTGTTTTTTGAGCTTTTGATGCTTATATATATATATATATATATATATATATATATATATATATATATATATATATATATATGTGTGTACTCATTGTATATCAACTACTCTACATCATTAATTTATTATGGCTGCTTGGGAAACATGTAATGAATGTTTTAAACTCATTTGACCTTGGTGATCTTAGTTAACAATGAGTCGTAGACCGACAAAGAAATATATTGGTGACTAAAAGTAATACCTCAACGCTAGTAGGAAAATGGTAGGAACCTATTAGCGTTAGTAAATACGAATGTAAAATATAAAGATAACTCTTTTTCAAAGTTGATTTTATAAACATCCATGTGCGTGAGTGCCTGAGTGAATTTTGTTGTTGTTTAATGGCTTATAGTCAACATTAATCATACATTTAAACAGTAAAAAGAACTTTGAAAATAAATTGAGCATCTTTTACTACTCTAAATTATGCGATTCGGATGATACAATGAGTGCAGGAACATTCAACTGGCAGGATTGGAAGAACTTTCGAAATGTTCCAGCTGGCATGTGTACAACCCATGATACAGTTATATAAATGGAAATTAAGATTTAACTTTAATAAACATTCTGTTCATAAACTCGTAAGTGAATGTAAAAACTATGGTGATGCAATATTAAACATTATACATTTGACCTAAAAAATGAGATTTATTCATGAAAAAAAAACTCGTTAATACTCAATAAAAGGTCAACTAATCAATCAACTTTTCCATGCAGAGTAATTTTAATGACAAGATTGGTTCAAATCTCTCATGGCTAAACGAAGTAACTGCTTTCCCCGAAATATCTCCTTTATTATCCCTTGGGTTGAAAATATGGTATAGAATCAATCTTGTTGCATATTAAATATGGTCATATACATTCATTCTCTATCTTGAATATTAACCGACATATTTGCATTTTTTATTGTATTTTTCAGCCATCAGCAACCCCCCCCCTCCTACGCATGTTACTTAAACAATGCTGTGTTTAACAAATCTGTGCTGTGTATAACAAAACACCTTATTCGAAGCTTAAAACCCAAATATTGTATTCAGGAGACCTTTATTACACGAGATACATGAAAATATGTTCTGTTGACCCCCCCCCCCTCTTGGGTTCCTAAAATTTGAGTGATTGAGATAACAATTATTCTGATTCATTATAAACTACAGTACTAGATATAGTAAATAATTTTCAATAAACTTAATATGTTATATTCAGATAAATCTCAGTAATTGTTTTTCTATTCGGTGAAGAATATTTCTATCTATCTGTTCTGCTCTGAGAGGCCGGCCGACCTTCTTGTTTACAATTCAGACGCTTTCCGTTGGTAAGTTATTAAAATCGACTGAAAGATTTCTCATTGCCGTTTGTATTTATTTACTTAATACTCATGGTGGTCTTAAGTGTTACCAATATGTAAATTTATCTATTGTAAAACTTCACTTGAGAAATCTGCTTAGTTTAACAGCCTCTGCGTGACAGACCTTTAAATTTCACCCCGTTTGACCTATATATGAGCTGGAACAGTCTGCACACACCCAAACTGATCTTAAAATTTATATATGATATTCTCCAACGATAGGATCTTTCTATATGATATTTTTACACTGGTCTTCGAAAATATGCCCTTGCCCTTTTTGACATGTTTTTCCTCAAAAGGCGTATGACAAAAATTACGAAACGCTTCTATTACTTCATGTTTCAGAAGGTTTCTCTAAAGGAAAATCAGCTATTGAGGTTGTACTCATTACGCGATTTTGGAAAAATCTATCCTAAATAGGAGATATAAAGTGTGTATATATACATATATATATACTTGTTTGTTACCCCTCTGGCATTCGCAATTTTTGTTTGATCGTTATAAAACTCGATATTTAGTCGTTTTATGTAAAAAGAAAGGTCAAGTTCGTTATCGGCTCGAGGAGGGGAGGGGGGGGGTTAGAGAGGGCGAATTTTGAAAATTCGAAATATCTTCCTTACTATATGTCGAATCGAAACGTTGTCCAGACATATATTCTCTATCTTGAATATTAACTGAAATATTTGCATTTCCCCACACCATATTTGCATTTGCGCAAGTTCTGTAGTGTTCTTGCTTGTGTACGTGTTGGGCAGGTGCACTTTGTCCCTGAGTATAGAGTTTATATGCGGGCTCTGGTCTGAAGTTTGCTACTGGTCTCATGGGTACGTTAGCTTTGTGAATCTTGGGTTGAACTCTCAACCCTCTCAAGCCAACTTGACGGACACATGCAGGAATATCAACAGACGAATCGACGACGTACGTAGATCAAAATTCCTTTTAATTATTTAATAATGAATACCAACAATTGTATACATATCATGTTATACATGTATCTACACATTGACAAACTATACCCGACCCACAACAACACAACAAAACAAAACACTAAACATAAACAACCCAAAATGAATGAGGACAACGACCTATCCCATGAAAACAATTTACCTGGACACTAGTTAAAACACCCTTCGTTTGACAGATCTAAGTAAGTAAACAGACTTAGACTAAAACGTAAAAAACGTAATAACGAAAACAACTACACGTAAAAAAACTAATACCGTGACCAAACGCTTTAAACCTACTGACCAACGGACATCTAATCCAGTACAACTTTTTGACGGGTATGAAGCTGGTGCCATCGCATTGAAAGCGCTTGCTAACTGTACGTCCCTGGTCTCCACCGACAGGTATGACAACACTATCATTTATACTGGCGGTTCTAACCCTTTATTTGAATTTTTATAAACCTTTCCAATAACATACATGGTTTTTAGTTTGTCTTTATACCTTTTAGCTGGGAATGGTAATTTTCATTTATAATTAGCTATACATTAGGGTTGCATGACACGGTTATAGATCATATATGCATTTTCAAGTTAAGAACATAGGGTCTATTTCATGATGTCAATCTCGCAGGAGTGGGGTTGGGGGAAGGCTGAAAACTAAAAAATGCAAATATCTGCGAATATTCAAAATGAAGAAAAAATGAGTGTAATAATACTTGTAGAACAATACATTTGCAAAAAAATTGGTTCTGTACAAGTTTTAGATCCGACATGTCCGACGGAGTTATTTTGATTTTCCAGGGAGCTTCATCCTTAGTTAATATTTAAACATAAAATGTTTAAATATGGAGTTTTTAACGATCAAACAAAAATTGGGACAGCCAGAGGGGTAACAAACAAGTATATATATATATATATATATATATATATATATATATATATATATATATATATATAACAAATTTTTGAAGAACCTCCTTCAGTTTATAAAAATATAATATTGTCTATTACTTACACGGAAGGTTCTTAGTACTGATGGCTATATATCCGAACATCCTCCTATCATTATCAGCGAATAGTAAGGAGGTAGTGCATAAAAACGTTCCTAGAGAATAAGAAATTGCCATTTACTGCCACAGCCATCTTGACTGTTACATCAACCGGAGCCTTCTTAATATCAACAGCTGACTCCAAGAGAACTAATACCCTCTCAATTTGCCTGGGCAACTGAAACTTGTAGGTACGTTTACGAATTTTAAAATTGTAGTATTTTGACCAAAGTTTTATCAGAATAAACGTTCTTATTCCATTATTTTTAACTGAAAACTATTATTTTCTGTAATTTGAACACAACACTGACTACTAATACAAATTTGTAAAATTTGCCGTAAGTTAATGTATCCTCTAGGTTTTTAAATTGAAAATTTATTTCACCGACAAATTTAACGGTCAGGTATATTATTCATTTTATACATGGCTTCATAATTAATATACTTATGAGCTATCTTTATTTTTTTAGACTTGGTAATAACATTATATTATGTTCTTTTTCTTTGCAGAGAATATTTACTTTATATTTACTACATGTTTCAGTTGTGCATTTTAGATCGTTTCACCTTGGTCGGTTGTTTATGGAAATTAATTCTACACTTGATTTAGATTCGTGTCTTTGGGATTATGTGCTAGTTTATGCTGTCAATCCTGATAGCTTGGAAGAATTTCTAGGCTGTAGCCGATAAGGCAGTAGCCTCAAATAATTTTAATGGTGTGTCCTTATTAGGCCATTTCTATGAAGTCTCCTACCCGGAAAAATGAACTTGTAGATATCATCTCAGGTTGCTTTTAGCAGATTCCCTTAAGGGACGCAATTTTCCTTCAAATGTCCATCGATCCTACCTAGTAGATGACGAAAATGAGGTCCGTTCAAAACTGTATATATATATATATATACATACATATACATATACATATATCTATCTATATATTTGTCTGTTACCGCTCTAGCGGTCCCAATTTTCGTTTCATAGTTACCAAACTCGATGTTTAATCGTTTTATGCAAAAAGGAAGATCAAGTTCGTTAATAGCTGAAAGCTGAACGGGGGAGGGGAGGTTTAAAGGGAAAGAATTTTGAAAATTCGAAATATCTCCATTATTATGAGGCTGGTCAAACATTTTATAGAATCTATCTTATTGAAAATGAAATGTTCTATATATATTGTTATATATTCATTTATCCTCTAACTTTCATATTGACTGAAATATTTGCATTCTTTAGTTTTCAGCCTTCAGTAAACGCCATGTCACATAAACAATACTCTATTATATAATGAAACACTATATTTGAAACTTAAATACCAAATATTGTTCTCATTAAACTATAACTTTTTATGATAAATGCAAGTACGTGGGAAATCTGCTTAGTTAACGCAGCACCTGGGTGACAGGCCTTTAATTAGTTTTGGGGAGTACTAATAACAAGTGAAGAAACATTAAATATATTTTTCGTCACCCCACCACATATATCACTCATTCCACCACCCATTCACTATTATATTAACTAGCATTAAATATTCACACAACACAATTTTTCTCTAGTCTTGACAACATTTTGCCTCAGGATCGATAAGAGAAGATACACCCTTATCCGTTTCGTCTAAAGAGTTTATTGATAAATTTTGATGATATAAAAATATATGTTATGAATTTATTTATTAACGTCCACTTTTTGCAACAGTTTATCTACAGGTTACCACCCTTTTCTAGCCAGGGTGGGATTTTAGGACGTTATTTAATGAATTTCGTCACTAAATAATTTCCTTTGCCCAGGCGAGAGTCGAACTCGCCACTCTAGGTTTACCATGTGAGATAAAGGTCAAAGCTTTAACTCGCATGGCTAACCTGAGCCCCAGTATGTTCTAAAATCTACAAGCTAATATTTTAAATTATAAATCTGTTTTAATATTTCTAATGCTTCATTAATGAAACATAGAAAATAATTGAAGCAATACTGTGTGTTATTGCGGAAATAAGTGACAAATGTCAAAAATGTTAGGTTCCGAGGTTATTCTTGAAGGAAGTATTGTCATCTAAAAATGTTGGTTTTCAGATTTCACTGAAATTATCCGTTATGACTACCTTACGTGAGAAATTTCAACGTATGCACGTATCTCCCATAAATTAGGAACAACTAGCCTTAGTTAGTGGACATTTCATATTTAGGACTGCTGGAACGACTAGTAGTGCATTCTTTTGATCGGGACAAAGAGGTTTAAAGAAGGGTAAAAATATAAAACTTCTCCAGACCTTTTGGAGGCACACAAGATTTTTATAGAACCTTTTTTGTATATCATGAAAAGATGTATACATCGTGTAAGACGATACTTTTTAATCTGGTTCATCGGAACGTACATATTGGAAATAATTTTTAATGAAGTGAAGAATTTGATCCATTTCATTTAATAAGAGTACAAGGGAGTTATATGGTGCACACATCTGATATTTACTTTAAGATTCCAGGTGGCAAAATGTTGGAAAGTTCTGGTGTAGGAACTACCAAAACAAGAATCAAGGCAATTTCAAAAGTTTCACGGACACGCTGCCACTACAGGAGTCTGGCAACTTCTAGAGCAGGGGTCTCCAAACTACGGCCCGAGGGCCACATCCGGCCCGCGGACAGATTTTGTCCGGCCCGCGGAGAGCTAGCATACTTGAAAACTCCTTTTAGAGAACAAATTAAATTTAGTTTACTGAAGTATTCTAATTTTATGTTGAACAATTATTAATATGACATCTACATTGATATGGTCATGGGCTAACTACTCATAACATTGTTGTAGGCTTATTGTTATTGTTTTTGTGATAAGTTGGATAAAGAAACACAGAATTGTAATGAGTAAAGACATGTATAATATGCAGAAAATGTAACTCCAGTATATAATAACTAACAAATTATTGAAATGAATCCAACTAACATTTTATACATTTTAAATAAAAACATAACTTATAACAAGCATAATGACATATGAAATACTAATGAGATTTATGTAATTGAGATTTTCCACTGACAATAGTTTGTAGTTGTGGACTAATTTTACTTGTGCCAATTATTAAAAGAGATTTAAGATGGTCATCAGTTAATTTAGATCTGTAAACATTTTTTGTGTACTTCATTTTGGAGGAGGTCTTCTCACACAAATAAGTCGTACCAAAAACAGAAAACAGCCCACGAGCAAATTTATGCAAATTATCAAATTGTGTCAGTGGAAGACTTATAAAATTCCAACAAAGATGAGTTTTGATATTTGTTCTTAATTATATTACTGCACTGTAGATCAATCATTTCCATTTGAAGTTCAGGGGCTAGGGTTTCAGTGTCAGTATTTTTTTTTCATCAGTGGACTATTTCAATTTTTACCACCGCCAACAATGATAATATGGTTTTGACCCTCGGAACTTACTGGAGTAATCAGAATGGCCCTAGGGCTGGAAAGTTTGGAGACCCCTGTTCTAGAGTAATATCCATGATTGCGGGCAGATTCGGCTCACGCTATTTGAACACTTTCTAGTCAAGTATTAACTACATTCTTTGCACTAATCATGGTTATGCATCCACAGTATTACACACTATAGCATCATTAGAAAAGCAATAACTCAATGAAACATGGTTGTCTGAACATCATTCTATTTGGAACAGTTAATCAAAGGTGAGCATGGTGTCCAACAACGAAGCCCCATAACCTCTCTCATAAATGAAAGGCAATGTGGAATCCCTGTAGAGCAGCAATCTAATGTGTCACCAACCACACCTCCTCTGTCCCCTTTAATGATATAAAACTCTTTTTCCATTCTTAATGCTGAGTAACGCAAAGGTAAAAGGTCTCCTCTTAAGTTCCAATTCTGCCAAAACAGTGGTCACTAAAACGTCTGCAGGTGGCATTAAAAATCATGAGAGTCAGTCTATAATTATACATATGCACAACATAGGCCTGTTTTGGCATCCAAATTGATTAATTCCTCAACCACTCAGCTTCCCTTGAATATAATTCAGCCATTAAATACGTCTTCAATGATAAAGAAGGTGAGCACTTACTCCGTACTTGGATGACTTACTAGAAATATAGATGCTTTCTTCTAAGAACTATAGATACTACAATGCTTTCTGCTTGTGCTTGCAAAAAAAAAAATCATGTCAATGGGACCCCAATATGTCTAGTTTAATGTTCAATTTCATTCAAAAGAATACGAAATGATACCAATTCTCTCTTCCTACTGTGAATCGCGTGATTCATGGACACAAACTGAACAGTATGATGTAACAGTGCCTCTAATTAGTAAGAGTACATGGCTTTCAGCTTGGTATTCATTAATGGAAAGGATAAACTAGTGGTGTTTGACTATGCTCGGCGATAACATCTATCATATACAATCTGTAGGTCATCTTATACTAGACAGTACTAAATAAAGCTAAACTAGTAAAGAAAATTCATCGCGATAAAACTGAAACAGCTCAGAGATGGTGGATCCCGTCACTATAAACTTTTCACAGGAAAGGCGTTGTATGTAAGTCATGAGATTAAATTGGATAAATTGAAGCACAGAGAGAGAAAAACATCGTTCGGGTGTCTTCATTATTTCCTCGAAACTTCAACGGCACATCTCAACGTATATCTCTGGTTCTCCTTAGTATTATTATTCTTAGGAGCTGCCTACCCTTTGCAATGAAGTTATTCTTCACTTTACTTTTTAGAGCCCAGTTTTCAGTTTTGGTTTAACTTTTGTTATTTTGTACAACGAGTTTTGTATATTTGTAGTTTTAGCGCTATAGAGTTTTTCAAGCTTTGATAAATGGTTGAGAATCAACGGAAGCCTGTAACCATTTGGTTGGTTTACATCTGGATCCAAATTATAATATATCTGATACACAAACTAGGAAATATACACTTCTAATTCCTTCAGACTTCCCTGGTCTTCTTCAGAGTTCCTATATGCTTCATATTCCACAAACTCCACGCAGACCTCGCGAATGTTTGAACAGCTCCAACCAATATCGTCCTGAATATAATCATCATCAGCTCTGTAAGATTATTATAAAATACATCACCAGAACTCAATCTTACTTTAACTAATAGCAACTTTCATGGTTTTTAATCCTAATTTGATATAGAAGACCTCATAATAATCAACTACTGGATCCATAAATAAACGTTTAGACCAATCAGTCAAGGTTCTCTGAATGTCCAAGTTTCATCCTCATGTTCCAAAGATAATTTGTCTCCTGAAATATTTGCTGCATTTAAATCAATTAATAGTCAGCGTATGTCTTCTACTACCACTTAGAATATCTGTTTGAAGGTGAATATCTAACCAGTCGTGTTCCTTTCTCTTCTTAATGATTACGTAAGGCTCATTGGTAGCAAAAGCTCAATCTGTTTAGCATTATCCAAAACATGATCTTGTTTTGTGGGGACTTGGTCCAGAATTAGAAGTGTGAGAAATGTGTTCCGCCTATCTGTTATCGGTTCCTCTTCTTCTTTTTTGGACATCCCGAATACATTTGACTCTCTTACTCCTCACCCCTTTCGTTGAGCAAGTTGCCAAACAAGTAGTCAAACCCGTAGACTTTTGGCCTCTTGATTTTGTCTCTACTTTCTGAATATCTGGCTTATTAATTGCAACTGCACCCTGTATCTCAACGTAGTTCTTAACATCATCTTTTCAAGAGTCCATTGGTGAACAGCTGCTCAAACAGCTCTTACCATATACTAAGCGAGTTTTACTTATCAGCTGTTAGTTTTCCTTACTTTTTCATTTCTGTACTCTTCACACAGACACACAACTCACCTGGAATCCTCTCTTATTTCTCTTAAGAGATTTAAAAAACAGCTCTTTTTGTTACAACGTATTTAATTCTAGATTGGTTTTCGCCTTTGCCAAGAGGGACATTCAGAAGTCTTCTCCTTTCCTTTTCAGAATTTCGGTATTCTGTCACCTATCATTCCGGTTTCGATTGTATTAGAACTACCTTGTAGACCTTTTCTTTGGAAATGCTATATTTGTTTATAATTACTTTAATATTTAAACTAGAATATTAGTAGTGACTTTGGAATTGTTCTATACCAATTTTCAAAAATGAAGTCGATGTAAGCGTTTTTCATATATAGTATGGCTCATATAAACAGCTGATTACCAAAAATAACACTGAATCAGGATATAGTTATTCTCTTCTCCTGTTTTATGCTCCAAACTGTAGGAGCATAACGAAGCTCCCTTGAGAACCATGACGCTCTCCTTCCTTAGACTTAGAGCAAACATCCAGAAAAGGAAACAGCAATAATTATACCTCCCAACGCTTGGGAAATTAAAATTATGGTTTTATTTCTTCTTTTTCGAAGGTTAGTACAATCGTTAGATGAAACAGGAGTCATTTTTATTTGGAAGTTTAAGTAAAATAAAAATCAAATTTTCAGGTGATCTTAATCTGATTTTAATAAATGTAGGTCTTGTTGGGAAAGTGGAGCTGATGTCAAGATGGCAAAGGGAATGGTTCAAACTCAAGGATCCCACAATAAATTTTGTTTTAAGCTGACTGTTTCCGAGGCCTCGAGGTTAGACTTCTATCAGTGTTCCTAGTTACTCCACTCCGCATCATAAAGAAATTAAATAATGAAGTAGCGAACTTTGTCTGGTAATACACGCCACATGTTCTCTGGCCAAAACCCTGTGGCAGGCCCTTATCCATCATGGGTTGCTCCCAAAAACAATTTTATTTTCGAAGAAAGATCACGATATCCTATTCATCAGTTTGTTTTTTTTTCAGCAAGAGAAACTGTCGAGGATATAGAAATGAGAGGCGATGAGTGAAAGAGAGAGAAAGCCAGTATTGGCATGTGCGGAGGCTGCTTACCAAATAGGTCAGGCACGTGCTGAACATTAGCACACGCCCGGACTTGTTCGAAGAAGGCCAGAGGCGTTTAAATTAACGGATCTTATACTTTTAGGCATCTTAATGGACTACTCTTCTCGGGAAATGCAGTGAAAAACCAATCCAAAATAAATAAGGACGTCTTGTACATAGTTCATGATCAATTCTTATGAGTAAACGGAAAATATTTGAAGATTTTTCCAAACAATTATACAGTTCAGTGGTATTCAAGTTGCCGATAGAAAAATGTACCATATGTTTAATTTGGCTATGCTGTGCCTTCAACCTTGTGATTACAAAGTGGATGCTGAGGGCAGAATGGTTTTCCAGAGGTTTCTCCTTGATTCCGAGATAGTGATCCTTGATGCCAATACAAGCATGTTACAAAGTCCATTACTTTATCACTTGTCAAAGTAAACCACCATATTAGAAATGATTTGAGGTATCCAACATTCCATTCATGACTGATCTTTAGCACTAGTAACTTATTCCTGAGTTACCCAATAATAAGTTGGGAACTTATACTTCACATGATAAACCCAAAAATTTATATTTCCTTAATATCATTATTGAAGCGTCATTGTACATAAGCGGAATGAAGTACCCTACTGGCCCATGTTTGTCCCATAACTTCCTATTCACTCTTCCCCAACCATCTGTGAACACCTCCTCCTAGAGGTATGAAAATGTCCACTGCAATCCGCCAAACAAATCTTCACACGTGACTTTACATTTCCTTCCTAATAGTCTTCAAGATATGTCTTGAGATATTATGACATATGTTGGACGGCCAAACGATCTTTTTATCTAGCATTTTTTCCCTTGTCATGGCAACATTTTGGCTCAGGATCGATAAGAGGAGATTCACACCATTATCCGTAACTAGTGACAAGATATTGCTAAGTCTCAAATTTTAAAGCATTATTAGTAGTTAAACGTTTGTAGAAATTGGACGATTCATATAATAATTTTTTCCGGTTTCTTCCTTGTCTGCAGGTTTAGAAACTTGTGTTCATTCAACAAAAGTTCGATATAATACTGCGAGGTCCTCCGCCTCAGTATTTAATAAATCTGCTAGTTGGCTGTACTTTAACTGGGCTTATAATAATCATGACCCATACTTATCTACAGGCAAGATAAACTATCTATAAGATTACTCCATTTTTTTAGATTATTCACTACTTATTAAGGAGTATACAAGAAATAACATAGGACTTAAAATGGATTCTTTCCGAGCTCATCCTGAAAAGCTTACGTTCATGTCTCCTGCACTCTAATACAATAAATAGAACTAGTGTGCGGTATCTTGAGACCCAAAGTAAAGCCAATATTAATTCTAGAGAAATTACTTGTATAGAATTTCCATATTCGGATGGTCCCAAATGTTAGACCAAATGAATCCTTGTTGTTGGCATAATTGTTTCGGCTTCTAAAAGTATGGTTAATTTTTAAAAAAATGGTGTATTTCCTTCTGTTCCGTTCAGATTTAATGGCCAGAACAAGAAAATTGCCTATAACCGTGCTTCGCATATTGTTTTGCAATGAACATCTCACAGGAAAGAACAGGCAAGAAAATGGGGTTTTTGTAAGGCTACTTAATGATGTGCTATTGTCTTGAAATTCATAATCAATACTTGAATCTCAAGTTACTGAGGTGAACATTTTAATTTCTATAGCTTTCCTAAATCTGACGACTAGGAAATGGGTTTTCTCTGTTTAAAATTATTACAAAAATGATGTAGTTTCAATGGGCTTCAGATATAAATAAAAATGGATATGCAAGATCCAATTTTAAACATTACATACACTTTACCTTCAATTAAACCCAGTTTCTTCGTTATTGATTATATGTGTTATTACCAAAAAGTGTCTGAAAATGGAGTTGAAAATAAATTTTTGGGTATAACACTTTGGAATATGTTTGGCTGGCAGATTCGCCATGGGTGGGTGGCACTTTTACTTTCTGAATTAGTCTAAATTAACTACCATCTCTGCTCCTGCACTTAACTTGTTATTTTGAGACGGTTTCGTACAGGATGATAGGGATTTTTCCGGGTATAAACAAGGATAGATTGTGGGGGTAAAGTGGAAGTGGAGGGGGGCCCAGAGAGACCAGAGAGGAGAGATGGCTTGTAGAGAGAATGGAGACCAGAGCCCAGGAACCTGGAACAGTAGTAGTGGGTAAGCAACTTAAGAAATGGCTCGTCTAGTTACACTAAAACTACTTCATCAGGTATCAATCTTAATTCAAATCTATTTTAAATAATATTATGTTTTATGTGCACCAAAATAATCCGTTGAAATCCATCTAACAGCCGATAACACTTTTATATCACTAGTCCAGTGACTTGTGTCTTGCTAATCATCATCAAGTTGTTTTGTGTCAGTGATATTCGATACTTCAAGGATGCTCTATAAGTGAAAACTTTAAAAAAATCAACTGTGATGATCTGAAAAAGGTTTTCATAATTATCACTTTTAGGCAAAAATCTGAAATCTCAAATGTCAGAATTATTGGCCTCCATATTTACGTTGCTGGCTCTTATTCAAAATTGTTAGTTATCAAAATTTAAAATAAATTGAGAAAACTATTGCTTAACAGATGACTTCCCAATATGATATTTTTTTTTAAAATTTTAATTGTAATATTGTTTGAATTTATTTAGTTTTAATTTTATTGTATACTATTTATTATTATTTCGTGTATAATATCCATGATCTATATATAGCATTTGTTTTTAAAGCTCACTCAAGCTTTGCTATGTTATATAAATGTTATGCCCGATACATATATTATATCTCATTAAAAGATAAAAACTATATATGGGTTTAAAGCGTCATTCTTTGTAGTATCAAGTGCACCTTAATAAAAATAATATCTGAAGAACTTATGGTATGCATGGGTAAAACGGCTAGTCTAAGAATTGCTAAGCAAAATGGCCCTCCCCAAAAAAGTAGAAATAGTATGTATAGTACCATTTATAGTGTTATATATATATATATATATATATATATATATATATGTGTGTGTGTGTGTGTGTGTGTGTGTATCCACTCACACACTCATTCATATTGCAGATAAATCCTGAATAAAAGGGCCGATTGTTTTGCGACTAATAATTTTTTGAATTGATAGATTCATAACATTGTTGGGTCTTTATAAAAAATAAATATAATTTAGATTTATAATGATGTTGGTATTTCTCAATTTACAGTTTCCCCAAAGTAAAATCGGTATGACAGAATACAGGAACACACAGTTAAAATTAAATAGATTTTTGATCTTCATTTTAATTAATAAACTACAAACAAAATGAATTTACGATCGTTTGAGTGAATAAATGCTGTATAGTTTCTTAAATTAAATCATAAAACAATATTGTCACATTTGCATTTCTTTAGCGGCTCATAATTATAACATATTCTGTTTTTAAATGACTTCATCTCTTACCTATTCAGAATAGGAATGGGGACAAACAAAAATATTATTTCAGGAAAGTGTAAGTGGCCATCCTTCTGGCCATATTTCATGCCATAATCACAAGGCCTCCCTTTCATAAGCCCAATATCGGTCTTAAGAGACATTTCACTACATTTAAGACAGCATGTTTTTTTATTTTCTTTCATGGAGAAATAGAAATATTACTTTTGGTTATTCCAGGTTTAGAAATGAACTCACTCGTAAATGGAAATGAATCAAAGTTACAGTCTCACAGAATGAAGATATTTCATTTCAGAAAGCCTACGACAAATAGCTAAAGCAAGGGAAGTATATCTGTTAACGCACTAGTGGTCGCACATTTTGCTTATTTGTTACCAAACTCGACATTTAAATGTTTTCTGCATGTAAAACTAAAGATTCATTAATGGACCAGTGGAATAGGGGATGGTAGAGGGGATTAGGAGAATTCTAAATACCTCCTTAATTGTACGTTAGATCGAAAAATGTTATAAAACCGATCTATCGCAAATGGAATGCTGTATAAATGTTGTTATATACACATTTTCTCTATCATGAATATTAATCGAGATCCTTTAGTTTTATCCTTAAGTAGACCCCCACTCCAACTCATGTCATATAAACAATAAGCTGTTATATCATAAACCACTTTATTCAAAGCTTATATATCAAATATTGTTTACATGAGAACTTTATTATGCGAGATACTTGCAAATTTGGTATGTAATGGCGCCATCAATTTAGATTTTTCATTCTTTACTTGAAAATGTTTATTTTATCTCTACCATACTCGATATTTCACCGTTTTTGTCAACGCTAAAGATAATTGTGTTATTGGTAGAAATCAGACCTGGTATAATGGGGATTCGAAAATTCAAAACACATCCGTTAATATGAGTAAGATTGCAAATTGTTATAGAACCATCTTGTTAAACTAAATGTTAATTTGATCTAAACCTTGATATTTATATGTGTCAGTCAACACGAAAGATCATATTTGTTATTAACTGGAATCGGACCAGGAATAGCGTGGAATCGGAAGGGGATTAGAAAATTAAAAATATCTTCGTTATTATGTGACTGACCATAAAATGTTATAGAGCCAACCTTGCCAAACATTTGATTTTCTACAATTGATTTTCTATACATTTTTTTCGAAACTCAAATACAAATCGAGTTATTTGAACCATGTTTTCAGTTATCAGTAACTAGTTTTAGTAAATTGTTTTCAATAAAATTATTATTATTTATTAAGGTCCACTTTTTGCTACTCAGGCTAATTGGGACGGGTTATCTACAGGTTACCGCCCTTTTCTAGCCATTGTTATGTTTTGAGTTCCATTTTGTTTTTGAGTTCCAGTTTCGTTTTTGAGTTCCAGTTTCGTTTTTGTGTTTCATTCAGTTTTTGTTATTAATTTCGCCTTTTGTGTTCTATTTCTTTTTTTGCTATCCAGTTCTGTGTTGTGCTGCGTTTCTATTTCTTTCCCATTTCTGTTTTGATTTCATCTCTTTTTTTCGTGTTTTCTCTCTGCTTTGTGATCCTTTTATGATCTATGTTCCTTTTCTGGTTTGTGTTCCTTTTACGTTTTGTGTTCCTCATCGGTTTTGTTTACCTTTTCTGTCGTGTGTTCCATTTCTGTTTTGTTTAATTTTGCTAATTGTTTTGTATAGTTTTGTTTTCATTTGAGTTTTGTTTTGTTTTTAAGTTACGAAGCTTTTGTTTAGAGCAACATCGCAAAAGCTGCGAAGCTCCAATAAACAAATAAATATTTAATATTTTCGTAGTAATATACAGATTATTTTTTGTTAAATTCACTACCCACAGATAAGAAAGACACCTTTAAAAAAATGTGGCGGAATTGGTGAAATTTAAAAAGCAGTTTATATTAAATTTCTTAATAACTGAATAAAATAAGGGTGCTAATTTACTTTAGACTCAATACAATTATTTGGTTATAATGTGCCAGTATCAAATCAAGCGGAGTTTGGATAAGAAATAAAATTTAAAATCCTAAATAATTACTTTATAACGCGGTTTAGAGAAGAACAGCATTCAGCTCAACTAGGAAGTCTACGAAACCACAAAGGCAAGTATGTGCTATATTCCGTTCCGGGCCATAGCGATGATAAAACCAAATACCAACGTAGTAATTATCTTGTTCTAATATTTCTTCTCAAAATATTATATAAAACTAATATACCTGATTATTTTTTAATTTATTAATGCACTTTCACCGTCATCGAAAACAGTGCAGCATCGACGCAGAAAATACTGAATTTGTTTACTGAATCAGATTGAATCCTTCATAAGTGCAATTGTTGTCAAATTACATACAATTGTCCATACACAACACAGACCGAAAAAGTCTTTCAACTCCCAGCAGCTGACTCAATTTCCCAAAACACTGAAATATGAAAATGTTTTCAATTAAAATTCAAGAGCGATAAAAATTTCAATTTTGAAATTTGAACAAAGGAGTGGATCAATGACCCATAACTGAATATTACATCAAGTTATAAGAAAAAATAGACTTTTATGCATGAATCACAAAGATAAAGAGAAGGTTGAATACATATATATATATATATATATATATATATATATATATATATAACGTAACAATTATATTTAAATTAAAAATATAAAATTGTGAAGTAAATAATCCTTTTAAATTTTAACTCCTTCAATTTTATTTATTTCTATAAAGAACAGTACTCTCCCCAACGCTTTTCAAAGGGTAGTATCCTGATAGGGTAGCTTGGGAGAAATTGCCTTTGCCCCGAGAATAATCAATCCATGGTCTTTTCATTCAATTGTTGCACGAGTATTTTCTCTGATAATATGTTTTTGTACTAATAAATTGTGTTTGTGTTGTTTTGTTTTTTTCAAATCGACAACCTTTGGTCGTTTTTCATTATTTCGAGGAGTATGATTGATTTAAATATGAAGCCTTCATTTCTTTTTTTGTTGATAACAATAAAAGAAATGAAATTGTTTCGGCCCTTCTGTTTGAGCAATTACCATATTCACTTCCCACTTCTTCGTTGACTTCATCTTCTTTTTTTCTGAACTGCTTTGCGATGCAGCCCAATCCCAAGGAGGGCTTCGGGCTAATTACAGTTTATGTGACAGTATTCTGGATCCTCACCTGGAAGAGTTTTAACTGGAGTTACAGAACATCTTTGTAGCAGAATTTGGTATGCAAAGCGCACTTTTTGTGCGTTTCTAATCATTTTATTCTTTGTTCCATTATGCACTATTGTGAGTGGTTATTTTAATAGATAAGATAATATATAGTGGTCCACTAATACGTTTTATATACTTAAATTACTTACGTGGTGCTACAATCCTTGAAGGACCTGGTCCTTGTCATCACCATTTTCGGATTGGCCACTTTTCTCCAATTACGATTGAAAATACATCAAATTCTCCTCCTCCAAGGTACCGTTGCCTTGGATAACCTCTTCCCTACTATCTCCTGATGTACTAAATAGCATCTTCTTCATCAGTCAGATGGCTCCCATCCTCTCAATATGTCCCAGCCAACCCAGTTTACCTGGTTTTTGATAACACAGCAAAGGCTAGATTCGCCAAAAAATACCATTAGTTCGGCGACTATTTCATCTGAACAATTTCTTAACGGCACAAAATATTTTTCATATGAGCCTTCTATCCAAGAAAAGTTCACCTTGTTTATTTGGTGGGAGCCCACATTTCACTGTCATATATAACTGCAAGAGTCAGACACCATTTCCTATATCATCAGTTTTACTTTCGAATAGAAATTCTTAAATCTTAGAGGTGTATATCGGACATAATAGATTCCATTATATCCCTGCAACCAATCTATGGATATATTACCAGATTCTTAAGACCTAGGCTAGGTGCATGCGTGGCCCCTGGCACCCCTTCGCCTAAACCCACAGTATCTCCATTCCCCTCTCTCGCCATTTTCTCCAAGTGCAGAGAGAGCCTTTACATCAATAGAATTCAATTTACGTTATTACAATAATTATATCCGGACTTTTGGTATTGGGTCGGCTCCGCGGGCGACAAGTTCGTCAAATAGTGTTTAAAGCAGACGAACATTTAAGGAAGCAAAAAGAGAAGCATAAACTTAAGCTGAGGGAAATAAGAACATGCACGGTCCTAGTGGTTCGAAATGTTTGTTTAAAACTCCACAGGCTTAAAAGACCGAACAAAAGAAGAAAACTTAGATTGGGTCATTTACAAATAGCGTAAAAAGAGTGGTGGGGGAAGGCTACCTCCCGTCCGGCCACGCCCATGGTTCTTTTGATTTTTTTTTTTTTTTTTTTTTTTTTTTTTTTTTTTTTTTTTTTACCCGAGATCCAGAAAGGGAATTAGTTGATGGTTGGGAGACAGAGTGACCTGCCGTGGTCGTCCCGACAGTTCCCCTTCTACTGAACACTCGAGTTCTATTATAAGGGGGGGTTGTAAGTTGTTGAGGGGGTAAATAGAACTAAGGATTGTGGGTGACCCGGAATCTAGCGGTACCGGGTGGGTGGTGAGGATAGGAGAAAACGAAAGAAGAGAGGATAGGGATAGTAGGAGAGGAGGTGAGAATGAAAAGAAGAAAAACTTAAAGATAAAAGAATAACCTAACTTAACACTAAGACCACCGCATGCCGGTCACAGGCCCAAAGCGCGGTCGCTGTAAGCAGAGGAAGCAAGGAAGACGCCGTAATTCGAATCTAAACTATACTAAACTAACTAATCCTAAATAATAAAATAAAACTAAGTAACCTAAGCTATCCTAAACTAAACTAGACGGCCATATGATGGTTGTGAGTTAGTGCCCCGTGCCCGAGCAGTGTCGTAAAGGATTCAACAGTCGGTAACGTCGACTAGGGGTTCGAAGTCTTCGACCGCCTTCCGCCAACGTACCGGCTGAGGAGGGGGTTGTAGGGAAGAATATAGGGGGTTGTCCATATATTGGAGGGAATCATAAAATTTTATATGTCGGCGGGAAATGGTTTGGGAAATAGGTTCTAGGTCTAGGGTGGGATGGATTATCCGGTTGGGGGCTCGTTGGAGGGAGGTATGCCGGACAATCTTACGGACGAGTCCGTTCTGGAAGGATTGGAGGTCGGATAGGGAGGTTTTGGTAAGGTATCTTAGGACAGGGGAACCATATAGGAGGGCAGGTTGGATCACGCCTTTCAATATCAGAAGTTTAAGGCGGAGGCTGAGGACGGGAGAGGTGAGGAGGTAATTGAGGGATCGGTATTTGTGTTTAACGGACTTGATGGTGTTGTGGATGTGGGTGGAGAAGGAGAGGTATCTATCTAGGTGGACGCCTAGGTAGCAGATGGAGCGGGAAATGGGGAGGGTTTCGTTATCGAGTTGGAAGGATTCAGGGATGGTGGTGTTTTGTTTGTGGTACGTGAAAACCAGGGCATCTGTCTTCCTGGGATTCACGCGGATGTTGATCTTCTTCAGATCATCGGAAACCTTTTGACAGGCTATTTCTGCCAAACGGAGGGCGAGGGTAGGATTTAGGGAGGTGCTAACTATCGCCACGTCATCTGCGTATGCTACTACCTCAGTGTTGTGAAACCGTTGACTGACCACCTGGGCGGTGTACGCTGTGAACAAGGAAGGAGAGAGGGGAGAGCCCTGAGGCACTCCCACTCGGAGAGGGTAGGAAGAGGATAAGGATTCGCCGACCCTCACTTGGAAGGTTCGGCCGTGTAGGAAGGAGCGTAGCATGGCGAGGAGTTGGCTGGGGCAGCCATGCTTACTGTGGGTGTTTAGTAGCTGAGCGTGGTCAACGGAATCAAAAGCCTGAGTGCAGTCAATAGAAATCATGGCCTTGACGACGTTTCTGCGGATGTTGGAGCATGTATTGGAGTGGATTCGGGCAAGGGGGTGAAGGGAACAATGCTTGGGCCGGAAACGAGACTGCTCGTTTGGGATGAGGGATGCCTTCTCGCTGAAATCCACAAAATACTGGAGGATGATACGTTCCAGTATTTTGGAGATATGAGGGAGAAGGCTTATGGGGCGGTAGTGGTCGGGATCGGTACCGGACTTATTGGGTTTGCGGAGAGGCACGATTATGGCGTGCTTCTACATGGAGGGGAAATGTCGGAGGCGGAGACAGGAATTGAGGAGATGGTTGAGATAGGATAGAGAGCGGCGTGGATCTTTTGAGTGTGGTCAAGCTATAGCTTTTATATAAATTCTATCTTACGGCCTCTGTTCTGTCTAGCCAATGTCATGTACTTATTATGTACATATCTTATCTATTGTGACCCCTAAATGTTGTGCTCCTTTTTTTACACCACCTGTCACTACTACAATGGTTTTAGTTATAACCAATACATCGTCAGCATAAGTTAAACGGTGTGAGAGTTTATTGTATATGACTAAGTTAAACAGGACCAGTTATAATGGTTCCACAAGCCTTAAAAGCCTTACTAACCAGAATGCTATTTGAGCAGTCGTTTCCAGTGTTATCCTCGCCAGCCTGATAAATTTGCTATGTACTCAAAGGAACTACATTGACTCTAGCAATTTTTACCTATCTGCATCCTTGAGAGGAGTCGAATGAAATACTCAAGTCTTTTACAAATACTAAATACGCTGAACTTGACGTTATTCTTTCGTAAGTGCTGAAATATGCTTGGGATACTGTTCAATTTAAAATTGAAGCGGCAATAAACTATACCAGCCCCATCTGTTGTCAACTAGACCAACCAAGGATCCCCCCTGAAGAGTGCTGACCTCTATAGCCTACTTTGTAAATACTACCTGAGAGGGCATCCTTGGGTTCAAAGTGCTAGAGATAAAGAAGACAGGTTGAGACAGTAGAGTGAGTAGGACAGGAGAGGAGAGAGTAGAGCCTCCCATGTGCAGGAGCAGTTTTAGCTTTTTCTCACACCCATTCTATAGAACTTCCAACATGAGTGAGTAAAGGAAGGAGCATCCAGGGGGAGAACAGGATGGAGGGAGGAAGAGGGAGAACACCATAGCAGCATCTAGGACAGTATCACCATATCGCCAGTATCCCTTGAAGTAATTTGTATACTAACTCACTAACACATAAAGCCCATCCCAACATATCTTGTAATTATTCAATATACTATTAATGGTAATAACCGTTTTATAAATCATGGTCCTCCGGTATCAAATCACACATGCAAAATTTACATGAAGCAGCACCTCTCTCAAAATATTTACAAGCCGTTAGCGGGTAAGGCCGAAGGGCTTGTAAATACACAGATACAATCGTGCAAGTAGTAAGGTCAATAAGTTTCTGGCCTTATGCCATTCCAAGAAGCGGTGGAAGAACATTTTTCAGACAAAGAAGAAAAATATTTTTTATATTATAGAAATGTTGCCTACGAGTTGTATTAAGTGTGTATAACTTGTGGGAGAATATACTTACTGAAAAACAATAGGACCAGTTTTTTTTTCTTTCAACATTCCTTCTTTGTTAGGCCGGAAACCTATGGACCTTATCACATATGAGATTATCAAGGTGATATAGAATTATTGGACAAATGGAAGTGTGTCCGAAATAATATAATATAATGCTTCCTTAATAACATGGAAATTAGGTTGACTAATAAGCGCACACAAGAGTCCGACTGGACACTATATTTAATATTTCTTTTATGTATTGGGGCCTTTCCTTGATTTGATACAATTCAGTGAGGAGGTTCACTTGCTGGTTGAGAGAGATTTCGTAGAAATTGAATAGTGATTATCGAGTACTACTGTTATTGACCGTGTCATAGTGTACTAAAGTTGCGTTAGTCACATTGCTAGCCGCTTCAAGATATCTCACTGAAAATGCGGGTAACTGATCTATCCAATGTAGTTCCATTCTAGTTTGGTTGCCGGACGAAGTCGCTGCTTCGGGATAAATTACTGGCTTTTTTTTTTGTAACCACGTGTCCACAATTTGCTGAGTCTATAGCCATCATTTCTACTAAATTTATTCGAATGTTTCATAATTTCAATAACCTCTCCGTTGCATAAATTATACTGCCTACATCATCTTCATGAGCACAAGGCTCTGCACTCCATTTAGATTTTTCTTTTATGTGTAAAAGTATATTTAGCCACCTTTATAAACAAAGTAGAACTGGTACGGACATGTCTTTTTGGTTTTATATGACCGTCAAGTTCATATTTATTTTTTATATAGTGTCTTGTTGTTGGATAATTCACTTCCAATATAATATATATAGCATAGTAAACAAATTATTACAAAAATCAAACATCTTCTCCTTCCCATCTTGAATAACCCATTATCATAAAGGCTTTTAGCAGATTTCCCTTACGGGAAATCAGCTATTGAGGTCGTACTCATAAATTTTCGAAATTTTTCTTCAAATATCCATCGACCCTTCCTAGTAGTAGCAGACGAAAATGAGGTCCGTTCAAAACTGTATTTATATATATATATATATATATATATATATATATATATATATATGTATATATTTGTCTGTTACCGCTCTAGCGGTCGCAATTTTTGTTTGATCGTTACCGAACTCGATATTTAGTCGTTTTATGTAAAAAGAAAAATCTAGATCGTTAACGGCTGAAATGGGACCAATGGGAGGGGGGTTTAGAAGGTAGGATTTTCGAAAATTCGAAATATTTCCGTTACTATACGTCGGATCGAAAAATTTTATAGAATCAATCTTATTGCAAATTAAATTTACTATAAATATTGTTATATACATTTATTCTCTATCTTGAATATTAACCAAAATATTTGCATTTTTATTAAATCTGGGCGGATAATGGATGAGAGTGAGGTTCCCGCCAAAAGCCAGGTCGGACGTTTCCTTAACTGTTCGGCTCACGTGAAATTTCTCTATTATAAAACTTCACGTGGGAAATCTGCTTAGTTTACGCAGCCCCTGCGTGACGGACTTTTTTATTTGGCAACTATGTCAACTCTATTTCTAGCCTAACCATCCCTCAACTACCAATATCCATCACTAAATTTGAGAATAATAACTAATCTTGTCTTCAGGTTAATGAAGCTAGGTAAATTGCTAAAGCTCATTTCAGGGTCATAAATGTATTCTTGTGTATGAGAATATTTTTCTATATAGCGTCATAATCATCTAGAAAACTGGAGTGGCCTTCCAAAGTTGACAAGTACTTATTAACATTGTTAGCATTGTGAACATAGTTATTATTTACTTATGTATTGTATATTTATATAAGAAAAAAAAGAAGGAATTTAAAGAAATTTCATTTATTTTTCAAGAACTCATTATTGTATTCGTTGAGCAATATGAATATAAATGCACACGATTTAAAAAATTCCCAACATATGGCTGAATAGTCCTCGAAGGAGGGCTGGGACACCTTTCGCTAGTAAGCAAATACACATGTAAGTGGATAAAGCCAGCTAATGGATTCTTGAACACATAAAATGACCCACTTTCATCCAATTAGACATAATTTTCAGCTTAGCCATGTTAGTTAATGCGTTTGGAACAAGTGGTTTGCCAAATGATGGGCATATAGATCCCGAATTGGCGTTGAGCAAAATTTAGACTGAATAATTCAATAAATTAAATCTCTATTCCTGGCAAGAAAAGGGAGATGACCTGTACATAACCCATCCCGATTACCCGGAGTAGAATAAATAAGTAAAATATTTTAAACTTAGTAAATTTAAATATTTAAGTTTTTTATCATTAAAATTATGAGTCCAAAGAACTTAGCTTAAATTCTAAATATACACTTTATTTATTCTTTTTTTTTATTTTAGTTTTTTTTTTCACCCTTCTATACTTATATTTTCTTTGATATTATTTTCATTTCCCTGATGTATCTTTTCCTACGTATAGACTGGTATACCAGTGAACTGTTTAAGGAATCACAGTATTCCATTATTTTTTAAACAATTCGTTCACAACAATTGTTGTTTTATACATTCTTTCATAATATAAATTTCAATAAAGCTATTCTTACTTATAGCTGATTTCCCTTAATTCCAGCATTGAGGTCGTACTCATGACGCGATTTTCGAAACATTTCTTCAAATGTCCATCGATCCTACCCAGGAGATGACGAAAATGAGGTCCGCTCAAAATATATATATATATATATATATATATATATATATATATATATATATATATATATATTTGTCTGTTAACGCCCTAGTGGTCGTAATTTTTGTTTGATCGTTACGAAACTCGAAATTTAAACGTTTTATGTAAAAAGACAGATCAAGTTCGTTAATGGCTGAAATCGGACTAGAGGGAGGGGGGGGGGTAGAGGATGGATTTTTGAAAATACGAAATATCTCCGTTATTATGCAACGGATCGAAACATTGTATAGAACCAACCTTATTGCAAATTAAATTTACTATAAATATTGACATAAACATTTATTCTCTATATTGAATATTAACCGGGATATTTGCATTTTTATGAAGTCTTTGGGACATGTGGTCGGGTATAGTTCGGAATAGGTCGGCCATTTTCGTAACTGCTCGGCTCAGGTGGAAGCTTCTTCTAACCTTACCTGTCGTTTCTAACCTTACCTTACCTTCGTTACTTTGTGAGATTTCTGCAAATACATTCTGTTCTGACTACTAAAATTTGAGTAATTAAAATTTAAATTATTCCTACAATTCAGAAACCTTTTCAGTTGGGAATTTATTTTAATTAATTGAAAGATTTCTCATTACCGTTTGTATTTAATCACGGTGGTGTTGTGTTACCAGTATGCAGATTTCTCTATTGTAAAACTTCACATTGGAAATCTGCTTAGTTTACGCAGCCCCTGGGTGACGGACTTTCTCGTTATCAGCCTTCAGCAAACCCCGCTATTACTCATTAGATTTATATTTAGAAATGTATAGACCCATTCTATTCACTAATATTCGCATTCTCTCAGAAAACATAACTTTTAGCCTCATGCCTGCATTGATAGAAGTATCCCAACTGTCTACGGCTGTGACTCTTCTTAACCATACTCTCGTTTATTGGTCTAGTTATACGATACTTATAAATCACGTCTCTCGTAGTTATTGAGATCAAAGTACTCGACGGCACTGTCACCAAAGTTTTGTCCTTTTCTAAAACATATTTCTAATATACAGTTCATGTTCCATATGTCTTTATTGAGCTCTACTACTTTTGTTTCTCTAAGCACTCGGTCTAGTGTCAATTGGGACCCCCGCTCAAAGAATTTCTAGGGAAACAACATATTTTAAAAACAATATTCATTAATAGTATTTTCTTATTAATATACTGACACTCTACTTATCGGCAGGTGGTTTTCTTTATATTTATAGAAGTGAGGACGTTCAACTCTGCGTTTTACTAAAGCCAGTGATAGGCCGTGAATGTTGTTCTACCACTCCTAGTAACAGCAGGGTTAGTAGTCCTACCACTAGGCTGAGACCCTGACTAGTTGCATTCTTCGACAAGTATAGCATATACCTTGGTGAAATTCTAATCCCCAACATAATCAGATTTATTTTCCCTTCTTAGTTAGAACATCATTATTCCAAAATGCAGATAAATCGATACACATGGCTCATTTGGGGCTCAGGTTAGCCATGTGAGTAAAACGGTGGCCTTAATCTCACATGGTAAACCTAGAGTGGCGAGTTCGATTTTCGCCTTGCGCAATAGAAATTTATTTATTGACGAAATCATTAAATAAAATCCTTAGTCCCACCCTGGCTAGAAAAGGATGGCAACCTGTAGATAACCCGTCCCAATTAGCCTTAGAGGCACCAAGTGGATGTCAATAACTAACAACATGGCTCATTCTTTCCAATATAAGCCGGTTATCTGCTCCAGCACATTCACGTTTACTGAGTTTCGGATTCTCAAGGGGAACAATCTTCAGGTTGCATGTTTCCAACTTCCCCACATTGTTAATGAGCTATAGTCAGGGGAATTTCAGTCGGTTTATTTTATTTCCGAATTTTTGCTCAATATTGGACCATTGGAGTATTGGACTATTACTTAATTAAAGCTTTCAAGGTTTGACCAATGATTTAAAGGACAGATTAAGAAAGAAAACCCAAGGGGTTTGGGTTAGTCCTATGTGTCAAGCTGTTAGACATAATCTTGGTAAACAGCATGTGTAAAATACTAAGCACTACTCGGGCTATTAATGGATTTTGGATAAAAGGAAAATGATTGGCCGTATTAGCATTAATTTGACGTTACTATACAACATACATATGATAATTAAAAAACAAAAGAAATTTATATATATATATATATATATATATATATATATATATTTATTTTTTCCCATAGACAAGTTAATATTTATGTAAGAGGCCATTCAAATGGATTCCTTGTTGCGTGTTGCGTAATTTGAACATAGACGACCTTGGTGGTTCTATGAAATTTCTCGGCGATTTCATGATCTAGGTAACATTAGAACTACCGCTCATTGTCGATGGCCGCCAACTCCACCGTATCCATATGGTTGACCATGAGTGTGTCTCTCTCTTTTGGAATTCGTGACCTTAACGTCATAAGTTGTAATTATACCCCTATACAGAACCCTTGTGAAGAAATGTCTGTTTCCGTCCTGTGCATCGAGAGTAGTTGTTGGTCCTTTTACTTTCCTACTTCAAATAAATGCGAATGTTCCAAAAACAACACTATTTATATTTGGCTGTAATATATAAATATTTGAAGATTATAAAAAGAAGAAGCTATGCACACTTCAGTGAAGGGCAGAAGAAACAATAGAGTTCAGAAATTTCTATTGTTCACACCTGGTACCGTTGCCATGCATTTATTTAACGTAAGAACGTTAAAGTACAAACGTGTGCTTCTGCTCTTTGCGAGCCAGTCCTACTGAGGATTCAGGCTAGAGTTATCAATTGTAGGATGGTGGTGAGATTCCAAATTCCTGTCTGAATCAATTGAATTTTGACTTACGAATAGAGAATAAATAAATAGTGTGTCAAGTGGGGAATCTGCTTAGTTTGCGCACACTCTCCGTGGACTTTGGAATTTTCAGTCTTCAATAAATCCACACTCCTACTCGAAAATTGGTTTCACTGTGAGAGATGCATGGAAATACGTTGTGTGATGTTATGAATTTAGTGTTCCTGACACTAAAATAATTTCTGATCTGAACGATACTGGATATTTAACTTTTCCATTTAGTTCTAAAGCTCGCAGTCGTAGGCTAAAATCGAACCAGGAAATGGAGGGAGGGGTTAGGGGAGGGAAATTCGTTAATGCCAATTATCTCCATTATTATGAGTGAAGTCAAAAAAGTTTATAGGACCAATCTTGTGAAACTATTGTCGCTCTACAATTATTGTTCTATAAGTTAAGTTTTTTAGTAGCTTGAATATCGTAGTTTCTTGTTCTCAACCTTCAGTAAGCCCGCTCTTCTACTCATCGGTTATTTTAGAAATAGAAATAATATAATATAAGCCAGAAGAGGTCAATGGTGCGTCATCTGCTTAGCAGCCCTTGGGTTATGGACTTTTTTATAGTTTTCAGCCTTAAATAAATCCCCAGAATTTCTATTTCTGTTTACATAGTCATCTTATTTCAAAAATAATAGAGAATACCAGCTGTGTTTTTGAGTGATTGAGCAATAACGGTTAGACAAACAGAAAGAAAGGAAAGTAGAGAAGATTTTTGCTTTTGTTACCATTGTTTTTAGAATGGTCTGAAACTTAAAAAGAAATTGATCCCAGTCGAATTTAATTAGAAAATCTGACGAACCTTAGAGAGTTATTTTATTTATATGTGTCATATACTTGCTCATGGAAAATTTCCTTAGTTTATGCACCTCCTGCGTGACGAAGTTTGGAAGATTTCTCGTAAGGGAAATCAACTATTGAGGTTATACTCATGACGCGATTATTTAAAAAATATGAAATACAAAATTATATATATATATAATTTTGTATTTATATATTTATATATATATGAGTGAATGTGTGTGTTTCTGTTACCGCCTAGCGGTCGCATTCTCGTTGTTTAAACGATTTATATAAAACTAAACATCAAGCCCATTAACGGTTGAAATGAAGGGAAGGGTGGGTTCAGTGGGGGCAATTTCGAAAATTCGAAATATCTCCTTTATTATATTTCAACCTATAAGAAAAACGTATACAACCTACCTTAATACAACTATAATTTTCTTTCAATATTTTTATATAAGCATTTTCTCTATTACGAATGTCAATCCAAATAATTGGATGTTTAAGTCGTCAGGCTTGAGTAAACCCCCCACTAACGCACTTGGGAAATCTGCTTGACGGAGTTTTTTCTTATTCTCACCAACAACGTTCAGTTAGATTAGTCTGTAGGCTAACAAATCCAGTCTGTTTGCGTATACAGACTAATGCTTGTCATTTGTCAGTTGATCAAACTACGGCCTATCGAGGAATGGCTCTCCAACAATTCTCACTTAGAGTAAAATTGTATCAATTATACCTGATAGCTTTTTGGCTTGTAGCCTCAAGCAGCAGGCAGCGGGAAACCAGTACATGATTTGTGAGCCTGCTCCTTCCAGCCCAGCGACTAATGTTACCAATAATAAATAACCTATACTGTTTTTACATTTAAACATTCACAACTTATAGAATGGATCAGTGCTGAATCACAGTAGACAGATCAATTTGTAAAATCGATACTGATGAAGGTGACCATAATCTGTTGTTATCGACAAGTGATTAATCAGGGATTAAAGACATTATGCAAATGTAGATGTCTTGTTAGTACATACTATTATGTCGCTACTACCGATTGAGGAGAGCAGATGTGGGGTCATTGATTTTCCTCTTTTGATTAGCCTCGGCTCGTAAGAATAAAATAAGCATACATAAATGTACTTTGAAGCTATTTAATAAATATTCATCAATGCCGTACCCTGAACCTACTAACTACAAATTGATTTAAAACACATCCATTACCTTCACTTTGAATTAAACCAATTAGGAGGCAAATTTAAAACATTTAGTAGTGTCTAAAGGCCCTTTTAGGCTTTCATCAAATTTCCCTTAAGTATTCAGGAATATTTATGCAAATGCATGTAAATTACGTGGCCGGAGGTTTGTTGATGACTCAGAATTTTGAAAATATAAGTAGTCTTTCTTTTTAGAAGATTTCCCTTAAGGGAAATCACCTATTGAAGTCGTACTCATGACACGATTATGGAAAATGTCTTCAAGTGTCCATCGATCCTACCCAGTGGATGACGAAAATGAGGTCCACTCAAAGTTTTTGATTTATATATGTGTGTGAGTGTGTGTGTGTGTGTTGTGTGCGTGAGTATATATATATATATATATATATATATATGGTTTGATCGTTTTCAAACTGGATATTTAAATGTTTTATGTAAAAATAAAGATCAAGTTCGTTAACGGCCGAATTTGGACCTGTGGGAGGGGCGCTTTAGAGGGGAATTTAGAAAAATCGAAATATCTTCTTTATAATACGTTGTACAAAAAATTATATACTACCTGTCTCATAGCTCAATTAATAAACTAGAAATGTTGTTATGTACTCTATCATGAATATTAATAAATATTTATATATATATATATAATTTTCAGCCTTCAGTAAACCCTCCTCCTAATCATGTTATACTGTATTAATAATAAACTGTTAACCGCTTTATTGAATCAATATCAAGTATTGTATTCATTAAACATTTACTATGTGAGACATACAAATACGTAGGGCGATGAAGTCATCAATTAAAATTAAAAAACCAATCTTGTTAAAACATTTATAATCTACAATTGCTGATCTACACATGTATTCCTAACTCATTTATTAAGAGAATTATTAGTATTTTCACAAACAAGTACGAGAGAAATATGCCTAGTTTACGCGGCCCCTAGTGACTGACTTTCTTGGTGACGGTGCAGTTCCACTATGATTTGGGCCAAAATAGATTTGCTTTCTAAGGCGAAAACCAGTGAAGAACATGGTTATCTCACCAATGGAAATAAATCGATTTTTTACGTTAATTAATATCTAACCTATATACTCAAACCGTAAAAACTCTGCTACCTTTCTTCCGAGACCTATCCTCCGTAAACCATGAGATAATTATTTTCTATAGTATATGTCTATTGTGTAATCATTTGAAAAAAAATATCAGAGTTCTGATTTATTACAGTTTCAATTTGTAAATATTACGATTCTTATAGTTCTGTATAGTTTGCTAATATTTAACTAATTACCATAAAGTGTGATTTCTAAGTATTCATACTTAAATTCTATTACCTACCATCCTTCTATACATTAATGTGTGAGTGTGTGAGAGGAGGGAAGGTGTGCGAGCGCACGTACATTTGACGAAATCCATAAACAAAAATATATTTTTTATAACTAAAAAAAATATATCAGGATCATAAAATGATTTGACGAATCTCATGCACTCAGAATTAGAGATTGACAGATGATCATTAAATAACTTACATTATTCGTTTCACGACAATTATTGGCCACTACATCATTGCTGAATGTCTATATTAAGCAAAATATGTTGACTCATCAATAAATTAAGTGAAAATAAGTCCTCTTACGACATTCTGCCAGTGCCTACTCCTTAGTGAAAGTAGTCAGGTAGAAGCAGAACTTTAATCATTAGATGAAAAATGGCTGAGTTCAATTTTTTTTTGGCAGTCTTATGCCATGTAAAATGAAAATACTCCAGAAATGTCAAGTCGCGTAAATGAAAATTATTAAGTTCTTAATTATCATTGAAGTACTCTTCGTTTAAATCATAATAACCATCAAAATAACCGAACATTTTTACCATACCGATCTAGTATTGAAATTAGTCTGAACTCGAAATGAAAGTCTGAAAATGAATTAAATGAATTCTGGCATTACTGATGAAACAATCGGAGTTTTCAAAAGATTGCTTAACTTTTCAGACACTCCAAAGCTCCAATTTGATATTTCGAATTATAAATCCAATGTGTAAATTTTGATGTCATTGTTCTTAGAATAGTCTGAAACGTAAAAGAAAAACGTATCCCTGCAGAATTTAAAAAGAAAATCAGAAGAACCTCAAGAGTTTTATATATATAGGTTGCAATCCGATGGATGCCGTCGATAGAAGGGTATTGTAAATAACTTTGATAAAGGATATCATTACACTTAAATAGACATTTTATCTGACCTGTAGTTAAGCTTTTAAACAAAGACTATTTAATTTATTATGTAACAATACAGTGTCATTTATATAATTGCTGAAGAATAAAATTGAAAATTAATGGAATTTAATAGTTACATATATGATTAAAGTTAATCATTTATCGACATAAATCAATCTACAACACGTATGGAATCAGCATAGATAGGTATCAATTGAATAATCTGTGTATTATTCCTGAACTCTGCAAACCAGATAATCCTGTGATAATTAACTTTCGAAATTATATAAGTAGTTTACAAAATAAATACAAGAATAAATTAAGGGGCACTCGCTAATGTTAATTACAAAAAAATAAAATAATCGTTATGTGTCAAATCGAGTTCATAAACTTTATGTCCCCATAAAAACTTGTTATCTATTCAGAATTCTATCTAAGAATATTGCAGAGTGCTGAACAGTTTTTTTTTTGTATGTTTTTTTATTCATGCCCATATCTAGACCAGATAGGTGCAGACGCATAATTAATTAGGCTTATATGCCAAGGAAATTAATCACAACTTGTTAAGTCGTATGATTTACTGCGTAAGGATGTATATTATCGTAACAAGAGTGACCAACAGAATCTCTCATTTGAAACTAATTTGCATCGGGGCTTCGGATGTCATTGAAGCGTTTTAGATTAATCATAGGGCTGGAATATTTTTCACATTTCTTCAATTATTAATTCCAAAAGGCTCGAAAAGGGGTAGAAACTAGTTGTTGGGTTATTTAATATATCACATGAGATATTATTTCGCATAATAAAAAGTTTTTTTTTTGTTTTTCTTTAATAAAATCTCTAGCCCCACCCTGGATAGAAAAGGGTAGGGTCATCTACATGTAGGATAACCCAATTAGCCAAAATAGTAAAAACTGGACGTTAATAAATAATAGTAACAATGGTAATGTATTATATTGTTTTTAAAAATGGGAGCTCCAGTTGCTACCTGCATGGGCCATTTATTTTCATACTCCTGGTTATACCTGAGTGGGAGGGGGGGAGGCACTTTATTTGTTAACAGACCTATGGGCACAAATCCCCAGAAGTGAGGGATTTCTAAATGCCGAATACTAAAAAATGCAAATATTCTCGGCTACGTTAGAGATGCAGAAAAAAAAAACAGTATTTAAAGGAAACATGTATATCATACATGTATATATTATGTGTATGTGTAGGAGGGGGGGGTGTAATTTAGACGGCCCTTAGTTTCGTCATCTCCTCGCTAGGACAGACATTTTTCAAAAATTGAGGGCATAGCCTCAATTGCTTAATGACAGAAATCTGCTAAAAACCCGATGTTTACCTTAAACCTTCCAAGATACTTAGAAATGCCTTTTCTCCCGTAAAACATCCATGACAGATCAAAACGAATTCTTTCCCATAAACCACTCAAGATACGCAAATAGAAAAATAGTTGGTCACTCTGAAAGTTAATTTCTGTTGAAAATAAGAAAGCACAAATTGCTCGCTTAATTCTTGATTTACGAAAAAATGCATAAAGAAGCAATTTTAGACCATCAATAGTTTAACAAGATGTGTTCTATAACATTATACGTGCTGGTTTATAATAACGGAGATATTTCGAGTTTTCGAAATTCACCTCCCCTCTAAACCCAACTACTCCAGGTCCGATTTTAGCAATAACAAATTTGATCTTTAGTATTGATTGAGACGGTTAAAGATCTAGTATGGTAATATTCAAATAAACATCTTCGAAACAAGAACTTAAAATTTTAATTGACGGCGTAATCACACAACGGATTTGCATTTATCTCGCAAAATAAAGTTCTCTTGAAAACAATATTTGGTATTTCATCTTAGAATAAAGTGTTTCATGGTATAACAGCTTATTGTTAATCCCAGGCAGGAGTGAGGATTTACTGATGGCTGAAAAGAAAAAATCCATGTAACTCGGTTCATATTCATGATTGAGAAAATACGTATATAACAACATACATTTGTATGACTATTTATTATTCGTTTATTTATTGTTACATTGAACTTCGAGTATTTCGAAATTAGGAACTTCCATAATATACTATTCAAGTAATCTAAAAGGTTTAAATTCAAAGGTGTGCGTGTGTGTGTGTACATATTATCGAAATAAAATTAATAATGAATTGAACTTATTGTTTGTTTCAGATCATCGTTACATTCACAGATACTGGGTGCTGATTTAATTTGAGGGTTATTTGATTTACTTACAAAGCAATGAGACAATCTCCTTAAGTTATTCAAGAAGAAAAGTATTAAGATTCCAACAAATGTTATAGATCAAATATGACAGCCCCTGAATTAATATGAATGCCACTGCACTCTTTGCACCTCTCCGGCAGGTTCATATATTCTTGAGTAATTTTAAGAAAGATTCAGTCGGTTGTGGTAAAATCTTATACGTAAATACATGATAAATACTTGGTCAGCATACAAGGGTTGAAGTGCAACGCCATGCCAAAAAACGCGCTTTGTTGTAAGTCTGATATCATCTGTACAATTAAAAGGAGCGGGCTGCAGTGGTTACGTCATATTGCAAGAATGGAGCCCGGTAAGCTTTTAAAAAAAAGTTGTTGGTGGCAGTGCTCCAGGTTGTACAAAACATTTAGTAGCACCTGGTAATAAGTAAGTAACATGAGAAAAGCTTCAAAATTCATGGTGAACCTGTGATGTATAATATACTTGTGAAAAGACGTGATAACTCAAAACAGAAGAACAGCATGCTAAGTGAATCATGTGACAAACAAAATCTACTGTTCTAATTTTCAAAAGTTGTATTCTGGTATGAACTATGATGTATTGAACACCTGTTAACCGTGAAACATGCAGCATTATAAATGGAAAACGTACAACACTTATAACACTGTTATAGAAGTTTCAGTATCGAATGAGACCTTGTCATTCTTTAAGTAACATTGAAAAATAATGCAAAAGATTGACGGTTAATGAAGGTGGAAATCGTTAACAGTGCAATGTGAACGACTTATAAGGAATACAATCAGTTTAACTGTTAATAAGTAACTATTCCAAGGCATAAATGATGCTGGATTTTCGTCGAGGGAAATGTTTGTCAGAAAACACAGTATTATTTAGAATGTCTAGATGCTGACAAACAAACAATACATACAAAAAACGGCGAGCCAAAAATATCTGGAATTGCGTAAGTCAAGTATATTTTCCTAGAGATCCAATGAGCAAACAGATGGCTTCATCCAAACTTGCAAGAGTCCTATGTTAATAATACTTAAATTGGGCCATAAGTAGTAATGCAATTGCTTTAAGCTGAAATAACAAGAGTCAGTGTATATAAATGATAATGATTGCAAAAACATACTCCATTTATATTGGAGTGAGCTTACGAGATTAGTTAAATAACGTTTTTCAAACAGGCTCATAATAAAGTTATTCCGATTTTAAATTTTACTCCTCCTCCAAATTATCACTTTTCATCCGACCTTAGCCATTAACAAACTTAACCTTACACAGGGAATATTATTACAAATCGAATTCGAATGTCAGCCACTTTAGCGCGTACGAATAAAGAAATGTAAGTGTATGTGAGTGTTTATGTGTGTGTGTGTATATATATATATATATACACACACACATATATATATATATATATACATACGTGAACCTCATTTTTCCCATCTACTAGACAGAAACTATTAATTTTCACTCTTATACAAGATGATGTTCCTCCGGTCAGGTTTGCAACCTACTTGTAACTCGTTACATTCAGGATTCAAACCTGTCTTCTTGCAATAAGTTCCAAAAAAATAAACCCTGGACAGCCTTCTAATAAAAAAAAGAAACCAGTTAACTGGTATGATTTAAGCAATCTCCTCTCATGGTCTTGTTTGAAAGCACTCATTCAAACATTTAGCAATCAAGATCCTCCATTCTATTTTGGGACCATACATGATTCGTCTGAACTTGGAAACTGATAATTGATTATGACTAAGCAAGCATAAGTACGATATAAAGAATTAGTAGGGATAATAAATACCTTTTTTTTATTGTTTTAAAATAGAAATAGTTGAGTTTGTTAAATTGGGTTGACTGATATGTATAAATAGGATTTTTTTATTGACGAACTCGAATTAAATAATATTCTTAGTTTCAACAAATTAAAGTTAAAAATAACAATATTAAATAAATAATATATATTTATTGAACTGATGAGATAAAAATGACTCATTTAGTTGAAATAGAGTTTACTATGATTACTATATCCATCATCCGAGCCTCCAAAGAGTCAGGATGTTGAAAATAAGAAAAAATTGATACACAAAACATTATGGCTACGTGCGTTAATTAAACATTATTTTCTCCAACATAAAAAGAACTTCTTAACACTCTCGGAATTATATAAAATATATTCACATTCCTCTTTCTACTATGTTATTCTACTATGTTAGATTACTATGTTGATTCGCAATTAATGTGCATACAGGGGCAGGAAGGCATTGAGAGAATAATTAAAATCATTGGGATTTTTTTTGTTGAATGGTCGCTCCAAACCGGTTGCGAATAAAATGCTGAAACGGGTTGTGTGTTTGCAGCCTCCTGGGAACAAAATAAATATCTTCTCATAGAAGAAAGACAAAATGTTTCTACCTACTAAGTCCATTTTATTGCAGATCTCGAACGAAACTGATGCTTGAAAGTTATTAAGCATAATGTAAACAGATACTTAATGGAACTTAATGGGTTAACACTGAACCAGTGTTGCTGTATTAACAGACAATAGGAATTAAATAGAAACTCTTGCCCTCAAGTAAAACTAATTTTGACTCTCCAAAAAAAGAAAATCAAAACAGAATGTAAGTTATTGATATTCTTATTGTAATAAGTGATATGTAATAATTGTTAAGAACATGAATTAGAATTAATAATGACCATCATTATTGTTCATCTGTATAGAACTTTCAATATAATTACTCCTAATTTAGTAAATTCATAAGTTTATTCCAGTCCTTCTGTTCCGTTTCCTTTTACTGTCCGACCGTCAGTCTGCATATATTTCTAGCTAGAAGACGTGAATCCACGAAACTGTACGATTTGTACATTGTAACTCTTTAAAAATACTACTGCCATAAATTGTTATCTATTGGGCTTTTCCTGGACACCTCCCCTTAATATTTTTAATTAGTAGCTAGTAATTTCCTTGTCAATCTGCAAGTTTGGTACCATCCCCTAGAAACATATTAGAAACAGCAGCAAACAATCCCATATAATAACTAGTTCTTCAACAACACCTGATTAAAACGCCTCTTCTAAATATGTATTTGTTTCATCAGCCCATGTAGCCTTATGGATCCTATTGCACTAGATTTGTCTTGTATTGATTTTTGTTCAATGAAGAACAAACTTTGAATGCATTGTATGTTTAACATGCAAATGTTTGTCACGTTCATTTTTGTGATATCCATTTTTGGAAGACTTTGCAGGACTATTTTTCAACTACGGTCTACTTTTAAACTATATGTGTACTTGCCTCATTGAAAAATGTAAATTTTAACGTTCTACTCGAACGTTAAAATTTAAGAACTTCTAGGATATCACCTACAACAATGAGTTAGTTGGTTATGAGTTATTTTAGAATGTACTTCGAAATCCATCAGATGACTTTAGAAATAATTAGAAAGAATTTAGAAAGATATCGTGGTACTGGTGTAAATCAAAAGGAAAATCAAATACAGTCAAACATTCTTCTGACAAGTTGCATATATCAGTAAAACTCTAATGTTTTTCTGAAATGCTTTTTAAATCCGAAAAGAGTAAATTGTATTTAGAATAAATTGTTCATTACAAGTTCATTGATTACGTTTATGAATTAAAAATTTAGACTTCCGATTAGCCAAATATAACTAGTTTTGTTATCATGAGACTGTCTCATTTGAACTTAGATTCTTTTTGAACGTTTATAAAGAGAAAGAACATATTAAATATGAGCTATGTTACACTTTACTGTAACTTACTGGAATGGAGGTTTACTTAAGTCAAAACACATATTTCTACGTTTATTATGGTTTCTGTAAAAAATGATTAGAATAAACAGTGTTTAAAGTATATTTTCACTGCTAGAAAGTTACACTGTAGCATGAAATCCAAAATTATTATTAATTCATACATGCTAAGATAATGAATTCTTTATATATCAGGGGGAAACAAAGGTATTTATATCATGCCATTAACAAAGGGGGACGCAGCTATTCTAAACATAAATTCCTCAATATTCGACCAATCCCAACTTCCTACTTTACAAATATGGGCTAAGAGGATTATATTTTCGGTATGACGAATAAGCAGGGATTATTTGGTATTTAAGTTAAACTACTTTTTATATTTTAAGGGGAAATAGTTTTTATTTCTATCTAAGACAGCCATAAAATACGTACTGATTTCAGTAACCAATAGGCAGAAATCCTTCTTCGTCAACATTCAGTTGTAGATTAGGTTAACTCGAGAAGAAGAGATATATGCAATAGTAGGAACAAGTCATACACTTGTGACCTACTGTGGAAAGTGTGGTTACCTAAATTTAATACTCCGGCCATATTTGTGACTAATAAAATACACAAATATTTTTATATGTAGTGTGACTAAACTATTTTTGGGGCTCAGGTTAGCCATGCGAGTTAAAGCGTTGACCTTTATCTCACATGGTAAACCTAGAGTGGCGAGTTCGATTCTTGCCTGGGCAAAGGGAATTATTTAGTGACGAAATTCATTAAATAACGTCCTAAAATCCCACCCTGGCTAGAAAAGGGTGGTAACCTGTAGATAACCCGTCCCGATTAGCCTAAGTTGCAAAAAGTGGACGTTAATAAATAATAATAAACTATTTTTATCTTCATTTCATTGGTTCTTAATTTATTCTTTCATTTCATACGATTTCTCTCAAGCCGTAAATTGTCACGAAATTTCATTTGTTATTTCTCCTGCAAAGGGCAACCCTCCAGTTTTCTCAATTGACACAATTACTCAAGCTTTTTTTAAGAAAGATACCCTTCTCAATTTGAAAGCATGATAAATGAAAACAAATACACCCACAAATATACGTATACATTATTCTTCATATAAAATGGCCTACTTAATTGATAGTATTAAATCTTCAATAGAGCAGCTTCATCATTGCTTTGTTTTTTATATTTATCCCTAGTTTCAAGCGTGAACTCATTTTCAAATGGGTTTCTGAACTTTAAGCAATTACGGAATAAAAGATTTGCATAATTAAATTATATATATATATATATATATATATATATATATATATGTATATGACATAAAATAACAAAATAAGCTGCCCTCTTTCAGTTGGTACACCTCAGGGATCGTTATCAATTCCATAAAAAAAATATATTTTTTTTTAAATTGGACAACAACCGTTATCAAAGATGTGCAGATATTTAAACCTATATACATATATATATATATATATATATATATATATGTGTGTGTGTGTATGTATATATATATATTCTATTAACGCTCTAGCGGTCTTAATTTTTGTCTGATCGTTACGAAACTCGATATTTAAACTTTTTTTTTCTTCTAAAAATAAAGATCAAGTTCGTTAATGACTTAAATTCGACAAGGGGGAGGGGGGTTTAGAGGGGGCATTTTTGAAAATTCTTAATATCTCCGGTATTATGCATCGGATCAAATAATTGTATCAATCTTACTGCAAACATAATGTTCTATAATTGTTGCTATATACCTTTTTTTCACTAACTTGATTATTAGCCGAGATATTTGCATTTTTTTAGTTTTCGGCCAACAATAACCCCCCCCCCCCTCACCTACTCTTTTCATATTAATATTAAGCTGTTATACTATGGAGCACTTTATTCGAAACGTAAATATCAAATATTGCTCTCATTGAACTTTTACGTTTTGAGATAAAATCAAATACGTGGGGAAATCTGCTTGCTTAAAACAGCTCCTGCGTGACGGAATTTTATTTTTATAAATAGGCTGAGTATTTTAACATCATGGTGCTCCCAATCATACATAACTAACTAACTACAACGTTCAGATAGCCGTAAGAATACAATCTGTTATCAAGTAACTTTACAAACACAATTTTCTACGACGAAGCTATAATATATCTACTAACTCCTTGGGAACATCAAAAATTAGCCGATGACGCTGCTTCTGTGCTACAGATATCTATCTCTAAGTTTATTATTAAGAACTTGATAAAAACGTAGAACTGAATTTAGATTGATACAATAATAATTGTTTGGAATTTCGTTGAAAGGTTTTTTGTTTTTTTTAGAATAGACTCAAAAAATGCATCTACTAGCTGAGTATTTGTTTACCAAGAACAAATATATTGACGCAAAAGTTTCTACCTCTTCTTGAGATCATATAAATGGTATTTTTGCTCATCTATCGATAGGTGATAGGACGAACATTTTAACGATCCCATCATTATTTCTTAAATCTTCTTACCTACTATAACCCTATGTCAATCGCCTAAAACTTTATTAAATAAAAAAATAAGCCTTTTATTTTACAGTTAATACATAGTACTTTAATTAGTTTAGTTACAAAAATTTACTTTTATTAGCAAACAACTAGTGAATTAAGTTTTAAGCTTGGTAAACATTAAAAATACACTACTATATTGGAGAGTGAAGAGAGAAATTGAATTTGGCCCTCTTTATCTCCAAAGAATTTTTTTGTTTTTTTACTAGGAAGATCGCTTAAATTATATAATGTGGAAATAGAATTCCCCTGACTTTAATGTGCTAATTTTCAGAAAAATGCATTATTGTTTACAGTTCTTAGGAAAATCTCTAACGCAAATAACCCTTTTATAACTAGCAAAAAAAAATGTATCTTTTTTAACATCTATGACCAATAACTTCATTCTATTCACATTTTCCCAATGTAAATGAAACACTGCAATTTATGTTTAATTCTCAAATTAGCTTTAGAACCGGCAAGAATGTACTTTTTATATTATTATTTCTATATGGTTCTTTGGAAATTCCCTCTAGCATTCAATATTGCTATTTTTATATTTACCAGAAACGGATAGCGATTACGGCCCGACATTTGGGGGTGAAATGAATGAACTCATTCATTAAAGTGATTCTTAATATTTAATTAATATTTAAATGTACTTTTTAAACATATCAATTGAATTTCTTAAAAATATACTGACGTAGTTTTAATTTTTCATTGACTTTGAAATTTGACTCTACTACTATTATTTTGCGTTTTGACAATTGAAATTATAATTTCTTTTTGACAATCCCAATAAATTATTTATGAAAATATCTCTATTTTTTCAATAGGACGTCATCATCATCATCACTTAAAATACCTTCAAGAGCCATCCATACCTGGATAGCTTTTCAAAATATTTTTTAAGAAAAATATAAACATGAACGTTTAACGTCGTAATTAGTGGTGGTTTTAGGGGGGGGGGATGTAAAAGTCGATTCTAAATAATCAAAACAAACAGTATTTGTTGCAATTAATGAGAGATTAATATCTTCATGGTACAGTTGGTAATATTCGGAGAGATGATATTTATGTTGTAAGCACGCTGATAAAAATACCGCAAATATTTAAAAAAATATTTAATTGCAAAGGCTAAAGCAGATTACATTACTGATAAAGGTCCAGGATAACTATTTGAGTTTAGATGTCGGTCTTAATCTCACTTGATAAACTAGAGTCGTGAGTGCGATTCTCACCTGGGCAATAGGAATTTCTTTATTGACAAACCCATTAAATGAAATCCTTAATCCTCCCCTGCTTATAAAAGGGTGGTAACTTGTAGATAAGCTGTCCCAGTTAGCCTTAGTAACAGAAATTGAACTTTTTCCCCCAATTTAATAACTACTATTATTCGGAACATTTCCTATGAAAACTTAAAATCAGACTTTAAAAAAATTCTAGTTAATAATATTCAATTAGGCGCTTTAAATTATGGCATACTTTATATAGCTTCAAGTTCCTTAATTTGAACTTTTTAAAAATTCAAAATTTTAAGAGATTATAAATAAAGTAACTAACTGGAAATTTGTCTCTGCTAATAAAACAGTGTATACATAATTTAATTCAATTATGGGTTGTAAAATAAATATAAATATCATTACTGAAAATATTATTGGAGCTTTAAAGAGTCGAATGATGTTGTTACATAACGAGATAATTAAAATATACATTTACTAAAATATATTTTCACTAAAATACAATGTCTAGTGTAATTGTTTTATATTTATACTAAAATACAATAAAACTTGCTTGAGTGTACCATACATTTTTGATTTATAATATTTTTTTGAGGATTCTTTGATATCGTTAGAGGTGAATAGCAATAATAAATTCATTGAATTCAATAAATTGATCCATTCAATATTTATTGCATAAGTAGTCCTTAAAAGAAATTGAGAAAAACTGCGTTCGGAGCATGAATATTATTCTATATAATAAATCCTTTGCTATTATCTCTCTCTCGCACTCTCTCTCTCTCGCTCTATCTCTCTCTCTCTCTCTCTCTATATATATATATATATATATATATATATATATATATATATATATATTAGATATTTAATTTTTTTTTTTGGCGAATAATTTACTGAAGAGAATTCTAAAAATCTGACATTCCTTTCTTTAAAATTGCAATTTCCTGCTTTTATTTTTCACGAAATGATTCATCTTAATTCTGTCCATTCGGAGGATATACGATTCCGTACTTTTGAATTTACTGAAATTAATTCAACTCACTCCTGTTTATTGGATATCTATGCATTCAATTCATGTTCTAGGACAAATTTAAATAATATAAACTCACAATATCATTAATATTCCGTCTAAAAAGAAAATAATAAAATATTAAAAAAGCAATTTTTAATTTTACCTAGCAATTGATTAAGATATTTATTTTATTAATGAGTTCGTAAATAAATAATAAGAGATTTAATTGATTGAATAATACCAATAGAATATAAATACAATAAGCATTGTATAACCAAGAAATTATATAATTCATCAAAAAGAATGTGTAGTTCAATTTGGCGATAGATTCAAAAACCCATAGATAACCCGTACCGATTAGCCTTAGATACATGAAGTAGATGTAGATGTCCAAAGGAAATTAACATATAAATACAAATCTATATGAAAATAAATTTTAACTTAATTGAAATGGTTAATTTTATTTATTTTTTCAATAATACTTTTTTATCGTAATACTAATATTCAAAAGAATTTAAACACTATTTAACCTATTTTTCAATGCATTTTTATTGTTGTTTTATACTATAAATATGTTACATACTATGTCATAACTCCCACCCTAGATGTGTAGCAAACAATCCATCAATAATGGGCAATAATTTGAACGCATGTATCATTAATATAAATTAATATATCTCGAATAATATTCTAGTATTAAATACTAAATTCTAGTATCCTAGTAAAGTCTAGAAGAATCATTTTTAAGAGCATTATTTAGTTAGAATTTATTAAACAATATATAAAATTCTGTAAGGATTAATTTTTAATGAAGCTTCATCCTAAAACCCTGGATCTTTTCACCTCCGCCTATCAAAGTACCGATCTCGGTTTGTGTGATACTTCTTATAGTGTTTTGCATAAACCATCGAAATTAATTAAACGCTGATAAAATCTGAAATATATTTGTTATATCTAAGGCAATTAGTGTCTTCGTCATCATTATATTTTTCTTTTATATACTCACTAAATAGTTATCACCGTGGAAGATATTAACGTCGTAAAGACAGCTATTCAGCACTATAATTATCCTGTCAATGGTAGAATGAAGTAAAGGAAAAAATAAACTTTATTTTGTCAATAATTTATCGTTTGAAATCAAACACATATATATTCCAGTGAAATATTCTTGAACTTGGAAATCTTCAGGTATAAGTATATATACATAGTGTTATATTGTTACAGTATACGTCTTCTTAACAGTCAAAATACAAATAAATGGACTGTATGGATAATCTGTTTTTATACTGGGACATGGCTGATGCTTTATTTCAGTCTCATTCTTTCATATAAAAATATATCCACTCACCCTGATGAAGATAGGAAGCCATGTTGATGTAAAGGTAGAGTTTTTGCAACTACCCTGAGTTGTTTGATTGGAGCAATGCTTGAAGCGTTCGGGTTTGCTCGGAAATGCTCGGTGATTCTCGGTTTACCCTTTCTCCGAACCCCTAAGCAGCCATTCAATTGACGAGGGAATTGCCATTTTGATAACAATAGAATAATAAAGGAAAATATTCACAGGTTGACATACAATCGGACTTTGATGTGTATAATACTGACATTTCCAAAGCATATGGCGTAAGGCAGGATAGAGTTCCTCCAAATTGCAACATTGAGGACATCATTGAGGCTGCGAGAAATTGTATTGACCAAGGAAAACCGGAAAATGTGAATTATTTGTAAGTGGCTTCCTTCAACTACAAGTGAACGACGAACTCTGATCTCTTCTGACACAGGAATGAACCATAAAACAATGGAACCGAGAATCATATGCTATAATGTAAATGGACCCTTGGCTCCATACATGAAATTAATAGGAAGTTTCAAAATCTAATGAGAATCTCATTACTATTAACTGTCACACCAGTAATAATCTATATTCATATCATATGAAATTTATGCCAGTCCTTTTAAATCATTTACTAAGTGGTAACACTTCAGAAAACACTTCCAAGTCAATGAGTGTAGATTTCCTTTCTAGAAAGCCTCTAGTCACATCGGAACACAATATCTAGTGGTTCTCTTGATGTATTACCGAAATACACTTTTAATATAACTTACAAACAAGTACAGAACCTACTACCACTCGAAGATCCTTTTCGAAGATTGCTAAAAATGACAAATGGTAAAAGATATTATCTAACATAGAAAATCTGCCATTAAATCAGTTATATACAATGTAATTTCTAAGTCTCCTTTTAGAAATGATCTGTAGGGTTTTAAAGATATTTCGTTAAATATTTTCAATAATAGTATAAGTATAGCCCATTAGAAATATTAAAAAGACGTTGTCCATTTTATCTACCCTTTTATCTTATGGTCGCTACAGCTTTCCTGAAGTCCCAACCATTCTTCTATTTGTTTTCTTCTCGTGAATTGATTAGGTCTTATAGAGGCAAATGTAGTTTATTTTTACCCGGAAGTGCTTCTAATGATATTTTATCTTCTCGAAACAGAGATTTAATAGTGTGTAATGATCTAATACTTCTTAGATTTTAGAAGGAAGCATACGTGTGAATGAGGGCATTATTCAGCCAAAAGATTGCAATCTCCTTCTGTGTCCACCGCACAGCCGTCTGGCGAACTCTCCCATGCTTTTAAGAAACAGGCCCAACACTTCAGAAGACTAGGTCATGGGCAAGCGAGGCCTACAAGCCAAACGGAGGACTGGTTTTTTTTTTTTTTACTTTCAGGCCGTGCTCACAGAAATGGACATTGTAGTGGTTAAGCTGAATTCCAAAATCTGAAGATTTACTGTGTCAGTTGGGAAATAATAATATTAGAAACCCGTCTATCCGCATCATCTTCACGGCCGAGCTACATGAAGTTAACGACTTCCTTGTGACTCGTCGTTTTGAGTTATAAGACTGGAAGCACGTTGTGCTTATTATTTTCCAAATGGGTTTAGAAATGGTCGTTGAACAACAAGTATAATTGCAATATTCAAAAAAGAGTTTCTTTTAACGCAGAAATGGTTGTAGGTGTAATTTCAGAAGATAACCCTGAATTGAATAGAAGACACCCATATGACGAATTTATTTGGTCCACAGATTATATCAGAAAATAATCCAGGTTAGGAATATCTTAATGGCCATATTACCAGGATAGGATAGTGGTAGGTCCTTAAATGTTTAAAGGTACTTGAAGAACAATTTAGAAAAGCACTTAATACCATTTTTCAAGTATGGAAAAAGCTCCTTCCCCATGCACAACAAGCAAAGCTCAATAGTGCATAAACGTCTTCAATATGATTGATTCAAATGCCCAAAAATATCCTATAATCAAATTTGGGAATGAGGCAAAAATTGATTTGGAGGAAAGTTCAATTCTTCACAAGGTTTTTATTTCAACGCTAAGCGCTTTAAAAGACTATTATCTCCATCTTCGGAGCTACTTGCATGAGCTCATTGGGAAAAACAAAAAGTGACTCAATTCCAACAACACTACTGTGGAAAATGGACTCTAATAAACTTACAAATAGACATTCATTTGTAAACGAAAACAACTTTATATATCACCAAATCTCCCTAGAGGCAATCAGATACTAAACTTGCACTCAGGACTAGAAGAAATGGGAGAGGGGGGGGTTAAAGAAGTGGTGCAAATATATACATGCAAATATCTCAATTGTTATGAGTTGGATGAAGAAATGTAATGTAAAAATTCTGTTGATAAAGTAATGCATTATTACCAATGTTTTTCTGAACATTTCTCCGTTACTCAAATATAAAAAGATTTATTTCTAGTTTAGGGTTTTCAGCCCCCACTTCTGACATACGATTATTATTTCACCCTTTTCCATCTCTGATCACTTCATTTCCAGATCCTAAATATCAAGTCTTCAATAGGGTTCAAACTAAAGGAGAATGTAATATAATAGGACATAAGATATTCTACATTTTTAACAGATTTCCCTTCAGGGAAATGTAGCAAACCCCCACTCCTACTCGTGTAATATTAATAATAAGATGCTATTTCATGAACCCCTTCATTCCAATGTTAAATACCAAATATATTGTTTTCATTGAACTTTTACTTTGTGAGATATATGCAAATACGTTCTGTTGACCCCCCCCCAAAGTCTTAAGTTCTTGGATAACTAAAATTTGAGTGATTGAAACAAACATTATTCTGATTCATTGTAAATTATAGTACTAGATATAGTAATTACTTTTCAATAAAATTGATACATATGTTATTCATTAATTGTTTTTTTTTCCGGTTTAAAATATTTTTATCTGTCTCACTGATAGTAGAGGAATGTTGGGTATCGGCTATTGAAATTCTGAATTCTTCAAAAAGAGCAGTTTTATTAAATATGCTGACAGTTTCGGACACTATCGGTTCCCTTCTTCAGAGCAATTGTAGTAGAGGAGGAGCAGGGAGCCAAAAAACCACTGGGCTCAGTGAAAACTATATCTTAAATCTTTTACAATAAATCTTTTTATCTTTTACATTTTGAATTGTATTTATAAAGTATGAAAATAATGTATTATTTGTTATTTGCGTGTTTTATTGTATTGTGCTTGTTGGATTGTATTTATTTGGGTACCATAATTTATTTCCAGAATCCGCCATTACTTGTACTAAGTACTTTATTCCTGAGCCACCTTTTTTAATACTCATTGTTATTTATTAATGTCCACTTTATATTAATATGTTTTGTCGGGATGAGTTATTTAGTGTGGGGTTAAAGATTTTATTAAATGTTTTATTGAATAAATGCCGTTTGCTCAAGCGGAAACCAAAATCAATGCTCAGGCTTACCAAGGGCATTAAAATCAGCGTCATAATGACTTTCATGACTACTTAAAAAGGTGTTTTTATGAAATAAAATATACTTTATATAATATAATATATATAAAATTTGTGCACGGATGTTTCATTAATGCTACATTGTGTTTCATGATACAGTATTGTTTTTCAACCGCCAATTGTACTCAACCCATTTTAATAACTGAAACACGAAATCAAAATAGACTGAGTAAGATAGTTCTGAAAAAAATAACTGAGTTCCTCTGGAGTAAATTTTAGTTATTCAAAATATTTTCTCTACCTGTAACAAAAGGTTTTACTTTTATAACAGAAAATGTGATATAGCAATTTCCAGTGTTGAGTCACGAGCTAATTTTTCGCATAACATGCTTTAATTTGTATTGGATGTAACGCGGACTTTGTAAGGTGTTTAAGAACTTTATCATTTCTGTATACCATTATAATTTTCAAAAATGAATTTAAATTATAATATTCCTCAAACATTCCTGAACATCACTCGTAATAAAATGTCTCTGTTATTTACATCATAGGGAAAACACTATGTATCAAAAGATATGTAAAATTAAAAGTTTGAAAGATAAAAGCCTTAAAGTCATTCAGTCTCCTAAAATGGCGTTTTGTTACGCAGTTCAATAAAAGTAAATATTTCTAAGTTTCCTTCACTGGAACATACATGTCAAGTCAACCCTACTCATGTTTATATCACATAAAACTTTATCAGGGGGTTCTAAGTTCTTAACATCGTTGTTTAATGTTATATTTTCTCACCATTTTATTACCCTAACACCTTATTTGGTTTTCCTCTTTCAAATACTTTTATTACTTTACTCTATAGATATTTTGGTCATATTAATTCAATTTACGTGGGCGTTTTCACACCATTTTTAAACTGTGGGAAGTTCTATATTGAATAATTCTTAGTTCCAGTTGAAATAATAGTGTTTTAAAGACTCCAGATACCCTATTAAAAAAAATCAAAAGAGTCTAATTTGATTAATGTCTCAGAGCTCAGGAAATCAGAAAAAGAATGTTTGAAAATTGACCTATTAGTCCACAGACACATAAGCTCTGGGAAAGAAGAGCTGAGATATTTTGCGAGTTTGGCGCTTTATTCATTTGCTATAATTATTTGAAAAAATACATTCACTATTCAACGTTACGTGTCTCATATCATTTTTTTTTTCATTTTTCTAGTATTTTCTTAGCAAATACTCCAGAAGCTATTGTGCGGGCCATCATGAATCCTTGAAGGGTTGAAAGTTTCTATTGGTAATTTCCTTCTGATTGTAAAGTACTTTTCTTTAAGGTAAACGTAGTTGTATATTTTAATGATCGTTGTACCATATAATATTTTTTATTGCAGTAATTTAACTATGTACACATTAACAACTTCAGCCGCCTTCAATACTAATAGATTTTTTTTTTTATTTTCATATTCGTAAGTCATATATTACTATATATATATATATATATATATATATATATATATATATATATATTTATGTGTGTGTGTGTGAGTGTGTGTGTGTGTGTGTAAACGTTTGTCGAGTGAGGCTTAAAAGAACTGGAGAAGAAAGTACAGAAAGCCGCTTCATAAAAATTCACATAGTTAATAAAAAAAACATTAAGTTCGCCAGCACTCGTAATACTGCAAATGAAATATATAGTACTGGATTCTGTAAATTGTAACTCACCACAATAGTTTTAGAACTTATGATAATATTGTTGAGATCAACAACCATGTAGAGAATAGAATATATATATATATATATATATATATATAAAATTGTAACCTCTGTCTGTACATTGATTGTTTTCGCTAAATTTCACGATAACTTTTCGTTTCACATGTCATAGACACCATAACTGCATTTTGTTTCTTTGGTGTCTGTTTGTTTGTTTGTTTATTTGTTTGTTTGTTTGTTACCTTTTCACGCATAAACATCTGAACCGAATTTTATGAAACTTGGTACGTATATTACTACTAGCCCAACTTAGACTTTAGGCTATATAAATATTCTCTAAGACAAACAGGAGTGGGGGTTATAAGGGAGGCCTGAAATTAAAAATAGCGATATTTCGTTTCCTATTGCTTTTTCAGCAAATATGCCCATAACAAAAGTTGTTTATTTTGTAATTTAGAGTAACTTTTATTATATGCACTTTTGCCGTATACGGAAGTATAAATGAGTTATACGCTAACAACTATAGTGGGAGTCCACAATTTTATTTGGCACAAAAGACTCAACCGAACTAAACCAAACTCGGTATGTGAATTTGCACTAACGCCTTCCTTATAATAAGCCATACTAACATTTCTAGGGACGGGCAGGAGTGGGGGTTATAAGGGAGGCCTGAAATTAGAAGTAGTGATATTTCATTTCCTATTCCATTTTCGGCAAATATGCACATAACAAAAGATGTTTATTTTGTTATTTAAAGAAACTTTTTTTATATACACTATCGGCGTATACTGAAGTATAAAGGCGTTATACGCTAAAATTTATAGCGGGAGTCAACAATTTTATTTGGCACAAAAGACTCAACCGAACTAAATAAAACACTCGGTATTTGTATTAGCACTAACGCCTTCCTTATAATAAGCCATACTAACATTTCAAGGGACGGGCAGGAGTGGGTGTTATAAGGGAGGCCTGAAATTCAAAATAGTGATATTTCGTTTTCTATTGGGGTTTCGGCAATTATGCACATAACAAAAGTTGTTTATTTTGTTATTTGGAGTAACTTTTGTTATATACACTTTCGTTGTATACCTAAGTATAAATGAGTTATACGTTAAAAACTCCTAATTCAAATCTATGCATAATGCACAGGAAACGGGAAATATGACAATACGGAGGACAGTGAAGTCTTACATAAAAAAATAATTGTATTATTAACAAATCCACAGAAACGACGGGTATTTACTCTAAACACTGGGACGGGTAAATGTCAAAACATTGTGCAAAGTAAAGCCTTGCCAAAAAAATACTGTCACCATTCAGCCTCAAATGAATTCCCGAGCGAAGCCGGGTATCTGAGCTAGTATATATATATATATATATATATATATATATTCTTCTTATTCTAGATCCAATATTTTTATATGTTCTTCATAGCTTCATGGCAAGGGTCACCAATAAAAATCATTTTATCCGCGCAAACTTTATTCATACTGCACTACATGTTTAGTGCCTTACATACCACCTCATCAGGGGCCAACCCATTTACAAAAAATAATAACATTAATTTGACAAAACCCAATGATAATTCTTCGCTGCTACATGGAATATTTATTTAACTTAATTACAGATTGCTACTTACATTTCTTAAGTGCTCGTTCCCTCTCACGTTCGTTGCAACTGTCCCTTCCTCACTGGGAGGTCGTTGATAATGATTCTCGAAGTAGATAGAATAGAATAGAAATAGGGAAAAAACAGTAAACTAAAAAAAAGAAATTAATTTCCTCAATCACATATTCCGTAAAATTTTAACTTATAATAATCGATTTTAAATTATTACGTGAAATAATCGAGTTCAATGTTGTCTTGTAAATAATCGATCTGTAATAAACTGACTTATACTACTTCGGGAATCTCAGTCTCAACGACCTCTCCAGTGGGGAAAAGACAGCCTCAACGAACATAAGCCACGAAATTTGTAGGGCAGTATGTATAAAGTTTGCGCAGAAAAAAATGTTTTTTATTGTTAACCCTTGCCATGAAACTGTTGAGCAATATATATATATATATATATATATACGTATATCAAATTGTATTATAGTTTGTTTTTAATTATTTGATAAAAAAAAAAAAAAAAAAAAAAAAAGAATTGTTGCTTGTGTTAAAGAAATAAAAATTGGAATTTACTCAGAATTTTCTGTAGAAGAGAGTTTAGAACTTAAAAAAAAAGTCCGTCACGCAGGGGCTGCGTAAACTAAGCAGATTTCCCACGTGAAGTTATACAATAGAGAAATCTCCATACGAGAGCCGAACAGTTACGGCAAAGGGCCGAACTAGCTTTTGGCGGGAAATTCAAAAATCCGTTATCGGCCCAAATTTAATAAATATGCAAATATCTCGGTTAATATTCAAGATAGGGAATAAATGTATATAACAATATTTATAGTAAATTTAATTTGCAATAAGATTGACTCCGTACAATTTTTCTATCCGACGTATAGTAACGGAGATATTTCGAATTTTCGAAAATCCTCCCCTCTAAACCCCCCCCCCACTGGTCCGATTTCAGCCGTTAACGAACTTGATCTTTCTTTTTACATAAAACGACTAAATATGGAGTTTGGTAACGATCAAACAAAAATTGCGACCGCTAGAGCGGTAACAGACAAATATATATATATATATATATATATATATATATATACAGTTTTGAACGGACCTCATTTTCGTCATCTACTAGGTAGGATCGATGGACATTTGAAGAAAAAATTCGAAAATTCCGTCATGAGTACAACCTCAATAGCTGATTTCCCTTAAGGGAAATCTGCTAAAAGGAAGTATGGTTAACTAGGAAATCTATATTTATTTGTGCAACGGAGGGCTTGCTAAACGAAGTAAGCAGATGCCTTCCTTATTTCATATCCTTAAATAGTGCGTGACATTTAAAATTATTCCCTGTATTGAAAGTTGAGTAAGATTAAATCGTACACTGATATTCATCGTCTTATCAGTTATCTTACCTACGTCTGTCCGGTTATACTCCCAGTTCCGTCAGGGCAGTCACTGGACTTGTCAAATCTCATAAATGTCTGTCTATGTACATGTTTTTACGATATCGCATATTGTAATTTGAAGAGAATACTAAAATTTAAAGAACTGACTTGTGGCCAATAAAGAACGACATAGAGGGAAAATCAACTGCTTCCTTCTTTAGTACCCAATAACACTTGTATTTGCACTGTTAACTTAAGTTCATGCACTACAAGGCTTGTAAGAGGATCTGGAAATGAGGTAAGCGTCTGACCTCATAGCCAACTGAAGAAATTGGACGTGAACTAGGCGACCTAAACGAAAATATTACGAAACCGACAAACAATAAAAAGGTCGTCACGCACGCACTACGTATACTAAGCAGATTTCGCACGTGCCGATCTCATCTCAAATTTTGTCCATTTTTACGTAACAACAACTGCAGTGCTGAACTGAAAATAAAACCATTTAATTACTGATCGTAGAGCATGCCATGGCTTGCAAACTCCATACGACATAGCTGAACCATTATGTCTAAAAAATATAAACTTACACCAGGAAATCCATTAAATGCGTATCTCAGTAATAATAAAAAAAAGGAAAATAAATCAATGTATTAGTTACCATTTTATAGGCTTATGCAAGAGAGCGGATTTATTATGTGCATTATTAATCCACGTCAGCAAAACGTATCATTAATTTTTCACTACCACTCTGCAATTAAGATAATTGTTGTAGATGCGAAGCATTTTTTATTTAAAATTTATACGTGATTGAGTAACACAGCTGGATAGACAGACAAAAATTTCAGTTTTTTTGATATTGTTCTTAAAATGACCTAATTTTCGAAGAAAGATTTAATTCCACCGAATTTAAATGACATTTCAGGCAGAACTAACAGCTCTATTATTAGACATATATGACTCCCCTTTCAAGCTCACCTAGAATTCTAATGGCCTTTTTTTTTTAAATTACTTCGTTGATTTTTCTAATACACCTTCAGTGTTTCAGAAAAGTCGCAGTGGTATATTTCTAATATGAGCTCCGTTTCCTTTTTTGTAGGTTAGGAAATAAGGTGTTCCATCAAACGGTTGATTTTATTTCGCTATAATTGTTTTTACTCATGGTGAATGCTCCTAACTAATTATATTTTTTGTCGCGCAAGGAGTTTACTTGTATTCCATAATTTTTACCATTTTTACATAAAACGTTTAGATATGGAGCTTGGTAATGATCAAACCAAAATTTGGAAAGCTAGAGTGTTAACAGACATATATATATATTTGTCTGTTAACGCTCTAGAAGTCACAATTTTCGTCTGATGGTTACCAAACTCTATATTTAAACGTTTTATGTAAAATAGAAGATCTAGTTCGTTAACGGCTAAAATCGGACCTGTGTGGGGGGGGGGGGGGGTATAGGGGGAATTTTGAAATATCTCCGTTATTATGCAAAGGATCAAAAGTTACATAGGATCAATTTCATTGCAAATGCAAAGTTCTATAAAAACGTTATGTACGTTCTTTCATTATCTTGATTATTAACCAAGATATATGCATATTTTAGTTTTCGGCCATCAGTAAACCGCCACTCCTACTCAATTCATATTAGCAATAAGCTTTTATATTATGAAACACATTATTTGAAGCCTAAATGCCAAATATTTTTCTCATTGATCCATTACGATTTGAGATAAATGCAAATACGCAAGTGGGAATTCCGCTTAGATAACGCAGCCCCTGCGTGATGGAGTCCTAATTTTTATCACATGACGAACACATTATAACATTGTTCAAATCTTTAACGACTAACAAAAAGTCATTAATTATGAACTTAACACCACAATGATTGTCTATGACTAAAGATGTCAAGGAAAATTAGCTAGTTTTTTTTTTTAAAAAACAGTCCATGAAATGTACGCCATTCTGTTTGCAAGACTGAAAACTCTTTGCCATTTACAAAATTATGCGTTATTATTGACGAAGGTAAAATCAAGGCTAACTGGTTACGCACGCCTATGCCTACTCACACTATGGCATTCCCTCCTTGATAAATTATTAATCATTTTCAGATATTCCCGGATGATGGAACATTGAACGACCTATTTCTTTGAAATAAGACCATGCACTCAAGAAAGCCTCTTAAATTTGCTATTGAATAAGAGTAAGAGCTCAGTACATCAGAAAATAAAAGTACTTATAAAAATAGTATGCATGAAACCAAAGTATTAGAAATTATTTACAATATAAAAAGTTCCCCACGAAGGGAACACATATCCCACGAGCGTCACGTATTTGCATTTATCTCAAATAGTAAAAGTGCCATACTTGGTATTAATTAGGCTTCAAATAAAGTGTTTCATAATATAAAAGCATATTTTTAATATGACATGAGTAGGAATGGGGGTTTACTGATGGTCGGAAACTAAAAAATGCAAATATCTCGGTTAATAATCAAGATAGTGAAAAAACAAACCACAACACAACATAACATTTACAATAAGATTGGTCCTATACAATTTTACGATCAGATGCATAATAACGGAGATATTTCGAAGTTTCAAAATTCCCCCTCTAAACCCCCTCCTACATTACATAATTTTGATCGGACCTCATTTTCATTATTTCCTGCGCTTTATTGTTAATATGACGAGGGGTTTACTGATGGCCGAAAAAATGCAAATATCTCGGACAATAATGAAAATAGTGGAAAAACGTAAATAACAAAATTTATAGAACATTACATTAGAGATTGGTTCAATACGATTTTTCGATCCGGCGTATAATAACAGAGATATTAAGAACTTTCAAAATTCTCCCCTCTAAACCCCACCTCCCCCACTGGTCGGATTTTGGTCATTAACGAACTTGATCTTTAGTTTTCAATAGTGTTTAATCCCAACATCTGGGAAATCTCCTTAGTTACGCAGCACCTGACTTATGGACTATATTTTACTTTAGCATTGTAAAAAGTCCGTCACGCAGGGGCTGCGCAAACTAAGCAGATTTCCAACGTGAAGTTTTACAATAGAGAAATTTCACGAGAGCCGAGAGTGAAGGAAACGACCAAACTAGGTTTTGGTGGGGAAGCCCAGTTAGCCGCCCAGTTTTAATAAAAATGCAAATATCTCGGTTAATATTCAAGATAGAGAATAAAATAATAGACCAATATTTATAGTAAATTTAATTTGCAATAAGATTGATTCTGTACTATTTTTCGATCCGACGTACAGTAACGGAGATATTTCGAATTTTCGAAAATCCTCCTCTCTAAACCCCCCCCCTCCCACTGGTCCGATTTCAGCCGTTAACGAACTTGATCTTTCTTTTTACATAAAACGACTAAATATCGAGTTTGGTAACGATCAAACAAAAATTGCGACCGCTAGAGCGGTAACAGACAAATATATATATTGTAACGGCCGAGCCTTAGAGCCACCCGCTGTCTCTATATCTATGAGATCAGAGTGAGTAGTACTAGGCTTTAAACGAGGTAGCAGCACCTGTCAAGGGACGGACAGGAGCCCTGTGAGTCCAAGGGTCAATCTCGGAGGACAAGAATCAGCAGTCGACTCCCAAGATGCAACGAGAGAGTAAGTGTTTCTTTAATTATCTAGTCTAAATGTGCTATATCTCTGATTAAATAGATAAATTAGCTCTTATGGCAGAGATGGTGGAAACGAAAATGCTTGCCGTGCAATATATGACCCTGAGAAGTAGCCGGTAAATAGATTAAATTTAAATAATAATAATTATAATTAACCTTTCATTATAATATATATATATATATATATATATATATATATATATATATATATATATATATATATATACAGTTTTGAACGGACCTCATTTTCGTCATCTACTAGGTAGGATTGATGGACATTTGAAGAAAAATTTCGAAAATTCCGTCATGAGTACAATCTCAATAGCTGATTTCCCTTAAGGGAAATCTGCTAAAATGAAGATTGTTTATAGGACTTTTGTCATTTGATAATTGGGTCCATTAACTGGTACACACTTTCAGAGGACATTTCTGTTATGTAACGTAAATGAAGGGGTAATTAAGATAAATTAATTCAAGCTTCTTAATTATTTTTAATTCAAACCGTCAACTTTCGGGACATAGGTAATCTATCTAAATTTAACTCTAATGTTTGTATGAAATTCTATTTAAATTCCAAAGTGAAATGTTTTTCACGTTTCAGGACTAAGAATGATGGCATACAAATTAAAATTTCTGATTGTCTAAATTTCAGCCCATTAATCACTCAATTAAAATACATTGAGGAATTTCAACGGACTTTTATATTTACGAACCAGCTATCTTGTGTTAGAACATAGGCTATATGAGAATTGCATTTTTCTACTAGGAATGGGGGTTAAATTGGAAGTCAAAACATATTTTTGCCATTTTCTCTGGTTAAATAAACGATAATAAAAAAGCATGAAAATAATAAATTAGGTTCAGAATTTATTATTATTATTAGCCTACTGGCCTAATACTGATTTTCAAAATGTAGACTTTGGATTTCGAGTCGGCAAGTAAGTTTTTGTTCCAAGAAACTGCTTCAATATAACTGAGAATTAATCCCTGTTCGAATTAGAGGAATCTATATTGTCTACTTGAGATATTTTATTAGCAGAATTCCCTTGAGGGAAATCAGCTATTGAGGTCGTACTCATTACTTGATTTTCTAAATGTTTCTTCAAATGTCCATCCATCCTACCAAGGAGATGACGAAAATGAGAACCGTTCAAAACTGTATATGTATATATATATATATATATATATATATATATATATATATATATATATATATATATATATTTATTTCTCATGAGTTGGTTTTTACCCTGAGAAAGGCCTCATTCCTCCACAGTTGTTTATTCATTGCCACAGAGCGCTTTCAGAGCATAAGCTCAATCATCAGTCGTCTGCTCTTCAAAAGAACGTCACTGGAACCAAGGATTCACTGTTCCCTGGTTGCTATAATAGACATCATTTTTTTCAGATGAGAAGTGTGAAATTTCAGCATGTGAGAAATTTGCTTAGTTCACGAAGCCCTTCCGTGACGGACTTGTATACGTATTTGAAGTAGTCGTTACTACTTTTATATATTTCCAGTAAAAGTAGTTGTAATTTTTTTTCACAAGAAGAATCAAAAACAGCCTCAATAGTTGATTTCCCTTCAAGAAAATCTACTAGAAAAAAAAGTGGATATTATATATCTTATCAAAATAGATTTGATACTTTTTTGAAAACATCATCTTATTATAAAGATAGTGAAATTCTCGCTATATCTCTAATTCGTCATAATTTTGAACCTGTTATTTTCTGGCGAAACGACATATTCCTACCTTATATGGAAGAGGAGACATTCTAATACGCAACGAAGTCAGAAAGCCGAGAGTGAGAAGTAGAAATTCAAGCCATTTGCCGAACACTGGTAGTGAATCAACTTTTTTGTTATTTCGAAAATTGCTGTAACTGTTCTTAATTATGTATAAACATAAAATAAACCGCGAGCTAATATATAATAGTGAATTATTACCTTAATTTGTAACTTTCGAAATAATCAATATTTTATGTGTCCGCAATGCAAAAATGTTTCCTGTTGATGGCCGTATATATCACATTCATAGAGTCACGTCGTGGTGGAAAGGCAAATGGCAAGAATGTGAATAAATTATTCAGTAGTTCTTTATTTGAAGTCATTTTTTTAAATAGTGATTGCCACGATCATGAGATAATATTCATGAAATATCTTAAGTCAAGTACAATATTTTCCATATTCTTGCAATTCATTAAATATTCCATTTCACTTTTTTCTATATTTTTTTAACCATTAACTTCTACTTCAAGTCAGTTCAAAAGAACATTATTCAACTTATGTACAAATTACTTTGTTGTACTAAAACCGATATTCTGAACAATTTTTACATTGACATGACAGAATACGATTAGAGTGGATTTCTCTACACATACTTCACATCAAGGATGAAAGGAAATATTTGGATGCAAAAAGTATTAATACAATAATTTCTATTTATGAAAAACTATGGTAAATTCAATGGCAAATCTTCAGTGTTATTATATTGGCGCATTTATTCAAAAGGTTGTTATTCATTACTTCGTGCCTAAACTTGCCAAAAATCTAAAAATTTGTTTCTCGTAAGCCTTTATACCTTCTTTAATTGTACGTACAACCTGACTGTACAGTTCTTTCTGTATCTGGACCTATGCCAGCGTGTTTAGGCCATTAGCCAAAGTTAGCAGCAAGGAATCCCCAAACGCAGGCCACGAATCTCACATCTGCCTTCGCCTGCCAATCTCACATATTACCAAATTTCCTTGAAGGAAAATCAGCTCATGAGAGTGTAGAATGGCTGAATTTTTTGGACAAACTGGCGAAAAGCAAATTTCAAATATGTATGTATAGTCTATCTACGCTCTTCCAAGCCAATTATTTTAATTGATCATAACCAAACTCGTTTTATGTAAAAGTACAACCAGGACTGTAAAGAGTTAAAATCAGATCAGAAACTGGAGGTTTAGAGAAGGAGTAAAATGGAAGTTATATCTCCTTTATAACCGTCTTATCGAAAAATGTCATTCTCTTCATGCATACTGAAATTTTTATTCTATACATTTTTCTGTTATTCACATGTTATGTTAAATATTTATTTTGTGTGTACGTATGTGTGTTTGGCTTACAGTGAACCTTTAGTCCTACTAATTGCCTTTAATTATTACCAGAGTTCCCTTAAGTTATTCCTACAAGAATTTCCTTAAGTTATTATATCCCAAACACCCTATGCTCAGCTAATGTTTCTATTCATGCTTAAAGGGTTCATAGAAACGGAGAAATAGGGGCTCGGGTTGGCCGTGCGGGTTAGGGCGTTGGTCCTAATCTCCCATGACAGTGGCGGGTTCGAATCCCGCCCTGGGCAGTAGAAATTTATTTAATGACGGGCTCATTAAATAAACTCCTTATTCCCACCCTGGCTAGAAAAGGATGGTAACCTGTAGATAACCCGTCCCGATTAGCCTAGAAGCATAAAGTGGACGTAAAATAAAATAAAAATTAAGGGAGAAATAGAGAATAGAGTGTGCAGATGGCGTCATCGATGGGAATATGACATTTTGAGGCACCATCCATGTTTTATTACTGCAAATGGTGAGTAAGCTTACTTTATGGAGTCACTGCGCCACGAACTTTGTTTTCGCCTCTAGGCATTTGTCAAGGTACCATGCCCCGTTCTTTCAACGGGGCCCAGCCGCTGCAGTCAACATAGAAAATATAAGATCAACCATAAAAAAATGTTTATTTACTTTTACTAAAAATGGCTACTTTTCTTTCAAAGGTAATACCCTAAGTTTCATTGTCATATGTGACTTCACTTCTGATGATTGTTTTATTTATTTGTAGCTTTTTGTTGTTATCGTCCTGAGAAAATTTTGAAAGCAATTGGCTTTCTCGAAGGCATAGAGCTATCTAGTTCCTGCAGTCAATACTGCTTCTATATCCTCTTCCACTCTTTTCCTCCTCATACTGAACTCGCCCCGAGACTTCAGCTTGGAAATGTGTGCTCTTCCCAAATATGTCGTCATTTGAGCCAAAATATTTCAAAGCCCACACTATTTTCTTATTTTGGAAATTAACGCGTCCATTAATATCATCCAAACTCTGGCAGATGATCTGATTTCTCCTTACACATCTGGGCCTTATGGTCAGGATCTTCAAATGGCAAGTAGTCCTCGCCACTGGCAGACCTCCCCAATGAAGTCGGGCCATGGCCGAACCAGAAGCAAGGACAACCAAACACAGTAAATCTCAGCCTTCATCTTCACACGCTCTGTCGAAATTCTTCAAAGAAAAAATAAACCGCCACAATGTGGGCCAGACCTATATATCAATAGTAATAGTCTATAGCCCTAGATGCCTCTGGGTTCTTCTCTAATGTGTAGAAGCTGTACCGCCCTACAATATCTCTGGGGGAAAAGGCCTACCTTAATGGTCACTATTAATAAATAGAACTCTTAGAGTTAGAGGCATCCTCAGAAATCATACGATTAGAGCTCACATTCTCCTATTAGAACACATAAAACTACAATTTCAGCTAGTTTGAATGAACCTTCAGAGAAATAGCAAGACTGTGAGGGACTCCTTCATAAGAATGGGGGTACGAATATCACAACACACTGATGTCATTTCGAAAAGTTTTGCAGTATTAAATTATAAGCTTATAATATTAAATTTTATTAAAAAAAAAAATAAAAATAAAATAACAGTGGCTGTTTATTCACCTGGTTCACCAATTAAAATATGAATCCATTTTTTCTCCTGAGTCTCCAGAAAATCGCGTGGCCAGATTTCTAATGTTCTACTAAGACCTTCTAGCTGTATATCCTCCTATTACAGCAAAGTGGAAATACATTTGCACATTTCATGTATTTAAGTAATTGTTTATGTACACATTTAACAACAAATTAATCTAAGTAATTTCTTCACAATTATATAACTATATAAGGATAATTAAACTAGAATATTTATATAACTATATAAGAATAATTCTTTATGTATTTCTTCATAAATATATAAGAATAAGTCTTTACATATTTTCTCAATACTTATATAAGAATAATACTTAACATAATTTCATCATTATTACATGTTATTATTGATAATATAAATCCTGTTATAAAACAGGTTTTGCACAGATTAAGAAAATGTCCAAGACGTAGGCGCTGCGTAAACAAAGCAGATTTCCCACACACTGGAATGGGAAGCTGATAGCATCACAAATTCAATTTTCTATTTCTCAACGAATAAGAAACTTTTGTAGCCCAAACTTCAAATTGAAGTTGGGCATGAGATGACTAATAATGTAATGAGGAGTCTGGGTTAGCTGAAAATAACTCGCTAGGTACAAGATACATGTAAGAGATGAATGTCTAGGTAGAGGTTACCCAACGGTCAATAGAGTGAGCACAGTTGAAAAGATCCAAATATTTTTTTCGAATAGAACCAGCCTCCTGAACACCCCCCCCCCATTCCAAAAATTCCAAACCCTGTAACATTATAATCTTGTAATAAAATTTACATCCTTCAGCATAGCTTTTTACATTTGAGCCACCTGTCATTCATATAAAACCAACAATTTAATTAAAAGTCGTAAAATGCTGATTATAGAGACTCGAATTAAGTTGTCAAACAAGCTACCTGCCAGTTAGTGGAATGCCAGTAATTATATGCTAATTTCTATTCTGATAAACATTTCAAAGTTGAGTATATTGAAAACGACGAGATAATGAACATGGACGCGATTTTGGTCTTTTGCTTCTTGTTATACTAACGAGGAGAAATGTCTGTCTCTAGCTATATTCGTTTTTGGAATTGAAAAAAAAAAGAAAAATATATTATTTTTTTTCAAACTTCCGTAATCAGGTAAGTCTCTCATTCTTGTTATAATTCATTAACATCCACTTTATGCGACTATGGCTATTTGGGACGGGTTATCTATAGGTTGCCATTATTTTCAAGCTATGGCGGGTCTAAGGACTTTATTTCGTTAGTTCACTAATAAATAAATTTCAATTGCTTACTTGGGTATCGAAAGCACGACCCTCTTCCATTCTTTATTCAACAAACAATTTTAAGCTCGCTATAAGTGGCCATCAAAGTCTATTCATTTTCATTACCATATGCTTTACTTAATATACATACATTCAATACGTTCGTAATATATTTTTGAATAATTTCACTTGTTACTTGAGTTTCAACTATTAACAATAATTTCATTTATATTTTTTTCTTAGCATTACTTGAAACTTATTTTCCATTATTGCTCTGGTGACAAAATTAAAATAACCAAACAAACATTGCAAGTTTGTGAAAAGTTGTAACGCATCTTCGTATGTATAGAATTTTTGTCTACATGGCAGGTCTTATTAAAGAAAACCAAAAATACTTGGCATGTACTATTATGAATTTTTTTTTTTCAACATTTAATGGAAATGTATCCATTTCATTTCAAGACTACAAAATAAATCTCAAGCATCCAACGTGTCATCAGACTGCTGCAGGAAGTTAGGCGCTAACATCGGTCATCGTGGCACTTGTTGTCGTGGACCCTAGACGTCGAATTGTAAAGACACATCTTTCGGAGGGAGAAGTGTGAATTGTTCGAAAACTCTATTAATCTTCTATGTCATATATGCTCTATCTAATATGTCCATAACATACAAACCAAAACGCCAGCTTCCTGTCATTAGCTTAGTACAGTACTGAACCTTCTTCTTTTATGTTATTTCAATGCTCCAACAATTCTTCTGAGGACACTCCCCCTCCACAGAGCAGTTGGACGCTATTTCTGTACTTAATAAGAGTCTCACTTCCAGGTGTAACTGTTGAACAGATGGCCACTTCATAAAATTCCTAGAGATGCTGCTAAAAACATTCTGGTTTGTATAAGTACTTCCAAACCCTCCTCTTCATGTCTATCCCCCCAATGTACTTGAGCTAACTTAGCCTCCATAAACCTTAGTGAAACCCTGGCTTGGTTCAATATTCTCTCCTTCCATTTTGTAGCCATTTATCCATAATTCATGAGTTAGCCAACGAACCTCCTTTCTGGTAACGACATTACATGTGTTCATCAGTAATTCCAAGGATGTTTCGTCAAACCTTGGGGATTGGTTATTTTTGAGACAGAAGATGATATCCTTGATCTCGTCTCTGACATGTGGCTCGGGTACTTTAATATCTTCTTTACTGAATTGGTTCTTCATCCGATGTAGCGTAACCAACCGTTCACGAGTTTATCATATGTTTAATGCACTGGACTCCAAACTTGAATTAATCTCTGTTTAAGGAAGTTTTCTTTAGGCTTTTAATGCCCTTCCAAAAATCCCGGATCTACGAACGAGAAAATATTAGTCCATCGCTCTGGTTTTCTAGCTACTTACATGCTCTGTTTTGCTAAAGAGCCAGCATTTTAGAGCTTCTTCTTGTTTTGGAGTTTGAATGCATATGCAATGTGTGCTTTCTTTAGAGCATTATGGGCGTGTTTCGTTCTCTTTTTGAATCACCTTCTCATGCTCATTTTCAAATCCACCAGTTCCTTTTCATCGCCATCTGCAGATCTACAACCCCACGTTCCATCTCTTATACCCCATATCTCGACATAAACCTATCTATTATACCGAAGACATGCTTGTGTTATTCGATCTCTTCCTTATTTCAACAGCTGACCGTACTAAGCAAAACAAATAAATGGTCGATCATACTCATATTCTGCTTTTCAGTAGCTTCACGACACAAAAATATTAGAGTTACTTTTGAACCCCAACCAAATAGACCACATTTAGTTTGGAGTTTCATCGTATTCCATATCCCTTAGATCGTACAGCAAAATTTACACTGAGTATACAATTCCCATTGACTAACTCATGTTTTGTGTACAGTTGCAGGTCTATAGTACTCTTAGGTCACTACCTAGACATTGAAATCTCCTGATACCAATATGCCTTCGTACTTTCGTATTTCATCGTAAGTCTTGGTCAAAACAAAAATACAAGGAATCTCAGACTGCGCCCCTTGCAACCTTTCAAGGGACATGAACACTAATCAACAGTATATTGTATTTAGTCTGTTTCTACTGAAGAGACTGTGATCATGCTCCAAGTACTTTAGAACTGTAGTTTCAAAGAATATCCTACTTTAAGCTCGTAGATCAACAATTATTTTCCCTCTTCAAATTATCGACCAGGGCAGCATACCCATTTCCTCCCGATAAAATTTTAGCTATTACCGAACTCAATCTATGTTTTACAATGAACAGATAAATAAAGGTTAATGTTCATCCATTATTCCTGACAATATATACCTCCTCCAAAAAAAAAAAGTCCGTCACGAAAGGGCTGCGTTAACTAAGCAGATTTCCCACATATTAAATTTTATCTCAAATAGTAAATGTTCAATGAGAACAATATTTGGTATTTAAGCTTCAAATGAGGTGCTTCATAATATAAAACCTTATTGTTAATATGACATAAGTAGGAGTGAAGGCCGAAAACTGAAAAATATCTCTGTTAATAATTAACATAGTGGAAAAAACGTACATAACATACATTTATAGGACATTACATCTGCAATAAGAATGGTTCTATACAATATTTCGATCCGACAAATCATGACGGAGATATTAAAATTTCTCGTAATTCCCTACGTCTAAACCCCCGTCCCGCTGTTCGGATTTTAGCCGTTGACGAACTTGATCTTTAGTTTTATATAAAACGTTTAAATATCGAGTTTGGTAACTATCAAATAAAAATTGCGACACCTAGGGAGTTAACAAAAATATATTGAACGGTCCTCATTTTGGCCATCTCTTGGGTTGGATCGATGGACATTTGAGCAATTTTTTCAAAAATCGCATCATGAATACGACCTCAATATCGGATTTCCCTTAAGGGAAATCTGCTAATATCATGTTAAGTTGTGAATTAAGTCCCGACAGGTAAATACCAGGTGGCTCCAACAGATAATGTTTTACATATGTGATACAAGCACTAGATTTTACAGTCTTGACTTGTCGGTTCTTGATTCGGGAGTCAGATACATATAAAACTGACTCCATTACCCCTTTTGGAATGTACACGCTTAGGCAAGATCGTAAACGGCCTTAAAGTATAAGCGTGTTGACCGACCTTGCTGGTCTCAGTATCTCGTCCCCCAGATCCTCTCAATTAGCATAATCGCCAAAGGATCTTACTGTCACATCTGGAAATGTATAAGTCATGTTGCAGTTGTGGCTGGATAAACTATGCTGATGCTCCACGTGCCGGAATGTCACTTCATCATATTCAATTCTTTATTTCTCCTTTAGTCAGTACCCTGCATTTATATGAGACTCTAAATTTAAGATGAACATGAGATGATTAATGACATTATTTTTATCGTTATTATTACTGAATCCTGAAAACACAAATTTACAAACTTCTCTGTTATTTGAGGTACATAACAAAGTATTTTAAAAAATTGTAGAGAATTACTTTCACTAAAAGATTGTTCAAATAACATTTTTCCAGTTGACTCAAATTAATAGAAATATTTCGCATTTTTTATTCTATCTCTAAGCCTCCCGTCCCCCTTTCCCACTCTGAAGCATTAACTTTATCTTTAATATTAGATGAAACGTTTAAATAACTAGTTTTGCAACGAACAAACATAATTATATGGATATATATTATCGCTTAGAATGTTAATTTATTACTTTTTTCAATTAATAACGCAACACCTGCATTATTACCCTAGAATTTACTTCTCACAATCAATACGACTTGTATATATTATTTTACACCACCTTGCACCATCAGCAGTCATTTACTCATATGTATTCAGCTATCAGATTTCCACCATATTTATTAAATCTCCGCGTTACCCAGTGTAGACGAGTTGAAATAAAAATGGTTTTCCTTGGGAATATAAAGATTTATGCATGAAACCGTACATGTTGCATATTAATATTCATCAATGGGAGCTCAGATTGGCTATGTGAGTTAAAGGGTTGGCCTTAATCTCACATGGTAAACCTAAATAGAGTGGCGAGTTCGATTCTCTCCTGGGCAATAGGAATTTATTTAGCAACGACCACATTAAATAAAATCCTTCCTCCCACCCAGCTAGAAAAGATTGGTAACCATTAGATAACCCGTCCCGTATATTATCCGTAGTAGCAATAAGTGGACGTTATTAAATAATATTCATCAATTAACTCCAATTCCCTTTATGAGCAGCAAATTTGCAGTCAATATTTTTAGTACCTGAGATATAAGTTTTAAGACGAATTTAAGCTAATGAATTAATATAATTATGGTTTCCAGAGCTTTCTTCAAATGTCCATCGGTCCTACCCCAGGAGATAACGAAAATAAGGTCCGCTCAAAATTAGATATATATTTGTCTCTTACCGCTCTAGTGGTCTCAATTTTGGTATAATCGTTGCCAAACTCGCTTTTTAACTAGGATTTATATCCAAAGAAATATCAAGTTCGTTAACTGCTAAAATCGGACCAGTGGGAGGGGAATTTAGAAAATTCGAAATATCCCTGTAATTATACGTCGCATCGAGAAACATTATAAAATCAATCTTATTGTAAATTATATGGTCTATAAATGTTGTTCTATACATATTTTCTGTATCTTGAATATTAACTGAGATATTTGAATTTTATAGTTTTCCGCTTTTCTCACCTTAGAGCGGTGGGCCTTCGGCATTTGCCGACCTGCCAGCCCGGCGCTAACTCACGGTGGTGTAGATTTATCTACACTAATATGTAGATTTATCTATTGTAAACCTTTGCTTGGGAATCTGCTTTGTTTACAAAGCCCCTGCGTGATGGACTTTTTGGTTTTTGTGAAGTATAAATCCTGATTATTTTTGACCTACCAAAAAATAACAAGGAACCAGATGAAGGCCTTGTGAAATGCATTATAGTTTTCTGAAGAAGATAAACAACCTTCGAGGGACGAAGCGGAAGTCGAAGCCGCCTCCTGCTGTTGTTTCCAAGCCTGGCTGACCCTCACCAGTGACCGCCACGTTGGGGCAGCTTCCATCAGGGCTAGGGAATCAGCATCGAAAGCTTACCTTCGATGTTTTCCATCGAACCTTGCCCATCATTGTCAAAGAGGAATTAATTTGTTCCATAGTCATAAATGTGATAATCATTAGTCCTGTAGTCGGGGGTGAGAGATGGAGAGGTTAAAGGATCTAAATGCAGAAGGCCCCAACAAAATAGGCGTGTTCTAACAAAATTAATTCTATTTATCAATATAAAAATAAACAAATAATATTTGCTGTCTGAATAAAATAATTTTTCTAATGATAAAAATTTCAATGATTCAATGATTGTAGTGCCTTTAGGTAAAATACAACAATAATAGTAGTCAATGATCACTCTTGATGTCTTGGACCTCTTTAGTTCAGCTCTCTTTGCGTTGACTTCTTTGGAATTATCTGGCGGGAGGTAAACTACTGTTCCCTTCAAACCGGTAAAGCTTAAATATACTGCTCAAAAATGAATAGGGATATTGGTTATTTTTTCTTATCCTATTAATTTTAATTAAATCGATCTTAATTAAATTTCTTTTTTATGGGAGAAAAAAGACAATAATTTCTAATAAATAATATTAATGATATTTATAATAAATAAATAAAAAAATATGCTAGGCCCCATACATACCACAAAACAGCCAATATCCCTATTCATTTTTGAGCAGTTTATATTGTCTGTCCCTAGGTACGTAAAATATAGGTCTGTCCTAGCAGAAGCTGTCACATTGAACGTCTCGGAAAATACGAACGGGAGCAGCATAGGATGAGGGGGAGACACGAAACACAGACACTACATTATCTTATTTCAGGCTGTACTGAGGAGCACTATCATTAAACACTGGCTGAAGACGGAACCCTCTATACTATAGGCTGTATATACATATATTCTATACAATTTTCCGAGCCGACGTAAAATAACGAATATTTTTCGAAATTCCTCTCCTCTATAAACTATTCCTCCCCCTAGTCCGATTTTAACCATTAACTTATAAGTACATCAAGTTTCGTAACGATTAAACAAAAATTGCGACCGCTAGAACGCCAATAGATAATTATATATTTAAAATATTTAATTTTGAAAGGACCCCATTTTCGTCATCTACAACATAGGATCGATGGATATTTGATGAAATCTTTCAAAAAATGGGTCATGATTACAACCTCAATTGCTCATTTCCCATAAGAAAAATCTGCTAAAATGCAAAGAGGTACTAACCAAACACCATTTGGACAGCTATCTTACAGAGTTCATGTGGCTACTCCTCCATATCATCCAGTTCTGGGCTATCACTGATTTATAAATTTTAGAAGTGTTATTTTAAATAATAAAGTGATTTTCTTTTTATTATGATTTAATAATCATCTGTAAATAAGTGGCCTCCCGTTAATCTATAAGTACCATTATTTCTTCTGAATGCATCCGAAAATTATTATCATTTAATTCAAAAGATACTAGATATGCTATCTAAAGTATCCAAAATGACATACTTTTATTTTAAACTAAAAGAAAATGAAATAATAAAATTGTCTAAATCTAGTTCCAACAAACACTTTGATGTGACTGTTTAACCCTTTTGAGCAAGACAGCCAAATAGATAAAGAACAATTGTAAATAATTGATGGCAGTTGTAAATCGCCAGCCTGCAGTTCTCCAAACATTTCACTGTTTCAACATCACTTAATCCGAAGCCAGTCACATGATAAAGTAGTATAAATAGCCATAAAAAATGAAGTGAAGCAAAACAGAGCAGCCATTTGAACCAGCATAAATATAGACCAAAAGTTTACCTGAGAAGGATTGTAGGGGATGGACTAACCTCATATAAAAAGATTTAATAGGAAAGATTTTGAAATGAAAAGCCATAGTAAAATAACAAATGATTTTAATCAATACAATTGTTTAACATATTTTGAGTACAATTTATTTAACAAAATAAAAACTGACTAATATAGATCAATTGCACAAAGGTTGTCGAAGTGACAAAAGTAGACAATCCACTCTATATTTAATCACGTTTCTTCGTCAAGTCTTATTAACCAAGGTATATTTAAATATGATATAATTCCTTACTTAGTAAATAAATTAGATTAGTAAAACAGAATGAATTACATATTCATTGCAAGATAAATTCATTTAAATAACAAAAACAAAGTGAATCATTAATATATCTCAGACTTATACCAAAATGAGCAAACCAAAAGTCATAAATGTCTCTAGATTATAAAAAATGTAACATTAAAATATTTAATAAAAGCAAGAAAATTAAATATATAAAATTTAAAACAACATGAAAAATTCAAATAAAAATCACAGGGTTTTTTAATATATTTAATTGCATTAATGGAATGTAGTATTTTTAAATATGAAGAGCAAGATTGAAAGCACTAAGCGATAAGTAGTTGTAAAAACTCGAGAGCACATTCTGATTATATCACATTCTTAATGTTAATTAGGAAGATAATTTTAAAGGTAAGGCACAAAATGGCACTAATAAGTTAATTTCTAAGTAGGAAGATCACAAAAGATTTATTAAAATTTAACTAAGAACAATTAAAAGCGAAAAGAAAAAAAAACTCATATCTTTTAGTTAAATTTAATTAGGAGAATGAGAGTTTAATAGCTAACCAGAGATTTTCTATAATTTGATGTAATTAAAATACAAACTAAAACAAATTAATGTCAACTTAAAATAGCAGTATAACGAATAAAGGAAAAGGAAAGAATAGTTTTATGACAACTAATCTAACAGATTAATCTAATTACTAATGATATGTTAACAGAGCAATGACAAAATAAAAGAAATAAGTAAAAAACAAAATTTTAATTTCAAAAGGGAATAACAAATAGAGGAATGTTGCTACTTTCAACCCCATGACAACGAAAAATTTATTTGCAGATCATTCAATTATAAATTAAGTCTAGTTTTTCTTAATTATCAATACAATTTGCCAATGACATATTTATAGTCAAAATAATTTATAGTTTTCTCATTGAAATCCAAAATGTGAAGAAATTTGAAATAAGTATCTATTATAATGTGAAATAACCGTAAAAATCTATTAGTCAAAAATTGTATACTGGGAGTAAAGTTTTAAGGTAATCCCTACAGTACATGGTTTTCAAGCCATAAGTTAAAAAAATAAAAGTTAAAAGATATTCTAAAAAGTGCTTTCTATGAATTATATATGAATACACAATGAAGTTCATTATGCTCTCAACATTTTTATGATCTTCCTTAATACATGAACACTGGTTGTGATTATATTAATTGAAGTTATACAACAATATACATAGGTATATATTAATATTAGCAACCAACTAACAGTTAATAAAATATTATATATTAAATTGAATGTATAAATAATGAACAACATAACACTTAACAAATAATCACTTCACATGCAATTCTTCTTACCAAAAACATACTTTACTTGAAAGACTATTTCCTAAGTTATCATTGGTTAATTTAGAGAACAATAAAAACAGTTTGGTAACAAGACATAATAACAGTAACTATATTAAAATTAATTAGGAAAACTAAAATTAAACATGTTCAGTCATTTAGAATATAGTTATAACAAAAACAAACTAGCTAATTAAAATGATCTTGCTATTAATAAGTCAAAATGGTATGAAGAAACCCACAATATAAACAAACATTAACTTACAAAAAGTAATACTAAATGGAGTAATTTTTACAATAAGCAACGATAAAAAGTCATGAAAGCAGTGGTCATATTCATTAAGGCTAAGCATATACTCAAATATCAGCATTACAGCTATCAACAGATTGAAACAGAAATTAACAGTCATTTATTTAGTCAATTAAAACAATTATTTGAGGAGGATTTCTTCTTCAATATTTGCAGAGAATTGTTGGATGCTGACAAAATAAAAAAAAATCTGTCACGCAGGGGCTGCATAAATTAAGCAGATTTACCACGTGATAGTATAACACTTGAGATCTCATTTCACCACATATTGTCTATATGGTTAAAATCAACCAATGGGTAGAAGAGGAGGGGGGGACTACTGAAGGCAGAAAACAAGAAACTGAATAACACACTAAATACTTGAGTCACGAAAACAACATTTGTAGAACATAAATAGTTTAACATGATTGGTTCCATAATATTGTATGATAATAACAAAGTATTGTGAAATTTCAAATTGCCTCACCCCATCTTTAAGCCCTCACTATTTCAGGCCCGATTTCCGCCAAGAACAAATATAATCTTCAGTTTTGACTGAAATGTATAAATATTAAGTATGGTATAGATCAAATCAACATTTTTGAGTAAAAAACGAAAAATCTTAATTGATGACGCCACATAATGCATTTTCATGTATCTAACAAATTAAAAGTTCATTTGGTATTTAAGCCCCGAATAAAGGTGTCCAGCATATAACTTCTTATCTTTAAAATGGCATGAGTAGGATTGGGAGTTTACTGAACATTGATATCTAAAAAATCCGAATTTCTCAGTTAATAATCAAGATCACACAACACAAGTAACAATCAAACAAAAGTTGCGACCACTAGAGCGTTACCAGGCAAATATATATATATATATATATATATATATATATATATATATATATATATATATATATATACAGTTTTGAATGGACCTCATATTTTAACAGAATTTTGGAATATTCATATAACTCATATTTTGGAATCAACAGACATTTGAAGAAATTTTTAGAAAATTGTATCATGAGTACAACCTCAACGTCTAATTTCCCTTAGGGGAAATCTCCTAGTAATAAAAGATGTGGGAGGGGGGGGGGGGCTAAAATGTTTTAACAAGAAATTTTTGAATACTATTTAATAGTACTCTTCAGTTAATGACATTACATGGTAGGCACCATGCAAACAAACTTTTTGTGTTTGTGCTACTATTTCCAAGCTGGCCCACCATCAATCACCAGCTGATGTAGACTACCAAGTAGTTGTCAAAAAAAGTCGAAAACAGTGCACCCATTCCTTGTGCAAAGACACTATAGTGGCTCTATTCTCTATAAATATTAAAAAATTTAAATAATATTTAAAAAATTAATTTTATATAGAAATTCAAACCCTACAAGAGGATATAATCAAAGTATATTAAAAAGAAACTCTTGAAATATTATTTTCAGCAATGATCAGATTTATATACTATCACCAATTTAGTTTCACCCACTTTTTAAATTATTACAGTTTTCTCTTATTTCTTTCTTTACTATTGCGCTAATTTTTCCTTAAAAAGCAGGGCAGATTATAATTAAAATTATTTTCTAAATTTCCAACTTTTAGAAATTAAGAAACTTTTACAATATGAATATAGTTATTAGTATAAAAACTACTTCATATGCCTTTAAGTCTACTAATAAAGAATAATTGGATTGTTTTAGAAGAAAAATCCTTTTAGGAAAAGTTTTGTTAAATCACGTTTTACAGTCTTTAACATCTCTTGGTTCTATTTGTATTAATGGTAGAACTTCTAGAAAAGTTTATATTTATTTCCTAAATATATTTTTAATTGTTAATGAATCAATATCATTTATTTTAAATGATATATAAGTGCATTTTTCTTTTCAAATTTTAAGTATTTTTAAATGTTATAAAATTGGCCAAAGTTGTTAGGATCTTAATAATATGCAAGGGATTGAAATCAGAACACCCGACGAATTTCTTCATAGCACCTATTTTACTGCTAAGCAGCTTTCTGTCACTCATATCACCATCCTCCAAAGTTTCAATATCAGCTCTAAGAGTTCTTATTTCATGAGCTCTTGGTTGTGTCATATTGACTCGTTCTGCAGATGATGATAAAAAGCATCAAAAGCTTTTAAGAAGTAAAATAAATGCTGTAAATGAATCTGATGGCTTACATGGTTCAACCCTTTATGGAACTTCCCTCAAAAGAGATTAACGAAACAAAAGCCTTAATCCCAAACTGGCAAGTAAAGGGTATTAATTAGTAGACAGTGCATTGTAATCAGTCTTTGAAGGAGTCAAGATAACTCAATAAATATATAAACTGGATACATTTATAGAAAAAAAGAAAAGAAAAAAAAAGGTCAATTGATTGCTGATTATTTTATAACCATAATTAATAATTATAGAACTAAGACATAATTAACCTATTTCATTTGATTAATTATTTATGTCATTTTTTTAGGTATTCTACGGTACAGAAATATCACTACTCATTCAATGTTTTGTCAAAACAATCTAGATTTAAATTAATATGAATAATCGAATGTTATTTTCACAGATCGTCAATGTACGATACATATAATATAAGATATAAGAGATTAAATTTAATTTTGTAATTTTAAGAAACGAAAATATTAAAATAATAATAAAAATTAACTAATTGTTGATAAAATTAGTTGAATGTATGCAGAAGAAAATAATATTAAAAGATTAAATTTAAACCATTAAATTTTACAATATTGACAACTATATTCCTGTTTAAACAATGTGATCAGTTATTAAAACATTTTTGTATATAAAACCAATACAAAAATATAACTTAAAAATATTAACATAAAATTCAAACATGATAATTATTTTAGTACGATTATACAAAAATAAAATTATAGATATATATAATAATGACAGTAGACAACAATAATGATGTCTCTTATTTAATAGTTGCCCAAAAATAACAAAACCCCTGAATATGAATATTTAAATACTTTAAAAAGCTAGTATTAAAGGCTAATGATTAAGAGCTGGACAATTATAACTGATATGGCAAATACTAATGGTTTCATTAAAAATGAATTATAGTAACAGATCAAAAAATTAGTACTCTATTTGACAACTATATTAAATAAAATGGATACAACAAAAACAAATGCATACCAGATGCAACATATATTTTAAAAGAATGAACATAACCACTGTTAGTAAATACATAACCAATGGTTCGTATCAAGCCCAATTAATTTTTTTTTTCAGGAAAGTTTGACTTTTAATGGCAAACAAATATTATAGGATTTCAAACATTTTGATCTTTATGAAATTTTATATCAAAATGAAATAAGAATAATATGTCAAAATAAAATGTTTCCATCCAATTGCTAAAGAATAAATACAGTAAGACTAGTCCTAGACACTGAGAACTACTTCATACCGCAAACAAATGACAATAACAAAACACCAACTTAGATTAAAGACAGCACAAAATAGTTTAATCTAGGTATATTGGAGCGCCATAAAATAAATAATAGTAAAAATCAGTCTCCTACCATCAGGCATATAAGGCAAGGATATCTATTCCAATAGCTATAAGCACATGGAGGGGGGGGGGATAAGGGTTGTTCCTACGGTGCTTTGACTGCCTATTCACTACCTGAGCCCAGTGGCGGGGAAAAACTTTGAGAACATACCTATTAATCACTCTCAACTGGAACTTCATTATATAACAACAATACTTGAACCCACATCCTATTAACAATGAAGTGTTAATATTCATAAAATAATAAAAATTTATGAATATATATAAATAACAAATTAATAAACATTTACTCCAAACACATGGTTATAAGGCCTCCAAAATAAAAATATCTAATTTAAAAACCAAAAGTAACATGAAAGTAGTTTTGAAAATTTCAAAAGAAGCAGTGAAAAGGTTAGCAACTAATATAGTCAGTGGTAGTGCTTGTTGAAATAAAACCAAAATATTCTACTCCAGTGTTTCCTAATCTGAAGGTATGTGCACAAAATAAGCATAGACACAAGCCTATAATAAAAATATGAGAAGTTTAGATTCAATAAAAAGCTATATTAAAACACAAAGCTAGAAAGGTAAGAGAAATAACAATAAGCAATCTAGTCATGTTTAACTGCTTACTGAATGACTAATTCTGAGACTTAGTATATAAAATAAAATTTAGTCAAGAGCAGCTTTTTTCCACATTATGTGTAACATATTATATACAGGGGAGAGTCAACATTTAAACTTATTATAGAATTTTACCAAGAATGAGATATCCATTAGGTGGGTAAACACTGACCAAAGTTATCTATATTAACACTGGTAGAAGAAAACAAATCAATGCTTGAGGTCAAAAAAAAAAGGAATAACCGTTTGATGAAATTTTAATCAATGAAATAGTTTCACGGCTTGGAACTCATCACCAGTGATCAGCTATAATTTATTTGAGCCCAAGAGCCAACTCCAGTCAGGTGATGGTGTTTATACCAACCAATTATATTACTGATGTTGAGTTGCGGCTTTTAATGTACTTAGTTCACTAATATATTCATCAGATAGAGGCTCAAATCAAAAATAAAAAGGCATCATGCCCAATGTCAGAATTCTGCTCCCCTAATCTAACTCCAGACTCCTAGTGTGCATGTCAAACAACTACTGTGCAGCAAGGATGATGGGATTGAGGACCTCAAGTTACGTTACCCATTAAAACATCCATCCAGTGAATGGACGTTGGAAGTACTAGTACTATTATTATTATTTTTTTTACCAGAACAATGATTAAAGTTGTTAAATTTGAAAATGAATACAACCAAAAAATGTAACAGTGCCCTCAAGATTATAAATAGAAATACAAATATTAAAAATTAAACTCGACTGTAAGTACATTAATATTTTAAGACATAAAAGAAATGGAAATAGTTAATTTAAATGATATTTACTAATCCATATTATTTGATGTCATGAATATCACTCAACTTGATAAACAAATAGTTGTTCTTACAAGCTACTTCTAAATTATGAATTGGAGTTTTTATAATAAGAAAATTTGCTACCTTTGAACAAATAGTGGAGCAAATATTTAGTAAAATTCCTAAGGATCATATTGAACAGGGCACTCTTTCATTAAAGGTCATAATACCAAAAATATGAGAGTAAGAAAAAAACAAATACTTTTGTAGCATAAAAAGCAACTTCTAAACATAATAATGACATCAATATAGAAATATGAATCTGATAATAAGAACAATCCTACTAACTAATTACAAGAGCTAGTCTTATAAAAAATAAACATTTAAAGAAAAAGTTGCTGCTTTGGCAGTGACATTTATATGATATGATTGCTGTCTTTTAAATATGTCTTTTTTATTATAAATATAAGTCTTTAATTTTCTTAATAAAAAGCTATTATATTTGCTGTCAAAGCTGCAAATGATACTAGGAGTAATAATATTGTGATTTATTGTCAATTGCTGACTACGCAAGCACCTAGAAAACAGTAAATGTAGACAGTGCAATAGCTACGGTGCGGGTGAAGCATGCAGCAGAGTATATGTGAAGAGCTAGCGAGTATGTCTAAAGTCTATCTCTTGTGCTCGGCATGAAAGACATTGTTCTCCTCACTTTTGTTCCAGCCTTCAAAGCAAACAGCATGAGATTAAAAATAATATAAAACTGTAAAGAATGAACAAAACATGTGATAACTGGAAACATGCTCAAGAATTTAATTAGAAAAGCATAACTGACAACCACCAAAAGCTATGAGAAATGGAAGACAATAAGAAAAAAACAATTAAAAAAAAAAATATTTTAAGCACCTCTGTTTAAATATCTCACTCCAACATAAAATGATTTTTCTTTTTCAAATATATACTAACTATATTTGCTGTGAACAAATTAAGCAACATTTTGGCTGCCTTAAAACATTTCTTTAAATTAATGCCCATATTATGCTACTGAGAAGGCTAATCTAAAGTAACCAAAGGTCACCTTTCTTCAAAGTTGCACATGGGTATTAGGTAAGCAAATGCACTTCAGGTGAAAAAGTGTTTAATTTATTCTTTTTAAATCGAGGCTGTGATTGCACATTAAATGTTTTATCTTTGAGGTCACCCGGCTTAGATTTTGGACTTCTATTTGTTCCTCAGGTGCCTACTAAGCAACATGAAGCTATTGAGTAGCTACTTAAATAAAAAAGTAGCAAACTTTGGTCTGAAGTACCAAAATATGTCTGGGAATGCATCAACCTGACCACTTAGAAGACATAATCAATTAATCATTGATGTCAAATTAAATCTAACTGAGGTCAACAAACAACTGATTTCAACAAATGAAAATTCATGAGCTTAATAAGACTAATGTATTTTTAAGCTCATGAATTTTCATTTGTCTAATGGCTCTGATCAGCCTCCCATGTTTTGAAAAAATTAACTTAAATGCTAATTCTACTGCACTATGAGAATAGTCAAGCACTTGACCTAGTTTATTACATGCATTAATGGAGAAAAGCCAAGATTTGGAATAGTTGAAGGGATCTGAAGGGCCTGTGTGGATGCTTGTTATAGCGTTATGATTCGACCCCAAGCATCTCAAGAAAGTTGCAGATTTCTTGGGAAATGGAAATAGATAAAGTACTGAACCCTGACAGAAAGTCACTTACAAACAGAAGAGAATAACAATATATTAACCACACTTTTACAATGAAGAAAAAAAAAAAAAACAGGGAATACATGGGTGTTTGTTAATCCTAAAAGTATTGATTTTATTATATGATTATAAAAAAAAAAAATCAATACCTTTTAAAAATTTACATTCAAACAAAATAAAGAAAAAATATTTTTGGAATTAACTTACTCCTAATAAATTGTTTAAAAGATCTATCACATATAAAAGTGTAGTACAAGATTATATACTTTACCAGTTTAAGATAAAAAGAAAAATTGATCTTGATTAGACTCCTCTAAATTGCATACATTAGACTACTGTTACAAATACTAGAATATACAATATAAATATCAGTCAAATGTTTTAAGATAAGAAAATATAATCTTCTACTACTGAATAGAAACATAATATGTATTAGAATAATAATGAAATATTTAAATGACCAAATAACAGCTGGACTACTATTTACAAGTTTCATTTTTATCAGGCTGGAAAAAGAAGAAACTTTATTCTTTTTCAGCGGCAATTGTGAATGAAAGTAGAATGTTTTCAAGGGAGTCCATTGTTATTTTACGTAAATGCCAAATCCACGGTTGGGATACAGTAAGAGTAGATATTTCGAAGATGAGGAGCAATTCTTTCATTATCTTAAAAACCTTGAAAAGTCCACAAAAAGAAGTTTGAACAATAGAAAGCAGATATCGTAGGTAAACTAAAATTCTCTAGACTCGAAAATGCAAAACTCTGCTATCATATTTTTACTTATTCTGCAAAACCCATTTCCTCTTTCTTATAAATACATTAATATACTGGGTAAATAGAGCTAGATATGTATACTAAAAAAAGGTCTTTTATAGAGGTACAAGTTTTTTTTTTTTTTTGGAATACTAGAAATTTATGCCAATCAAAGTGACATACCTCTTCAACTTTTATTTTACTCTTTTTCTTTCAACTAGTTATTCTATTCACTACAGTAAAATAATTCATTTTTGTACTTTCTGACTACAATTATATTATTAATTATTTTAAGCCCTGATACTTTTTAGTCAAATAAGCTGATACACACCTAAGCATGAAAAATTTCAGGTACTACAAATAAGATAATACTATTTTCTGTCGTGGTCGAATATAAAAAACTATAAACTAACTTGAATCATAAAATATTTGCTTATTTCAACAATTTTTGTTCTCGTATTTTAGTAAATGTTGTCCAGGATCAAGTGTACCATTTTCAGAAACTTTATTTTTTTTGTTTTATTTTAAGACCAGATCCAGACACGTTTTATTCATGTGAAAATGACAAAAAAAAAAAAAAAAAAAAAAAAAAAATGTAATTTTGCAATACCATCAAATGCAACCCAAATGGAATAATGACATTCAAAAACTACTTAGAGAGTAGAAACTTACAAAGTACTTTAAAATCTCAAAATTCAGAAATTTCCAATCAAAGTAATTAAGACCCTTAAAATTTAAAATACTTTTGCCAAACAAAAGATAGCATTAACAATGAACTACACAATAACAATAAAATTGCCCAAAATATTAAAAAATATTATATAATTTGGTTGCATATTACTTTCTAAAATGGATTCTCAGGGAAAAAAAACCACAGATGAATCCTGTATGGAAACGAATAATGGAAAAGGGTTTAGATATATCTGCAATGATGATAGAGAGGGGTCAAAATTCTACATCCTCACAGAGTGTTCAGGTGGTAAGACAAACACTATGATGACAAATCAATTCAAAAAGGATATTCACGTTAGTTAGTTCAAAACACTATAGAAGCAACTGTATCTTAAACCACTGATCCATCGATTATTTATAAAATCAAGCCATCTTCATAAATTTCAAACTTTAAATGTTTTTCCGGTAAAGCACGCACACAAAAAAAAAATTACAATTATCCAAAATTATATCAGTAACTAATATTTTTTTAATGGGAAGTTCATTTTAATTTATGAAATACGCATATTTCAAATCAAAATAGTTATTGAATAAAACTATGTCAAATAACTATATATCTACATTATATATTTCATTTTGATTGAATAAAATTAAAATAAATTGAAAATAATTATTCCAAGATTTTTAATTATGTGAAGAAAATAAAATATAAAAGTCTATATTATAGTAACCAGTAAGCCTGGCTATTTGAATAAAAAAAGTTATTAATTAAAGCTACATCCTGATATAAAATCTTGTAATTTTGACAATTGGTGTTTTGGTGAGACTATCAAATTTTTATATTAATTGTCATAAATATTCAAATATAAATATATATAACATTTATCTAAAAATAGACTAAGCTACTTTTGTAATAATATACAAGTAGTCCTGCACAAAGATCGTGTACAGTTGTTGTAGAGTAAGTACAAATATTTTAAAATGAATTTCCTTGTCATGATAATTGACATAGTCTGCTTTTGAACACTTTTTCATAATATTAACGAAAGTCTTCGGATCGAATTTAATCAGAACATTGGTATGGGAAAATCTGAATAGAAACATTAAAAAGAAACATTTATACTACTACTAGTCAGAGATATGATGTAATTATGACACATTTAATTTTGCCAGCAACTCCATTATCTGTACACTCCCTCTTTTATATCTAGTTTACCACCTGGGGAAATGATTAATAAGAAGTAGAGCTATGTGCACCCTCCACCTCACTCCAACCAACAAGACCATGGTTAATTCAAAAGACAGCCATCACTTCTATGCTGAACTAAGCATAGTGATCCTGAGTGTAGGTTGACCTTGATGATTTAAATAAATTAAGCCCTTTTTTGGCCAACGCCAATTTAAATAAAGTCTGTCACACAGGGACTGGGTAAATTATGCATATTTCCCATGTTCAAATATGAAAAAACAATATCATCTCACCAAATATTTTCTATTTCTGAATAAAAATTTGATGAGTGTAATTGGGGTTTACGGAAGGCAGAAAACAAGAAAGTATGAATAACATAATTAATATTTGTGTTAAGAAAAAATGTAGAGAACAACTATTGTAGAACATAATTAGTTGAAGAAGATGAATGTCTTACAACATTTTTCGATTTGGCTCATAATAACAGAGATATTTTGAATTTTTGAATCTTTCCACTAACTACCAGTCTGATTTCAGCAACTAATGAATATGATATTTAGTGTTGAAGAAACAGTTAAGTATGGTGAATAGTTTTTAGTCAATAACATATTACTTTAATTGATGATGTCATTACACCAAATATTTGCATGTATTTCATATAGTAAAAGATCTGTTGAAAACAATAATTGGTATTTTATGAATTTCATGATATATTCACTTTCTGTTAAAGTGCAATAACTCAGAGTGGGGGTTTACTGATGCCCAAAAAATTAAAAAATGCAATCATCTCAGTTAATATTCAAGATAGAGAAAAAATGTACATATTTTTTAATAGAAAATTAAATTTTTGATAAAATTGACTATATATGATTTTTCGATTTGACTCATAGTAATAGAGATATTTTAAATTATAGATTTTCTCACTCATTAGCCCCCCCAAACCACCAGTCTGATTTCAGCAATTAATGGACTTGTGGGTTAGTTTTACATAAAACGCTTAAAAATCGGTCAAAAAAAAAATTGTGAACGCTAATGCAGTAACAGGCATATATATATATATATATATATATATATATATATATATATATATATATAAATAATTTTGAACAGACCTCATTTTCATCATCTCCTAGTAAAGATCTATGGACATTTGAGGTAAGCTTTAGAAAATCCCATTATGAGTGACAACCTCAATAACTGATTTCCATAGAGAAGTCTGCTAAAAAACACCACCATCATCTTTTGGCAGAAATGCTATGACGAGATCCATTAAACAGATTTTAAAAGCACCTGGTGATGTTTCTACTTAAATTGACCTTAGCCAAAAAATAGCTTAATTCATTAAGTCTAATAATATTTTAGTACACAAATAGCAGGAAAGTTTATATTATGCTTGATTTCACACTTACAAAAAATTGAACAAAAAACTGTGAGCTCAATAAGATGGTACGGAATAGTGATCAGATGAAACATACTCAGTAAACATTCATTAACTAAAAATATTACATTTCATTCAAATTTCCTAATAGGCAATTGGATAAACTGATGTGACAGTGACCAGACAGCCTTATATCCAATCTAGTTAAAGTAGATAAACTTTGATGATTAATCAATTAATGGATGTATTTTTTTATCAATAAATGATGGCATTAATACAAAAAATATTGTTTAAATATAAACACATATTTAAAAGTTATAATGGAAAAATAACTCTCTTAAATCTTACAAAATATTACAGTTCACAACACCAAAAGAACAAATTTATAGATTCTACCTAGATGTCTAAGTAATTAAGATTTCAGTACGACTAAAACAAATAAATCAAAAATAAATAAAACTTTTGGGATTATACACAAATCAAAAAGTAGTTCAATAAGAATAACCCTCAAAAGATATAGAACAATGTGAAGAGGGTACAGGCCACAATTCCACAACACCTAAAATAGACAAGATTGAGTGAGACAGTGATATTGTGTTGTCCAATCATAGCATTACATTAATTAAAAACTTTAAAATGTAAATAACGTAACCACAAAATTCAGTAAAGCCTTTTATTATAAAAGTATGAAGGGGCTAATTAATATTTTTTTGTTTTCAAATTACTGCCTAAAAAGCTAACAAAATATTACTTGTGAAGATAAGGCAATGATGGCTAAGTGCAAAAGGTCAGTAAAATCCAAAGCCTGTACAGGAGTGCATTGATATTTCATTTACTAGCAAAAAGAGTGATCTGAGATAAAGGTAATAACCTAACTTTACTGAGGAATTTCATCATTCTAACGGTAGTCATTTTTGAGATATACAGATGTCATTCCGAAACTTGTGAAAATGGGATCAGGGAGGATCAAAACAAATAATTCCATTGACATCTGAAAATCAAAATTTTTCGTGATTATAATACTTCCTTTACTTTGTACAAGGAAGTAAAAAGAGAGTCACAAATAATATTCCCGGAATCTTAGTTACAGCAGTCACATCAAGATCAACTGGAACATTAAAGTAGTAAAGTAGGAGATTCACTAAAATTAATAAACCCTTGTTCACAGAAGGGACTTACTCACACTATAAATTTAAAATTAAATAGGAAATGAGATGTATTATTTATATATATATATATATATATATATATATATATATATATATATTCAATAACCAAAAAATAAATCAATTGATAAAAAAAACCCCCAAAAAAAACCGATTCATAAAAATTGTGTTAACTGTTTTCTTTGCCAACTCAAGGAATATACAATTTCATAAAAGATAATCACAGATTCTAGGTCTGAACGTGATTTATGACAGAGCCAGTGAATATTCATGTAATTATCACATATTTGTCAGATAACACAGCGTGGGATACTCAATAAAATAAACGTTTTCATTTCTCATACTTCCTACATACGTAGTAAGGTCCATAAGTTTCTGGCCTGTCCTGCTTCCCCTCCTTCAAACGTGCCGGGACCTGCACGCCTATGCAGGTCCATGCCTGCTCACTCCATACCCATCGCCCACACTTCCTCAGTCTTGTCAGTCAGTGTCCAGCCTTCAAGGAAACTCCCCATTTTTACAATGGTTAAACTCGAGTACCGCACGGTAATTAAATTCTTTTGTAAAGAGGGTCTTACTCCTGTACAAATGAAAGAGCGCTTGGATTGTGTATATGGGCAGTCCTTCCCCTCGTATTCCACAGTGAAAGAATGGGCAATATTATTTAAGTTACGGAGAGAAAGTCTAGAAGATGACCCATTAGAAGCTGTCACTTCTGAAATAATCGAACTTGTGGAATCTGAATTGCTGTCTGACCGGTGACTGAAAACCAAGGAAATAACAGCGAGGTTGGGGATTTCAAAAACAAGTGTTTTGAGGATCATCAAAGAACATTTGCATATGAACAAGGTTAGTGCAAGATGGATTCCAAAAATTCTTTCAGCTCATCAAAAACAGGAACGAGTTCACTGCTGCAATGAATTTTTACGCGAGTATAATGCCGACCCAAAGAATTTTTTGGACACAATTGTAACTGGGGATGAGACAATGGTTCTATATTATGACCCACTCAGCAAAAGAGAGTCCATGGAATGGAGAAGACCAGGAGAAGCACCTCCTTTAAAGGCAAAAGTCACGCAGTCAACAAAAAAGGTAATAGCCACAATTTTTTGGGACTGTAAAGGAATACTACTGATAGATTTTAAAGAAAGGAATATCACAATGAATGGTGAGTATTATGCAGCCCTACTTCACCGGTTACGAAACGCCATTAAAGAGAAGAGACGAGGGAAGTTAAGCAGATCCGCCCTCCATCACGACAATTCCCCTGTCCATACAGCATTGATTTCCAAGGCCGCTGTAAAGAGCTGTGGATTCCAAGAAATCTTTCGCCCACCCTACAGCCCAGACTTGGCCCCTAGGGATTTCTACCTTTTCTCAAAGTTAAAATCTGACCTTCGTGGAAGACGATTTAAAACCGACGAAGAGCTCCAAGCAGCAGTGGAAGAACATTTTTTTAACAAAGAAGAAAATTATTTTTTTCATGGTATAGAAATGTTGCCAAAGCGTTGTAATAAGTGTGTTGAACTTAGAGGAGAATATATTGAAAAACAGTAAAACCAATTTTTTTCTTTCACCTTTCCTTCTATCCCAGGCCGGAAACTTTTGGACCTTACTAAGTATTTTGTGGCCTAAATGTCACCTAGAGGCTAATGGCTCTTCTAAAGAGTTATGTTCAATTGACTTATGAAGTAACACTCTCCTATATAAAACTAAATAAGATCCTTCCACAATTGATCCTACGAAGAGTTGGTGTTTGGGCATGTCAAGGACAAATGTGCAATGAAAAAAATCCATCATATAGGGCCTGCTTAAACTAAGCACATTTCCTACAGATTGGAATGAGGCACACTGGTCAATCTCATCTGACTATCTATTCTATATTTCTTCCCTAGCAAGAAGCCTCTGTTAACAGGAATTAACATCTAAGCTAAATATGAGATGTTCAGTGAAACACTTAACTCTTAAATTCGATGGGCAGAATTGGGGGTTAACTGGAGACTGAAAACAAGAAAATTTATGCAACTCACATGATAGTAGTGTTATAAAAGAATGTGTAAAACAATTGCAGAGCATATACTGCTAAAGAAGATTGATTTTTTGATCTGGCTCATAATAATAGATATTTTGAATTTTCAAATTTCCCCCTCTAAACCCCCCTTTTTGTGTTCCAATTTCATCCATTAGCAAATATAATCTCCAGTTTCGGAAGAAACGGTTAGATAGTGCGAGTGATATTGGATCAAACAAACATTTCCATACCAGGATTGTAAAAACTTAATTGATGACGTCATACAAAACATATTTTTGGAAAACCATATTTGATATTTATTCTACTCGTAGGAATAGGGGCTCAGGTTAGCCATGAGAGTTAAAGTGTTGGTCTTAATCTCAAATGGTAAACCAAGAGTGGAGAGTTTGATTCCCGCCTGAGCAACAGGAATTAATTTAGTGACGGAATTCATTAAATAACATCCTTAGTCCCACACAAGCTAGAAAAGGGTGGTAACCTGTAGATAACCCACTCCAATTAGCCTTAGTTGCAAAAAGTGGACATTAATATAACTAAATACATAAATAATCTAGGAATAGACCGGTTCATGATTTATCAGCCTATTGATAATAGAAGAGGGGTTGGTTCACCTCCTCCTCCAAGTCTAATTACAACCATTAACAAACTTGATCTTTAGTTTTACATGAAATGCTTCAATATAAATTTTGTTAATAGCCAGTAAAAATTGAATTAGCTAGAGGCGTAACAGAGAGGTATATATGAATATAAAATTTCTATTGGGTTTGATTTTCATCCCCTAGATAGGATTGATGGACATTTAAAGAAATCTTTCAAAAATTGAATCATGAGTACAACCTCAATAACTGATTTCCCTTAAGAGAATTCAAGTAAAAATTGTTTTATTGAGTGTCCCGAACCATGAAAATCTGAGGAATATTTATAATTGAGTCTGAAAAGATTTTACAATGAATAATAGCATTATTCAATCAGCGACTTGTATATATATATATATATATATTGTACAACTAACCTTAACTAAGACAATCAAATTTATTACCTTTGGTGTATGTTGTGTCATGGTGTGCTCAACAAAGAAAATCCTATCTCTTGCATTCTGCAATTCTTTGTCTAACCTCTGCCTTTCTTCTTCCAACTCTCGCAACCGAGCTTCAGCAGCTAAATTTTCAAAAATAAGTTAAAAATTTGGAAAATATTCATAGTCACTATTGATAATAAGAATATTACACATTAAAATAAGATAACTTTTCATTTATACTGAATCGAAAATCTGGTAACCTAAAAAGATAATTCCATAAAAGTCATAACTTTTTAACTGATTGACAACTAAATAAAGGCATAAAAAGTTAGATAACTTCAAGCAAAGGACCATTCATGTAATAAAACACAAAACACTGAACTTCACCCAAGATATTTCTCCCCACTATACCAAAAATTCCTAATCCAGTTCAATTATTCTATGTCTTGGGCTTAAGTAACTAAGATATTGATGAAGTTTTTTTTTGTAGAAATGTGAAACATTTACTATATTATTATTTTAATTAAATACAATATATATATATATATATATATATATATATATATATATATATATATATAAAATTTGGCAATTAAGTATATTATCATTTTAATTAAATCATGCATGAAAAATAAAGGGATGTTAAATATTTTTTTTCTTACCACACTTTTGATAACTGAGGCATAATTATAAACCATAGCTTTCAAGTTAAAAAAAATAAAAATAAAAATAAAAACATTGTATGAAACCTGATATAAATAAACAAAAATAACAAATAGTAAATATAAAGTATCTGTAATCACCACACAATTGTTGCTCCTTTTCTTTCTGCTTAGCTTCAAATTCCATTCTCTTCTCTCTCTCCTGAAGTAGCAAAAGCCTCTGTTCTTCTTGTAATCGTTCAAGTTCTTCCCTCTTCTCCCACTCTTCCCTCAGCACCCTTTCAAAAGCAATAACATGAGACAAAAAGCATTTATTTATATAGAATTTAATTATTTATTAACGTCCACTTTCTGCAACTAAGGCTAATTGGGACGAGTTATCTACAGGTTGCCACCCTTTTCTAGCAAGGGTGGGACTAAGAATTTTATTTAATGAATTTCATCACTAAATTATTTATTTATATAGATAAAATAAATTTTAAAAAATAGAATAAATTGATCTTTTTATTTAATGAGTTCGTCACCAAATAAATTCCTTGTACTCAGGCGGGAATCAAACTCCCCACTCTAGGTGTACCGTGTGAGATTAAGGCCAATTATATAATCGCATGGCTACCTGAGCCCCTTGAGCAAAAGCAAAAACAAGACTAGTAATAAAAAACAGATGTGACCATTGTGCCAAAAACATATGTTTCAGTATTATACAGCAAATAGAATAGCCAGAATATAATTACATCAAAAACATTAAAAAGCCTGTCTGCAGGATCTACATACACTAAGCAGATTTCCCACACGTAGGAATGACAAACTACTGACCTCAGCATATATTCCGTATTTACAAAAAAAAAAAAGTAATTAATAATGTCATCGCTCTATGTATTTTCATTTATCTCACACAGTAAATGAATATTGTTTAATGGAAACAATATTTGGTATTTAAGCTAAGAATAATATGATTCATGATATAACAGTTTATTATTAATATGACATGAATTGGCATGAAGATGAATTGATTACTGATGGCTAAAAACTAAAAAATAAAGATCGAGAATAAATGTTAATTACATTATACTACATTTTTTTTGCATTAAGATTCGTTATATACAATTTTTCATTCAAATAAGATTAAAATTTTTAAGACAAAGTCAGGCATCAGATAATAAAATATGCAATAAGGAAAGGAAAATAAAACATAACTTTTACACTTATCTCTTACAGTTTATTACACAAACTCAAAAATTTAGTCATGAAAAAAATATTGTTGCGAAAATTAAATACATGAAAAATTAAACAGAGATAGTCACATTTGGGAAGTACGAAGTAGATCAAAGGGGCCGACAGATGTTCTCGGCAAGACCCGACCTTTCTGGACCCGGCTCGGCCTATTCCTTTGGTCTTTTGCGGTCAATCTATATAAGGGACCCTGGCCGACCCGAGTCAGTTTAGTTTGTTCACAGCTGTCTTCAAGTGATCAGCAGTGCATTCAGTGCGACTTAGTTACAGTCTGGTAAAGTGTTTTATGTGAAGAACAGTGTTGTGCCGTTAACTTTGTGAAGTAAAGGACAGTGCAGTGCCATGTTTTCTGTGAACTTCAGTGATTGGACTGTGTAATCTGAAGAAGAGTGAAGCTATCAGTGCAAACTGTGAGTAGTAATTAGGAATAATTAACCAAGTGTGTAGTGCTTGTTAAATAAATTGTGCAGTGATAAAAACTGTGAAGCTTGTGTGTGTTTAATTTTGCAATTCAAATGAACTCTTATAAACAACATTTATTACTGATTTTAGTAATAAACGTAACAATATATTCACCTTGCCTGAAGATTTCTCACTATTTCTTCATCTCTCTTTGCTTGAATTTCTTCTTCAAGTAGTGTTTCAAGTTCAGTTACCTGTTTCTCCTGAAGAACTTTTAGTTCTTGGGCCTGAAGCTCTGCAGCCACTCTTGCCTATTTATAAAGAAAGACAAAATTACATTTCATTAAAAAATAACAAAGAAATAAAATAAATTCTGAGCTACAATACAAAAAGAAAGTGTTTGAAAAAAAAAATACAACAAATAAAAAAAAATACCTTTTTTTAAGGCTCTTTAGGAGCCTTTTTTTTTTTTAAATGTGACTTCTTTAAGAGGTACAAGGATGATTAGCAAATGGATTGATAATTGGGAATTCACATATTTGTCTCTTAACTAACTCTAATAAGATCGAGATGCATGTCAGGAGCAATCTTACAATATCAAATATTCTTTTGGCTTTTCAAAGTAAAGTGGATTATTACTGGAATTATTCCCCATTATCTTACATTCTTATCTTATTTCCTTTAGATCATTTGTTACACCTGTTGTTCTATATAATCCCAAATTAATCAAACATACGTTTGATTCTTCATCCTGCCTAACTGAATCAATAAAAGATTATTATTCTTGTATACTACAACATTCCCTTCACGAGAATCTTCCAACCATTTCATTTAAGAAACTGCTTCTAATTAAAGTAAGTCAGGCAGCTAGCTAGCTCTAGCACTTCTGGGAGTTTGATCATTTTTATAGCTCCTAGGTCACACTCCCTTAACTTCAACATCACCCCATTATTTTAGAGGGTCAATGGTCATTTAAATTAGATCCCACTGACTCTGTAAGAAGTATACTTAAGGAAGTATGGGAATACGTTAGTCCCATTATTTAAATAGCTTAGTGCTATAGCAATAAGAGTACAGTTTGATCCCATTAATTCTTTAAATACTGTTGGCATACCCCTAGGTATTACAATTATTTCCATGTTGTGAGTCAGTTTCCCTAAGTTTACCCTGGTTAATTAAGTTATAAGCTTTCAGTCAACATAATTTAGTAAAGACTATTTGTAATACCCTTAAGACTCAGGAAAATGTTTTCCATTTCAGTCACTTTTGAATCAAAACTCCATTTTTTTATGGAATTTTACACTTTTTTACAAACAAAACACTCATTGAACATCATTGGATTGTCCATTTCACAGAATGGACAATCCAATGAGCCCATTAGCTTTTACATAACATTTTGAAAAGATTATTTTTATATGAAATTTCCAAAACTACCTAAAATAAGTTCCTATTCACTCAGGGATTTCTAGAATGGAGGATGATGGAACCAACTCTAGAGCATTGAAAATACATCTAAGAATAGGTGTGTTTGTCATTTTTGAAATCCTACCTCTGACAATGGACCTCTACCAGCCAACCCATATCTTGAATGATTCACATTATTTAACAAAAACTTTGAACAATTAAAGATGACATAATAAGCACCAAAATTAAGATGAATTATAATATGAAATAAATTACCATTTTTTCTGCCTGAAGCTGAACTCCCATATCATGAATGATACTGCTTTTCCTCCGAGACTCAGCCTCATCAATCTGCCTTTGTTTTCGACGCCTGCTCGCAAGAGTTCGTTGATAACCTTGCCCCCCTCCAGACTGTGAAATGGCTATTTGTAATGAAGATACCCATTGTAGTCGACTCCTACAGAAAATTATATGAATAAAATATTATCATTAAACATGAATCAAAATAGTAAGAATGGTAATATTGGTAATCATATACTATTATTATTATTATTTATTAACGTCCAATTTTTGCAACTTAGGCTAATCGGGACGGATTACCTACAGGTTACCACCCTTTTCTAGCCAGGGTGGGATTTTAGGATGTTATTTAATGAATTTTGTCACGAACTCGCCACTCTAGGTTTACCATGTGAGATAAAGGCCAACTCTTTAACTCGCATGGCTAACCTGAGCCCCAATCATATACTAGAAACACCAATGGTTTGATGGCTGAGAGATTGAGAATTTTTTGTTAAGTTAACAATCCTCCCAAGGGTGAAATAAAACATTTTTTTAGTCAAAATATAACTAAAAATCACATGCTTAACAGCAGGTGTTAAGTACGTGCATTTTAGACAATGTGCTTGATATTTCTTTTTATACGCTTTGATCAGGTTTCCAAATCCTCACTTTTCGGGACAAAATAGTTCATTTGTAATGTTTTATTGTTTGTTATTTTTATTAGAGATAATTAAGAATATATAGAAATTACATTTCTATAATCTTGAACTGATGAATTATTCCTCCGATTAAAAAAAAATAGTTTACTGAATTCTAGACAACACATCCAAAAGTCATAAGTTCTTCACAATCACTTTGAAAGTCATCAGAAGAAGCAGCTCAAATTTCAGAGTAATGTTCCCACTTTACTTCTCTTCTTTTCAATATTATATTTTAGAGAAACTGGTTAATAATTAAATTAATGAGGGGATTGATTATAAAATGTACAGTCTACCTCCCTATCACCTGAGTCTTTAGTGGAAAATGAATTACGTTGTTTCTTATCAGTGAGTTTATCTCTTGTTGATACCAAAATGACTAAAATTGCATCTAGAAATATATAGCAAAGCCAATCATTGAAGAGAAGTGAATTAACCCCATACACCTGGCTAAAAGTTCTTGGTCTGATGACAACTTAAGCAAAGTTACCAACTACCCCTAGTTAGACCTAGAAACTCTATGTTCAACCTTCCAATGACAAATGTCAAAATATTAGGTGATAAAGAATGAAAAAAGTTATAATATAAAGTCTTAAAGGAAATAAATAGTTAATATGAGGTAACATGAAAATTGAGATACCTATGGTCACGAGGAGCAAGCTCAATACATCGTTCATTCGTGTGAAGAAATATTCTATTAGCTGATGTGTCAACCCAACAGTTTGGATCAAGATTAATTACACCTAGAAAAAAAGTAAATATTAGAAGAGCATAAAATTCACAAAACTGTGAGGTGTTGTATAAACTAAACAGATTTCCCTCCTCCAGTACTGGCGCTCCGAAAACATCATTCCACATTCTATAATTCCCACATCTCCATTCTCCCATAAGAAGTCTTCTGCACAGGACTTGAAATTTAAGCTAGACCTGAGATTTTCATAGATATAGTGCTTTAAGTAAAAATCACATGAATAGAGGTGGGGATTAAATGAGGATTAAAAAATATTAATAACTCAGTTCATATTTGAGAAACAACAAAAATGTATGGAACAACACATATAAAATATTACATTTTCAACAAGGCTGGATTTATAACATTTTTTGACTTATAATAACACATATATCAATTTTTTATTTTTTTTTATTTTACCCTCCCCCTAAACCCCCTCTTCCTGGCTCAATTATTAATGAGCATAACCTTTATATTATACATGAAATGACTAAAATATAATGCATGACAGGCTTTTTAATTGTTGATTGTTGGGTTTTGAATCTTGAACATCATTGTAAATGTTGAAAGGTTCAAAACCTTCATTGGAGTAAACTATTTACAGTGCTGATAAAATGAATTGGGAGGGGAGTTAAAATTCTTTTGAGAGACTATCCTTGCCGTCATTCCTTACTTAATAATTTAATCATTTCAATAAAATGTGTAGATGAATAGTATAAAAGTAAAATAACTCACCACACTGTTCCCTTTCATCCATATTTTTGTAGTAGGCTAACTGAGTAGGCTGAAGAACGAACCAATACTCCCGTAAAGTGGGTAGGAGATAGCCCCGTTTCATTAAATTACCCTACGATGGAAAGAACAATGAAATTATAATGAAACTTTAATAAATAATAAGAAACAATTGTGGGGGGGGGATTACCTTTTTAATCACATCACATAAGAAAGTACTCGCTAAGGCCGTGACTGCTTCTATAAGTACAGCAGGTTCAACATCTGATAAATACTTAGTCTCAAGGAGCGTAAGAAATGTGGAAAATCTGAAACCAGGAGTGCTAGTTGTGAGAGAATCATATGCTTCTTGATCCCAGTCACCACCAAGTGACGTAAGAAGTTGACAGCAAACTAAGCCTACTTCACTTCTTTCCAAAACTACCTAAAAAGAACATCAATAAATAAATTAAGATACAGCAATTTTTACACAAATATATTTAAAGGTAATATTATAGAGCAAAGGGGAAGGGCGAGGAAATTCCATTTTTCATACATATCAAATATCTCATCAATTTCAGTGAGTATAATAATAAGATGGAGAGAGTAACTTTTGACAATAACTAGTAGATACAACAACAAAGTCATAGTGATTATTTGTTGATTCTTATAAAAATAAATTAAAATTAAATTAATTAAATAAATAATTGAGAAGTCTGTCATGCAGGTGATATTTAAACTTAGCAGATTTCCCACATACAGGAATAGCATGTTGATGATCTCATCTCAAATTTTATTTTCTACTTCTTTGTATTAAAAAGAAGCCTATGTAAACATGGCTTAAAATTTAATTTGGGCATTAGATGATTAGTGATTCAGTAGCTTTAAGTTTATAAGTAGGAGTTAAATGAAGGTTGAAAACAAAAAATATAAATAACTTGCTGAATATTTGAGTCAGAGAAAATATGTAAAGAATAATAATTGAACATTGATTATATAACATTTTCTGATCACACCAAAAATAACGAACATATTTAGAGTTTTTCATTTCATCCCCTCCTCTTGGTCCGATTATGACCATTAATAAATTTTAATTTAGCACGAATCAGCTAAATATTGAATATGCTATTAATTAAGTAAAAATTGAGGACTGAGAAAATATAACGTTTATACATGACGTTGCATCAAACATATTTATCTGCATCTTACAAACTAAAAGTCTAATGAAAACAATATTAGGTATTGGAGCTTGGAATGAGACATTTCATGTCATATTGGCTTATTGCTAATATGGGATAGTAGGAGTGGAGGTTTACTGATCTCTGAAAAAAAACAAAAACAAGTAGCCTAATTATAATTGAAGTTCATAAAGATAGGATCGAAGGCCATTTGAACAAATGTTTAAAATAATTAATTATGAGTATAACCTCAACAGCTGATTCCCCCCCCCCTTAAGAGAAATCTCGAAATATTGTGTGAAATATTATATAACCTTGCGGAATGAATGTTTCATATGAAATCAAACTGACACTATAAGAACTTAAATACTATTCTTTTTACTATAATAGAGTCTGTCTGTAAAAGAGTTGATAGCGAGTTCACTTGTCAACCACTTTTAAATCTGTTAAATTTACAGATTACCATATACAAATATGGTACCCTCACATTATTAGTGCTTGTGTATTATTACTATTATTAATTAACATCCACTTTTAGCTACTATGGCTAATTGGGACAAGTTATCTCCTGGTTACCACCCTATTCTAGCCAGGGTAGGACTAAGGATTTTATTTAATGGGTTCTTCACTAAATAAATTCCCATTGGTCACACGGAAATTGAACTCGCCACTCTAGGTTTACCATGTGAGCCATGGCTAACCAGAGCCCCAAAAAGTGCTTGTCAGCAGCCATATAGAAATGACAGTCTCCCCTGAAAGCCATGGCAATGGCTTTTTATTCACTGAATGAACAAAATCAGTGGGATTTCCTTGAAAATTCAAGGTTAATAAGAAATTATAAAGAAATCAATCTCGAGATTCTAGAAAATCAAAGCTAGGGAATAAAATAAACAAATTAATTAATAAAGAGGTGATGATAATTTTTCGAAAATATGTAATATTTAGCCATTTATGAGAAGAGACCTTACTTGAAACACATCTCGCTGGTTTGCACTAGGAAGGAGCTCACCAAGCATGCAAAAAACCCGGAAGAGATGGTAAAGGCATTCATCTGGCAAGATATGTAACTCTCGTTGAAGATATATGCGTTTGCAAACAAGCCAACAAACTTCATCAATTCTTCTTTCATACTCTCTCAAAGTAGCAATAGAAAGTGAGTCTGGTAATGACGAAAACACCTAAAATCATAAACTGTTTATTCAGAGTTCATTCTTTAAATGAAAGCATACCTATAAACTAAATTAATTTATTAGCATAAAGGAAATATAGAGATAAATACATTTTTAGTAAGCTGATAATATATGTTTTTCATAGGCTTCGGATTAATTATAAATTTTATTATTGAAAACTCAATTTATCAAAGGGTGGCTCTTTACGTATTTGCACATATCTCACATAGTAAAGGTTCGCTGAAAACAGTATCTGGCATTTAAGTTGGAATGAGATGTTTCATAGTATAGTGCCTTACTCTTAACATGTGATGACTAAAAATGGGAGTTTAATGAAGGCTAAAATTTAAAAAATGCAAATATCTTAGTTAATATTTCAGATAGAGAAAAAGTGTATGGAGCAACATTCGTAGAAAATTAAATTTGCAATATTATTGGTTATATACAACTTTTTGATCCAGTTCATAATAACAGAGATATTTTAAATTTTCGATTTCCCCCAACTTGGTCTTTAGTTTTACATGAACTGCTTTAGGCCGAGTTCAGTAACGATGAATCAAACATTTTCAGCACTAGAGCAGTCACAGACAAGTATATAATTTCTTTTATTAATTAAAATACAATAAATAATTGTTGCTTTCTTGGTGAAATAAATATTCAAATCCTTAAAATGAGTTCCTACAATTTATAATTCATTGAAATCTCTGCCAAAATTGCAGTAGACCTATGTGGCCCCCGCTCGTTCAATTAACTTTTAAACCGCACCGACTCAAGAAAAAAATAAAATGGGAATTTAACTCATTTTTATCATCCTGTCCTAACTTTGGAGGACATTTTTTAATCATAACATGAAAAACCAATACAGCTGAGTTCCTTTTCAGGAAATCTGGTAAAACTCAAAGGCATACTAAAAATTAGGACGAAAGTGTAAGGAGATTTTTGAGAATAATAATAAAAGGGCTGATTGCCTGATACATGTACCTATGAACAGGAAATTCTGACCTGAATTGGAACAAACAAGGAAAGGAAGAGGGTTATAAGGATTAGCCGTGGCTTCTCATTGTTTTCAGCATAGGACTAATAATAATTAAGGCATCATAAAGAGGAGAACTAATTCCACTTGAGGCCAGAATAGTCAGAGACATCACTCAGAAGTATACATTCTGGATTGCTTTAGTCAATATCAAGATGCACAGTACCTAATCTATACCCAGTACAGTCCAAACAGTAATATTTGTTAATAAGACACAAACTAAGTGTTATTCAGTTTTTGATATCAGACAGTTAAAATTATAGAAAACTTACTGATATCAATATAAAATATTTGATATATAAACAAAAATGTATAATAAAAAATATAAAATTGTGCCCGAAACAATTTTTTTACCATCTTTAGCCAAATTAATAATTAAACGCATAATGAGTAAAAAAATGTGAATTATCACTTTTGTCTGCATAATAATGTAAGCAATATATACATATATATATATATATATATATATATATATATATATATATATATATATATATATTACACAAGCAATGACACAACACACAAGGTTTTTCAAACAAATGTTCCCAAAAATTATGTCAATGAATAAACATTTTAAAAACTACACAATCAAAAATTCTTTAACTTTCAGAGTTAACAGTAAAACAGAATAATGCTAAATAAAAGGGAGGATAGAATTCATTTTAATACATTCATTCACACTGTTATCAGGGACCACGATGAATCTGAATTTCATCCAATACAAAAAAAAAAAAAAAATTATTTATTTCCCCTTCTTGAAAAAAAAAGAAATTATAGTGAAATATGGTATGAAGAAGCAAAATGGCAGCAAGAGGGAAATGAGTGGAGAAAGATTCCCTTATAGAGAGGCACATTCAACCTGACCTTGCTCATATGTTGCTTAAACAGAAAACATGACTCATTTAGGAATAACAAACCTTCCACACTCCTAATATTACTGAAGGATTATACCATTCATTAATTAAGTGAAAGAATTATTCATATATATTTTATATATAAAAACAATTATAACTGCACAACTAAATATGACTCACGTTTAATTATTTAAAAAAAATTAATATATGCATATTTATGTGTATATCGTCAATATGACATCATCCCCACTATATTAAGTTAAATATGGAATTTCTGATTAAAAACAAATCAATAACAAATATGTACAAATAAAACATAATATTTAACATTTATTCTTGACAAATATTTAAAACAGAATGAAGAACACAACAAATTTTAAAATAGTTAAATAGTAAAAAGTTAGCTAACAAAACTTAAGATGATAAATACTATATTAAAATATTATTTTAATTTGATTACCCAAAGAGATTTTTAAACAATTAGAGGAAATTTGTCAATTTTTTATTTTATTTTCTGAATTTGAAGAATCAAACACATCTATAGAAAGAGAGGGCTATTTCAAGAACACTGTAAAAAATAAATGTTTATCTCTTTGAGAGCTCCCACACTCAAACATATGTCAAGGATCTCCAACGACAATAAACAAATAACTATAGAATGACTAATACCAGAATCTTAAATGACAAACTATTAAGACATTGAATTTTTCTAGTGGATTGGAAATGTTCACAACATTTATTTTCTTGGCTCCTAGGGATTTCATGGCCAACCTTAAAAAAATTACTTGAAAGAAATTCTCAACAATCATTTTGAATAGATAACAAATATGAATTGTTCTGAGAATGGAAATTAATATGTACTTACTTCCTTCAGTAAATAGTACTTGTAATGGTAGAAGTTTAAACTAGTTGTACTTCGGAAATGCTCTAGTCCTTTTTCAACACCATATAAGTCTAATAATGTTCCTAAATTAGCAGTGAGCACCTAAAATATAAAATGACATTGACATAGATAAGTAAGGTACAACTAATAGAGGTTGGAGCAAAATAAAATCAATCTACTTTTAAATATATACTGGGCAAGAAAGGCTTAAAACTAAATTAATGCTTGTGATTTTAAACATCTCTATAATGGCAGGCAATATGTAGCAGTATAAAGTAAAACAAATAACAACTCGGAAACTCACCTTTAATTTTGACTTAACTACATTACCAGAATTGTCAGTTGCAAGGGAATTAAATGCATGCCAAATACTATTTGTCACATTCTTCAAAAGAGTAGCCATAATACACCATCTCTCGTGATTCACTGATATCAAACTGCCCCCTACTACTTGTATTCTGTCACTTCTAATTTACGACAAAGAAGTTAAAATTAAATATATACAAAGAGGTCAACACAATAGAAAAAAAATCGAGGATCATCTTAGTGAGTAAAGAAAAAGGACGTCTAATTGCACTAGTTTTTTTTTTTAATTTTTATTTTACCCGCTATCGACAAAATATTTTTTAATAAGTAGTGCACCACATCATTTAATTTCTCTTGTGTGATTTCTTTATTACTCAGGTTCTATTCTTTTACAAGTTTGTGTTGCTTAAGAAAATATCTAAATAAGCTATACTCTTAAAAAATAGAATCAACCCAAGTTTTCAAGATGTTCAAGTCATCTTCTAAACTGCCGTTTTCTCCTACAATTGATATATCAAGTAGTGTACATTTAAGTATATTTTCATAATTTGAAACAGAAATTGAAGAATAATTCATATGTTGTTGGTTATAAAAAGGAAAAGGAGATGACTCACTGTAGATAAATTGTTTATTATAAATGTTGTGATGTCTCATCCATAAATAAGAATACTATATTTCCTGGGTTGGATTGATTGACATTTGAAGAATTTTTTCTAAAGTCGCGTCAAGAGTACGACCTCAAGGGAAATCACCCTTAAAGAAAATCTGCAAAAAGGACAAATGATATAAGAGCTAAAACTTTATTTAAACCAAAATAAATATTCTAGTGATTTGGATAAATTCAAATTGGTTTATATCCCTTTGAACAACAATTATAAACTGCTCAATAAATACGAATACTAATGTCTGATAACTAATACATTATAATTCTTATTTAGCATGTCCTTAAAACCTACATTTTATTGTTTAAACAATTCCTCTTGGAGCTCAGGTTAACCAAGTGAGAGAAATAACACTTGGTAAGCATAGTGTAGTAGTAAGTTCACGTCTAACCTGAGCAATAAGAATTTATTTAGGGGCGAACTTATTAAATAAAATCCTCAGTTCCTCCCTGGCTAGAAAACGGTGGTAACCTATAGATAACCCGTTTCAATTAGTAGCATAACGAGGACGTTAATAAATAATAACAATAGCAGTTCCTCTTAAAGGAAATGAAATTCAAATACACATTAATCCAACTCGAATGAAAATATAGTTACAAAAAACCTCTCCTGTGTGAGGGCATATTAAAGCCAATACAGTGCATATTTGATCATATCCAGGCTCGAGATTGAAATGTTTTATTTAATACGAAAGTTAACATTCTTAAATGACCCAACTCGGACCGAGAGATATATGAGCCTTCAGTTAACTTCCACTTCCACTCAGTGATTATCTCTGGTTAGTTTGTTTTGGAAGGAATAACAGAGAATGGAATGTTCTGAAGGCATCGAATAATTAATGCTGCAGCTGGGAATCAGTGTAGCCTTCGCAATAGACTTCATGTACTCAATATGCAATAGTCAATGACGGAAAAAGTAAATTTACAGTCCTTTATGTTCTTATGTTCACTTTGCTAAATTTCTTTAAATGTTTTACAATTCAGTAACCGATTTGGGTGAATATATTCGTATAACTAACAAATACAACGACATCTATTCTATAAAGACTGCAACTCTGGACGAAATTTTACAATAAAATTAAATCTTCTTTTATTTGTGAGTACTATAAAAATTCATAATTTGGTATTTTTGTCATATATATATATATATATATATATATATATATATATGTAGGTAGGATGAAAAAATGTAGGCTACGCTTCCACTATAATAATTTAATAACACGGCAAAGCGCTTTCGATGCTGTGCATCATCGTCAGTGCCCTGTTGACACACACAATAATAGTTACAATTTTCTATAAAAAAACATTCAAAGTTCGCTATGTGGATGACATATTCATAAGTTTCGAGGGTAGCGTAGACAAAGTCAATGACCTTTTAAATTATGTCAATGGCTGCCATAGGTCTGTTAAGTTCACAGTAGAAGTTGAAAAAGAGGGCCTGTTAAATTTTCTTGATCTCCAAATAAGAAGAGAGGGGAGAAGTCATTCCTTTAATATATACAGAAAACCCAGTACGAGTGACATCATGATACCCGCCGATTCCTACCACCACACTCAATATAAAATGTCGGGATTTACTTTTCTAATCGACCGCCTTATCAATATCCCCCTATCAGAACAAGAGTTCTACCAAGAATTATCCTTTATCAAATACTTGGCGCGCAAAAACGGATACACTGAGAACTTAGTCAACAGAATGTTGGAAAAACGTCTCCGAAGAAAAACCGAGATAGAGTTACAAATCACTCCCACCAACAAAAGGAATGATAATTCCGGCTACCCACTTAGCATCCCCTTCATTAAACCCCTCTCAGTGAAAATAGGCAACTTACTGGGAAAAGCAGGCATCAAGACAGCTTACCGGAGCAAGAAGACCCTCAAAAATCTCTTCCCCAACCCCCAAGATCCTGTTTCCGCTCTGGAGAAGTCTGGCGTCTATCGGATATCTTGCCATTCCTGTGAAGCTACATATGTAGGGCAGAGTGGCAGGAAGATAAAAACAAGGGTTAAAGAACATTCCACCACAAAAACCAGTGAAATGAAAAAACACCTAATGGCCGAAAATCATGACCAGGACTCTCTACAATTGGAAGTTTTGCACCACCTACCTAAGGGAAGGAAAATGGACAGGGTTGAGGGACTAGAGATTAGATTGGACCTTCTAACGGCAAAGAAAAACATTAATATTAAAGAGGATGTCTGCCCTCTAAAATTTGTACCAACAGCCTCTTTACCTCAACTAGCTGGAATGAAAAGCCAGTCTAGCTCCAAGAGCCGACAGGTCAACATCGAAAACCTTCGGTAAGTCCCCTTTGTCTCCCTTTCTCTTCTTTGTTTTGTAAAACGTCTTTGTTCATATAGGGTTTCTTTCAGTTAGCTTTAACTTTCTACTTGTACCAACCTAATTTAAAAATAACTGTTGATGTATGAAATGTTTTATATGTTATTTAGTTCCACGTTAGATTTTATATGTTTTTAGTCCTAAGAAAAATAAGTTTTTTGTTATATGTGCCTAACATATTTTATAGAAAATTGTAACTATTATTGTGTGTGTCAACAGGGCACTGACGATGATGCACAGCATCGAAAGCGCTTTGCCGTGTTATTAAATTATTATAGTGGAAGCGTAGCCTACATTTTTTCATCCTACCTACATTAGAAGTCACTTCCACCTGCCAGAATACCAACTCAGAATAATATATATATATATATATATATATATATATATATATATATATATATATATATATGTATCTTCATGTTTGCGCGCGCTTGAAGGTGGATGGGTAATTTAAATAATGGGCCGTTATTCCCCTGCGAGGTCTTCGTCTGCTGAAGGATGTCCAATTTTCTTTGAATGTTGGAAGGAGTACATGATGATTCAAGTATAATAATCGATGTTTAGCAACATTGAAAGAATCGTTTTGATTGATAACATTCTTACTTCTTTTGCATTGTTAACAGGTTGTTGGCTGGGGTTTTACCAGGAAAATTTGTGTTTTTATTAGTCATCTTATTTGTCGGTCACTTTAGGGTGCCACTTAATAAATAAAAAATCAACTTAGAAGAGAACTGGTTGCTGCATATGTTACACATTTAATCATTTGAGTTTCAAACGACTTTTGAGTAATAGTTTCTTTATCTCAGATTTAGAAATAACTTTGTGCTTAGCTCAGTAGAAATATTTAAATTTTATTATGGGCTCTGAGGAAAATACTAAACTACTCAATGGAGTAGATACACCTGATGTATTTGGCTTTCGGTAAGAATTCTTTCTTAAATTTTAAATAATTTTACTTTAGGATGTTCAATCACTAATAGGAGAACAAGTTCATATTTGTTTATTGTTTTCACCTTTCTGTCTTTGGGTATGTGGACACTATTAACAAATACAACTCAAAATTAAATCAAAAATAGTTACTAAATGCAAGGCTAAATGTAGTTCATCCTGCAGGGACAATGTCAACTAAGCAATGATACACAGTTGCCATCATGTAAACAATTTTATATTTATTTCTACCTTTGTAAACTCATCATTACTCTTTCAAATGAGGCTTCTGGAATATAATATGGATATGATATGCTAAATAACATAGTGTCTGAAAGTGAAAATCTCATGAGTAGGAGTGGGCTTTGCTAAAAAAAAAAAAGAAGAGGAAACTGCAAATAGCTCCATTCATTTTTAATTCTAAAAGGTTGTGTATAGACTAATAGCACATTGCTTTATTAACCTATCAGGTGTTCAGCAGTTGCTAGGAAATACCCGAGGGTAAAAGTTGAGAAAGGAAAATGCTCATGCTTCCGGTTGGGGTGAAAAATAACAAGAATTTATGTAAGTAACGTGTGCCTATCCATGGCTTAAGTGCACAACCAAGGCCACAAGAGTATATTTGTTTGAGGCCTGTGGGCACTAAAATCCCAAACACCTATTCACATTCATGACATACTAAGAGTTAAAATGATTGGTTTTATTCCCTTGTATGAATTAGGGAATCATTTCAGATTTCAACACAATTATCCATCTGCAAGTATATGTTACGTATATCTGAAAAGCCTTAAAATGTTGAAATTTCATATTTAGGACAGTTGTGATGTTTTTGATCAAAAATGATTGATGAGGAAGGGGGTTTAGTGATTGGCAAAAATAAAAGCTTAGAAATTTCTTCAGCCATACATGAATTTGAAATAAGTCCTTAAATGAAATCTGTTAAAATTATTGACTAGATTTCATCTTTTTAGTTTCTCAATCATCAAATTTACATTATATCAGTAAGTTTTAAAGAATTCTTCACATTTCATTAATACTATGAACCAATCGCTTCCAGCTGCTAATTTCTCTTAGGCTAAAACTTCTGGTGGCCCTAAATCACTGTATAATGCAATGCACAGACCCCTGACGATCACACACAGAATACAAATGCAAATATCTCGGTTAATATTCAAGATACAGAATAAATGTATAGAACAATATTTATAGTAAATTTAATTTGCAATAAGATTGGTCCAATACCATTTTTCGACCCGACGTATAGTAACGGAGATATTTCGAATTTTCGAAAATCCTCCCCTCTAAACCCCCCCTCCCACTGGTCCGATATTAGCCGTTAACAAACTTGATCTTTCTTTTTACATAAAAAGACTAAATATCGAGTTTGGTAACGATCTAACAAAAATTGCGACCGCTAGAGCGGTAACAGACAAATATATATATATATATATATATATATATATATATATATATATATATATATATATATATATACAGTTTTGAACGGACCTCATTTTCGTCATGTACTAGGTAGGATCGATGGACATTTGAAGAAAAATTTCGAAAATTCCGTCATGAGTACAACCTCAATAGCTGATTTCCCTTAAGGGAAATCTGCTAACATATGCCTGGCAATATCTTCACAAATTAAAAAATGAAAATTAATTTGGGAAGTTAGCTTAGCTCTGTGAAGGATGAAATCAAACTAGTGCCTATTATTTATTAGAAGGGACTAGGTAAATAATAATATCTAAAGATAAATGGCCAATCAATATTGCTTTAACATTATGATTTCCACTAACTTATCAATTTATTTATTATAGAGTATAAACATATAAATACCAATGTCAGGTTTATTTTTTTATCATTTGGTTATGGACAATTGATTTAATAATGTTTTTAAATATATGTTATATCTAAAGTTAGTTTTTGCATTATACATTTTGTAATATAATTGCTTTTGTAATTTTTAATTATTTATTTTATTTTACAGAAATGCATCTTCTACTTCTTCCAATGTTGCACCATTGGTTGTGAATAAAGAAGCGAACTATTATAAAATGAACCACCCTAAAAGAGGCATAGCTACAATATTTAATCATGAAAAGTTTCTTTTACCTAATTTAAGGGACAGATCTGGTACAAATGTAGACTGCTACAATTTAAAAAAATGTTTAGAAAATATTGGGTTCGATGTCAAAGTACACAATGACCTTGAGACTAGAGCTTTAATGACTGAAGTAGATGCTCGTATGTAATGAATTCTTTTCTTTACTGTTAAGTATAATGTATACCAGTATATAGTATAGTATAGTAGTTTTTCTCTGTCATTCACTATCTCTATTTCTCTTTGTTAAAGACCTACCTTAATCTTGTTTTACATTAAGTATTCCTTTATAAAAGCAGAATCATTCACTCACAAACATTTTTTTTAGTTGTGATAAGGTTTTACAATTTTAATTTTTTCTTTTCTCGGTTTTATTTTTAGTTTCTAAAATTGATTATTCCTCAATGGATTGCTTAGTAATATGCATTCTTTCCCATGGAGAAGAAGGTGTTATATTTTCCAAGGACTCAGCATATAAACATGAAGATATTTGGGGAAAATTCACGGCAGATAAGTGTAAAACATTGGCAGGAAAACCTAAATTATTTTTCATTCAGGTTAGCTTTAGTATTTTTTTTTTTTAATTTTAAATCATAATTACTTTCCAATTTACAAAAATTATTTTGACACAGGTAATATATTAACCCCCTCTTTTATTACATTATCATGAGTAGTTAGTAAAACAGTATATAATTGAACTATTGCTGATAGCCTTTCGTCTTTGATACACCTACACATGTGTGCACACACAAAACTGGAATTTATGAATAGAAAATATAGTTTATTGTATAGAAATCATGAATAATATTTTATTTGAAATATTCTGTAAGCCTAACTATATGTTTTTCCCCATCTTTTTATTTATTTTTTTTTACAATTAATGAATGTCACAATAACAAAACTGTTGCTGTTCTGAGGTAAACTAGTAATTGAAACATTTTTGTACTTGGAGTGCTGCTCAGCAATGCAAATAAATAGAATTTGATAGAGCCATATCTGTTCAGTAACCTATTGGGCTGTTTGGAAAATTTCTGCTGATTTTCTGGGAAATTCTAGGAAAATATAAAGTATACTATTGCCCAAGTTTAATCTTCATTATAACTACCATTTTGTTTGCTAACTAGTTCCCATCATTTGGAAACTTTCATAATTCTATTTTCATAAAATGTCCTAGACTTAGTGCTGAAAAAACTGATCCATGTGCTTTTTAGCAGATTTCCCTTAAAGGAAAACAGCTATTGAGGCTCATGACACAATTTTTGAAAACTTTCCTTACATGTCCATCGATTCTACCTAGTAGATGACAAAATTGAAGTCTGTTCAAAATTATATATATATTTGTCTGTTACCGCTTTAGCAGTCGAAATTTTTGTTTAAAGTTCTTTAACAGCTGAAATCGGACAATAGGGAGGGGGGGGGTTAAAAGCAAAAATTTGAAATATCTTTGTTATGCATCGGATCAAAAAATGGTATAAAACCAATGTTATTGCCAATATATTTTCCTATAAATGTTGTCATATATATATTTTGTCTATCATTACTATTAACCGAGATCTTTGGATTTTTTAGTTTTTAGCCTTTAGTAAGCCCCCACTCCTACTCATGTTTATTACCCTTTATTCTAAGCTTAAATACCAAATATTGTTTTCAAGAGACCATTATTATTCAAGATAAATGCAAATTCGTTGCGTGATGACGTCAACAATTAAGATTTTACGTTCTTGTTTCGAATATGTTTACTTGATCTATACCATACTCGATATTTAACTGTATCAGTCAACACTAAAGATCAAATTTTTTGTTTTGTCTGATTCAGACCTGGAATAGTGGGGGTTTAGTGGGGGGGGGCTCAAAAATTCAAAATATCTTCAATATTATGGGTCAGATATCATAAAATGTTAAAGGACCAATATTTGTAACCTTTTGATGCTCTACAATTGTTGCGCTATTCATTTTTTTGTAACCCAAGTATTCAGAGACTTATTTGTACTGTTTTTTCAACTACTACGAGATCAAAAGTGGGTTATACTAGCACATGGGAAATCTGCTTAGTTTATGCAGCCCCTGCATGACGGACTTTTGCAGTTTTCTAGAGAATTAAAATTCTTACCATTAACACATTGAGCACCATGTGCCCACCGGTGAGCATTATTGAATCTTGTTGATGGGATGTGCCCTTCCAAGGTCACACTATTTACTATATTTCGAGACTGTGTGCTCATCGGTGGGCACGTTTTACTTACATTTAGCACTGATAAACCTTAGGCTTGGTCCCAGAAAGTAACCTTTTTTTAATGGACTTGGTAATTACTCAATCATGGAATGCCCACCCTTGAGCATGCGGACACACAGCATAATTCAATGAATGACCACCAGTGAGTGGCATATGACACTCAGCGTGTTAAGGGAATTTTGGAGGTAATGAAACGAATGATAGTCCGAGGAGGCTATAAGGGGGTGAGGGACCTTCCCAGCCAAAGTCCAATAATTTTTTCCATGTAACCAGAAACATGTGCTCTCTGGCATTATCATAGTAGAAAACAACGCCTCTCTGATTTGCCAACTGTGGTTGGTTCTGACCTCTTGCTTCCTTTAACCTGTCAAACTATTATTGTATTTATCAGTTTTTTAGGCACTATATCATAGAACAAAACACCCTTCCAATCCCACCAGCAACAGATCACAATTTTTTGAGCATGGATAATAGCCTTTTTGAAGAGGTGTATGGTGGCTCACTGAAATGCCCCCATGATCTTTCAAATATGGATTTTTTTCATGGCATATGAGCAATAAATAGCATGTGGATATATGCCATTACGTAGCCCCCCTTCCAAACAGAATGGCGACTAATGAGGCCAAGTCACCATAAATGTTCATAGATGGTCAAATTCTCCTATTTCCAGAGTAATAATCTGATGGTTTTCAGAAATAAGTACCTTGATATGATTATCAATCCTTGATATGTGTCCACAACTCAGCTACCTGAGTATTTGCAATCTCTATCTCCCAATTTTCCTGCCTTTTCACAAACCACTAATGCTCTGTCCGTACACTTACTACATTGTCCCTATATACAGCACATATATTTTGTTTGCGGCTTGAGCTGCATACTTGCCTTAGTGGAAATAAAAAAAAAAAAACTACTTGATGAAATAGAACTCTCTTGTTTTCCATTACTATCATGGTTCTCAAGGGAAATATTTAAGGCACTGTCGATATTGCTGGTATTAAAACACTGAAGAGAGCCCTCTCTTACTCAAAACAAGTTATGTCAAATTTTGATAACAGGGACTCACCTTTACAGCAGACTAAGAGCTGCCTTGCTGAAATCAATAGAAACTTCCCGAACAGCCCAATACCTTAAAAATTAAATAAATTAAAAAAAAAAATAATAATCTGATGTGCCGATCACATGACTTCCTTCTATTCACATTAAATTAAATAAACAAAATCTTTGATTACCTGTCACATTAAATGTTATTCAATATATTCATTCCAATGCATCAGATCAAGAAATTCATAGAACATAATTTGTAAATATTTACAAAATAAAAAAAGGTCCTATAAAAATTGTTTTTTTCTATAATACATATGGAGACATTTAATTTTTTTTATTGTCTCCCTACTCTGAACACCCACCACCATTGTTGATTTTGTTCAAAAGGGGAGGTGCACAACTAGTCATTATAATAATCAGAAATATGAAATTGCAACATTCTATGAATAGCCACTTATTCAGTTATGCAAGATAGTTACAGACTTCATGTCAAAACTGGTCAAAATGGGTTCAAGGAGGGCCAAAATGGATAATTCCCTTGAAAACAAAAATCTGAAAACCGAAAATTTTTGCAATTACAATACTTCCTTTAATTAAGTAATAAGGTGGTTTTCTATCAAGTTCTTTATTATGGGTAAACGTCCATTTACTAAATGATATCCTTATTTTTCAGAATATTTTTTTTTTGCGTTATAGGCCTGCCAAGGTTCAAGGCTCGATCCTGGTACACGTTTACAAACCGAAATGGATGCTGGAGGAAATTCTTATAGAATCCCAATTCATGCTGATTTTCTTTTTGCTTATTCAACAATTCCTGGTAAAGAAATTTGTTTAAGCATATTTCTATAATTGCAATATTAATTTGAAATCTTTCTATGTGCTCAGGTAAACCATTTGAGCTATTTTGAACAATCTCAGGTAATTGGAGACATAGGTTTGATTGCCACCTATGATATGAAAATAGGAATTCATTTAGTTATAGAATTACCAGACCGTAATTAAAAAAGTCTGCCAACTTGTAGATAACCAACCCCTATTAGCCGTAATACCAAAAAGTGGAAGTTAATTTTTAAAATCACATTTCCTTCCACCTATTTCTCTCATTCCTTTCCTCAATTTATCTATTTAGCTGTCCCTTCCTTTCCACTTTTTTTTATTGTATTTCATGTGTGTTTCTGGATTGGTTTGTGAAATAATAAAACTTTTCTTTTTTCTTAAACTATTGTAAAACTTTTGTAATATAAGTTTTGTAATAAACCTTACCAAAAAAAAAAAGTTAAAATAAATTTAAAAAAAAATATGATCTACCATTATACTTTTTAATATTAGGTACCTCAAAGTCTGAAAAACAAGGCTGCCAAAACTGTATGTAATAATTTCTTTAGATACTATTTCAAAAAGTATGAACAGTTCCTCAGATACCTTTTTCCAAAATTCTTTTTGCAGACATTAAAAGCACTCAACTGTTCATGTGAAAAGCAGAAAATATACTGAAATATGCAAGGGTAAATTGCAGGTAACGAGTAACGGTAATGGGCATTTATAAAGGTACAGAGTAGGTATACAGGTAATCCAAGTATAGGGAAGCTAAAAATGAGAAAAGAGAATCCCTATGCCATCTATCAGCTTTGAAGGACACTATGTCTTCTATAAATAAACATCAGATAGCAATAGAGGAAGAGCTGATATTATAGTTTGTAGGAGTCCAGGACTAAAGAAGACAGACTATTATATCAGTCAGTATAAGTCATTGGGCATGTTCTCCCTCTGGACTGCAATATCAGCGTGTAGCACTGTCTTTTAGATCATGATGATGAGCACTCCTGGCACCAAAACTACCTGACTGATATAGGTAGATGAAAGAAATGGTTATGCTTCCACTTTAACAATTTATTAAAACAACAGAGCACTTTTGATGCAGTGCATCATCATCAGTGCCCAAACGTCCTGGATGCTGACCTGATGGCCTTTAGAACTAGACTCTAAGGGTAACTTCGGATCAAAAAATGTTATAGAACTAATCTTGTTGCAAATGTAATGTTATATAAATGTTGTTATGACGTATTTTCACTATCTTAATTATTAAACCAGATATTGGCATTTTTTTAGTTTTCGGCCTACAGTAAACCCCCACTCCTACTCTTGTTATATTATGAAGCACTTTATTTTAAGCTTAAATATTGAATATTGTTCTCATTGAACTTTTATGTTTTGAGATGAATGCAAGTACATAACGCACACAGGAAATCTGCTTACTTAATGCAGCCCCTGCGTGACAGACTTTTTGTTCTTTGAGGCGACCTATTCAAATTTAATAAGCTATGGATTTGTGCATTGCTGATTATGAGAAAACTGGGTGACCTCAGGAAGATCACAAGCTAGATGTAGTCTTGTAAATTGGCAGGCAACACATTAGAAAACAGTATATTCCAAAATGAGAACAAGGTGAACATTTCATCTTTGAATTTTATGATTCAACACTGAAAACTTCCTTTAAATAAAGTTTGTAGCTTTTTGGAAGTAATGTACTTAGGCTATTCAAAGTTATTTATATTAATAATATTGTCGTTTAAGTTTACTTCTTCCTTCATTTTCCTCATAACCTAGGAATTGACATTTTATATGTTCCAACTCAATTGTTATGATATTATAAACATAGTTTTACCTACAAGTTCAGTTCAGTTCTATTGTTAATTATTTTGACTCATATTAGATAATAAATCTCCAAATTTCTAGTTAGGGTAGTTTCAGAGACCATTTTGTAATTCTTGAAGCAGAGTTATGTTTACTATAGTAATAATTTTAGGAACATACTTTTTTTTTATTTTAATATTTATTTTCTAGGTATTTACTTTCATGACACAAAGAACAGTGATAGCAATTTAATTAAAAAGAAATTTTGTTTTAACTGCTTTACTTGTTTTCAAAATAAAACACAAGATCAATTTCCAGAATGCAGCTGCTTCTCAGAAGATGGTAAGGAAAATTTAATTCACGTGACTCTGCAGTGCTTGGCTATTGGATAGAAAGTTCTTCCTTTACATTCTTTAAATCTTGCACTGCTTTGAGTGATTTTCATACATTATCCTTTAAATCTTATGCAGCATTATATTCACTCATTTCCTTCTTACCAGACACTTCATAAGACATCATTAAGTTCATGGTTTTTTTCTTCTGCATTTAGAAACTGTTAAATTATTGGAAACATTCACTCATAACGCTCAGTGTTATTTGTAGTTTTCCCTTATTTATTTTATTTTTTTTAAAGAAAAAAACTATAATCCCAAACTGGTTTAAGCTCAGGTGTATTAGTAATAAGGTCCAGTACAATTGTATCCCTACAATACGATATTCTATGGTGTACAATATCATCCCTTCATGAATGAAAGCTCCAATTTAAATATTATGTAAAACATTACATTTTTTCTATATTAAACTATTCAAAATTATGTTATTTGTTTTTATTTTTAAGCAGAAGACATTGATTGTTGTAATACTAGTGTGGTTCAAAGGTCTGTGTATTTTTTCTCATCTCATTTTTATTAACAGGTAACTAGTCTTCAAAATATAAACAAGGAAGATAGTAAATTTCAGTGAAAAAAATGATGGTGGTTAAGAATATAGTCCCCATAGACACCCATTCAAATAAAAAGGGCCAGATAATAAGACACTGCGGAGCTCTCAAAAGTTATATTACAAATAATATTGCTCCATAGTCCTTGTTTCAACATTGCTATTATGAATAATTCTTATGAAAAATTGGTTAACAAATAAGTAAACAGGGATAATTGAACTTAATTTGGTGAAGGAGTGATATTTGAAAATGTAGACTATAATTTTGTTGGTGTATTACTCAAATGCAGGAAGGTCTTGTTTCTGTAGAGAACAGCGAGAAACTCACTGGAAGTTCTTGGCAGAAGAAGAAGGTATAGATAGATATAAAGGGGAGAGAAAAAAGTACTTCACAAAGAAGTTCTGACAGCTGCCATATTCTCGAACTGAGTATTTTAGGAAGACTGATGGAGGAGTAGCTGTAACTATAGTTACTTGCTTACTTTGAAAATGACATTTTTTTTAATTTCTTATGTGTGTCTATATTCCTTTTTTGTTACAGATGACCCTTCTTCTTAAATTGTTTGAAGCCTTGGCTATACTTTTTTAAAAACAAGGATTGTTTTCCTCATTCAATACATCTTTTTTATTTTCACCCCCAACAAGTGCCAAGCTAAGTAGCTCCTTATGAGGGGCTCCTTTTTCTCTAGGTTTACAATTTAAAAATTTTTATTTTATTTTGTATAAATACACATTCATAACTTCTACCTTATTATTTTTTCCTTATCTTATGTATATAGAATTCTGCTTAATTAGTTTTGTAGCATGTTTTTTTTCTTCCTGGAACTCAATTTTATATATATATATATATATATATATATATATATATATATATATATATATATATGTATATATATTGTTGCGAAAATTAAATACATGAATAATTCTTCAGAGAGAGAGTCGCGTATTTGGAAAGTGTGACGTAGATCAAAGAAGCCGATAGAATGTCCTAGGTCCTACCAGTACCTTCCAGCCAGACGTCGAGGGGTCCAGACAATTCCCCTTTGATGTATGCCAACAAGCTATATAAAGAAGGGCCTGCCGCGAGCGAGTCAGTTTTATGCTCAGCGATCTTGATGGTCACATCAGTGCTACAGTGCGACTTAGTGCAGTGCGGTAAAGTGTTTTTATAAGAAGAACAGTGTTGTGCCGTGACTGTAAGTAACAGTTTAGTGCCATGTTTAAGACAGTGCAGTGCCACGAAGTAAAGGACAGTGAAGTGCCGCGAAGTCAAGGACAGTGCAGTGCCGTCTTCTTGTGAATTTCAGTGACCGTGAGTGAATTGTTGGACTGTGTAATCTGAAGAACAGTGACGCTATCAGTGTATACTGTAAGTAGTAATTAAGAATAATTACCAAGTGTATTGTGCATTGTGAAATAAATTGTGCAGTGATAAAAACTGTGAAACTTGCGAGTATTTAATTTTGCAATCCAAAAGAACTCTTATTAAAAACGTTTATTACTGGTTTTGGTAATAAAAACGTAACAACTGGTGTCAGAAGTGGGATTGCAAAATTAAAATCAATAAAAATGAAGTTTGAAGAACTAAAAGTTGAACAACTGAAGAAGGAGCTGGCTAAACTGGATCTGCCAACAACAGGAAATAAGGCTGAATTACAAAGGCGATTGACAGATGAATTCCAAAGACGAGGAATCGATATAAGTACACACGAGGTTGACGATAAAGAATACATTGCTGTAAGTAATCCTATCTCAAGTAGCAATTTGGACTTAAATGCAATTTTAGCCGCTATCATGGAAATAACCAGAAACTCTTGGATGCTTCAAAAAGTAACAGTGAGAAAATATTAGCGGAAGTCAGACAAGAATTCCAGGAAGCTTCTAAAAGTAACAGTGAGAAAATATTAGCGAAATAAGACAAGAATTTCAAGAAGCTTCTAGAGCTAATTATGAAAAACTAGAAGAAGCTTCTAGAGCTAACTACGAAAAACTAGAAGAAGCTTCTAGAGCTAATTATGAAAGACTAGAAGAAGTTTCCAGAACTAATTGCGAGAGGCTAGAAGAGAAATTTCAGGAAGCTTCTAGATCAACTAACCAAAACCTCCATGAAATGTCAGAGGTATTAGGCAAACGAGTGGAAGCCATAGAGTAGAGAGTCAGCGAGTTTGATGAAAAACTCTGCGGCACAGAAGAAGGTTGAAGAGGACGTGTTTAACCTAGGAAGAAAGATAGATGGTGAAATACGTGAGCTACAATTCCAAATGGATAATCTACATGTTCGAGAGGGTCCGGTGAGGCTCATTTCAGAACATTCCAGCAAGATACAGACCCCAACTTTTGACGGTAATGTACCATTTAACGTTTTTAAATTCCAATTTGAGACGGTGGCCAGTAGAAATGGATGGAATAATGAAGAGAAAGCGGTAGAATTGATTTTGGCACTGAAGGGAACCGCTGCAGAAATCCTGGAGAGTTTACCGGCCGCTTGCAGAAATAATTATGAGGACATCATGGTGACCTTACAGCGCAAGTTTGGCAGTGAGCATAAGCGAGAACTGTACAGGATGGAGTTACGGGGCAGAGTGCAAAAACCGAATGAGACGCTCCAAGATTTTGCCATGGAAATCGAACGTCTGGTCCAACTGACTTACCCAGGTGAAAATCATCCGTTTCTAGATCAGTTCAAGATTGAAGCATTTGTGAATGGTATTCGAGATCCAGATGTTAAATTTGCGGTATGCGCCATGCAGAAATCATCTTTTGCTGAAACCATCTCATATGCACTAGCCCAGGAGACCGCTAAAGTAATTTCAAAACCACAAGTCTACAAGGTGCGACGTCTTGAGGCTGATATTCAAAATGACGCCCAAATGTCAAGGAGTGACATAGAAGAATTAGTCAAGCGAATAATGGAGGAGCAAAGGAACAGATCACACTCAAAGTGCTTCAACTGCGGCAAGGCCGGCCATTTTCAACGTAACTGTAAATCACCGAAGAAAAGGTCAAGATCTGTTTCGCCACCAAGGGAGAACAAACGGACGAATAACCCCAAATCTCAAGAGACGCCGTTAAACTAAAGCGAGCTGGCACTAAGGGGCAAGAGCTAGCTCCTACAACAACTGGCCCCACAATCTCCATTTCCATAATACAACAACAAAATAGCAACCTTACAGCTCGTGGACTCATTAACAGTAGGAAGCAGATCCTCACCATAGACACGGGGGCGTCGCAGTCCATAATTAGGCCCGATTTGGTAAAAGGATTAGTGGAACCATTAAACTACGTTCGTCTGCGGACTGCTACTGGGGAATGAGCCACCGTCTATGGAAGAGCCAAGGTGAGACTGACTATCGCCAACACTAGCGCCGATCATGTATTCGACATAGTGGACAAAGTGATCATCGGTGAAGACTTCATGATAGCCCACGGTATCAATCTGCACATGGGTCAACACATTATGATCTGGCGCAACGTCGAGATATCCTTAGATGTTGGATATGAGAGCAAGACCACAGTAAGGAGGCTATTTACCGTCGGACGCCAGAAATTACCACCCCAGTCGGAAACCTTAGTATGGGCGCGTGTGGAAGAAGATTGTGAGGATAACCGGTTGTGGGTAGTAGAACCAAAAGAACTTAAAGATGACATTATAACAGCTAAAGCCCTCGTAAAAACCTGCGACCATGGACGAGTTCGGTGAGAGTACTTAACCTATCCAACAATGAGATGATTATTAACAAAAATTTTGAAATAGGTCAATGTGAGCCAGCAGAAGCAATAATTAACTGTGCCAAAAATTCAGGATGCCCGAAAATGACAGCCAAGGAACGCGAATTACTTGCAGAAGAACAGGAAAAATGGATGAAAGGACTGACATCGCCTGAAAGAAACAAAGCAAAGGAGTTGCTAAGGACACATGCCTCCGTCTTTGCCTTAAGCAATAAAAGCCCAGGTAGAACAGCAGTAGTGAAACATGAAATATATACCGGTGAAGCGAGACCTATAAAGCAATCACCCAGGGGCAAAGCTTTTCTTAAAATGGGATGAGTTGGAGTGGGGTTTTACTGAAGGCTGAAAACTAAAAAATGCAAATATCTCGAGTAATATTCATGACAGAAAAAACTCATATATAACAACATTTATAGGCAATTAAGTTTGCAATAGTATTGGTTGTATCAAAGTTTTTGATCTGACATATAGTATCCCAGATATTTTGAATTTTGGAAATTCCCCCACCCACTAGTTGGATTTCAGCCAATGCAAATTGACTTTTTTTCCCGAAAGTTTTGTCATGAGTTCCTTTAAAGGAAATCTGCTAAAATGGGCATGTATACAGAATAACCAAATTTTCTAAGTTTTAATTTTAACGCATTGCTTATTATTAAAAAGCAATAACTAAAGATTATATTAGTTAATTGCTAAAATCGGAAGAGGAATAGGGGGGGGTGTTAGAATGGGGAATTCAAAGTCGAAATATTAGGCGATTTATTCATAATTTCTTGCTTTCAGCCTTCAGTAAAACCCCCACTTCTAGTCATCAGATTTTTACTTAGAAATAAGAGTATATTGTGAGATGACATTACTTGTGTCTCATACCAGTAGGTGGGAAATCTGTTTAGTTTATGCAGCACCTGTGTAAGAGACTTTATTTAATTCATGATTTTATAGTATTCATCTTGTGTATAAAAACATTCTTCTGGCATAATATACTTTCAGTTATTTTAATAAGAATATTTACTTATAGATTACATATGTTCTGGCTCTTTATTAAAGTTTTACACCTGAAAATGGCACACTTTTCTCAAAATATTGAAGTTTGTGATTGGGGGTTTCTTGTATTTTGTTTTAAACTATTTCTGTAAAATAATTTCATGTTTGTTTCACACACATATATATTGAAGGAAAATAAACTATTTTTTACCTCTTGAAGAGTTGCTGACAGAAGTCTCTACTTATATATTTACCTCAATGCTCTCTTCTGGAATTTAAATATTAAAATATGATTATTTGAGTTAACGCAATGCAGAACATTTACAAATTAATCGACTATTTATTTTATTCTCCATTGAAATAAATGGGGGAAAAAATATTTATTTCATTGTCCTATTTCTATATGTGGATAAAGATGAAAAACAAAATCAGTATTCTATTTTTTAATTTATTTTTTAGGTTTTTATTCGTGGCGCAATACAAGTCGTGGCTCTTGGTTCATTCAGGCATTAGTTTCAGAGCTGTCTGAGAATGTGTTTCATTTTGATCTTCTCACTCTACTCACATTTGTCAACAGAAGAGTAGCAATTGATTATGAATCAAATGTTCCTGATAATTCTTTTATGCATGCTCAGAAACAGATCCCCTGTATTTCATCAATGCTTACTCGGCTAGTGCAATTTACTCCACCGAATAAATTAAATTTAGTTTAATTTAAAATGTATTTCATTGGTATTTATCTGTAACTTAGGTGTTTGTAAAATTAAAAAGACGTTAATTTTGAATTCCAGTATTTATAATAAGCAGTTGCTGCTAATGAACTTATAATACAATGTATGGAGATTTTCCATTAAAATAATTTAATTTTAATGTCTTTAAGTTTGCCATCTGAGTGTTGTATGCAACTTCACAAAAGGCCAATATTTAAAACGAGACATAACCATGGGTAATTAAGGTGTATACCCTCCAAATTTTAAAACAAAATAATGACCGCTTAAATGAACAAAGTTCTTGAAGAAATTATTGAGAGTTATAGTTGTTCTGTTAAAGAATTAAAATTCAATACTCTAAGTATCAATTTAAAAATATTTTTGGTGTAATTTCCACCAGACATTGAAGTAAAATTCCCACAAAATATTTCCTGCCTTTGCCTCTGTTCATTGAGATACTGTATTATTTCATCAACAGAATCATAATTCATATTAATTGAAAAATTGCATACAAGAAATGCTACAATTACCATGAAAATAATATAACATGAACATTAATAACATAATATGTACATAAATTTCTACTTACAAAAAAATATTTGTATGTCCTTTGTTTTGCTTTTGTACACCATGGTTGGTCTCCTTGCTTTCTTTTATGCATTTCATCATCTCTTTGATAAAATGTAACCCATTTATTAGTGATTCAGTTCAGTACCATTACACCATTTAACATTTTTTTAAAAGTAGTTTTATATTATTACTTTTTTTCAATTAACATGCTCTTAAGAAATGATTGTATTATTGCTGCAGCGTCAGGTATTTAGTACCTAAGGTAATCAAATAAATAGTCTTTAAGTTTTATGGCAGGGAGTATCTTATATAACTATTTAATAGCTTATATAAGGGGTTTAAATAAGTGTACTTCTCATGTTCTTATTTATTTAAGAGGTAAAGAACAAAGATTTTTGCTCTAGTCCTATGTAGTTTAAGAAGAATGAATAAGCTGAGATTTTCAATGAATTTCATTCTCTAAGGATTCAATTAAACTATACTTTATTGGGCAAAATGTAATTTTTAATGTGAAGTAAAACATGGAAATTTATTTGAACCAGTAACGTACTTTTTAATAGAGTAGTTTGATTAGTATTTTTTTTTTATTTTGTAAATTAAATCAAACTACAGACACATATCATAGAACAAGAAATATTATAGATCAGGCTACAAGAAAATTTGTTTTAAATTTGAACAATTCCAATTATCAGTTAACAGTTGTTGATGGATTAAAATTTAAAATACAGTTTCATTTTCAATGTGCTCATTGGAGTTTTTGAAACACAAAATATCCTACTTAAATTAAACATCCCTCTCAATAAAATGAAACATCTATCAATCAATTGGTTGATACATGTGTTATATCATTACGCAAATGTTCTGTTGAATTCAGCTTTTTGCATATGAGTTGGAGGAAGCGAACACTAACTTATAACTCAGGAATGGTGGCACTATTTCTGATAATGACATAATTGACATTACTCACATTTATTATAGACGTATTTATTAATTTGAATATACAATTCGTATTTTCTGGGTAAATTTCAAATTTGTATGTGTATCTCATTCAGAAAGCTAGGCTTTCTCTTATTAATTTTCTTATTTATTCTCTAGTTCTTTTTTATACTGCTATCATGATCACTGATGACTTAAAAAGAATCTATCCTCTACAATCATATGTCATGTGTCTGTTGTTTATCTTTGGTTTTCAGGTCTAAACCAATCATGTGTTTTGTGATAAAAACAACAACTTATGAATATCACTATCATGTTTTACTTCTGAATGCGTTATTGATACCATATGATATAATTGTCATGTTAATTTAACTTCCAGCATTTTATTGTTATTAGATCAGGTACTTTATGTCAGTGATTTTATTTTAAAAATCTCTTATCTAACAACCATTATTTATGTAAAATTGAAAAAAAAATATTTATTGTAATTTAAATAATTTTTTTTATATTTTTATGTAAGGCTTTTCTGTTTAATCCCATGAGCAAATATTTATAGTGTATAAAAAAATTAGCTTTTAGTTGCCATTCATTAAATGTTTTAGTTTAAAAGTTAATCGGAATCCATGTTTTATGAATAAATGTTTGTGCTGGGAGGAGAAAAAATCTATTTGTCTGATTATATTATAATGGAGTATAATTTATTTATTTTTTAACTTGATGTTGATATAAAATATACTCCTATATGCAGTGATATTTGTGCATTATTAAAATTAATGGCTGTGTATTCAAAAATACCTCACAGTTAATCTTGCCACTGCCTTTTATGAATTCGATATTTTTTCAACATAATTTAATGTCTCAGACAATATTTTTCTTAATTATAAGTTAGTATATGTTTAGATTTTGTAATGATTCTTATCACTGGGGATAATATTATTATAGATAAAAGGCTAAAAATAATCCTGTTCCTATTTCTATCATGAAACAACTAGATCGCGAGTTGTGAATTATAATTAAGAAGAAGTTCTTAATAGATGTCTATGCTCCTGACGAGACATAAATTGATGTGAAAGCAGTTGACATAGACTTAATGCACCCATATTGCAATGATAAGAAAAAGATCAAATGATTTTTTTTTATTTGATACATTAATCACTTTTATATCATCCCAGTGAAAAATGTAGATTGCATTACTAAAATAAATATATATATATATATATATATATATATATATATATATATATATATATATATATATATATATATATATATATAATTTACATTATATAATAACTGTGAGTGTGTGTATGTTTGTTGATACAAATTCTGTTTCTGCATTTATATTTTTTGTAATATGAAATACAATTTTCATTATATTTATGTGTCTTTTATTTTAAAAATCAATAAAAATTATTTAACCTTCCGAGTGAAGAAAGTAGTTAATCCTTTTCTGTATTTGAAACACTAAAATAAATTAATCTTTTCTTTTGAATTTGAGCTTTCAACTCAAAGTTTTTTTCTTAAAATTGTGATATAGGCTTATTAGTCCATGTATGATGTTGTCTTTCAAAGATGGAGGTCAGAGCTTATATAGTCAAAAATAGTGACAGTGAAACGGAAAAATTAGTTTTGTATCATATTTTAATCTTGTAGAGGATAGGGAAGATAAAGATTAGTGCTTTATATCTTTAACAGGACTCTTTGTACCATTAACAAGTTTACAGGATTCGTCGCTGTATTAATGAATGGTTTTTTTTTTTATACGAGAAAATAATTTTTTGAATCTGCCAGGACTCCTAGCTATTTATATCAGTGCGGTAAGAATGATACTACACAAATATACTGATATCAAACTCAATCAATTCTTCCTTCTTAATGCAATTTCTGCAGACTTGACAAAAATAAGAAATTAATTGACAATGTACAGCTTATTATGGCATAATCCACCTAATAATCTAACCAACACTACATTTTATTGATGGGATGGATGGAATAAACAGTCAATAAATATTTTAACTATTTTCATATGAACAATAATTTAATTTTTAATCATTTATTTCCTGATGATGTGAAAATATGTAGATTTATCTATTGTAATACTTCGCATGGGAAATCTGCTTAGTTTACGCAACTCCTGCATGACAGAGTTTTTTTCCTAATGAAAATTATGTTGATCATTATATAAGAATTATAAAAAATGTGATGGTGACTTATACTTGATCAATACCATACTCAATATTTAACCATGTTATGTATAACTATTGTAACGACTATATACAGTTATTCTTCCAGGGATGCTGGGTGGTAAAGGAAGGAATCAAGCTGGGTAACATATTAGACCTTTTTCCTTCTCAATAATAATAATACTTGTATAAGGCAACAAGCCTATTCTGTTCACCCAGATATATAGTAATTGCTGAAATGGGCAGGGAAAAAGGGAGATTCTTGCTATATATTTCAGCAAAATGAGTTCAAAATTATATATACACTCCCCGACCAAATTGTGCCAGTTTTTGACAATATTGAATGCCATACTTCCTCGAAAGCAAATAAATACTGTTCTAATCTCACTGCTTTCCAGAATGGAATATCAGTAATAAGTCCTGATCCTTCTTACCATAGCATAAGCTAAAATGTAAATATTAACATGCGACAAAAATATAGGCCACCCTCTCAGTTCTCTGCTAAATCTTAGATCTAACTACTTTACTTAAATAGATGAAGTTGAAATTCTAGAATGGGATGCATGGAATCATGTTTAAATACCTTATGATATTTAATAGAAACAACCCCAGCTACATTGGGTCAAAAAAGGCTCCATACACTTACAGCTGTTTTAAAAATATAATTTCTGAGGAATTTTCAGGAAAAGTTTTTTATAGACCAAATTTATATTTGAAGTATATAATTACATTTTATAACAATTTGTAAACTTTTACATATTATTATTATTATTATTTATTAACGTTCACTTTATACAACTTAGGCTAATCGGGACGGGTTATCTACAGGTTACCACCCTTTTCTAGCCAGGGTGGGATTTTAGGTCGTTATTTAATGAATTTCATCACTAAATAATTTCCTTTGCCCAGGCAAGAATCGAACTCGTCACTCTAATACTTTAACTCGCATGGCTAACCTGAGCCCCACTTTTACATATGTATGTTTGTGTATAAACAGAAATTAAAGAAACGATGTATCAAAGCAATCAATCTCTCCCTTAAGCCCGTTTAAACATTTCAAAACCATGTGTACAGAGACTTTTTAGACCCAGACAGAACATGGCTAGGAAAAACTAACAGCACCACCCCATGGAATGAAGAGGAAATGGAGTAATACACACTTAGATGTGTACAAAAACTACTAAGTAGTTATGTTAATAATTTATTAAGTAAAAAAATATATTATTTTCTAAGAATAAAATTAATAAAACAATCTTCTATGTGTGCATCAGGAGTAACCTGTAAATACATCCTGAAGAATCAAGGGTTAGCAGCTGGTTAGTCACCTGAAACAAAATAAAAATGAATTCACTAGATATTAAATAAATAATTTTAATATATATAATTCTAGATTACAGGTCTCTATATTCACTTCCATAATTATTGAACTTATTTCAAGAGTCAGTCTAAATAAGCTTCTAAAAGCTATTAGTGCCTTCAAAATAAATCCATGTAGCTAGAAAAACAATTAACGCATTAAAAACAAGAGCATTTTTAAGATCCAACAAAAAAGTAATATAATATGGTATAGCAAACATATAAAAGTAATCCAGAAACTACGCATTACTCTCAGAAACGATGGATGCCTCTGGGATATGAACTATAGTTAACCTCATATTAACGTTCATTCATTAGTAAGAAGAAATGGCAATTTATATGAAATGTTAAAAAGCATTGGAAAATTGTAATCAGAGCAAATGATTATTTCCTTCTTGCATGAGACTGTTTCGACTGCAAAGAAGCTGAAGACCCTCAAAATAAAGATTTTAAAAAAAGGTAGTAAAAATATACATGTATCTTGGTGTATGGAAATGGGCCTAAAAAAGGTCTATCCCAGAAGGGCTGCATAAACTAAGCAGATTTCCACCTGTTGCAATGACTCGGACATTATTCCACTTTGTATGTCTACTAAAATAGCAACTCTTAACTAATACAACTTTCAGAAATTTGAGATTACATATGTGAAAACGTTGAGGAAGGGAAAGGAAAACAGTGTTTCAAATTAAATACATCTATTAATGAGTACGTAGCAATATAGGGTAGTTCGCTTAGTAAAAAGACGTAGAGGCAACAAATTGCACTGTTGGGCTCATTCCATGTCAAATCAACACACCCATTCAACCTCAGTATTTCTATTTGATATTTCCATTCATATTAATTAGTTAAGTTTATACATTACAAAACATGACCTATTGTAAACATTTTAGCAGATTTCCCTTAAGGGAAATCAGCTATTGAGGTTGTACTCATAGTACTCGGAATTTTCGAAATTTTTCTTCAAATGTCATTCGATCCTACCTAGTAGATGACGAAAATGAAGTCCGTTCAAAACTGTATATATATATATTTGTCTGTTACCGCTCTACTATACGTCGGATCGAAAAATTGTACAGAATTAATCTTATTGCACATTAAATTTACTATAAATATTGTTATATACATTTATTCTCTATCTTGAATATTAACCGAGATATTTGCATTTTTATGAAGTCTGTGGTCGGGTATAGTTCGGGTTAGGTCTGCCATTTTCGTAACTTGTCGGCTCAGGTGGAAGCCACTTCTAACTTTACCTGTCGTTCCTAACCTAACCTTACCTTCTTTACTTTGTGAGATTTATGCAAATACGTTCTGTTTATCCGCCCCCCCCCCCTTCTTTAGTTCTTGGACTACTAAAATTTGAGATATTAAAATATATATTATTCTTACAATTCAGAAGCCGTTTCAGTTGGGAATTTATTGTAATTAACTGAAAGATTTCTCATTACCGTTAGTATTTAATCGCCGTGGTGTTGTGCAACCAGTATGGAGAATTCTCTATTGTAAAGTTTCACATGGGAAATCAGCTTAGTTTACGCAGCCCCTGCGTGACGGACTTTCCTACATTGAAGTAGTTGTTAGAAATGCCAACAGTACAAGAATTGAATGTCTTGAGATTACTAAGTGCTACCAACTTCTATATTCATATTATCGCCGATATTATGAGTCGTATCGCAAAATATTATAGAAACAATCTTATGAAGCTACAATTGTCATTCTATACATTTTTTCGTAACTCAAGTATTGAAGCGTGTTATTTGGATTTCCCTTAGGGGAAATCAGCTATTGAGGTTGTACTCATGACGGAATTTTCGATTTTTTTCTTCAAATGTCCATCGATCCTTTCTAGGAGATGACGAAAATGATGTCCGTTCAAAACTGTATATATATAGATATATATATATATATATATATATATATATATATATATATATATATATATTTGTCTGTTACTGCTCTAGCGGTCGCAATTTTTGTGTAATCGTTACCAAACTCGATATTTAGTCGTTTTATGTAAAAAGAAAGATCAAGTTCATTAACGGCTGAAATCGGACCAGGGGGAGGGGGGGTTTAGAGGGGGAGAATTTAAAAAATTCGGAATATCTCTGTTACTATAAGTCGGATCGAAAAAGTGTATAGAATCAATCTTATTGAAAATTAAATACACTATAAATGATGTTATATACATTTATTCTCTATCTTGAATATTAACCAAGATATTTGCATTTTTATGAAGTCTGTGGTCGGGTATAGTTCGGCTTAGGTCACTCAGCTCAGGTGGGAGCTTCTTCTAACCTTACCTGTCGTTTCTAACCCTACCTTACCTCCATTACTTTGTGAGATTTATGCAAATACGTTCTGTTCATCAGCCCCCCCTCCTTATTTAGTTCTTGGACTACTAAAATTTGAGTTATTAAAATATAAATTATTCTTACAATTCAGAAGCCGTTTCAGTTGGGAATTTATTTTAATTAACTGAAAGATTTCTCATTACCGTTTGTATTTAATCACGGTGGTATTGTGTTACCAGTATGCCGATTTCTCTATTGTAAAACTTCACATGGGAAATCTGCTTAGTTTACGCAGCCCCTGCGTGACGGACTTTTGTAAATACATGATGTTATTTCTCTCCAAATTATAAAAGAAAAGATGAATTTATTATCAGACTAATATAATACATATTGTGATATACTGTATAAAGCTAAATAATTCAGTTAAAACACTATTATATTACAGAAATAAATACAGATTTTTCAAATTCAACTTGAAATAAATTTATTAAAAGGACAAGCAACATAATTCCTGTCAAATAGGCTCTGAAATAAATGTCAGAAGTTTTAAAAACTAAATATACTTAATATATAATGAATGTAAAGTTACCTCACAAGAAACCCAATCACTATATGTTCATAAAAGACAATAAGAGAGTATATTTTTTTCAAAAAATAAATATTGTTTTGTGATTTCAAAAAGAATTATTCTTTAGAATCATAGGAAAGAACATAGAGAATATTATTACAAAATTGCACCTTTCTTATCATTCAAGATTAATCAGGGAACAAGACCTTAATATTTCAAATAATAGCTGTATTTTGTTAGGATTTACATAGATCATTTTCACCAAGGGTTGATTTAATTCTATGAAATATATTTCTTCTTAGTCAATATATAGACAATAAGTATGTGTACATTCATTAAAGTCTGGTAGTAACGACAAATATAGACTAGCTAAGGTACCCGGCGATGCCCAGGAAATCATTGTTGACTGACTAATGATGGTATTCATATAGCAAGACTTCAATGTGTACAAATACACTTCACTCCACGACGTAATGATTTTCCGAAATAGTCAATCCTGAAGGCAAATTTTGTGTATTAATAGAATAGGAATTTAGTTATGGAGAATAAATAAAAATATGTTCCTAATTTATCCCTCTCCACTTTTTGACTCACCGTTTTTGAATAATTCTAACCATAATCATGAATAGCATTTATTACAATTAAATATCATCTGTAATGAACATATTTCCGTTCAAAAGCCAATCCGAGCATATATACTCGTAGTTTAAGCATAGTTTAGCACGTAAGGTTATATTCATAATAGTAGATCTCAGTGGAAATCACTTCCCGTAATGCCAGCATTTTACAGGAAATAAGTAAACTCAATTAACTTTATTAGCCTCCCCTCTATTTCCGCTCTCGCATTAGAGCTATCAACATTCTTCTCCTTAAATTATTGATTCAAAATATTATTGTAATAATTTATCTACCTGATGGAATTAAATAATAGTGTTACCCTAAAAATAATTTCATTTATATTCAAAAAGCTAGTCGAGGGGAAGAGATCGTAGCCTTTCCTGCAACCTAAGTAATACTTTAAACAATCATATCGAGTTTAACACATATTGTCATAATGGCATTACCATTTAAACGTTAATGGTAATGCCATTATGACAAAAGATTGTTATGATTGTACATATTTGTTTCAATAACATGAAGATATCAGAAATAAGATAATATATTACCAAAATCAAAGAGTTTGATTCCCTACTACTTCCGCTAACACTCCTTGAGGAAATTTAGCACGATTTTTTTAAATAATGCATTATACAAATTAAATAATGGAAATGCTCTTGTGGCGGAAGTGCGCCGGAACAATAATAATAACGGTTGTCTTGAATAGCTGTAGAGGTAACCATAAGATAACCTGCCGGGAAGTGATGTAGGGAAACAGGAATTATACGCCGCCAGGGCAACATTTAAGTCAGTTATGTAAATTGCGGAGACCAATATAGATGTGTTGCTTGTGTTGTCCCCAGTTGTTGTGCTTTAATTAATGTTCTTGTTACATGTTTCATTAACTATGTTACAACTTTCTAACATAAAAGTGATGAGTTTGAAACGTTTTGTTATTGAGCTGACTAAATACAATATGTATTGTTTTACTGTTGTCCTAGGGATTGACTTAAGTTGCTGTGTGCTTCATCATCTCAATGTAATTGAGCAGCCCCACAAATTGTATTTTACAATAAAGTGATTCTCTCTCTTAACGAAGAATGTTAAAGTGATCCCTTCGTTAAACTCTTATAGTTTAAATTTCTATTGGAAATAAATAACAAAGTTATTTTCTAGGGAAAATAAATAAATGAGGAGAAGGGGGGGGGGATTTATAACCTCACTAATCCGAATCATACTTAGAACTAAATAATCGAAATAGATAAGACTAAAAGATAACATCAATTGTCATAAAAACACTTAAATAAGTACTAATAAAATCGTCGACTCCCTCTATAGATTCAGCTTATATCCCGTATTTACTTCATTTTACGACAAAAGTGAATATTGCTCTAAATAACAAAGTAAACAACTTTTGTTATGATCACGTTTGCCGAAAAACAAAAAATAGAAACTGAAATATGGTGAATTTTACTTCAGGCCTCCCTTATAACTCCCCCTCCCGTTCGAACCTAACAATTTTAATATAGCTTATAATCATGAGAGAATTAATGGTAATTCACATACCGAGTTTTGTTAAGTTCGGTTCAATCGTTAGTTCCCAACAAAATTGTTGGTTTCCGCTTTAGTTTATAACATATATCTCGTTTATACTTTGTTATAGGACAAAAGTCAATATAACAAAAGTTACTGAAAATAACAAAATAAACAACTTTTGTCATGTGCATGTTTGTCGAAAAACCAATAAACTTTTCTCTAAGAGACTGCCTAATTTTTTTGACCAAGACTGTGTCTCCCCTGGAAACAACTTCCAAGTCCAGCCTGCTCAGACACATGTCTGCCTCTGCTTCATTATGGAAGATCCTCTGAAACAGTGGATCGCTCGCCCGCGCCAATTTGCCAGCTATTGCTAGATGCTGAAGTGGTGCCTCCCATTCGCATCTCAGGCCACGATAATGACGCGGATCGTAAAGCATGGCGGAATTTGTAGCTGCTTGCAGTCCAAGCATAGACTTGACACAACGTCGTATCACGACATCGATACCTTCCAGCAAGGCTTGACGAAGCTTACTAAGCGGCGCTGTCTGTAATGGGTATGTCAGAGTGGGGAACAAATACTGGTTGAGTACATTTAGTTTCTGATCAGGTTTTAGTAGCTGGGAGGACCTTAGCTTCTCCAGATTTTCTGTCATCTGTTGAATGGCATTATCATTGACTACTACTTCACCAGAAATAGTGCAGCCGAGATATTTGACAGATTCATCCTGATCGATTGACTGAATGTAACTACCGTCCTCCAAAGATAGTTTGTCCCTCACGAGCTGACCCTCAATCAATATAACAGCTGTGCTCTTGGAAGGGTTTACCTCAAACCCGATTTCCCGTAAGAGCCTTTGGACCAGATCCGTCACTCTCTCTGCACACATCTTGTCCCTCGTAGTCACAGCCTGGTCATCGGCAAATCCGGTAAGGATAACACCCTCCTCCTCTTCAACCAACTTATAACCCATGTTGTTAGCCAGCACCTCATCACAAATTTCTTCATAAAGGAAATTTATACAAAGGTTAAAGAGTGTTGGAGAGAGTGGCCCACCTTGAGCGACTCCTCGTTGGACCTTAATAGGGCCTGTTGTCTTTCCCCCCGAGTTCACCCATATTGTGTTATCCGTTAGCAAAGCCGCTATCAGGTTCTTGACATCCTTTGACACACCCTTGGATTCCAATGTACGCAGTACATGAGAGTGACCCACATTGTCAAATGCTCCGATCACATCCAGGAAAGCGACCACAGCAGACTTCCTTTTCAACCTGGCGTCTTTGAGGATCGCATTAATTATACGGGCATTCATATGACAACCAGGCATCCCTTTAACAAAGCCCCTCTGGCACTTATGGAAGCCTACTTGTTGCCTCAGTTCTGCGTCCAAGACCTTCTCGATTATCCGTCATAGAATAGGGAACACTGTTATGGGCCGCAAAGACGCAATCTTAGCAGCAGGTCCCTTTTCTTTGTATATGAGGATAGTTTTACCTCTGCGCAGAGGCTCTGGAACATAAGAAGTCCTCAACATAATATCCGCCAACACTTTTATCACCAGGACAATATCAAGAGCCTTGAGAGTTCTGAAAAATACTCCATCCGGTCCAGGAGCCGTATTGAGAGAAGTTGACTTGATAGCACTCCGAATGGTTTCTTCCCTAACATTCAAAATATCCGGCCTAGATTGAACTGTGCTATAGGAAGTTCTCTCTTTACTGCTTGGTACTCCCAATGTACTCTTGAAATGCCTTTCAATATCCTCTGTAGGAATTGGAAATTGTTTAGGCGCTTTAGCATTCAACACATCATTGACCACTCTTTCTCTTTTATTGTAATAGTGGTATTGGGCCAACTCATATTATCTACAGGTAACCACCCATTTCTAGCCAAGGTGGGACTTAGGATGTTATTTAATGAATTTCATCACTAAATAATTCCCTTAAGGAATAGCTATTGAACAAAATGTAGGAAGTAGTGAACCAAATAAGACTGATTTACGTCTTTTTTAGATATTTACACCTCCTCGAAACTCCTTGTCAGATTTCGGTCATTAACAAATTCGGTCTTCAGTACCCACCCCCCGCCAACACACACACGCACGCATATATTTGAGTAAAAAAGAAATTGTATCGTTTCAAAGTTCATATTCACTATAATAGCATGTCCATAATTTAGCAATGTATAGAATTTGCGTACCTGTTGTACATGGATGATTTACAAGTAATGTATGTAAAATTGCTAAAAACCGCTATTCCTCAGCTTCTTATCATTGGGATCAGGGTACTTATTAAGACTATTTCGGTTAATATTCAAGATAGATAATAAATGTATATAACAATATTTATAGTACATTTAATTTTCAATAAGATTGAATCTATACAATTTTTCGATTTGACGTATAGTAACGGAGATGTTTTGAATTTTCGAAAAATGTTGCTTGAGTACGACCTAAATAGTTGATTTCCCTTATTGGAAATCTGCTAAAAATAGAAAATCGTCTTTTGACGAAAACATTCTAAGGACTTTTAATAAGCCAAAACTCCGATATGCAGGAGCATCGTAAACTAACCCCATTTCTATCTCATCTCAGAAGTTGGCCGTTCACAGAGACTGAAACCAAGATAAGGGTAGTTCCAACAGCGGCCATCACTGAGGATATTCAAAGACGATTTCCTTTGAAGTACCAAGTGTCGAGATACAGCGGCGAAGTGATCTGAGGGAAGCCTGCCACTTGTGTCTTCCTGGCATCAGTTTGTGGGGCAGCAGTGAGAGTATGGTCTCTCTCAGCATGCGGGCGGCGTACTATTCTCTTGAAGCTGACCAACAGTTTCACTAAGAGAAATTACTAACACTTTTGCTATTGTCTAATCCTAGCAGTTGGCACTTTCCGAATGTTCTTATCCTGTTACGATAGCAGAGGCATTTGCTATTTGTGTACGTCAACAGATCTCACTGAAAGTGGAATTTTAATGGCTCAGCGTCATTACACAGAACTTTTAAATATTTTGAACTCGTCTTTATTTTTACTGTTTACAGTTGTTAAAATCCCTCTGTTTAATGTCTGTCACGCTGCGTAAACTAAGCATATTTCCCACCTGTTGCTGATTCTGTCACCCCAAATACAATTGAAGGGTTGCTAGAAAAAAAACCCACTTTTCAAAAAAACTGAAAAATGAGTTTGAGGTGGCATCTAGTAGTGTACAGTATTACTCATTTACTGATGCAATCGAATTCGTTAAAAACACCTGGCGTCGGACTGTTTCGGAAGTTAAAAATACGGTGATTCCGCAAAAACCCCACTAGTCAGGAACGCTTCCACTAGGGACGTTCTACAGCTTGACTGACCAACTGGAACATGCTGCCAGCAAGGAGTTTTACACGATACTGTTTGCCCCAGCTGCAGTAGCCGACTCTTGTCTTGAAAACCAAACTGACAACGATGACAATAGTGATGGATGTGTAGATTGATTTTTCCATAGTTAATGTACACGTTATTCAACATTTTGATTCATATTTTTTCTTAAATGGTTCATTTTTCATGTTACAATTATTAAATCAAATAAACAAGTGATTCAATATCCCGAATACTATTTCTACTACCTGATCTAAATATTTGACTTTTAGGTTTTTGTTGAATTCCACCAAAAACCCCATTAGTCTAGAACATTCTTCTTCCTCATTGAAAGAGGATATATTCGATCATCTGTAAATTAGTATAGATAACATTCCTGATCCCCAGGATTTTTTTAATTAAAAATATATCAAAATTTTACTCCTTCATGGAATGAAGATAAACGGTTTTTTTAATTTTCCAAAAAAGCGTTTTTTGTTGTTTTCTTTACTAATGGGCTTCTTGCTAGCATCTCTTGAATTCTCCATTTCTCCTTTAATGAGGAGCCAGAAGGTCTCTTAATTTAATCTGCACTTTTAATGAAAATCGCATGAGCAGAAGTGTGGTTTAACTCAAGGTCGAAAACTAAAAAATCCGTCTCGCAGGGGCTGCGTAAACTAAGCAGATTTCCCAGGAATTGGTAAGACACACTGAAGATCTCATTTCACTGCCTATTCTGACTGAAATCAAGAAAACACGAATCACTCCCTTAATATTTAAGTTACGAAAAAAGTGCATAGAACAACAATTGTAGAGTATATAAAGGTCCAATAGAAACCATATTTGGCGTTTAAGCTTAGAATAAAGAGGTCCATGTTATAACAAATTATTGTTATTAAGACAGGAGTAGGAGTGGGGGGGGGGTCACTGAAGGCTGCAAACTAAAAAGTCCAAATATCTTGGTTAATATTAATCTTAGAGAACATATGTATATAACAATATTTATAGACAATTATATTTACCATAAGATTGGTTCCATACACTTTTTCGATCAATTCAACTCAATTAGCCTTAGTAACACAAAGTGGACATTAATAAATACATCATTTTTTTTTCTTTTTATTTATTCAGTCAATGGTAATATTTGCCAGTATAAAATTTGAAGACCGGTTATGGTTATGTGGTTGTTAGTGAAAGGAAGGTTTTGAGAGGTATAATTTGTTTCCAAGAATTAAGAAGTCGTCAAGAACTTTTTTTGGTCCTGATATAAATTCAGGAATTTTGATTCCTCGCACACAACAAGGAATGTGGAGCCTCCGTATTCAATTTAGTACCATTATAAGCCAATGTGATATTCACTAAAATAGTTTTTTTTTAAAAAAAAAAAAAATTTATCTTAAGAAATATTCGGTTTCGAGGTTGTCCACCTGGCGAGATTTTAGGAAAATATCTTCTAATGAGCCGATCCTATCTAGCAGGTGACAAAAAAAGTCCGTCACGCAGGGGCTGCGTAAACTAAGCAGATTTCCCATGTGAAGTTTTACAATAGAGAAATTTCAGAATAGAGAGCCGTACAGTTACGCGACGAACGACCCGAACTAGCTCTTGACGGAAACTCACGAGTAGACCCGAAGTTAGCCGATCCAGTCTCAGAAGCTGAAAACAGAAAAATGCCAAAATCTCGGTTAATATTCAAGATACAGAATAAATGTATATAATACTATTTATAGTAAATCTAATTTGCAATAAGATTGATTCTATATAATTTTTCGATCCGACGTATAGTAACGGAGATATTTTGAATTTTAAAAATCCTCCTCTCTAAACCCACCCCCTCCCACTGGTCCGATTTCAGCCATTAACGAACTTGATCTGTCTTTTTACATAAAAGGTTTAAATATCGAGTTCGGTAACGATCAAACGAAAATTGCGACCGCTAGAGCGTTAACAGACAAATAATATATATATATATATATATATATATATATATATATATATATAATTTTGAACGGACCTCATTCTCCTGGGTAGGATCGATGGACATTTGAAGAAATTTTTCGAAACTCGCGTCATGAGTGCGACCTCAATAGCTGATTTCCCTTAAGGGAAATCTGCTAAAAAATCAGATAATTCAAATCTATGCTTGGTAACTTTTGTTATTATCAGATTATTTAATTCTTTAATATCTATTTAAAGGATATTTAGAACTCTTAACGCAGATTTTATTTATAATCAAAAAATATCTATATAATGTAATAAAATTCAAAATATCCGCGACAAGAGATGGAGCTGTATCTATCTGTTTGGATTATAACTGTTGAGTTTTCAACTATGAACATGTAAGAAGGTGCTATGCGGTAGATGTTTATATGCTTCTTGTCAATGGATGTGATTTTATTTGATCATATAAAGAAATAGTCTTAATAAGTACCCTGATCCCAATGATAAGAAGCTGAGGAATAGCGGTTTTTAGCAATTTTACATACATTACTTGTAAATCATCCATGTACAACAGGTACGCATATTCTATACATTGCTAAATTATGGTCATGCTATTATAGTGAATATGAACTTTGAAACGATACAATTTCTTTTTTACTTAAATATATGCGTGCGTGAGTGTGGGAGGGGGGGTAGAGGAGCACGAAAATCCCCCTAATGGCAGAAATTATATTTAAATCTATACCAAATTCGATATTTAAACTTTTCATGTATAACTGAAGACCGAATTTGTTAATGACCGAAATCTGACAAGGAGTTTCGAGGAGGTGTAAATATCTAAAAAAGACGTAAATCAGTCTTATTTGGTTCGTTACTTTCTACATTTTGTTCAATAGCTATTCCTTAAGGGAATTATTTAGTGACGAAATTCATTAAATAACATCCTAAGTCCCACCTTGGCTAGAAATGGGTGGTTACCTGTAGATAACCCGCCCCAATTAGCCTAAGTTGCAAAAAGTGAACGTTAATAAATAATAAATAAATATTCCTTTACCTTGAGAATTTCAAGTTTTCAGCTTTCATTGTTCAAACATTCTTACTCATACGAATTTCCTAATTAACTATTATATAACTAAATATCACTTGGGTAGTTTACATTTAAAGTCTTGATGACATATTGTTCTTACCAGGTTGAAATAGAGAATAGAATATATGATGATGACATCTGTGTATCTTTCCAAGTTGAAAATCGGTTTAGATAACGCGGTCTCTCCATGGCGGAAATTATATTTCTGGATTTAATTAATTAAATTACTTACTTAAGTAAATGCATATAAATTTGCTACTTATAAAATGTGTGATGCTATCGACTAGAAGGTGGACTGGTTATATGCCGCCATATGTCTGAAAAGCCAAACGGGAATATATATATATATATATATATATATATATATATATATATATATATATATATATATAATTCTACTGTACGTGTGTATGTCACTGGACTCCTCCTAAACAGCTGGACCGATTTGTATGATTTTTTTTTGTATGCGTTTGGGTGACGCCTTGAATGGTTTAGATTCACAAATCAGCCCGGCAGATGGAGCAGGAGTGGGGGGTTGTAAGGGAGGCCTAAAATTAAAAATAGCAATGTTTCGTTTCCTATTGGTTTTACGACAAATATGCACAGGATAAAAGTTGTTTACTTTGTTATTTAGAGTAACTTTTGTTATATTCACTTTTGTCGTATAACAAATTATAAAACAGATATACACTAAAAAATTATTGTGGGAGCCAACAATTGTATTGGGCACTAACGATTGAACCAAACTTAACAAAACTCTATGTGTAAATTAGCATTAATTCTTCTATGATTATAAGCTATATTAAATTTTTTAGGTTCGAACGGGAGTGGGGGGTTATAAGGGAGGCCTGAATAATAAATTCGTGATATTTCATTTTCTATTTGTTTTTAGGCAAACGTGCACATAAAAAAAGTTGTTTTTTGTGTTATTAAAAGTAGCTTTTGCTTTAAACATAATATTATTAAATTTAATATCCTAATCGCTTGAAATATCATGCAGGACAACGTCTGTCGGGTCCGGTAGTGAATATATATATTTCTTTTTTGAGACTTGAAAACCTCAGTGGGAGCATTTTACATAACTTTTTTTAAAAAGAAAAACAGGTGTTGAAAATAAACTGTTAGAGACATCATAAGTGCTGCTAAAACGTGTACCTACTGTTAAAGTGCGTGTCAAAATTTGTTCTTTAAAATCTATGGTTCTTTGAACAAAAGTTATTTATTGACGTCCATTATACGCAACTTCGATTAATCGGGAAGGGTTTTCTACAAATTCCCTCTCTTTTCTAGCCAGGGTGATTAAAAAAGTCCGTAACGCAGGTCTGCGTAAGCTAAGCAGATTTCCAGATTAACATTACGGGACATTTAAGTGTATACTTCAGCTACAGTTTTATTCTAAAGTATATTAGATGTATAATGTACGGAAATTAAATTGTTGTTCGACAAAAATATACTTGTCAAAAATGACAAAAAGAATTCATTCCCGTCAAAAAGAAAAACATATATATGGTGGTATTTGAATTATGATTTTTTTTTTTAGACCTAATGAGAGGAGTCCTGAATCCTCTTCAAAAACCTCTCGATCTCGAGTTCATCCTTAAGAAAATTAATTAAGAATATAGTATAACTTTGATTATCATTAACACACATAAGAAGAATGTATTCAAATCAGTTCAGTTGTTGACATACCAATAGATATGTAATCTTTAAACATCGTTATAGTCGAGCATGTATTTGAGAAAAATGTCTTTAATTAACACACCTCTTTATTTATTTAAAATTAATCTCCACTTTATGCAACTATGGCTAACCGGAGCAAAGTTATCAGTCGCGCCATATTTGCTAAGGTCGACTAAGGATTTTATTTAATTAGTTGGTCTCAAGAAACACTCCTGCGAAAATGAGTTATATCTGATCCACATCCTTATATCTCACCGGGCTTTGACGGCTCCAAACAACTTTTTTAAGTCTCATTTTCTCCCACAGACTAACAGCCATAGAGTTTTATTTTGTGAGAGCCCACTTTTCTCTGCCTTGGATATAATCAATAACATTGCTTTCCAACGACTTTTTTGAATGGGAGAACTTTCTTCATGTGATAGAATCATGTATTCTCTGCTATTCTAGCTTTAAGCTCAATAGCACTGCTCACAGTTACCATTTCTCTTATATACATAAAAAAAAGTCCGCAGGTGTTGCGTAAAGTAAGCAGATTTCCAATGCACGGCGATTTCATCTGACAGTATATGCCTGAGGTCCGATAATTTTTCAGCTATTAACTAATTTGATCTTTAGTGTTGAATCAAACTCTGTCGAAAAATCTTAATTCGAACAATCTTAACATTATCACACTGCATATTTGCATGTATCTAAAACAGTAAAAGATCGATGAAAACAATATTTGGTATTTGAGCTTCGAATAAAGTGGTTCGAATGTAACTGCTTATTGTTAACATGACAAAAGTAAGAGTGGCAGTTTGCTTAAGGCTGAAAACTAAAAAGTCCGTCACGCAGGGGCTGCGTAAACTAAGCAGATTTCCCACGTGAAGTTTTACAATAGAGAAATCCGCCTAATAACAGCTGTAGTAGGAAGGGATATCTAAACCTATTCACGAGGGACGAATAGTTCTGGAAACGGCCACCAGAGCTCTCGGCGGAGAGTCCGGAACATGGCGGGGTTCCGTAGACCACACACACAATACAAATGCAATAATAGGTTAATATTCAAGATACTGAATACATGTATAGAACAATATGTATAGTAAATTGAATTTACAATAAGATTGATTCTATACAATTTTTCGATCCGACGCATAATAACGGAGATATTTTGAATTTTCAAAAATCCCCCCTCTAAACCCCCCCCCTCCCACTGGTCCGATTTCAGCCATTAACGAACTTGATCTCTCTTTTTACGTAAAACGCTTAAATATGAAGTTTGGTAACGATCAAACAAAAATTGCGACCGCTAGAGCGTTAACAGACAAATATATATATATATATATATATATATATATATATATATATATATATATATAGATATATAGATATAATTTTGAACGGACCTCATTTTCGTCATCTCCTGGGTAGGATCGATGGACATTTGAGGAAATTTTTCAAAACTCGCGTCATGAGTACGACCTCAATAGCTGATTTCCCTTAAGGGAAATCTGCTAAAAATGCCAATAACTTGGTTAATATTCAAAGCAGAGGGAAAATGAACATGACAACATTTATAGAAATTTGCTATAGGATTGATTCTGCACAACTTTTCGATTCAACGAATATTAACGGAGATATTTTGAATTTTCGACGCTAAACCCCTTTCCCCTCCACAAGGTCCGATTTCAACCGTTAACGAACTTTATGTTTAGTTTTACTTGAAACACTTATATATATACATATATATATATATATATATATATATATATATATATATATATGAATGCACATAGTTTTTAGTAACCTCCTAGATAGGGTTTGAAGAAATTTTTGAAAATCGCGTCATGAGTAATCTTGAATGAAGATGTGAATTTCACTGAGTGTAGTAGTTATTTTGCTCCCTGCTCTTCTTCAACTGTAATTGCTCTGAAGAAGGGGACCTCCTTCTATTTGAACAATTGAGAATTTGTATTACCGATAACAAACCATTCCCTACTATCATATACAGTCGACTCTCGCTATCACGAAATTCCACGGGACTGCCATTTTTGTTCGTGTTATGTATAGTTCGTCTTTGGCATAGTTCGAGTTATAGAGGTGAACTAAATGAAAATTCGTGTTACAGAGGTATAAAAATGTACTGTGATTTATTCCCTACATCTTCTACAAATCTACATAATCTTAATATTTTACGAATATTTAAATGAATTAAAATATGTATTTATACATAATTTTAAAAAAACGGTAAAACAGATAAAACAGAAAATATAATATTAATTCCACCGATTAATAAGTCCTTAATCTTCCTTTGCTTAAAACTGAAAAAACACTATGAGTCATAATGTTGATTAAAATAAAAAAAAAAACTTTGCTGTATCCCTTACAGCTTCAAATTAAACATTTAACTTGGTACAGCATAATAAAAAATACCGAGTAAACAGAGCCGATCATATTACTGCAATCCCACTAGTAGTTGAAATAGTCCTTTATCTTCTCGATTGGAACTATTGAAGAAAACACACTGTCTGGTACATCACTGTTTTTTTCTAAAAACATACGTAGAGTACGTACTGCAGCTTTGGCTTCTTTAGATGTGACGTCTGCTGGTTCTTCATCCTCGTGGTCTTCGTCAGAAATTAGTTCGTGCTACGTATGGTAATTTCTTCGTCTTAGACAGGTTTTTCCAAGGGGATTAAAAATAATTCGTGATATCGAGGATTTCGTGTTATCGAGGTTCTTGTTAGCGAGAGTCGACTATAATAACCAACGGCTAACCAACAACTGATAGATTATAAAACATTAGGTTTTCTAAAAAAAAAAAAAAAATTAAAAAAAAAAACAGGATCCATTCCGATCAGTCTTCACAATTTCATTCATACCTCTAAGTACTGATTAACAAGTGAGAATATTCTTTCAATGACGGTCAACTCATCCACGCCTTACGACATTTGCAGTGTGAGCTTATAGTGTTCCGTGGCTGCAGGGTTAATTCTACTGTTAAAACGACTTAGCGTAAAAAGGTTCATCACGCAGGAGCTGACGCAGTTTTCCCACGTGCCGGTATTCCATACCACCTATTCTCTACTTCTACGATAAAAAAAAAAAAAAAAAAGTAGAAGTAGTGGCTACTGCAGGTTGGAAACAAGGAAGTACAAATAACTCGGTTAATACTTGAGTTACGAAAAAATACACAATTGTAGAGTATCAATTATTTAACAATATCGGTACTATATCATTTTACGATACGACTCATGGAACGAAAACCAGAACAATAAACAAAAACTACTAAAATCTCCATCCGTCCTTAGAATTATTCGACAAGAGAAACAGAAACGATGAGAAGCCGTACTAGGAAGGCTCCGAATAGTGCGCACAAGATTTACCCATGGTTATCTTATGACAAAAGATCGACCCACGATATGTGTGAAGTGTGACACAGATATAACTATCTACCATATATTAATGGAATGCTATACGTATACAGATATTCGAAACCAATGCTATATTTCTAATAATATAGCAGTGGCCCTAAGCGATGATCCCCAAAGTGATAGATAAACTGTTTAATTTTATGAAAATTACAAATTTCTATAAAGAAATTTAAGTTGCAAATGTTTTGTATCTTCGTTTATATTGCTAAATTTTAAATGACGGGAGTTATAAATGTTATCGATCCGACTCATAATAATGGATATATTTTGTATTCCCCCCTATATACCCTCACAATTTCAGCAAGAAATGTATATATATATATATATATATATATATAATTTTGGACGGACCTCATTTTCGTCATCTGGGTAGGATCGATGGACATTTGAGGAAATTGTTCGAAAATTGCTCTATGGGAACAACCTCAATAGCTGATTGCCCTTAAGGGAAACCCGCTAAACCACTAATTAAGCAGGCCAACCTTCTTAAGGGACTTTCAGTTTGGCATTTGAGCTATTGAGTCCATTCAGAGATTCTATTTGGTCTATAAGACAGACAATCTAGATTGCATTGGGGCTTGGACACCTGTTGGCAAGGTAGAAAGTAGAGTCGGTAGGGCGAAGGGTGGGGGTTGGGGGACCAATACCCCCTTCCAGTTAGGCCGGGACACAGTCTCCTGCCAGCCCTCAAACAGACGGCACCATGCTACCTCGAATCGTGAGTACAGATATACCTCACTAGATAAGTTTGTGATACTGCATGTTCGTTGAGCCTGTGTGGCCACTCGGGAGTTTCATAGCGTTCTCCTCGTTTGGGCTTGACTTGGCTGTTGAGCTGGTCAGCAACACTTGGAAATATCTCAATTCGGGATGAACACAATTCGGAAAGTCCGTCACGCAGGGACTGCGTTAACTAAGCAGATTTCCCACGTATTTTCATTTACCTCAAAACGTAAAAGTTCAATGAGAAAAATATTTGGTATTTAGGCTTCAAATATTGTGTTTCATAATATAACAGCGTATTGTTAATGTGACATGAATAGGAGTGGTGGTTTACTGAAAGCCGAAAACTGAAAAATTCAAATATCTGGATTAATAATCAAGTTAGAGAAAAAACGCACATGATGACAACATTTATAGAACATTACATTTGCAATAAAATTTTATCTATACAATTTTACGATCTGACGCATAATAACGAAGATATTAAGAATTTCCGAAATTCCCCCTCGTACCCACCCCCTCAACCGTTTAAATATCGAGTTTGGTAACAATCCACCAAAAATTGCGACCGCTAGAGCGTTAACAAACATATATACAGTCATTAGTACGATTTCAATAGCTGATTTCCTTTAAGGGAAATCTGGTAATTAGTATAGTTAAAAAAAATGCTTATTCTGTACAACTGTGTTTTTTTTCATTACTGGGCCAGTTCAAAGTAGTCCTCGGTTGCTCGGAGCACCATGACAGAAGCTCTCAAGTTGACTAAGCTAAGTAAAATAGTCTTTATAAAGAAAACTCCTGTTTATTTTTAAATACCGACCTACCACGTCTAGTTTCAACAAAGCCCATTTATTCATTGTAACAAATTTATTTAACTATTTTCCCCGTAAATTGAAATCCCGGCTCAGCAGCCGATATTTGGATAAGACATCGATTGTAATATCAAGAACCAAGAATTATAACACAGGGACTTCAAATCATAATGACGACAGAGTTAGAAGAAATATATTTATTTATCTATTGGCGGACATATATAATCTTGTAAACAAAATGTAGCTATTGCATTTTCTATTAAGGCTATGGACTCAAAAAACATTTTGTTTAATAAGTTTCATCATTAAATCAACCCAAATTAAGGGGCTAAACTTAAATCAAATAATGTTATTAAAACGTTGAGCACTTAGGTTTCATTGTATTTTACTATTAAAGACTCCCGGAAGCATGGCAATTCACAAAGTGTTTCCATAGTCAAATATTTTTAAATCATTAAGGAAGAATTTTGTGTATTACAATATTTTATTTTTTCGCAAAAAAAAAAAAAAACATTAATATGTGTACGGCGTTTACACCGTTTTCTAGACTAGGGGCACTATTTAGTGAGTGCATGTGACCAAGTAAATTCACTGGCCCATGCTTCAGTCAAACAAGCTACTCAAAATTATTGCTTGTGGATTTTGTTTGTTATTTATGTAGTTTATTCGTTTGGTGCCACGCAATTTTAGCGATTTACACCCTTTATCGCATAACCAAATGGTAGAATTTCTGCAAATTATTCTATCTAGTTATTAAATTTTTTGACCAACGTGTTAACGCTCGAGACTAAACCATATAGTTATAAGATAAAACTAAATTTGTTTTGTGTTTGTGTTAGTATATATAAACATATGTATGCTTTGGCTGAATGTGCATGTGAGTTTATTTTCGATTGATTAATAAACAGTAGCTCCTTAATAATAATTAATAATAGTCTTATCATTATAAAAAGCCAGAATCTACGAAGTGCAAAAATAATATATATTAGTAGTAGAAAATATATTTTGGAGGCCAGTTACATTTCAGACCCCATTATTCGATGTCTTAAATTACTATACACCTGAGTATTTTTGACCTGACAAACATGATTGAAATATGCAGGTACTACTCTACACTGGATCATCAAGTCTCCGAATTTAGTTGGAAATTTTAGTTGCTTTTTTTAACAAAAATAATGATAGACATATTTATACATTCTTCTAAGCGGAAGCACCAAAAGAATAAGTAATTAATTATCATACATAAATGTAAACATTTTTTCTCATTTCCGATTTTCATAGTGCTCCGGTTTGCTTTTTTAATTCTAGATAATCTACCGATGTAATGATAAATTTATTCAATCTATGTTCCAGACAAATTCCAAAGAGATGCCAGATTATCCGTAATATGTAATACCAAGCCCGCAACGCATAGGTGCAAGTAGTGTGGTATTATTGTTGCGTAATCATGGGCTTTAGATCGCGAAGTGGTTGAAATTCATCATCTGAGTTAATTCGATGTTCTTGATACACTTAGTAAACGTACTGTCATGAGTTCGTTCCCGCGTAGGGAATAGGAATTTATTTAGGGACAAACTCCCTAAATAACAATGCTACTCACACGCTGACTAGAAAAGTGTGGTACCCTGTTGTTAACACGACTCAGTTAGCTTTGGTAGTTTAAAGTATGCATTAAAAAATAATGTTTCTCAGATACTGAATTCTAAATATTCAAAGCACTTGAGATGTATGAAACATTTCAAGTATACAATTCTTTTGCTTCATACGTACATTTCTGTTAATTCCATCTCATCCTAATTATTTTTGGTTCACAAAGCTTTTACTTCGTTGCAAATGATTTTTATTAGAAAGTGCTTTTTTTTATGGCCAATTGAATTATTAACCTAATTAGAATATTACTTAGTTAAGTATCACTTAAAGTTAACTAAATCTTAGAATTACTTCTACAGTCTATCAAACCGAAATATCCCAGAAACATTTTGTTTTTGTAAATTTTTAATTAATTTTCTCCACAAATATTAGAAGGAAGGCCAATGTGTATCTTGGACGTAGCAATCTTCCAGCGTTCATTGTAAAGTTTTCTTTTTTAACCAATCATGAAATTCTGACTCCAAGTTAAGTAATAATTTTATTATTAAAAGCAGATCTGGTCAATTTTCTTTCTATTGTAAATAAGCACTCAATTTCGATACCGTTTTGTCCATTGTAATAGACAAATTGGATTGTAGCAAGTATCATTTGATTGGATTTGATAACATTCATTTTTTAATAATTAGTACATTCCATTGGCCATAATTATATATATATATATATATATATATATATATATATATATATATATATGTTATATTCTTGCTAGTGTAGATAAATGCCTCTTTATCGGAAGCCAAACATTGGGATAATATTTATAGGTAGGATAGAAAAAGACCTGGTTTCCAAAAAGAAAGAGAGATGGAGAACAAAATGATGGTCCGCTTACTTCACTAGGGAGGGATGGCTGGGGTACTACTAGTGAACTACTAAATACTACTGAAGAAAATGTATTTATCGTAAAAGTGTTTGTTTTGCCAATATTCCGGCTAGCTGGATTAAAACAGAAACAAATATTCGGTTTCAGAGCATAATAATATCAAGCAAAGCTAATTAATTATTCACTAATGCTCAATAAATTCTAGCTTCTCGAACATTATTTTACTGTAAAAATGAAGGCCTAAAACGCTTTAGGCACTTTTAAAACAATTTACACTATTCATTGAATTTCTACGGATAATTATCTCGCTAGCTGTAAGATTAATATTCTTTTATTTTGTTTCCTGTTTTGGAAGATATTTTCTTAGTCATTCTTCTCCGAGAGTTGCATTCCTAATCTATATCCCTCAGTTATTCTTTATTCGAATTTGATATTTAACAGTAGCACTTTAAACAAAATGTAAACAAAAAAAAAATGCTGAAATCTTGGTGTGACTTCAAGACGGTGTCACTTAAATATTTGATGTCTGGATAATTGGTTAAGCCAGTGCAGTTGTAAAAAGAAAACGACGACATCCGCTATTATGAAGTAAATGATCATCATCTCAAATCGGAAGTAATTAAATTATCTTTATAAATACACTGTTCGGCCTTTCACTGGTACAACTAAATGCCGAATTTTATGAAAATAATATATGCTTCCCGTCCAACGGTCAATAAATAATGTTTATACTTAAACGCAAGAGATTTAAAAACAAAATTATACCCAAGTCATTGAACATGTCTATAATACCAGTCCACTATGTTGGCCGCAATCGTGCAATAACTACAGATGATGGCACACATTTGGGCTTGATAAGCACTGTAAGTTCTCTTTTTCAAATTTAGCTTTATTCAGATTCTCGTCAGGAGAAATCAGCTATTGAGGTTGTACTCATGAAAACATTGCCACAAATGTACATCGATCCTACATAGTAGATGACGGTAGATATTATATATATATACGTATCTGCTCCCACTCTAACGGTCACAATTGTTATTGATCGTAACCAAACTCGAAATATACGCGTTTCGTCTAAGTTCGTTAAAGGCTGAAATCAAACCACCGTTTAGAGGGGGGGCTTTCAAAGATTCGAAATTGTATAGAACCAATATTGTTGGAAATACAATGTACTATAAATTTTGTTATGTACATTTATTCTCTATCTTTAGTATTAAGGCTAGCTATATTGACATTTTTTACAACCCACTCATGTCATGCTAGCAAAAAGCTGTTCCCATCATAAACCCCTTTATTTCAAGCTTAAATACCAAATATTGTTTTCATTAAATTTGCACTGTATGAGACACCATGCAAATACGTGGGTGAGATAGTTCAATGACGAAATCAATTAGAATTTGAGATTCGAAAATATTTATGTTTTTTATAACCATGCTCGATACTTAACTGTACACACTGAACATGGTATTAGTTAATGGCTGAAATCGGGGGTGGTATAGGGGTGGGAAAAATTTATATAGCTATATCTGTAACTCTAAAGATCATATTTGTTATTCGCGGAAGTCAACCAGGAATAATAAATAATAATAAAAACTTTCGTTGTTATGAGTCAGATTGTAAAATCTTATACGACGAATCGTGTTAAACTATTGATACTCTACAATTTTTGTTAAATTAACAAAATAAGTCGTTGGTTACCTCTTTAGCTCTTTTCATACAACACACCAATTTAATGTAATTTATTTTATTCAGAACAATAGAAATTTTGGACCCATTGATGGGCTACTACTTAGTAGTAGTTTTATGAGATTAAACTTTACAGATGCTTATAAAAACAAAGAAAAAAAAAGCCATTTCTCTCAACAAAAAAAATAATAATAATTTCAATGTATTCATTTAAATAGTTTCTAATTGCAATTTAATAACTCTAAGGCTTTCGAAATCAAAGTCGCTTATACTAAAAGGTAGTTAGCTATTACTACAAATGTTAAAACTTTAATGTCAAATATCCATTTATAATTGAGATAAATAAATAGAATCATGATTGACTATGTACCTCTTTAGATTGATATTTTAATAATTTACATAGCCGACTAAATATTATAGAGATACCAATTCCAGCAGCTTTTATAATTGACGTCAAGGTATGGTGGTTTCTGGTTGAAAATTGTATGCTGAAGTTACGGCATTCTGTACTTTTATATTCAAAATAAAAATTTACTTTTCTAAATAATTATACTCAGAGCTCAATACAAGTAAATCTACTTTAAACCCACTAAATATCTCATTAAAAGAGTTTAGTAATATGGCGGAACAGAATATTCCATTGTCCAGGGCTTACAAAAGAGTTCCAGTTAATTGCCTTTCCGATTCCCGAATGGGCTTTTCTAGTTTATTCTTCTTTGACATCTTGCTTGAACAGAATTTTAATTATCATGATAAAGTATCTGATCCATGCCACAGTCATGACATAAGTCTTAATGAGCTTATAGTCGTTTAATTTAACTCTTGGTCTTTAAACACTAGCATTTTATAAATATGAATTAAGAAAAAATCTCAGTAGTGTTCCTAGTCAAGTTGTCATTATAGACTAATATAAAATAGAATTAATTGCCTATTAAAAATAAGATATTTTTTACGGTGGGTATCAGCAATCACAAATTTTCCAATGACTAGTTTAGTTGTTTTAGCAGCCTTAAGGGAAATTAGCTATTTAGGGTGTACTCTTGTAGCGATTTTCGAAAAATGTCCTCAAATTTGTTCGTTTGTTCGTCGAAAAAGTTCGTTAATGGCTGAAACAGAACCAGAGGCAAGGGGGGGGGAATTTATCAATATGTCGGATCAAAAAAGTGTATAAGAACCAAACCTATTGGAAATTTAATGTTCTATGGATGTTGTTATGTATATTTTTTTTCAGAATATTGAATAATACCCGAGATATTTGCATTTTTTAGTTTTAAGCATTCAGTTGACCGCCCCCCCCCCTCCTACTCATATCATGTGAATAACAAGCTGTTATAACATGAACCAATTCATTCCAAGGTGAATGCCAAATATGGTTTTCATTGAACTTTGACTTTTGCGAGATACGTGCAAATTTTAAGCGATGATGACGTCGTCAAGATTTATCGTTATTTACTCGAAAATGTTTATTTGATCTGTACCATACTCAATATGTGACTGTTTTAGTCTAGACTAACGATAATATGTGTTATTAGCTGAAATTAGACTTGGAATTCTGAGTGGGGGGGGGGGAGTGAATTCAAAAATTGTAAATATCTGGAATTATTCGTATTTTTTTGTTTTCTGCCATCAGTAACCCAACTCCCCCCTTCTACTCGTCGGTTTGTTTCATATAAATAGAGAATATGTGGTGAGATTAAATCACAAATATGTTTTATACCAGCATGTGGGAAATCTGCTTAGTTTACACAGCCCCTACGTGACAGACCTTTTTATTGTGTCTTTTCTTCCGTATGTCAAATTCTCAACAATTTTCCTATTTTTGTGTGATTTTATGGTTGAATATTAGAGAGGACTTATAATTGTACACGTCAGTTGTATTTTATTGTGGTGTTTCCCCTGTATATTTATTACATAATCTGGCTTTGGGAAGGTTTAAAGCCAGTCTCAAAATGTTTGCTTTTAATTGGTAAAATCGTCCAAAGCAAGAGTTGAAAAGTTTGCTACAAAACGAAAACGAGTCTTTCAGGTTAATGTAAAACGGCCAACCAATAATAACAATAAAACATAAATATCCTGACATATGATTATGTTCCTAATAGCGGCCATACTACGTATAAGTACATGTGATTAAGCTAGGAATGAGGAAAATTATGGTATATTCGTTGACCTCTTTACTAGGTCTTTTCGTCTAACAGCAGCTAAATGGAAAGAGCATATGTCAATTGTGTCATTTTCTCAGTCGTAGAGCTTTCCCTCGTTTGGCATCTTACTAATTTCATAAGGTAATGTAAGCAAAGTATGCCGTGTTTAGAAAGGTAACAATGCCAGCGGCAAAGATTCTTTCCAGCCTATCTAAATATGTTAGTTCCACTTCTAAGGAGTGCATTGTCCCACTTGTGCCGGCACGCGCTCTCTGAGCGAACTTAAATATTTGCATATTTCTAAAACGACTGATGTGAGGCCATTGTGCGACACCTACGGCCCCTTTTATGCAGTAATTGTCGATATACTGACCGTGTACTAGTGAGTGGACTAATTTCAAGCACTGCGTAAGAAAGTTAGTCCTATGGAAACAGAAAGATAAAGGAATAGAAACTCCGATAACTTTTAAGACTGCATGATGCAGTATTGACGTGCCTGATAGGTTTACTAGTGTTTTAGAATTCCCTCTCCCTCTAAACCCCCACTATTCCAAGTCCGATTTCAGGCTCTATCAAATAGAATCTTTAGTATTATCAGAAACAGTGAAATATCGAGTATGGTAAAGATCAAATAAACATTTAGGAGACTAGAACATAAAATCTCAATTGATGATGTCATCACATAACCAATTTGTATGTATCTCGCATAAAAAATGTCTCTTGAAAAAAATATTTAGTATTTTAGCTTGGAATAATTTTGTTCGTAGCTTATAGTTAATACTAGATGCATAGAAGTAGGGGTGTTTACCAAGGCTGAAAACTAATAAACCCAAATATATTGATTAATATTCATGGTAGTGAAAATACGTAGATAACACCTTTTATAGAACGTTAAATTTTTAATAAGATTGCTTCTATACACTTTTTAAATGTTTGAAATTCCCCCCCCTGCCCCCCCCTCCTAGACAAAAATAAAAGAATTATATTTATTCGATTATTAGCCCAAAAAAAAAATAATAAAGTCTCTCGATTTATTACTTTTTGAGAAGACAATATCTTCCTGCTTAATTCACTCTAAAAAACGAAAAATGTAATTTTGAAATATATGTAAATATCGGTTTTTAGAAGTTTTATTCTGAATGTTGTGAATGCCGTACTTAAAAAAAAATAATTTTTTTTACGAAATTATGCCAGACTACCACTTGTTTTAACCAACAATTTTAAATACATACAACTACTCTTGGTAATAAAACAGTAATGAAATTGTCATTATAGTTTAAAAAAGAAATCGTCAGTCTTTTTTTTTTTTTAGTAAGTTTTAATTATCATCAGTCTTTTTTTAAATAAAGAACTGCCTCTGATTTTCTGTAAGGGGTTGCTAAAATTTGTCTTTCGAATAACACATAAGATAGGTTATATAATGAAAATTTTATTTAAGAATTTAAACTGTTTGAAATGAGATGACCAAGGAAGGTTCCATTAAAATATATGCTTTACTTGGTAGGCAATGAATATGGATATCTGAATAACTATTTTAATAATGTTTATTTTTAAGCCAGTAAAAAGAAAATAAATAGTTTAACGATTGAATAACCTGAACATGGAGGTTTATTGAAGAGAAGGTTGGTTTATAGAAAAATCTTACATCAGGTAGAAAGACAATAGCACCCCTTTGTCAGGGGAGTTTATTCAGTGGTATCACTTACAACAAGGAGAAAGTAATAGTGTTCCCTGAATATTAAATCCCTGTTTATGAGGTTTCTCAAAGGACACAGAGAAATGGCTAAGTTCGCATATTAATTTATCTTTGACATATAAAAATACTCAAAATTGTTCTAACGACGATTATGTAATTCTGAAACAATAGAAGGCAATTGTTAATTAATTTTCCAATGTCAAATGTTTTGTCTTTTCTTGTCTTAATAAATACAAATAAACAATCTCACACAATTAATAAAAATAAAATAAAAACAAAGAGTAAAAAAAATTTTTACATTGACAAACAATACTCTTAATTCAATCATTTTAAAAGGATTTTTTTAAAAAGCTCAACCTGCAGTACCCTATAAGAATCTAAATATATGGTTATGAATTATATATGCTTAGTCTTCGAAGTAAACCCCATATAATGCGTTATAAACTTCGTGAACTTTATTACATTCATGCAACCTGTGGAAAATGGTAAATTTGTAATTACATTACTGCAAAACACCTGCTTGTAGACCTTCTTTTTTGTTCTAATGCAGTGTGCTGTAAATTTACTTTGTGCTGGAAATTTGGCTCCAATGTTTGGATCACTCTACGTGGCAGTAGCAGGAGTTATATGAATTCCACTAATGGTGACGCCACGCTGAAATAAAAAAGTACTATTATACAATAAATGCCAAACATTAGAAGATACAAGAATTACGACAAATCGGGGAAAGAGAAGCAGTTCTTATCTAACTAATATACCTACTAAAAATCCATGAACACTTCCTGGAGTGGCTCATTTATGACGATACTTTCTAGTGATCTGTTTTACCAAAGAAAGGACCCTATGTATACAAGACTTGAGATTAAAACTAGACTTGAGATGTTTAGTCATATAAAAGGTTAAAGCACGAGTCACATAAGTATGAGTGTTGGATAATGGCACTGAAAGGAGGGGGGGAAAACATAACTTCAGTTTCCATTTCAGTTGGAGAAAGAAGTATAGAGCCACCATTGTAATAAATTACTTTGTTGATCAATTTGAGTATGTTATATTTTTCAACACGTCGCATAGTGACGTGGTTTAATACGTTTTACTCGTTATGCCGACTACCTCTCTTCCTGGTAAGAATTCGGACATAATTGAAATTATCTTAGTTTGTAGCAAGCAGAGCTTTAAGAGACAATATACATTTAATTTGAACAGAACTCATTTCCGTCATTCAGTAGGTAACAGAATGAATGGAAACTTGAAATGCTTCGTTCCATGAAAACATCAGTAAGAGATTTCCCTAATGTACATCATTCTGACAGCCACCCTCCCATAGCCACTATGTAGTTCTAGCTTTTAATAAAGATCCCGTGCCGAATGTACAAGGGTAGTAGGGGGTAGAAGAAAAATTCTTTTCAACAAAATACTGTTACGGACAATGAGACAGTCCCAGCCTCCAAGTATGCCAAGCGATATTTGCTGCCGGATTCCTAGGTCCATCTTGACCCCATAACACCCAAAAGTAAGTTTCCTGACTAACAAAAAAACATTCAACAGGTGCCCCCTTCTCTAAGACCCCCTGTGGTCTTTGGAGAGAGAGGATGCTCTACAATCGCACATGTCGCCGCTGAATATCCTCAGATGTGTGTTCTGTGTTGTAGCGTGAAGACGAGTCCTATTCATCAGTGAATATCCATCAGTCAGACAATCGGACGAAGTCCTGCCAGGGGGAGGCAGGAGAAAGCTCGCGTCTACACCTACTACCGGCCTGACCTCGAAACATGGACCAGTATTTCCTGCAAACATTTGTCCAGAGCGTCACTTTAGTTACTATTTCAATATTTCGTTTTATTTGTAGCTTGTTTATTTATTTTGTATTATTCCACTTATATGACCAATAAACAACGATGAATCGTCCATCGTGTCCTTTCGGGAAGCTGATTAAAGAATGGCCTGGGGAATCGAAGCTCAGTTGTATTCATACAAGTCCAATAACAATAGGGTGGTTGTAACCTTCCCCTAAGGCATCTCAATGCAAAAAAATATTTTACATTTGAGAATAATACACTCAATAAAGGAAAACATATTATTAGATAACTGAGAAAAAATATATCTCATCATTTTTCAGCATTGAACAATCATTTTTACTCAATATTTATAGAAAACAGTTCGCAAAATAAAACAGAGAAGAATACTGCCAGGTAACCCAGGTGTAATATAAACCTGTTGAAGTGCCAATATTTCCCCCATACGATAACTTTATTTTTTTGTTATTCATAGAAGCTTCTGGCATTCAATTTGAGTTTTCAGACCTCACTGATATTGTTAGTGTTTTAAGAAGTGATCTGTTCTATGCTTCACCAAAAGAACAGAATCGTCTTTACCCAGGTATTGACAATAACTGCAAAAAAATCAACTTTTTTTTGGAAAATCAACACCCTACTTGGCTAAAGCAGCTTTAAGCAAGGGAGATTTTAACCGATTTCAATTTTAACCGATTTCTTGTATTTCGGTATTCATCGGTTTTTCTTTAGAAAAAGTGAGTACAGGGTTCTTGACATGAAAAAGTTACCTACCCAAACTATCCTTCAACTCTTTGCGAATCGTAGTGAATGAGTGTCAAAAATATCACTTTTGATTTAAACATTTGGTATCTAAACATAGATAGATAGTTCAACAGCGCGTTTCCTAGCGTCCGCACTTTTTGGGAAACAAAACTTTATATTTAAACTTTTAAACGGAAAAGAAAAGTTAACGATCAGATTGGGTCCATGGGAAGGGGGGGGGGAGTTATAGCGGAACCATTATGAAAAATGGAAGAAATCTCTTAGCCTGCACCGCGAGTGGAAATTAGAGTTCAAATAAAAGGACAATTGACCATAAAATTTTGATAAATGCATTTTTTCATGGAGCTAACAGTTATGGAGATATGGCCGTTGTTAGCAGTTTTTCTTTCGATTAAGTGCAGGTGGTTTGGTGACATGGAAAACTTCTTGAAATATTCGCGAATTTTAATAATAGATTCTAAAATAAGTTCATCAATATTTCAAATTAATCCTCCCTATGTTTAGAAATTCATATCTACTTGGTCAATAATGTGTCTAAAAAAGGATTAGTTAAGGTGCTTTTAAATTTCAACCAAGATTCCTTATCTTTAAGTGGCATGCTTGCTCAAAATGGAAGAGAAACAAATTCAGTTTTGTCATTTAATGATTTTTTTTTATTTCCGAAAAGAAAAATCCGCTCCATAGACGGTTTGGCTGGGACGTGATACCCCACCCAACCACGGGAAACCGTTTAATTCGCTTGAGGGCTGTAAAACGCACATAGAGGAGTTCAATGCGCAAAAATCTGAGAAGTCCTGGGAGGACAGAATTAAAAAATTACCAAAAGATGGCAACATGTGTCATAGGTAAATGATTAAAAATATTTAGAAGAATCTGAAGTTTTAATTGAAATCACCCGTAAAAAACGCTACGAACTAATTTTACAACCCAGGCTTTTACACCTCTCTTCAAATCCAACTTAATTACAATACAATTTGGTTTTATAACTCTGTGCTAATTGTCTCTACACAAGCATGTTTATTTCATTTTGATGGCAGATAATCATATATTTGCTTAAATTATAGACACCTGCGGGAAACCGCTAATAGTCCAGTTCCTGTGTGAGGAGCTTTATTTATGTTAATGTAAGAAACTCGAAGATTTCGACGTTACGCTAACGCTACAGTATTTCAGCTTGTGATTAATACTTCATCAGTTAACGCCATATAATTTGTGAGGCTGTTGCATAAGGGTACTCTCTCTCTACAGATTTATAATTATTTTTTGAATCGCCACCTGCAACCTTAAAACTGTCAGTCATTTGGTTTTCTTTTCCGAAATGTCCTTTCTAGAATTATTGTCATCAATTTCATCAGGTTCTTTCTTTGAAGCCCATTTTCTTCTATCGTACTTATATAATACAACAAGCTATATTAATTTTTCACAAAATTCTCAGTGGGGTTTTTTATCCAGCATTATCGAAATAAGGAGACACCTGTTACCGATAGGAGTCCTGATAGAATTAAATAACTCTTTAATTCGGCCAATAACGGAGCCAAGGAAACAATGGTGATGATTTTTCACGGAGTGGTTTTAGAATGGTCGGAACGTGACTCCGTCCTCTAGACCCAGATCTGAGAGGACCTGTCTATTTTGGCCACAGGATATATATATGCCAGTTAATGCTCTAGCAGTCACTATTTCTGTTTGATCGATACTAACCTCGATATTTAAACGTGTTATGTAGCAATGAATATAAGTTCGTTAAGGGCTAAAAGCTTTAGTTTTCGACCCTGAATAAACATATGACACTCCTACATATCTCATATTAAAAATAAACTGTTATACTATGAGGCACATTATTTAAAGCCTAACTACCAATTTTCTTTTTTCATTAAACTTTAACGTTTTGAGATAAATGCAAATACATAAGGCGCGTGCGAAATCCGCAGTTAGTTTACGCAGCCCCTGCGTGACTTTTTCTGATATAGATTTGTCTTAAAACTGCGAGTCAAACTCTCCGAAATCAACTCAAAGAGACAGTCAAGGAATAAAACTCAGTCATAAAGTGATTCCCTTTATAGGCATCAGTCATTATCACTCACCTTGGCCATCCTCCGCACACTGTACACCTGTACACTGAGGTAATTTATTTATACGGGAGCACCAGCAACTAGGAGATTTGACTCAAAATTAAACAATGTAATAAAAGCAATATAATAGATGAATTGCAAAAACTGTATCAAATTTAACACGATAAATAAACATTATTATTATTATTATTATTTATTAACGTCCGCTTTTTGCAACTTAGGCTAATCGGGACGGGTTATCTACAGGTTACCACCCTTTTCTAGCCAGGGTGGGATTTTAGGACGTTATTTAATGAATTTCGTCACTAAATAATTTCCTTTGCCCTGGCAAGAATCAAACTCGCCTCTCTAGGATTACCATGTGAGATTAAAGGCAACGCTTTAACTTACATGGCTAACCTGAGCCCCTAAATAAACATTAAATATAAGCAATAAAAACAACAAATGAACATTAAACTAGTTGTAAAAGTAACAATTTAAAATGGTTTTATTAAAAATAATATATATATATATATATATATTTCCTATATGCTATTTCATTTTTATTAACTGAAATTATATTAAATTCCTCACTTAAATTCAAACAGAAGAGAAGTTAAGTTTTGTAAAAAAATTCAATGGTTTAAGGTGATTTAGTGTATTGTGGACATGTGGCCACCTATCCGTAAGAAGTTCATACATGTTATGTAGGGTCTCTAAGTATTCAATGTTCCTGTAGTTAGTCATAAAGACCTACCTCTCTGCTGAACATGCCATGAATCATTAAACATTAAACACTGAGTTTATGACAACTCATTTGTAAACCTCATCAAATCTCTCATGATGTCTTGTAAGAACTTTATTTATCTTAAACCCGCAATGTATAATGAAAAGTGTTTCTAACCCTTCCTCACCCATTGTTCTGATTTTATCAAATAAAAAAAAATAACAAAACTAATCTGGTGCTATAAGCGGAATAGCCTTTGTCTTCGGAAAGCGAGAAAGTGAAACCACAATTTGAACAGTCATGCTTCAAGGCTGTACTTTTTATGGCTTTCCGCTTAGCTTTCTTGTAACTAAAATATATCTATCGCACGGAGTAAATGGTTTTAGTAGGGCTAGTAGTTAACCATTGAACGTCCAGTGAAAATATTATTTTTATGTTTGATAGTCTTTATGGGTTTATCCATAATAATAAAAAGTCCTTGATGCAGAGACCGCATCATGCACATTCCCCAAACGTTGTGATCACTCTCAGATGGTTTCACATCATATTCTATTATCTAATTCTGTCTTAGTCCCTACGAACATGTGACTACTTTAAATTGAACATGAAATGCTTATTGATATAACAGACGCCATAAGTGAAGGAGTGGAGGGAGTATGCCTAAGGCCGAACACAAAATTACAAATAAATATTTTAATATTGTACGACAATACGTTTTCAAAAAAATTGGTTATATTACATTTTTTCGGTACAATTCACAATAACAGAAATATTTATCATTGTATATATTTTCCCATCGCAAAACCCCCACTCCTCCTAGACTAATATTGTTCTCATTGATATAATTTCAGCCTTTAACAAACTTGGTTTTTAGCTGTGCACAAAAAGTTTAAAATTCGAAAATGTACAAACATTAGCTCGTATGTGTATGAACTCAAATCTGAGCGGACCTCATTTTCAATATCATCTACGTAGGATCGAGGATATTTGAAGAAATTGTTTGAAACCCGTAATTTGAGTACAATTCCAATGGCAACGTTTTAAGGAAATCAGCTAAATATATTTTTGACTCTGTAGTGGACACATTGAACGTAAAATAAAATCGCTCCCTACTGATATATTAATAAATTTACTGTTTCGCACCTACAGTGTAAAGATTCTCCATGTCACTTCATTTTAGCAGATTTACCTTAAGAGAAATCAGCTTGAGGTTGTACTGAATAAGCGATCTTCGAAAATTTTCCTCAAAAGTCATTCGATCCTGCCTAGTAAATGAGGAAAATGAGGTCCGTTCAAAATTATATACAATATATATAATTCTGTTGCCACTCTAGCGGTCTGTCTCAGTTTTTATTTAATCTTTCCCAAACTCGATATATAAGCGTTTATGTAAAACTAAAGATCAAGTTCTTTAACGGCTGAAACCGGACTTGGAAGAAGGGGTGATTAGAGGGGAGGAATTTTGAAAATTCGAAATATCGTATAAAACCAATATTATTATGAACTTAAAGTTTTATATTTGTTGTTATATACATATTTTCTCTATCTCGAATATTTACGGAGATATGTGTATTTTGTAGTTTCCAGCCTTAAGTAAACCCCCGCTCCTACTCATGTCATATTTGCAATAAGCTGTTATATAGTGAAACAGTTATTCTAAGTGTAAAAACTTAATATTGTTTTCATTGAACTTAGACTGTGTGCGATACTGCAAATTCTTTAAATGATGACTGCATCATTTAAGATTTTACGTTCTTAACTCGTGACTGTTTATTTGATGTATACCACACTCAATATTTATTTTTAAGAGATTCGAAAATTCCAAATATCTCCTTTATAATGAGTCGGATCGAAAAATGTTGAGAGCCAATCTAGTTAAGCAATAGATGCTCTACAATTGTTGTTCTATGCATGTTTTCGTATTACTTAAGTCCCCCCCCCCCATATCCCTTTTACACATTTTTTTTCTTCATTGAAATAGAGAATATATGGCGAGATGATACCTCGAGCTATACCAGCACGTGGGAAATCTGCTTAGTTTACGGACTTAGTTTCCATATTAATGAAAATCACGTGAAAAAATTGTTCCCATTTCTGCAAACGACAATAACGCTTTGCTTTTTGTGCCAACAAAAATTAATATTATTAACTTTTTCTGTTCATTGGTATGGTATTGGTATTATGGGAATTGGTTTTCATAAAAAAGAAAATCAAGTTTCCCAAAGTTAGCTTTATGTATCAATACTTTCAATAAACTATCTATCTCTAACTGGAACTCCAAATTCCGTGAGTATTTGTATGTTATTGAATTTTATAATCGCGATTAGAATCGGTGGTCATTACTCAATCATGAACGATGGATCTCAACTCTCCTTTTTCCGCGTGAAAGTGGTTCAGACTACTTTTTTTTTTTTTCTTCCCGACAATTATGTAAACGGAAATGAAAAGGAACAAGATAGCAACTTCGTAGGAAAAGTATGAGTACTAGGCGGTTAGGGTCGATCCATGTGAAACCAGACTTGTTGCTCTGCATTTTTTTAACAATTTTTCTGAAGTAAAAAAAAATAAAAAGTTCCCAACACATAGAACTATTTTTCATTTCCATGGCACCCATTTGTCCGTTCCACTAAAAATTATTTTTCTTGAAAATATTATTTTATAAAATATATAAAAACAATATTTGAAGCACAGAAATTATTATAATTGACATATATCTTGATAGGTAAAATTATTTAGAAAAAATTGATTAAGTATAAATATTAAAAAATGGCTTTCTAAACATAAAAAGTTGTTAGGAAGAAAGTAACTCTCTTAACACAAAAAATTGATTGGAAGTAAATTACACTCTTGAATGGAAGAAAGTAAATCAAAATTACATAAGAATCATTAAATGAGCTAACAGAATGATATCACAATATGACAGCAGCAGCTTTTGAAAAAACTGGTAAACACTTTATAGTTACTACATACACATTGTTTATTTCAGAGGAAATTGAATTTTTAGCTTAAAAAGTCAGTCAAGCAGGGACTGCGTAAACTTGGCAGATTTCCCAAGTGCTGGTATAACACAATTTTGAAATCATCTCACCATATATTTTCTATTTCTATGTAAAATAACGGAGATATTTTGAATTTTCAAATCCCCCCTCTCTCTCTAAACCCCCGCTAGTCCATGCCCGTTTTCGGCCATTACCTAGTATGGTTTTTAGTATTAAATGAAACAGTTAAATATCGATTGTGGTGCAGAAAAAAGAACGTGAAATTTTAAGTGTTGACGTCACAAAACGTATTGCAAGTACCTCATCTAGTAAATAGTTGTTGAAAAAACAAATATTTACTAGATGAGGAAGGGAATCTACTAAAAACGAGTTCGTCACACTGAGAATAATACTGACAGTAATCTATTTTTAAAAACTCTATTATGTTTGCTACTTTCCCTTGTTAAAATATTTATGTTAATAATCCCATTTTTCAATAATAATAAAAAAAAATCATATATTTGCTAATTATTTTATACTTAATAAGTATTAACATAATAATATTTTGCTTACTTGGCTCAATGTAGTGTTTCTCAATCTTTCTCACTCGTTCAGAAATTAAAAAATTACTAGGGCTTGTACAAAGCACAATTTTTGTAAAAATTACTCCACCAAAGCCGAAAAAAATGTCAAAACGATTAAAGTAGGTTCATCATTTTTTCTATCGTTGTTTTAGACTCTCAAAATAATGTAAAATATAGAGCAACATTTTTCTGGATGAGTTAACGTGGATTTGCCAGTTATCCAATTGATTATCTATGGTCGCACCGAGATTAGCGAAGGGCTCATCCCGCGTCATTTTGTTTACGCTTTCAGTTAAAGTAAACGTATCTGAGATTGACAGATGGACATTTCAAGTAAGCCAATAAATGCGTCAAGTACTGGTCACGAAGTAATGTTTGACAGCCTCAGTCAAAATTATGCAATTGAAGGGATGGAGATGGCTGTTATGCTCAAAACAACCTAAACTGACGGAACACAGTACTCACTCGGAACTTGAGTAATAAGTCCGTCACGCAGGGGCTTCGTTAACTAAGAAGATTTCCCACATGCGTCACGTTTTTGCATTTATCTCAAAACTCAAAACTTCAATGAGAACAATATTTGGTATTTAAGCTTCAAAGAAAGAGCTACATAACATAACAGCTTATTCTAAATCACGATAGAGAAAATATGTATATATACTACATTTATAGGAAATTAAATGTCCAATAACATTAGGATTTAAACACGAATTTATGAGGAATTGAATTTATCTATATTTAAATGCAATGTACACGAATTATGGCTAAGGATTTCCGTCTTGACATTAAGTTCAAGTCATGAATATTATTTTACTCATGAGAAGTTATTTTATTGTAACTGACAATCGCAAACAAGTATTAAGAAATTAAAAAGGGGGGGGGGGGTCATCTTTCTATCTACTTTTTCACATTACACTGTAATTGTAGATTTACTATAAAATATTTACAAACCGATCGTTAACTAAGAACTCACATACACCTACCTTACTCTTTGACTGAATTGATACATGATCGTAGCCAGTATATAGACCGCGTATTATACCACTTGAAACATAACATTTTCGAAAAATTATAATGTAGGACTGACTGTAAATATGTTTATAACTGAAAATATTTGCAAACATGACCATTCTTACATAAATGTGATAAACTGATGATAAGAATTTAACTGATACGTCGCTCAATGCGAATTACTGCGATTACTATAAGAATAAATAAACATTAATGAAACATTTTCCCTTGACTATTATCGTGAATTAAACTAACCATTGTAAGAAACATATGGTTAGGCCACGTTATTGGAACATATATTGCTGCCCTTAAAAATCAAATCAAGCCTCGGTCGCATAATCTAGCCCCCGCATATCAGAAAACTCATGAAATAAATCGTAATCAAATAAATACCTTCGAAATGTACGGTATTTGTTTTCATAGCTTAATATACATTATTGACTTTACGTATTTATTCAGACGTTATACGTTTAAAAGAATACGCTAGAAGATGGAAGGACATCACGCAACGTACTTGCATGTTGACAAAGTAAAAGTTCAACAAAAACAATATTTGATACTTAGGCTTGAAATAAATGGTTCATGATATAACAGCTTATTGTTAATATGAGTGGGGGTTTACAGTAAGCCGATAACTATAAAATCCAAATATTTCGGTTAATATTCATAATACAGAAAATATGTATAGAATAACATTTATAGAGCAGTTAATTTGCAAACCGATTGATCTTATACAATTTTTCGATCCTATGTATAGTACGAAGATATTTCGAATTTTCAAAATCCCCCCTCTAAATCACCCCTCCCCCTTGTCCTATTTCAGCCATTAAGGAACTTGATCTTTATTTTTGCATAAAACGTTTAAATATGGAGTTTGGCAACGATCAAACGCCATATATATATATATATATATATATATGTATATATATATATATATATATATATATATGTTTTTTACGGACCTTATTTTCGTCTTCTCCTGGGTAGGATTGATGGGCATTTGAGGAAATATTACGAAAATCGCGTCTTGAGCACAACCTCAATAGCTGATTTCCCTGGAGGGAAATCTGCTAATGCAAAGTAGGCGTCACCTGTCAAGTTGCACTTTTGCCGAACAGTTTCTTGACCTACATCGCTCAATAATGAGCGAGTCAATATTCATGTGATGAGACAGGACCTTGGAGGGAGTCCAAAGAATCAGATTGAAGCGCGAGCAATGAAGCAGTGAAAGTGAGGGGGGGACCTTCACCTCCTCTGTTTGAAGCAGAGAGATTCGAAAGCCAAGGCCGCCTTCAGGATTCCAAAGAGGTAGAGAGCCTTTCTTCGTCCTTCCCTTGGCGGAATCAAAACATTAGCCTACACAGTCACCCGGTGAAAGTAGACTAGCAGCCAGGCCCAGTAATGCCGGCCACCTCCTCCGTTCACTCTATTATTCTTTAAAACGTTCGACATTGTGTACGGTAAGGGCCCAACACAATTTTTTTTTCTTAACCCTCTTTAATAGAAAGTATGTTTAACCCCCATTGAAACGTTTATGGAACAATATTTAAGATAAAAAAGTCACACACCTGATATGAATAGACGGCAATCATAAGATAGGAAAAAATGTATATTACAGTAAACGAATTATCTTATTGTTGTTTTGTCATTCTAAAAAAAGGAGGACAACACTTCTTTATGATAACAGCATCTCCTATGGGTGATAACATATTACCACTGACCTACAGGGGTTTTAACGAGTTAAATTGTTATCTATTGGTCTATTATCCCATATATAATATTCAAAGTATCCTCCTAAATAATATGAAAGTGAAGAAGTATTTTAATTCTTAAAAAGAAATTATTGTATTGATAAAACAAAAGGCCTGTAGGTGTTTGGAAAATAAATGCTCACATATTGGATTCATGAATCTCCTCTTAACTCGGGTAGGCAATTTTTATTTACAGAAACAACTATATTCCTTCATCATCATTATTATTATTATTCATACAATAATCGCATTTATACATATAACATATTTAACATATAACATATAACCTATAACATATACCATATTTAATATATAACATATTTAACATATAACATATAACCTATTACATATTTAACATATACCATATTTAACATATAACATATTTAACATATAACATATAACCTATAACATATTTAACATATACCATATTTAACATATAACATATTTAACATATAACATATTTAACATATAACATATTTAACATATAATTATTATATTTACGTAAGTATGCTCATTTCTGCAAATATTTTCAGTATTGCCCTACATTATAATTTTTTGAAAATGTTGTTTTGTTTCAAGTATTGTAATACACGGTCTATATACGGGCTACAGTCATGTAGTAATTCAGTCAAAGTGTATGGTAGGTCTATGTGAGCCCTTAAATAGCAGTCAGTTAGTATATGTTTTATAGTAAGCCTACAGGTACAGTGTTGGCAGTAGGGTTCGTCTTCTCCAGTAAGTAGGTAAGTGTGAGTCAGTCGTGAATGGCCAATTCTCAACCTCGTTAAAACTACTTCTTCTCTTCTAATTAGCCTTCTTGAGGAAGGCCATTCACCAAGTGTATGTTTCAGTTCTCGAAATTTGTTATCAGTTGTGGTAAACCAAGTTTTCTGCCATGAATTGAGTATCATATGTTTTGCTTGGGCTTGAATATCTTGGTGTGTACATTATGTGTTGTCGTGAGTTCTTTTCTTTCTTCATCATCAGTCATACTCATTGCTGTGTTTTGGCCCGTTTGAGTTCTACCAACGCTTCAAATAAACAGTAATTTATTATAGACAACAAAGAAGATAAATAAAAACAATAAGCAACCTCAAGCAAAGCGGATTACTGATTTATTTGGTGTTTCCATTGTAAATCGGTGGAGGACATGGTCCAGTGGTAGCGAGATGGACTTCCGCAACAGGACAGCCACAACTTCGAATCCGGGAATCAAGGCTAAAATGTATTTAGCTGTGTAGTTAACGTTGTTCCGGGCTGCACGTCCATATGCAGCTCACTATCGTAAAGCAATTGAGTAGCAACTCAAATAAGGAAGGGCTATCTTTGGCGTATAATTTAAATACCAAGGTGCACATGTGGAGCTAATAACTTGCTAACAAAGCTATAATGAGGTGACTCTATTAGTTCTTCATTACCTGTTGGTGGAGAGCTTTTCCTCAAACGCTCGGCCTCAAAAGCTGATTTTACTCAAAGGGAAATAAGCTTTTGAGGTCGTACTGATTACGCAATTTTCGCAACATTTCCACAAATGTCTATCGGTCCTACCCACGAGAGGACGAGAATGAGGTCCGTTCAAAATGTATATATATATATATATATATATATATATATATATATATATATATATATATATATACATATATATTGCAAATATGCTTAGTTTACGAAGCCACCGAATTACAGGCTTTTGATAATATCATATCAGGTTGGTTCCGCCAGTCAATTTGATACTGTTGTCTAAATCTATCTCTTAAGGCCGTCATCACTGGCTGATTTAACTGGAGAGAGCTTTCGATGAAAGGACATCTGTCGATGTACATTATTTATTAATTTTATTTATTTATTTGGGCAAAAGTACATGGCGTTGCCAGGGGCCATTTTATGTTAGTATCGTTAGGTATTCTATTTAAGTAATTTATAATACAATTTCGAATACTCATATAACATAAGTAATATATAACAATACGTATACAACAATGTACAATAGTTCTGAAAAAAAATTAAATATTAAGAGACTGTGAATTAAAAGACTCTTTATAAAATAAAATATGTTATTTAGCTTTTCAATACTGTTAATATTTAGCATATATACCAATGGAAGTTCGTCCGTCGTTTTTAAGTATATATGACTGTAAATATTGGCCTCTGTGGTTTACAAGTGTAGGGCAATGTAGCATTACGTGCTTCAGACCATTATAAATGTATTTTTTACACCATTTCAACATTTCGTGTGATTTTATGGTATGGGCTTTTCTTTTGTCTGGGGAAGTTTGTTTTCTTTGTTCTATATTATTATACAATTGTACGTTATGATATTCATCGTAATGGATCACATGGCGTATATTTTAGCTGACTAAAATGAGGTCCGTTCAAAATATTATATATATATTTGTCTGTTACCTCTCTAGCGGTCGCAATTCTAAGTTAATCGTTACCAAACTCGATATTTAATCGTTTTATGTAAAAAGAAAGATCAAGTTCGTTAATGTCTGAAATCTGGCAAGAGGGAGGTGGGATTTAGAGGGGAGGAATTACGAAAATAGGACCAGTATTAATGAATACGACCTCAATAGCTGATTTCCCCTAAGGGAAATCTGCTAAAATGTAATGTTCTATAAATGTTGTTATGTGCATTTTTTCATTATCTTGATTATTAACCAAGCTACATGCATTTTATAGTCTTCAGCCTTTTGTATACCCTCCTTCCTGCTCATGTCATATTAACAATAAGCAGTTGTATTATGGAGCACATTATTTGAAGCATAAATATCAAATATTTAATCTCTCATTGAACTTGTACTTTTTCAACGCAAATATGTGGTACAAGTGGGAAATCTGCATAGTTTACCCAGCCCCTGCGAGACGGACGTTTATTGTGAGAGTGAAGTACATTTAACGAAATCGTAAAGGGAACTGGACAATATTTAACGTTTTATAGCAAAATTCCAAGTGACTTCTGATGTATTATAATAACATCCTCAGAACCAAATTATATGGTACTATTAACAAATGAAAGGATTTAATCTTTCATAAAGCAAATTGTGAAATATTGATCGACTTCGGATTCATCCCTCGTTGGAATTGGATCTCTTGATCAAATATTTGATGATTGTGTATTAACTAATCGTTGAAGGGGTCTAACTGCTATTTCTTTAATTACAGATTGTTAAATAACTCAAAACGTGAAAGTACATTCAAATTATGAGAATTGCATAACTATGTAAATACTTGTTGGGCATATAAAGTAAAAAAAGGAAGCAGTTTGTTAATGCTGTACAGAGATTATGTAAATAAGAGTGGACCACTTCCTTCGCCCTGGTGGACCCCATTTAAGATGAACTCTCCTCACTCTTAGAAAGTTAGTTATAAATAGGCCTCAATGGTTATTAGGTTCATTTGACTCAATGATTAACACATAAATAATCATTATATTGTCAGTTTAATGTTCGCAAAGCATTAGGAAAACGGATCTATGCTTAAGAGAAATTGTGAGATTACAAAGCCACTCTAGTACTCAGCATTCACACCCCCACAATGGTACTTACAAACTTCCACCGGTACTAAGGAAATTTCCACGTACACAGCGATTACGTCATCCACATTCTGTTGTATATTTCTCCCGCCATTAGAAGCCTATATAAGGTGGGCTAGAGATCTTTGTTGATGCAGTTGTTATAAATGACATTGCTTGTGTAGAAGTTTGTTTGTTTTTTTCTTAAGGTTTTATGGTGAAAAACTGCTAGGTAATGGCCCGGTATATCTACAACTTTCGTTTTGGAGTACCTGCATTTTGTGAGTAAATTGTGTTTTTGTAAATTGTAAATATTCTTATATCCTCATTTATATCGTTATTTAAAATTTGACCATATAAAAGAGGATACAAACAAAATATTTATACAAATTTGTAATTTAAATTTCTTTAAATAAATTTGTAATTTTTGTAAAATTAAATAATTTATTTAGCTCTTTGGGGTCATCCCCAAGGGTCATTGTTATATTATTGGAAATATTGCATTCGTTTCGAATATTTGTATGGCATTCTATAATATATGGCATATAGTTAAATTTGTGTTACATTTCCCACATATCGGGGGTTGATCTTTTGTCATATGATAACTATGCGTAAATCTTGTGTGGCCTATTCGGAGTCTTCCTAGTACGACTTCATCTCTTCTGTTGTCTCTTGTCGAATATTTCCATGGACGGATGGAGGTTTTAATAGTTTTTATTTTATTGTTCTGGGTTTCGTTCCACATTTGTTGCCATTTTGTATCAATATCTTCATTGAGTGGTTGATAGAGCTCTGTAGGTGTAATTGTAGTTAGGGTGATGGAGTAGAGTTGGTGGGCTTCTCTGGCTGCTACATCTGTTTTTTCATTTCCATCTATTCCTACGTGGCTTGGAATCCAGATGAAGTACACGACCCTTTTTAACACTCGGGGTATTTGTATATATATTTATGTATTTTTTTGTAGTATTGGATTGTTTGTAAATATATCTTTAATGCTTAATAGGGCACTCTACGAGTAGGTGCGTATCAAGTCTTTTTCCTTTGTCGAGTTTGCAAATCCAGTGCAAGTATAAAAGAGGGATTAGCTAAAGGCTGAAAAATAAATATAGCTCCATTAATATTCATTTATTACAACAATATTAGAATATTACATTATAAATGGGATGAGTTGTATAACTCATGTGTGTATGCACTCACATACGTCTGTCACAACTCTAAAGTTTGAAATTTGTGAATGATCGTTACCAAACTCGATATATATACATTTTGTTAAAATATTTATGTTCTAAAGTTGTTGTTCTATACATTGTCTGTTAACTCAAATATTAAGAATTTTTGTTTTCAGCCTTCGGTAAACTCCCACAACTAATAATCAAATTTTGACTTAGAAATAGAGAATATATGGTGAGATGACGTTACTAGTGTGTCATACCAACAGGTGGGAAATCTACTTCGTTTACGTAGTGTCTGCGTGACGGATTTTTTTATTATTTTTAGGAAGTTATTCTTACGTCCTGGTATTATACGATGCTAAGTCTATTTCTCAGATAATTCTCCAACTCTTCTAATAAGAGGTCCTACGTAAAACAATTTAAAATCTATGTGATACATACAGGGACTTTAAAAAAAAGTATAAACAGAAGTAGGAGTTAACTCAAAGCTGATAAGGGAATAAAAATCTCCTATTATATTGGAGTTGGGAAAAAAGGTAAAAAACTAACTTACCTCATTACGGGGTAAAGGAGTTTTGAATATTTTAGCCCTTCCCTAAACCTTTCGACTATTATGAACTAAATCCTTATTTTAACAAGAGTCGGCCAAATATAGAAAAAAAGAAATCCAGTTATCTATAATATAGAATGTTAGGTGACGTCATATCGCACTTTTCTACATATACCATACTTTTCTGGGACAGATGAGCCCTGCAAAAATATTCGAAGATATCAATGAGCAGAGCAGATGGCGCATCGGAAGAAAAGCAGACATAATGCGAGTCTGAGATCCTTAATACTCGTATCAAAAAGTACGTCACGCAGGGGCTGCGTTAACTAGGCAGATTTCCCACGTGCACCACGTATTTTCATTTATCTCAACAAGTAAAAATTCAATGAGAAAAAAATACGTCACGCAGCTGCGTAAACTAAGCAGATTTCCCTCGTGAAGTTGAACAACAGATAAATCTACATACTGCTAACACAACAACACCGTGAGTAAATACAAACGGAAATAAATGTTTCATCCAATTTCAATACCTGCCGACAGGAAGCGTTAGGTTAGAAATGTAAACAAACGGGTCGGCCTGCCTCACGCCGGAAAGAAAAACAATTACTGAAATATATCAGAATATAACTCATTAATTTTCTTGAGAACTATATAATATCTACTAGTGTAATTTATAATGAGTCAGAATAATTGTTATCTCAATCTATACACTTTTTCGATCCAAAAATGTATCTCGTATAATAAAGGTCTCTTGAATACAATTTTTGGAATTTAAACTTCCAATAGTATGATTTATTATGTAGCAGAGTATAGTTCACGTAACATGAGTAGAGGGTTTGCTGAAAACTGAAAAATGCAAATATCTTTATTTTTGAAGATAAAATAATCGTATATAACAATATTTGGTAACGATCAAACAAAGATTACGACCGCTAGAGCGTTAACAGGAAAATATATAAATATGTTTAAATATATTTGAAAGGATTTCATTTTCGTCATCTCTTGGGTAGGATGGATAAATAAACACTGAGGAGATTTTTCGAAAATCGCGTCATGAGTACGACCTCAATAGCTGATACCCCGTAAAGGAAATCTGCTAAAGACTGCAGCCATGGCATATTTTTTAAGAATAGACCTCATTTTAATGTCAAAGAAGACGCTTTATGGTAAATCAAGTTAGGTTCAGAAAGTAGGAAAAAGCGGCCAGAGGATTCCGTTGCATCCGTAGCCCGAGAAGCCTGGTTGGGAACCACGGAGAATGGTGGTAGTGACAAGTAATATTTCAAGGATATTTGGCAATTCCAGTGCCACATTATCTCGAGATCATTGGATAATCATTTTTGTTTATGAGATCGTAGAAAAAAATGACCCAGGAAGTTAGTCATTGTGTATTATGATCTCTTTTTTAGCATTACTTGTGTTCCCTTTGGCCGGTATTTCTTCATTAATATTCAGTTAAAAAAAAAAAAATAATTGCGTCAGCAGAGACCGTTGTTATAAGAATTCGTGGATAACTATATTATTGACCTAGTTACTCTGGATGAATTAATTCCATGTCTGCGACACCCTTCACCCTTCTCGAGAAATGTTTCTGTGGCATGACTAAATACTCAGGCAGTCTTGTATACAATGAATGTACTAACTCCACCGCTGACCGTGTCAAATGGCAGATGGCTCTGATTGCTCTTGCATTGCCTCTTCAACCAGAACGGTCGCCAGTTGGACATGAAGGTGAGCTTAATTGAATGTTTCGTCAATCGGACCCAGAACGAATTCCGAGTGGGTTTCAATTATTGTCATTAATTTCATTCATTTATCAAATCACTCTTATTACTTTGTATTTTTTTTTTTCTGTTGGGATTGTAGGTTTTGCCACCACCGTGAGAGTTAGTGTTTTACGTTACCAATTAACAATTCAAAGTATAGTCCTGATTAACCAAGGAGGACCATGTGCTGTATCCAGTAGACTGAAGGCGATTTTTGAAAAGTGGGATGGGGAGGGGTCCGGTTCGGTGAACAATTTCAAAGACTCAAAATATCTCCGATATTATAAGTCGGATCGAAAAATTGTATGAATCAATATTATTGCAAATTTAATGACCTATAAATGTTGTTATATACATGTCTTCAATATTAACCGAGATATTTGCATTTTTTTCAACCTTCAGTAAACCACTACTTTCAGCCATTGCACTTTAAGAATAAACCAATATATCATGAACCGTCTAATTTCAAGCCGTAATTCCTAATATTGTGCTCAACAAATCTTTTCTACAAGAAATACACGCAAATACGTTCTGATAACCCGCCCCTCCTCTCTTTTGTTCTTGGTTTACAAAAATTAGAGTGATTGAGATAAAAGTACTTCACGCAGGGGCTGCGTAAACTAAGCAGATTTTCCACGTTCTGGTATAACACATTTGTGATCTAATCTCGCCATATATTTTCTATTTATGTGAAGAAAAAAACCAAGCCCGTAGAAGGGGGGTTTCTGAAGGCAGAAAACAATAAATTATGAATTATTCGCCTAATAATAGTTACTAAGAAATTCATAGATCAACAATTGTAGACATCAATAGTTTAACAAGTTTGGTTCTATAACATTTTAGGATGCGACTCATAATAACGGAGATATTTTAAATTTTCAAATTTCCCCTCTATCTAAACCCCCTCCATTCCAAGCCGGATTTTAGCCAATAACAAATATTATCTTTAGTTTTGACCAAAACAGTTAAATATCGAGTATGGTAGAGATTAAAGAAACATTTTCGAGTAAAGAACGAAAAATCTTAATTGATGACGCCATCATCACATAATATTGGCATATATCTCACTAAGTAAAAGTTCAATGAAAACCATCTTTGGTATTTAACCTTTGAATGAAGTGGTTCATGTTATAGCAGCTTATTGTTAATATGACATGACTAAGAATAGGGTTTTACTGAAGTTATAAAATTAAAAATGCAAATATCTCAAGTAATAATCTGAACGAAGACATATATAACAACACTCATAGAACATTAAATCTATTTCATTAACATTAAACAGGATATTTCTCTTATTGTTGATAGAGTAGTGATTGCGAAGTATGGAGGACATCCATCAAGCTGCAGCCAAATGGAGGCGGAAAAATATATTTCTTTTTCAAATAACTACTACGTAATTAGTTTAAAATAAATTATTTCTATGAATATTTTTCGTGATGTTGATGTTTTAAAAGTAAACCTTTGTGGATTCATTCAAGAATAATTTCGCGTTATTTAGTTTTATTTTTTTTTATTCTTCAGAATCCACTCCTTTTCCCGGAGAATTGTTTCAAAGATAATTTTGTTGCTATAACTTTTATGTCGCATCATTTTTGAGTAAAACTTTCTGTTTCTGAAATTAAAATTTGTGCATTTTACAACAAAACTATGCGTCGAATCGAAAAATTCACCTATATAAACTAGTTTTAGAATTATAAGAATCCGTCTCAAAAAGTATGGCATTCTATTGGAATTTACAAAGTTATGATCCTGAAGAAGTACTGGTGAAGGTTACGAAGTTGAATTTGGACTGAAAAGATTCTTCAGGGGACACAATTATGGCACACCAAGTCTCAGCCATTTATTAATATAATTGGCGATTTTAAGGGGGTCGGAACGGGAACTTGGGGTATATGTGTGTGTGTGTGTGTGTGTGTGTGTGTGTGTGTGTGTGTGTGTGTGTATGTATATATAAACAGGTTTGAACAAACCTTATTTTCGTCACCTCCTGGGTAGGATTAAGACATTTGAGGAAATTTTTCGAAAATCGTATCATGTGAATGACTTTAATAGCTGACTTCCCTTAAGGGAAATCTGCTAAAACTGCTACTCATATAATGCTGAAAGGTCGTATTCAAGTAGTACAAGGAAGTCATGTAGTGTCCACATCAGATTTTATAATTAAGTGTGCTGTAAATTTATAATTAACTGAAACATTTCATTCATAAATTCACATGTAAATTCTAGTCAGCGTCTTACATAGGTAAATCCAAAACACAAACTTAAGTATCAATAACCACTTTCGCTCCTTAAAAATACGAAACAAAAATGTTTACCAATGCCTTTCTATCCCAAACAACACGTTCAGATTCCGTTGGACTACTGCTTCACAGTTCAAATTCTCTCTATATTTTGCATACCGACGTAATAGATTTAGTTCTAAAAAGAAATTAAATAAAAAAAATATCATTCTATATTTTACGGAAATTGGTCTCAATATAAACAAATGTAGATTCATATAAACACATTTATGAATGAACGTAAACATTCTGTACAGAAGTCTGTGAAGTTAGCAGCTATAATATCAATTTTTTTATAGCATCTATTCCTTTACTTGTCTAGTTCTGTATTTTCCCTAATTAAGAGGAATATAAAGAGTTTTAAATAACCAAAAGCTGCTAAGTTAGTGCAGTTTTTACTTTATCGTAGCATTCTGTTTAGTTCATACACGCTCACGTGAACAAATATTCGAATAAACTCAATTATACGGGATTATCCTCTCCGTCCAATTATTAGTTAAGTTCACCTTTTGCCCTTATTGAATTGACCATAAAAATGTTCTAGGCATTGTTCGTGACTTGGGACAATTCGATTCCATGTTCTTTCAAGCATGACGTAGTAAATACCTCTGGCTTGATCTCCTTATTGTGTTTAATGGCTCGAACAGCCAGGAAATCAATTTAACGCCGATGACGGAATGGTAAATTAACAATTTTTATAGTAATCTTCGACTCCTGATCTGTTTTAGTGAGCTTCGCCGCTTTTCGTAGACACCCAGATACTTAGCTTATATCTTAGGATTAATTTTGATACTAAACTCCGTTGGATAACTAATGATACTCATTCTTTTTTATTTTCAGATTTTGGTCCTAGTTTCACTTGGAATAGGTACAGCTCAAGAACCAACTCGAACAAGAGTCCGATTTCCGACAGAACTAAACAAACAGGTAAATTTTTAGTTAAAGCAGAAACTAAGTTAACCTGAGTCAATTCTCAGTTATTTATTAGTTAAATAAGAGTTTCATTTACACTGGGCTTCAAATAAATTTTAGGGCGAAGACTGACTTTAGTATTTATTATTATTATTTATTAACGTCTACCTTTTGCTACTATGGCTAATTGGGACGGGTTGTCTACAGGTTACCGTCATTTCCTAGTCATGGTGGGACTACGGATTTTATTTAATGAGTGCGTCACTAAATAAATTTCCATTGCCCAGGCGGGAATCGAACTCGCTATTCTAGGTTTACCATGTGAGATTAATCATTGAGTATTTAAATTTACGCTAAACTGTGTGTGCTCATCTAAAGATTACACCATGTTGCTTTTTCCATCGAATATAGTTTTCTAGATTCACGGAATCATATTTATGAACAGGAAATGAACCATAAAATCTGCAATGTTCTCATATTATTTTATTTTCCAATACTTATTTTACTTTTGGCTATATTCAACACTTCGCACAAGGATGTAAAAATGTCCGTCAGCAAAAACTGTTGCGTAAACCAAAATGATACACCAAGTTCTAGAATAATATACAGATAAATCAGAAACTCAACTTCATTTCATAAGTGGTTATAATCTCAATTTCTCTCTTTGTAAAATCTTATCCAAAAAAAACTTGAAAGTTAAGCAATGTCAGTAACCACAGTCATTTTTCCATATTCCTTGACATATAGAATGCAGCCTTTACTATCGCGAAAGAGGCGATTTGACAGATATTTTAATTCCACTCGGCAAGAGATAGGATACTTCCAAACTCGAAATTTAATAATTTTCCGGCAGGTTGTATAATGCTGGATACTATTAGGCTTCTAAAATTGGAGGAGACAAAGTAACACTATCCCTAAGTGTAAACATGGTAAGGTGAGAGTCAGCAGCTAAAAGTATTTAAAAATCATCAGAACCCTTCAACATGTTATACTTCCGTTGAAGATTAGCCTTCAGCTGATAATCTTATACAATGTTAATGACTTAAAATAGCATAGCTACAAACTGACCCTACAATACTTACATTTATAAATAGTACAGACAACACTAAATGAATGGCAAAGAAGTAGGTAACAGAAAATCATCTGCAAGAAATGAAGCATTTTATAAAAGAGTGGCCATCAAGCAGACGTGACTTAGGATAGGACACACATTTAACACAGTCATACCTCATGACTAGAACCGAAACACATGGAATGGATGTCATGAACCATTAAATATCAAGTACATACTAACGGACTACAGAAATACTGAATACTTAGAGGTCCCACATAACGTGTACAAACTTCTTACAGACAGGACCTCATATAAAAAAAAAAATAGCAGTCAGGGGACTGCCGGTAGAAGTGAAAACTCCTTTAGCTTTGATCGCTCAATTTTAGCATTGCTGAGAATGTTTTTTTACGAAGTCTTATTTTCAAAATATTTTTAGTTATTTATCAATAAGTAACAGTTATGTTCTATTTTACATGAAAAAATGAAATGACAAAAATAATAGTGATAAAAAAAATAATGTACCACGAATTGTTTTATTTATCAATATAAAATACTATTCATAATTATTTCGCTTATTTTACATAAAAGAAAAAAATTACATTTCAGAATTATTACAAATGCTTTACAAAAATAAGTTAAGTACACTCAGAAAAATCAATTTCTATCCATAATTTCAACAACTCTTGCACCATCATCACTGCCAGCATCATCACCAATTTCTAAAACTGATACTATCGGTATATGGTAGCTAAAGTAGGATACAAACAGTTTTGATTCGAATTTATTTAAATATCGGAATTTATTTAAATATTCGAATTAATTTATTTAAATATTCGAATTTATTTATTTAAATATTCGAATTTATTTAAACTTCGGATTAAAATATCTATGAAAGTAAAAATGGTAGATATATAGTATCTGTGATCGAAATGATACTGGTTTTGTCCTCTTTAAAATGGTATGCGAACGAAAACTCTAGCTAATTTGGTTCAGGAGTTATGAAGAAAAGAAGCTCCTTTAGCTTTGAGTTGAGTACTAGCGGTGGCGGTGGCGGTGTCGCGATTTCATACTTTTTTCCTCTCCCGCAAATGCTTCCTTACGGGGTGCACAACGTGCCTAAAGAAGTTTTCACTTCAATTGTAAATAAACTATCAAATGATTAGGTTATAAAATACCATATGATTTTATTTCTAAACCTTAGTACTAGCGGTGGCGGTGGCGGTGTCGCGATTTCATACTTTTTTCCTCTCCCGCAAATGCTTCCTTACGGGGTGCACAACGTGCCTAAAGAAGTTTTCACTTTAAAAATTAAATTTGATTCAAAAAATTGAACACCTTAACATCTTTCCCCTTTTTGATTTAATGAGTAATTTAATATAATATTGAACAATTTAAAATAATATGAAACTTCTAGCATGTAGCTCAATAACATGCTTGATTTGTTTTTTAAATATCACATTCTCAGGAGTAATTAGCCAGAGTAGTGGAGCTCCTCAACCCAAAAAATAAATCAATCGGAGTGTTTCAAGACAATTATTTTTCAGTGGAATTAATGATAATGGACTCATTTTTATATTTGTAAGGATATTTTGAGAGTTTTTTTATAATAATAATTTGAAACGTCGATCTGGTGTGGGAGAGAACTCAGGACCACCCAAGACTTCTAAGCCACTGATTATAAGAAAGAAAACTATTTAAATACAAAAATAATAAACCTTTACAGGGAGATCTTGGTCCACAGCTGTTCGAGTCAGAGAGCCAGGTACAACCAGTCATAATTACAGCCGGGAATGGCCTCCTGAGCAGCCCGCACTACGTTTTGCCAAAGGTAAGTTCACAAAGTTTGATGGATATGTGTAGTTCTTAAAATTAGTTTACATTTTCAGGAACCTCTGATATTAACCCATTAATGACCAACTGTTGAGATATTGGGGACTTTTTAAAATGTTTTTCTAACTTTTTACGTAACATTAGTCAAAAATATGTTAAGCTCAAAAATGAGTGCTCAACGGGAAATAATGCGTAAACTCATCACTACATTTCGGTAATTGTGTCAGTCCGCCTTAGGTTTCTTTTCCATAGTCAACATTGCCATCAGAAGGGAGTTCCTGTCGCAAAAAAAAAACCTCTTTGGGATAGAGACAATACAAGAGAATTCTCAAAAAAAAAAAAAAAAAAAAGAATCATAGAAGTATAGGACATTTTGTTCGGGGGATTCAAGGACTTTCAACAAGCCAAGGGGCACGATAATGGAATAATGGCCCCGAATTGTACACACAGGCACCATTACGGTTTATTGGTTATACCACGTTTATAATTATTCTACCTACATACCTATAAATACCTTACATTCAATATAAAGACGAAATTAAGAAAAAATTCCAATGTTTACGTATTTTTAAAATTAATAAAAAAGTACTTATATTTTTTTTTAAATTGCACTTGACATATTACAAAGTAAAATTAAACCTTCAGTCTTAATTAAAATAAGGAATTACAACAAAACATAAAATAATAAATAAGTGTTAGTGGTGTGTAAACGGACCAGTGGGTTAAGACGAAAATGGTAAACTTTGAGTAGAGGGTTCAATTCCCATGTTGGAAAGGTACCTTTATTCGCTACTTTTAACGCCCCCCCCCTCCACTTTTCTATGACATCAAGACTCAAAAATAATTAATATTTATAGATATGATTTTGACTGTTCAATACTGTATTAAAACTATGCACAATATAATGGCAAAATTTTGTCACTTCTAGAACACTGATGGAGGAATTCGGTCATGCGGACATTAACCGGCAACTTGAATGCGAAGACGATGAATGCGGAAATATAAAAAATAAAAAATTCTCCGTACATATTATAGATACCCATGATAAGGGTTTTTTTTTGGTTTATCAGAAAAAAGATTTATGAATTACGTTCTATAACATATTTCCCTCCGATGCATTGGAACGGAAATATCGCACATCACATTCAAATAAAAAAAAAGTTTAATAAATTGATTATTTAATTTAAACATTTTATTTATTTAATTTAATAGGCATGTGGTACCCCCATCAGATTTTTATCTTTCTTACTTCTCACACTATGACCAATACTATTTTGTCCGTAAATCGCAAGAGTTAAACGTCTCCTTTAAAAGCTAAAATACCAATTTTCATTCACATTATGTTACAATTATAATCGTTGCATTACTATTAGAGAATTTCCATCCAAAATGCTGAACTATTGAAAGTTGGTGAACGCGCTCGGTTTGCTGTATCTGGTTTTTTTAATACTTTATATCAAGGTATGGGGCAACTTTTGATATGTTGCGGACAAAACTAAAGTGTGTAAATACGTTCGCGGACCGCTTTTAAAAGTGGTTAATTTTAAAGTAGTGTTCATAATTTTTAACGATAGATATCAGACATGAAATTATACGACGATGCAAATTATCATACAATTTATTAAAATAACGAAATGAAATGAAAAAAGTATGCACAACATTAGTCATAAAACTTGGAATTATGACAAACAACGAAAGTTAAATAGACAATTGAACTTGAATTTGGGAAACCCCAATTTGGGAATCCATCAATGTTTGGATTAATTCCACTGATACAATGACGTAAAGATTTTTTTTCAAATTATCCTCTGTCAGCCTTGTACGATGTTTTGATTTATTAACTTTCATCACTGAAAAGAACTGTTCGCATTTATAGGTACTGCCAAACGCACAAATCTCTCCTCAGCTTCCTCATTTGGAGTAAGTAGTGTAATATTAGCAGATTTCCCTTGAGGGAAATCAGCTATTGAGGTCGTAGTCATGACGCGATTTTCGAAAATTTTCTTCAAATGTCCATCGATCCTACCCAGGAGATGACGAAAATGAGGTCAGTTCAAAATGATATATCTATATATATATAAAATTGTAACCTCTGTCTGTACATTGATTTTTTTCGCGAAATTTCACGATAACTTTTCGTTTCACATGTCATAGACACCATATCTGCATTTTGTTTCTTTCGTGTATGTTTGTTTGTTTGTTACCTTTTCACGCATAAACGGCTGAACCGAATTTTATGAAACTTGGTATGTATATTACTACTAACCCAACTTAGACTTTAGGCTATATTAATTTTCTCTGAGACGAACAGGAGTGGGGGTTATAAGGGAAGCCTGAAATTAAAAATAGCGATATTTTGATTTCTATTGGTTTTTCGGTAAATATGCACATAACAAAAGTTGTTTATTTTGTTATTTAGAGCAACTTTTGTTATATACACTTTTGTCGTATAAGGAATTATAAACGAGATATACGCAAAAACCTATAGCGGAAGTGAACAATGGGACAAAAGACCCAACCGAAATAAATAAAACTCGGTATGTGTACTAGCAGTGAGGCCTTCATTATAATAAGCCATACCAACATTTCTATGGACGGGCAGGAGTGGGGGTTATAAGGGAAGCCTGAAATTAAAAATAGCGATATTTCGTTTCCTATTGGTTTTTCCGCAAATATAAGCATAACAAAAGTTGTTTATTTTGTTGTTAGTTGTTTTTGTTATTTGGAGTAACTTTTGTTATATACACTTTTGTCGTATACCTAAGTATAAATGAGTTATACGTTAAAACTTTAGCGGGCACTAGCGGCTGAACCGAATTTAACAAAACTCAGTATGTCAATTAGCATTAATTCTTCCATGATTATAAGTTATATTAAAATTTTTAGGTTCGAATGGGAGAGGGGTTAAAAGGGAGGCCTGACATAAAAATTAACCATATTTACATGTATAAGAGACGGGAAATATAAAAATATCGAAGACTGTGAAGCCTTATCGAACAAATAATTCTATTATTAGCAAATCCAGGGGAAAAATGGGTATCAATCCTAAACACTGGGACGGGTAAATGTCAAAATATTATGCAATGTAAAGCCTGCTAAAAAATACCATCACCATTCAGCCTCAAATGAATTCCCGGGCGAAGCCGGGTATCTGAGCTAATATATATATATATATATATATATATATATATATATATATATAGATATATATATATATATAGATATATATATATATATATATATAATCGATATTTAAACGTTTTATGCAAAAAGACAGATCAAGTTCTTTAATGGCTGAAATTGGACCAGTGGGAGAGGGGGTTTAGAGGGGGGATTTTCGAAAATTCGAAATATCTTCGTTACCATACGTCGGATCAAAACATTGTATAGAACCAATCTTATTGTAAATTATATTTACTATAAATATTGTTACATTTATTCTCTATCTTGATTATTAACCGAGATATTTGCATTTTTATTAAATTTGGGCCGATAAGGAATAAAGCATAAAGGACGAGTTTCCCGCCAAAAGCTAGTTCGGACCTTTGCCGTAACTGTTCGGCTCTCGTATGGAGATTTCTATATTGTATAACTTCACGTGGGAAATCTGCGTGACGGACTTTTTTTTGTTTAGTGGGTTTTTCAAAATGTCTCGCGGACCGGATCAAACCTTACAGCGGGCCGTTTGCTGTCCACATATGCTTTATTTTATTGTTTGGTGTGTCTAATTGGATTAATAATAATGATAAGCCCTATTTTACAAGTATGTTTCAACCTGTGGGCCTCCCCTACATGAAGGTGTAATGGTCTAACTTCCCATGGGGACCAGCCTTGCTGTGGCGATACTCTAACTCGCAACCGCTAACTTAACAGTCCATCGCTATAATCACTCGCCCCTAAATTGTATAAATAAGTAAAGCTTTTGGGGAGTTTGGTCCATTAAATTATTGATTTTGATTTGGTTGCAGGTGCCGTCATTGGCGAATCCTTTCGGGCAGGTGGGAGACAAAGGGTTTGCCGAAGGTATCATCATCCCGTACCAGCACGCAGGCCAGAACGAGCAAGAGTTCCATCAAAGCGTGCCGCCTCCTCCCCAGCAACAGGCCTACTACATACCAGGCTACAGCTCTGCCTACTACTTCAGGCAGGAGTCTCCACAGCAGCAGCCCAATCATGGCAAACAACCTGTACAGCAACAGCAAAACCATGCCAAACAACCTGGACAACAGCAGCAAAGCCACGTAAAGCCTACGCAACAACAGCAGAACTATGGTAAACCAGTCCAACAGCAACCACAACTACATCAACAAACCCGTCCACAACAAAATCGTCCACCGCAGCAACATCAGTAAGAAAAAAAAACATTGTATAATATTCGTAAGAGTATTCCTTTGAATCCAACATATATTTTAATTTTAAGTCCAATATTGGCCATTATTTACAAAAATCAGCCACTCAGGGGCTGCGTTAACTAAGCAGATTTCCCACGTGCGTCACTATTTGCATTTATCTCAAAAAGTAAAAGATCAATGAATACAATATTTGGTATTTAGGCTACAAATAAAGTGCTTCATAATATATCAGCTTCTTGTTAATATGACTTGAGTAGGAGTGGTGGTTTACTGATGGCCGAAAACTAAAAAATGCAAATATGTATATACACATATATACAATTTTGAACGGACTTCATTTTCGTCATCTCCTAAGTAGGATCGAAGGACATTTGAAGAATTTTTTTGAAAACGCCATCATGAGTACAACCTTAATAGCTGATTTCCCTTAAGGGAAATCTGCTAACAGGGTTGTTTTCTGTAGATTTTTCTTAATCCCTAATTTTGTGCACTAATAAGGTCCGTTTAAAACTGTATATATATTTTCGTATGTTTCCGATCTAGCGGTCGCAATTATTGTTTTATGGTAACCAAGCCCGATATATAAGCGTTTTATGTAAAACTAAACACCAAGTTCGTTAACGGCTGAAATCCTACCAGTGGGAGGGGGGATTTGGAATATTCGTAATATCTCCGTTATTACGTGTCGGATCGAAAACTTGTATAGAACCATTCTTATTGCAAATGTAATGTTCTATAAATCGTATGTACGTTTTTTTCACTATTAACCAAGATATTTGCATTTTATAGTATTCGGCCTTCAGTAAACCCCCACTCCTACTAATGTCATATTAACAATAAGCTGCTATATTATGAAGCACATTATTTGAAGCATACCAATCATTGTTCTCATTGAACTCTTTCCTTTTGAGAGAAATTGCAAACGTCTCTTAAGAGAAATCTGCTTAGTTAACACGACCCCAGTGTGATAGACTTTTTAACTATCAGACTTGGGCCAATGCTCATACAATAATGCATGAGAGAATTATTAGAGGAAATCAGCAGTGGGCAATTTTTTTATTTTCAGTAATTTAAAAAAATAGCTCCATTTGGGCTAATAATTATTCAGGATTCATGTTTGATTATTTATCTTCAAATCTAAAGCCCTCTTGGGATGAGGGGTTTTTAAAATTCGAAGACAAACCCAAGACCGACCCGAACAGCAACCCATCACTGTTAGCCTAAAGTTTCAAATTCGAATTTGAATAAGCACCTCAACATTATCGTTCAAACAAAAATTCCCAACACAGCCAAAATACATATGAGGATTCAGAAAAAGTCCTACCTATTTTCATTCCAGAGAATACCTAGGGATATTATTATTAAATGGTGCAACTGATAATAATGCCAAGGTATAAAACAACCTGTGAAGAGTCAGGGTGAATTTTGGAAAGGGAAACAACTGGTAGGCTGCTTTTCACTGTGTTTTTTGACATTTGAAGAAGTTTTGAAAAACAGCATCGAGTGCAATCTAAATTTCCTTTTGAAAAATCTGCTAAGAATGAAGCCAATAGTACTTTAATGACCACATTGGTGTCATTATGATTAGGGCTTTTAAGAAAAGTCAAATCGAAAATGTCTTTTTAAAATGCTATAAATAAAAAAATGTTACACGATCAATCCCATTAATATGCCCCCAGCTTAAATGCCACGTGCCATCACAGGGCCTTTACTAAAGAAGAGTTTCAGAATTGAAGGTGAGATGCAATAGCTGCTACCTGCCTCTGATGAATCACTCAAGTGACAGAGCTGAATCCCAAAATACTTGACTATTTAAATGGCATGAGGGCGTCTATTATTGAAGTACGGACAGCAAATTTTCAGCAAAAATAAATGAGATGCAATTCCTGCATGTCATCTATATACAATTTTGAAATTAATAAAAATAAATAAAAAATAAAAAAACATAACATTTTATTTGCTCAAATCAGTCCTTGCAACTTGAATAATTTACTTATGAAACCTGAATATTGTAGACACTCCTACTTAAAGAACAAATACAGGTTCTAACATTGCTGAATATTGGCTATCTTGCCGCTCACGCAGTTGGGAATAGATTAAATATTGTTTTCAAGAGACATGTAGTAACTATCATTGTCCGTAGGTTGTATTGTTGTAACATTTAGCCGTAAAATGAAACTGTTGGGGCCCATGATCTGCAAAATTGAAAAACAGTCTTCCATTCTCTATACTTCATCCATGTCCAATGCTTAGCATAAAAAGTTGTTTCAACAAGAAATGATGACAAGCATTTTTGGTTCAATAGACAATGCTGCAACAAGTGGGCTGGTGTCCTTTGGATGAATTTAGGTGAAGAAAGTGGAACAAAATGACGAGGATTAATAGTAATATCTCCATATTGCTCTGTATTTTTTACTGCAATAGATCAAATGTGAATTTTATTTTTATGTCTTCTTTTTTTTTTTTTTTAAATTTTTATAAACTGAAAGTTCAAAATTTTTAAAATAATACATAAAATCAACTTAGTCCTACTTAGCCATAAACTAGGCATAGTAATTTTATGAATTAGATTCACTTCTTATATAAAGCTTTAATTATTTTTCATACCTACTAGAAGATGAACCTAGGTATCCTGGACATCTAATCCAGCACCCTACCATTAAGCTATGGCACAGATATCAACCTGTATGGGTTGTATTCATTTAAAAATAATTATATTTTTAAATGCTTTATTAATTTTATTAGCTGATACAAATTTTGAGACTTAAAAATATATAAAACCTCTTCACACAGACCACAATTAATAATTAATTACTAATACATATAAAATACAATATTTATAATAAAGAATTTAATTTTCCTTACAGACACAGATTTAGCCCACAGAGACTGACATACAATCAACTAAAGCAGTTGCACCCAACACAACACGCCAAGCAACAAATATATGCATCTGGGATGCACTTCATCAATGATGGACAAGAACATCCAGATGTCGCTTCTTACAGATATTCAATAGTCACCAACCATGGACCTCCTAAGGCATCCAGCCCTGACGAATTTGAAATGGAGATAAACCATGGTGTCCAAGATTTTCCAACAGCTAAACCTTATTCTCAAACAACAAAAACTCAGCCCACAAGAGGACGACCACAAAGCACACCATATAGTTCCAAAGTTACATCAACCTCAAGTCATAAGCCAAAAACGGTAAAGGAATCAGACTTTTCCGATGATTTTTTTGACTTTGATCAAGGAATCCCTGATTGGCAAGTTAAGGCAAACTTTGACTATCCCCATACAGGCTCAGATGTATTTTTTGATAAGAAGAAAAAGGGGTCTAGACAGAGAATAAATAATTATTCATTAGGAACTACTTCGAGTAAAAAACCCAATACTAGCAGAACTCCTCAGAATAATAATTCAGGAACTTCAGCAAATACTAATAAAGAACAAAAACCAAAAAGGAACTACTCAAATAACTTCTCTAATCTCTTCAACAGCAACCATGAAGATTTTGTAGAATTCTCTGCAAAAGACTATAACACATATTTTCCAAATCGTGGAATTTCAAATTACAAACGAGGTGAAGTGAAATCAGTTTCTCCACCTGCTCGAGAGTCAAGCCTCAATAGCAATAAGGGAAAGAAAAATCCCACAAAATTCTCTCCAAATTTTGAGTCCTTTAAGTCAATTGAACCAAATGACTTTCCACATGATAGTTTTCCTCATGAATTCGATTTTCATGAACCAGCTTTCAAGAATCATGAAAAACAAACCAGTTCAAATTATAGATATGGCGCAGGTTTTCAACAAAAGCCATTGAAAAAATTTCAAAAACAACAATCAAAAGAAGAATTTGACTTTGACTTTGATTTCCCTGAACATAAATTCAAAAATGAAAACCAACATTCTAATGAAAATTTTGATTTTGAATTCGATTTTCCACAAAAAAAGATAAGGAATCAGGCTAACCAACCAGGCAATTCAAATAGCGAATTTGACTTTGATTACCCAGATGGGCAATCATCAGATTCCAACTCTGGATCAGAATGGATACCAATCAATGCTCCCGAAGGAGCAGTTCCAGCTAAATCTTACAATATTCCTGCACCAGATCTTTCTAGGACTCCTTTTCAAGAAAAGAAGAAGTTAAGAAGAGAAAACACTAGGGGAGAAGTCAATGGAGGCTTAATACATGATTTTCATAACAGAGGAAACTCTGAAGGAGTAGTATCAGCTGTATTCAGGGTGAAGCAATAGGCAAGCACAGGTATAAACATTATTTTAAACCAATTGGTGAGTCAGACATAAAGCAAAGTCTTGCAATTGACTGGCCTGAGTGTAAGTTAATTAAGTTATAGTTCTACAATCATTGCTATACAGAAGCAAAACAGTAATTGTCCAGAACTGCTTTTTGCTATGAAGGCATTACCTTAAATTAAGATAAATGTATATACCCTTGCCATAAGAAATTAACTCACTTGAAAAGATAAATTTAAAACACACAATAAATATTGCCCTATAATGCCAATAGAAATGTAGGTGTGAATTTAATATATTATGAACACATATTTTTTGTAAATAAGTTATTATTAAGTCTCTATTCAAGTCATTAGACTTTTACTGGCTGTGGAAGTAATAATTAGGAAATATAAACTAGGGATAATTCTTTAAGTGAAGCCCCGTTTAAGTTAAATAAAATTAAATTAAACTGTTATACATTCATGAATAATCAGAAATGAATAGTAACAAAAAGACATGCAAATAATAACAATTAGATCATTGTAGAATAAGAATTAATTAAACAAAGAAATTATATTTTAAAAATTTCATTCAAGAAGACAATTTATAATAGACAAGCTAGGAAAGTAATTTTTTTTTAATTTGAGCAGGATTCAAAGTAACAGCTTCAATATTAATAAAATAAATATTTTTTTATTGAGATCAGAGTTACATTCTCATCTCTAGTACATAGATTATTGTAGCATGGACGTATGAATGCTCGAGGCAAGATTATGATGGTAATTGTTATTATTTTTAAGTAAGATTTATTTCCTATGGTTTCTTCTTTTTAGTCTATATTATGTGATATTCTCTATTGTGCATATGTTTTTGTCTATGTAGTATTTTGACACTGAGTGTGTTATGCAATACTATTAGTAGTTAAGCTACCTTAACGATCATTAAACTGAAGAGCCACAGTGAAAAACATAATTGATAAATGCATTTTATCTGTATATTAGACTAGTTAATGACCAATATGAATACCTAGTGTTCATAGCATTTGCTTTTCTTTATTTAATATTATTAAGAATTTAAGCTGAACATTTTTTGGAAGAATAAAAAAATGCTTTTAATCAGTCTGTGTTTAAAGCCTAGAAATCCTAGGAGTTATATTGTTTTAATGTATTTTAGAAGCTTCTAGAATTATTACAATATTTATCAAGAAGATATGATATATTTTCATGTATTTTCCATTATTAGTACGCTCAATATTCATATACTACATTTGTTGATTTTTGTAATAATATCAAAATCAGAGATAACAAAAGAAATGAAACTGAAGAGATTTTATTATAATAGTATTCAAATAAATCTGAAAGCAGAAATGAATTAACAAATAAAAATTAGAAAGTAAGGAATATTTTTATATACTTTGAGAATATGGGCTTCATGAGAATTCCTGTGTAAACACAATGCATTTTTTAAATGAGAATAATTTATACATAATGGTTATTATTTATTTAAATAAAGAAAATAATAAACAAGGTCTTGGCATTTCATTTTCAGCCTGAAATCTATTATATACCCTTATCTCTCACAAGGAAAATTATAGTATGAGAAAGGTAACAAGTTATAATTATTGGATTGTCCGTAATGTTGATAGAGAAATTTAAGAGAAAATAAAAATTCATTTCAAGTTTAAAATTGATTTATATAAATTAAATATAATAACTGCCCTTTAACAATCACCCATCACCAACGGCTCGGGAGGTCCGTTATCTCTGTTTTCAAAAATCACTGTCCTTATGTCCTAAGAACAATGTAAGGTCCCTTTTGATGACTTCTTCTAAAGTAAAGAATTATCCTTCAAAAAATTGGAGGGAGCAGAAAAGGTGGTAATCAGATGGAGCGATGTCAGGTGAGTATGAAAGATGAAGTAAAAACTCCTCTCCGAAGCTCAATAATCTCTTAATAAAAAGTTCTTAAAGAGGGATGAGGTAGAGCATTGTCGTGACACCTTTCCTATTAGTCAACTCTAACCGTTTTTCTTCTTCTAATGCTGCCTTCAGTCGATCTAATAGGTAGCAGTAAACATCATTAGTGAAAGTTTGGTTTCGTGGAAGGAACTCAAAGTGTATGGGTTCCTCCAGTCCCACATAATACAGAGCATAATCTTTATTGGATGAAAAACAGCCGTTGGCATTGCTGTTCCAAGCAACCCCATGATTTTTTCTGGCTAGTGTTTTTGTACAGAATCCATTTTTCATCACCAGTCTCTATTCGTTTCAAAAAGGAATCCTCTGAATTTCTTTTAAGTAAGGCATCACAAGTGAAAATCTGTTCCATAAGGTTCCTTTTGCTGAGCTCATAAGGAACCCTGACATCGTACCGACAGGCATACTCAGCCAATTTGGAAGAATTTAATTCTGTAGCTATCTCATGGATACATGGATTGTTTGCCACAACAGCCATGATATCCTCAATATCAATCGGTGAATTTCTGCCAACCCTGGAACGGTCTTCCAGATTGAAACCCCCAGACATGAACCACGAAAACCATTTCTGAACAGTGCTGTCACCAATCGAATCGCCATCATACACATCATGAATCTTATATGCAGTTTGGGCTGCATTATTTCTTTTATAAAAAAAGAAAAATACTGTATCTTAAACAGACTTTATTAATGCTCATGTTCGGTTAGCAGAATCTAAACACACTGACTCTTGATAAAGACAAATTAATGAATGTGAACATAGTTAATACATTGAGCATTAATGGTGTATAAACAAAAATAACCATTTTATTCATTATGAGTTGAAAGAATTAAGATAAAACTTAATTTTCAAAATCCCTACGAACTTTCCAGACAACCCCAATATTAAGGATGTTTTCTTTTTAAGAATTCTACTGAAATGTTTATTTACTTCCTCCTCATGTACTTGTTTAAATCATATTTTTCTTGAGCAATGCAGGCAAACCAAATCAGACTCCAGGCAATCGAAGTAGTGATGCCTTAACAGTTGTTCGAATAGTTTAGGTTTGTATAGAATTTGGTAGAGAAACATTAAAAGATAAATTGTGGTACACATATAGTCTGGGTAGTGGGTGGAGTTCATGAAATTATCGATTTTAAGAGAATGTTTATCGATTGTTTTTTTTGTTTATTATTATTTACGTCCACTTTATGATACTAGGCAAATCAGGATGGGTTATCTACAGGTTACCACCCTTTTCTAGCCAGGGTGGGTTCAAGGAGTTTATTTAATGAGTCCGTCACCAAATAAATTTCTACTGCCCAAGGGGGGAATCGAATCCGCCACTCTAGGTCTACCATGCGAGATTAAGACCAATGCCCTAACTCACATGGCCAACCTGAGCCTCTATTAATTGTTTCCTCATAATACAAAAAGCAAAAAGGAAACTGACTAAAAATGTTCAAAATAAAAACTGTTTTTATTAAAATAATAGCTTTGTGTATTTTAGTTTCAGAAAATTATTTGCAATCCAGGCATAAACATTTCATTTTAGCCAACTGTAAATAGTTTTTTTTTTTAAAAAAACCTAGTACCTTTAACAACATTCAACGTGTCCCTGTAAAAAAAAAAAAAAAATGAGTTCAAATAAAAGAAATAATGAACTAGAGACAATTAAAATAAATAATATATTTTAAAAGCACAAGAATAATTAGTAATTCATTGACACAAATTATATATCCTGGGCCATAAATAATTTTAAATCACAAATTATGACTAGCTTATTCTTTTATATAGAATATTAACACTAAGCTTATCCACGCTCTGGAGGGGTTTTGAAAGGAAAATCAATATAGTCAAAGATATCTCTTTCAGAAGTGACTGGAAGGGGTTCCCCTGGTACACCTAAAACAAAAAGACAAAAAACTATTAAAAATAAAAACTAATCTGTTATTTGCACCAGAGATATATTGTTATATATATTGTTATAATACTCTTACAGACTTGGATTATTTAGTCTAATATTTTGTGGTTAGTTTAATATTAATAGAAGAATATACAATAATATATACCCTAGCCTATAGAATAATATACACATTTATAAAATTTAGATACAAAATTCAAAATCTTAATCTAAAACTAAGATATAGATTGTTTTAAAATAAGATAAAACTAACAGATTTAGATGGAAAATGAGAATGAAAAATTGGATGTTGAGTTAATAGAGGTTCATGTCATATGCAGTTAAAAATGACTTTTATATTTAAAACATCATTTATTAAGTTATGGCCTTAGTCATGGCTTTGATTTCCACAGGAGCAACAGGATTACATTTAGGGGCAAACTCATTAGATAAAATCCTTAGTCACATTCTAGCCTTGCTTGAAAAGGTTGGAAACCTGTAGACAACACTTCCCAATAAGCCAGAGTTGCATTAAGCAAGAGTCAACAAAGAAAACAACAATGCATTCCCTTCCTTAAATTCTACAAAATAGAAACTGACATATTTTTTATTTATTTAAGCTACTATCATTTTTAGCAGATTTACCTTAAGGGAAATCAGCTATTGAGGTCGTACTCATGACGCGAGTTTTGAAAAATTTCCTCAAATATCCGTCAATCCTACCCAGGAGATGACGAAAATGAGGTCTGTTCAAAATTATATATATACATATATATATATATATATATATATATATATATTTGTCTGTTAACGCTCTAGCAGTCACAATTTTTGTTTGATCGTAACCAAACTTCATATTTAAGCGTTTTATGTAAAAAGAAAGATCAAGGGAGGGGGGGTTTAGAGGGGAGGAAATTTGAAAATTGAAATCTCCGTTATTGTGCGTCGGATCAAAAAATTGTATAGAATCAATCTTATTGCAAATTAAATTTACTATAAATATTGTTCTATAAATTTATTCTGTATCTTGAATATTAACCGAGATATTTACATTTGTGTGTGTGGTCGGCAGGAGTCGGCTATGTTCAGGACTATCTGCCGAGAGCTAGTGCGGCCATTTCCATAACTATTCATCCCTCGTGAATAGGTCCAGAGATACCTTTTACTACTGTTATTATTAGGCAGATTTCTCTATTGTAAAACTTCACGTGGGAAATCTGCTTAGTTTAATCTGCGTGGCGGACTTTTTATTAAGATGCTCAAAAATAGGTTTTTTTATAAATCAATAAGAACCATAATTTTGAGAAAACTGAGCTCATCTGATGCAATATCAAGATTCCCTCCCTCTCTTAAAGAAAATTTTAACTGATAATGAAACTACAATGAGCAGTATTTATCTTCTGAGGAGTATCCAGGTTCCTCTGTAAGCTATACAAGCCAGTGTTGAGCAGTCAATTCAGCTGTGTACATGGAAGAATTCCAAATAGCACAACTAAAGCAAAAGGGTTATTATCCCAGTTGATGGTGTATACAGGATATAGATGATACATTCATTATATTGCTAAATTGATGGTATGCTTTTTACTAGTGTTTACACCATCTGAACTCGATTCACCTCTACAACGAGTTTAGTATGGAATAAAAAAAGTAAGTAGCCTTCTAATAGTAAATAGTCTTACCAGAATATAAAACAGCAATACAAAATTGACTTAAAAAAGTCATGAGATACTCCCGCATTGGTAGTATAACATATTGGAATTTGAAAACAAGGTAATTATAGGAAGTACTAACCTGTAGCTCCAACAGGGCGAATACAGTACTCATTGAGCGTAAATCCTTCCTGGAGAGCATGAGCACGCATTTCTTTATTAAACATATCACTGCCAGTAAAATAAAGAATGGCACAATAGTACTGGTCATGAGGCGTCAACCGTATATCTAGCCTACGAGCCACTTTATTAATCTTACACACTCCCTGCAACAAGAATAAATTACGTATTATTAAATGATATCTGGGAAGACCTAAAAATAATAATTTTACAATCTACAAGGACTGTATTCTGCAAAACATTTAACTTGAAATGTTTAAAACAATTCAACACAAAATAAAACCTCATTAACTATATCTACAATAACTGGCTACAAGTCGAGATTACAATGTTATCTTATATTAAATCATTCAGTATCCTGATTAAGGCAGATGTGGAGACTGAGTACACAACATGACTTCAACTGATTCCTTTAGCAAAAAAATTGCAAAGAGTAAAATAGGGCATGAGGTTATGACAAGGAAAACCTGGATACATGCTGCAAGTTGACTGCGTCTTTAAATGTTCTCTTATCTGGTTTCAGTCTTATGAGATAGAAAAAGGTGACAAGGTTTGTTATGAGCTAACTGTAACACCATTTTGTTGTCGGGTTGAAATAAATAATGTTTCTGAGTGAATTTTGTTTAACTTAATAAATAAATAGCCATAGTAGCATTAAGTGGACATAAATAAATAACAAATACTAAATAATCATTTCCTTTTCTTCATTTGCCCAAAATAAAATAGCTGTTTAGTCATTCCCTTTCAGCTTAAGCTTGTACACTTGATACAATTTTCAAAATTTTTCTTCAAATGACCAACAAGCCTACCTAGGATATAGAAAGTCCGTCACGCAGGGGCTGCGTAAACTAAGCAGATTTCCCACGTGAAGTTTTACAGTAGAGAAACTGCCTAATAACAGCTGTAGTAGGAAGGGATATCTAAACCTATTCACGAGGGACGAATAGTTCTGGAAACGGCCACCAGAGCTCTCGGCGGAGAGTCCGAAACATGGGGTTCCACACACCCAATACAAATGCAAATATCTCGGTTAATATTCAAAATACAGAATAAATGTATGGAATAATATTTATAGTAAATTTAATTTACAATAAGATTGATTCTATACAATTTTTCGATCCGACGCATAATAACGGAGATATTTTGAATTTTCAAAAATCCCCCCTCTAAACCCCCCCTCCCACTGGTCCGATTTCAGCCATTAACGAACTTGATCTCTCTTTTTACGTAAAACGCTTAAATATGAAGTTTGGTAACGATCAAACAAAAATTGCGACCGCTAGAGCGTTAACAGACAAATATATATATATATATATATATATATATATATATATATATATATATATATATATAATTTTGAACGGACCTCATTTTCGTCATCTCCTGGGTAGGATCGATGGACATTTGAGGAAATTTTTCAAAACTCGCGTCATGAGTATGACCTCAATAGCTGATTTCCCTTAAGGGAAATCTGCTAAAAAATGAGATCCATTCAAATATATTTGTGTGATAACACTTAAGTGGTCACATTTTTCATTTAATCATTACTAAACTCAATAATTAACATATATATCCAAAACTTTCAAAAGATTTTCAGAGAAACCTGTATATAGATGAGCCAGAGATATGGAAGGTGATAGGTAAGAGTGAAGAAGTGATAGGATTGATATAAAAGGGACAAAATGTGGAATATGTGAATGTTTACAATTTTAAAAGGAGTTAATGAGAAATATTTTTAAGAAAAGAGTTTTGAATTTCAATAAAATTGCTTACATGTATGAAAAAGAAAAAGATTAAAATTAATTTTTGTTAAATTAGGGGAGGAATGCTTGGATAATGAATAAGATAAATACTTTTAGAAGACAAAGTTGCCTTATTATATGAAAATAGTTCAATGAGAGAAATCAAATATAAAGGGAAAAAAAGAGCCTTTAAAAAGAATGTTAGTCAAGAACTTACCATAAATTTTACTTCCCCTAATGAAATTGTGTCAGTAATAAGGGAAATGTGTTCTAATTTCTCAATAACTGGCTTCAACAGTGATGATGCTAAACCTTTTTCATTTTTTATTGATGTAAATTTGGGATGTGTTAGTAAAACATCAACATCACCACTTTCTGATTTTCCTCGCCTTCGTAATTGAACATGAAAAATAATTAAAAATCAAATCTTAACACAATAGAGCAATATTCTTTTTCTTAATAATTCTAATGGTATTTCAAAAGAGAAGCAATATTTTATTTATATAAAAATGATAGAATACAACTATTCTGATGAGCATTGCTAAATAATAACAATGTAACAGATGGAGCATTAGTGGTTACTTGAAATGGTGTGTAAGGAATCAATCAAATGCAAATTTTGATCTCTAGAAAATTAAGACCTCTTAAGGCCTTTAGGTATTGATGGATATTTGAAAACATTTTTCAAAAATTACATAGAATAAAAACAGAAAAGCTGATTTTCCTTAAGAGAATCTCCTAAACCATATTTTGAGATGCAGGTATTTAACACATAAATCAGATAATGTCTCTCAAATAGCTCTTTAGATATTCTGGAACCCAAAACTAACACCAGAATCTCCAGCAAAAATAACCTAAATATCTGATGTGTTTCAAACATTTAATCATCTGAATTGTATTAGGATCAAAATGAATATTACCGGTAACTCCCACAAATGGTTATCAAGTATAAAGGGTCCAAAGAAGAAACAGCTTCTTTAATTTTGTTTTCAATTTCTTCAATTTCAGCTCGAGGAATTTTTTGTTCAAAATCATCTAAATACCTAAAATTGAAAAAATAAAATAATTTTAGACTTTATTATATTATTTTTCTATATGTTAAGAATTATTTATTATTATTATTTCAAAATTCATCATAATAAAACAAATTACATAATTCATAGATTAAATCAATCATTATAAAATTCTTTGTTTTAACTCTTAGTAAGTACTATTGTCAAGTTTTTTGAGCTACAAAATAGTTAGTATTAAATATTTATACTACACACATTTATAAATAACCAATAGCAATTATGAAGGAATTTTAAGATTAAAATAACAATTAAATTAAAATATTACGTACTTTAGACCAATTAACTGATGGTGATTAAGTTTATCTTTGTGACTTTCAAGGTCTTCTGTACATTTTATGCCTAATTTAACAAGCTCTTGAGCTTTAGCAGGCCCAATGCCAGTTACTCGAGTTAATGATTCAATGGCTTTAGCAGTATCATCTTCTTTAATCTAAAATAAAAATGAAATTTACAAAATTCATAGATGCTAATGTATATGATATCAAAAGTAACCAGCAACTATATATTTAGTTGACTCCTTTTTAATTCTACCAATTTTGTTGACTATTCAGGAATGATATACGTAAAGAAGCATCGTGTATTGTATACATTTGGAGAAAACATTTCCATTTTTTTGCTGGACTTACTTTATGGGAATCTCCTTACAAAAATTTTATATTATTGCTATTTCTTCCAAGTCTTAGAATGTTTTATTGAATATAATGGGACACCGAATTTCAGTTTTAAAACAGGCTTTCACTTTTTCTCCATCTCCATACTCTATTTCAATTAAATGCCAATCACTTTAAGTAAAAGATTTAAAGAAAATTGCCACTACTTCTTTTTTATTACCACGATTTAAATTAAGAGAATAATAAAAAAATGAACTTATTTTGAATTGTCCCAAAATTATTAAATTTCACAGGAGCATTATTTTTTCTAGGATAGTAATATCACAAAATATACGAGTATGAATGAATAATAGATAAATAGATAAGCATATAAGTATATAATGCAAACATGATATATACAACAAAATATAAATTAATTGACTATAAAAATATATTTATATGGATTAGAAAATGAATGAAATAAATCAGAAGTGAATAATCAAAACAAAAATTCATACTCACTTTCTCTAGTTTTCTTAGTTTTCCAGTTTGCATGAATTCGTCTATCTTTTCTGCTATTTTTTTACCAACACCGTCTAGTTTCCTTGCTTCATCACCCGATGTAATTCTCTTTCCATAAGCAGCAATAGAATTTGCTGCTTTTCTATAGGCATTATACTTATGTATATTTCTATTTACATTTTTTTCATAGTTTGCCAGTTCTGAAGAACAAGAAAGATGTTCTCACAATTTAAAATTCATATATACAAATAAACCAAAAAGAAAAAGAAACTGTCATACTATAGCAATTTGTTCAACAGTTTGAAGGATGATATAACACGTAATCATCAGTAAACTCTTTTCTGGTAAATTAGTAGCATTCTAAACCAAAGGTAACTTTCTTTAAATAGCTCCTGATCAGCTAAATGATGAAAGAGAACATGGTCAATTGCAATAAAAAAGAAAGTCCGACATGTAGGGCCTGCATTAACTAAGCAGGTTTCCCACGTTATGTCAGATATTTGCATTTATCTCAAAATGTAAAAGTTCAATGAGAACAATATTATACCAATAAATATTTGGTATTTGGGCTTCAAATAAAGTGCTTCATAGTATAACAGCTAATTGTTAATATGACATGAGTAGTATTAGGGGTTTATTGAAGGTCGAAAACTAAAAAATTCAATATTTCGGTAAACACTCAATACAATGGAAAAACGTACATAACAACATGTATCGAAAATTTCATTAGCAATAAGACTGATTCTATATCATTTTTCGATCCAAAGCATAATATCGGAAATATTAAGATTTTTCAAAATTACCTCTCCCTCTACTGATCGGATTTCAGCCATTGACAAAATTAATCCGCTAGAGGGTTAGCAAACAAATATATATGGAATTTTGAAAGGACTTCATTTTTATCATCTCCTAGGTAAAATTTTAGACATTTGAAGAAATTCTTTTTGAAAATCGCATCATCAGTACAACCTCAATAGCTGATTTCCCTTACAGGAAATCTGCTAATATTGATTTGTACGTGGACTGAATTTTTTAAAGGGCTGGCCATGCTGACAAAATATTCAACGTTAATGTATAAACATTGTTATTCCTGCTGGTGCTGAGGATAACAAATCAGGTACACAATTTTGTGGCTTCTCACTCTAACAATCTATCTATCTATCTATATCTATATATATATATATATATATATATATATATATATATATATATATTGATACTTAGATGGATCATTAATAAATTCCTATGTCCTTAAACATTAAGATCTCTCAAACATTACCACATGTAATTCATCTCATTTTATAAAATAATATATTTGAGTACTAATAAATACTACATACTACTAGTACGTACGTACAACATACTAATACATCAATAAATGAATAATAAATCTCCAGATAACACAAAAATGATAATGACACTAACCTATCAAGAACTCACAAAAATCATGGTTAACATTATCATTTGAGGGAGCTTTTCTTTTGCTCATTTTAATATAGGTAATTAAGTTTAACTCCTTCTAAAATCAATACAATCAAATTGTATTCAATCTATATTAATACAAATTTTGAAAATGTAATCAAATCAACAACTATAGCCCATTTGTAACCTTCTGTCAACAAACCAACGAAGTGTGAATTCGATTTCATCTCCGCAAGATATTCACTGGTATGAGTCCATCATTGGGCCTGTGATTTAACCAATATAGCAAAAACTCTGGGGAAAAAACAGTCGATTACATTTCTTTTTATTTATTTACGTCAACTTTATGCTACTACGGCTAATCGGGACGGGTGATCTACAGGTTACCACCCTTTTCTAGCCACGGTGGGCCTAAGGAGTTTATTTAATGAGTCCGCCACTAAATAAATTTCTACGCCCAGGTCGGGAATCGAACCCACCACTCGAGTCTACCACGCGAGATTAAGACCACCGCCCTAACTCGCATGGCTAACCTGAGCCCCGGATTACATTTCTAAAGCCAGGAGTAATTTAGAAGATATTCTTCGTTAAACTTATGTTTTTACGGAAAAAAACATATTATAAATACATTTTGATGAGTACTATAACTAATATTTAATAATGTAATAAGACTAAACTGCGTAGGATTTTACACAAGAATCATAAAAAGTACCGTGGCTGTTTTTATAGTGATTAGTCTCCGAAATATTCAGTTTTTAGCAGATTCTTCGAAGGGAAGTCTGCTATTGAGGTTGTACTAAACGATCCAGTACGTTAAGGGCTAAAATGGAACCAGGGATAGGAAGGTAATTTCGAAAATTGTACTGAATCATTGTTATTGCAAATTTAATTGCCTATCAATATTGTTATATACAAAGTTTCTCTATCATGAATATTAAGGGAGATATTTGCATTTTTAGAATTTTCAGCCTTCAGTAAACCCCCACTCATACTTATGCCATATTAACAAATTGTTATATCATGAACCACTTTATTAGAAACTTAAATACAGAATATTGTTTTCATTGAACTTTTACTGTGTGTATATACAAATTTGTAGAACGGTGACGTCATCATTTAAGATTTTACTTTCTTAACTTGAAAATGTTTATTTGTTCTATACTATACTCGATATTTAACTATTTCATTCAACATTAAAGATCATATAGTCAATGGCTGAAATTGTACCCGGAATAAGGGGAGGGCGTTGGAGAGGAGTAATTTGAAAATTCAAAATAATTTCATTATTAGTAGAGCCAAAAAAGGTTACAAAGCCAATCTTGATAACTATTAATGCTCTACATTTATTGTCCTGTAGGTTTTCTCTTAACTCAAATGTGAAGGGAATTATTCCTACCTTCTTGTTTCCAGCCTTCAGTAAACCCCCACATCTTCCAATTTCAGCTTAGAAATAGAGAATGAATGGTGAAAAGACATTACTAGTGTGTCATACTAGCACGATGAAAATCTGCTTAGTTTACCTAGCCTCTAACTTTTACCATTTTGGAGGTGTGTGTTGTTTTAATTTTTCCAAGCAGCACTTAGAAAACCACTTTGTAGTTTAGGTTCAGTCAAGTATGACATTCACCTTTAATAAGAGGTTCCTCTCAAGACACCATTTGATTCCAAATGATTGTCCCTGCACACTGTAGGTTATATATAAGATTTTTTTAAAACTCAAAATAAAAATTTTGATTATTTTGAAAAGTGAGTCGAAAAAATTTCTAGTTGTAGCATATACTTATATTTAGAATATGTCAGGCTAAAAATGTGCAAATAATGGGTTCATAGGTAAAAATTATTTTAAATCTGGGTCCTTTTACAAATTCGGTAGCCTCTATATAGTATTTTACATGATATAATAAGCACTTGACCTACTTACTAAGACAAAATGTCGCTTGACATTGTCTGTATTTCCTGCTTGACTTTCCGAGAAAACCTTAACACTGGCTTTTGCGGCACTGAACCAATCTGGTATGAAAGCCATTGAGCTCCCTTAACAATTATAGCCTGGCCAAATCTCTCCTCCAAAAACTTTTCAGATTGAATGGTCAGCTATTCTTGTTCTCTAACCACAATAACTGGAATATATTGTTTACCAACTACTTATATGCTTTTTATTTTCATTAGTTTAACATTAATTAAATACTTTTTTAGAGTGGAGAGTTCAATTCCCGCCTGAGTAATAGGAATTTATTTAGTGACGGAATTCATTAAATAAAATCCATAGTCCCACCCTGGCTAGAAAAGGGTGGTAACTTGTATATAAATCGTCCCAATTAGCCTTAGTTGCAAAAAGTGGACATTAATAAATAAATAAATACTTTCTCACCTAGTACAGCGAGTTCAAAATATATAAAACTTTTGTTATACTTTACATGGTTGTCTATCATTAACATTCTGCTACTTCTACTTTAGTTCTCATGTTATTAAGGGACAAAATTTATTGATCAGAAGTTTGAACCATATTTTAGTACCCATAGTTGTAATTGTTTTTAATTTTAAAAAGTAATCTATAATTTTGATTTCGTAATTAATGTTACATTGCTTCCTTATTTTTAGATCTATGGTAAGTTTAGTTTGATGTAGGCCATCTCAATTTGATGGTCAAGGTCTAACTCAAAAACTTTTGCTTATAATTTTTTCATTTGTTATTATCTCAAAAAAAAAATTGTGTTCTGTGACTCAAGAGTTTTATGTACATATTCACTCTGGTCTGTGGCACAATATGGTTATGTACATGCAATTTTTTTATGCTTCTGATTCGAGTACAGTATTTTTAGTTTATTCATAGACTTTTTTTGGTTCTTTCACCTTACTGCCGTAGTATTAGATACAAAGGTGATAAGAAGTTATCTGTACCTCTGCCACTGCCTTAAAACATTTATTACAGTGAAAAGCAAGGTCCTCCAATGGTGAAACCTCATCTTCTACAAGACCTTCCTCTGGTCATGCAGCTACCTCTCCCTGAGGTGCCTCTCCAATTCACTTTGTCTGGTGCACCTTACATTTATTTGATCAGTCTGCTAGACTGCATTTTTCCCTTCTTCATAAGTACAGATGGTATAAGATTCATCTTAGAAATTAATTAATTCAACATTGTTTCTGGTCTTCTATCTGTACGGGCTTCAAAAAACATCATCAGTACTAGCTTTCCCAAGACCAAGAGAAGAGTAATAATGTTTCTATGTAAATGCTGTAAATAGCAGTTGGTCTGATGAATGTTTCATGAATTTGATTTCTATTTTTTAATGTCCTTGGTGAAAACCCCTCCCCAGTTGCTTCAAGCCAATGACTGCAGACAGGATCTTTATCATGTAGTGCTAAACCACTATAGCTGTCAAATATAAATTATGAAGGAGCAGTTATTTGGAGAGAGGCTTATAAAAGACAAAATACGTACAGATTATAGAGAGATAACAATTAACTTTATACCTACAAAGGCAACAACAAATTCAGGTTCCTTCTCAATTTTGGGTTAGCAAGTTATTTCACATACTACAAAAAAAGACAGAATTTTAAAGATTGTATGCTTTTCTTGCAGAAAGTATCTGCAAATTTGTTCATGAGAAAAAATTATGATTAGGTATATTGTTATTGGTACTGGAAAAATAAGTAAAGTAAAAAAGACCACCACCACCAAGGACAATACAGGTACATCCAACTATAAATAATTAATAATAAACTCATAAATATTTATTTATCACAGAGTTTTGGACACTTTTATAAACATATATAATACTTAAATAATAAAATACTTCAGCTTCAATATTTAACAATTACAAAAATATAATTTAACAAAATATATTAAAATTTCATCATTGGACAGATCAAATGTTTTCACAGCACTTTCAGTTTAAAAAGGAATGTATAATAGGTATAGGATGATTAAACTCATCAACATGGTAAACAACCTTTATATCACAGCACATTTATCCTTGGAAACTCCTGAAAAATAATATTTTATTATATAAAATAATAAACTTTAATTAAATGAAATTAATTTAAAACTAGCTTTCTCTCTATGCTAAAAAAACTAAACAGGACGAGTTATCATAATTCTGGGGGATTTCAATTACTTCATCACCAAATGAATCACCATGCCCATGTGGACTCTCAGTGTTACTCGAGAATAATGCCTTACATACCACTAACCCAAGCCCACAAATATCAGAATAAATAAACTAATAAGGAACATAAAATATATTTACAAGATATATTAGCATAAAACCTTAGAATTAGACATTGAATTAACTACATCTCACTTAACACTCTCGATGCAGACAGCATTTTCTGACGATACCTCAGATCCGGGTAAATCTTCAGAAATTCACAAAAAGTCTGCCACGCAGGGGCTGCGTAAACTAAGCAGATTTTCAACGTGAAGTTTAACAATAGATAAATCAGCATACTGGTAACTACACCACCAGAAATATTAAGTGAATAAATACAAACTATAATAAGAAACCTACCGACAGAAAGCTTCTGAAATGTAAACAAACAGGTCTTACATCGGCTCAGGGGAAAGAAAAACAATATACATACAGGTAACACTACTGTGAATGCTCAGTAAATGTACAAGTTAATAATCCCTACAACGGAAAGGGGCTGAGTTGTAAACAAGCAGGCAAGCCAACCTCGTAGTGCTGCATAGATAGACAGAAAGACAAACAATTAATGAAATATATCTGAATATAACATATTAATTTTATTGAAAACAATTTACTAAAGCTAATGCTGTAATTTGTAATGATTCAGAATCAGTTTTATCTCAATCACTCAAATTTTAGTAAAAAACAAAAAAAGGGGGGGGTCAAAAGAACGTATTTACATATATCTCACAAAGTAAATGTTCAATGAAAACAATATTTACTATTTAGGCTTCAATTAATATGTTTTAATATATAACAGAGCATTGTTTATGTAACACTAGTGGAAGTGGGGGTTAACTGAAAAATGCAAATATCTCGTTTAATATTCAAGGTAGACAATAAATGTATATAGCAATAATTATAGTACATTCAATTTTAAATAAGATTGATTCTATACAATTTTTCGATCCGACGTATAGTAACGAAGAAATTTCAAAAATCCTCCCCTCTAAACCCCCCCTCCCCCTGGTCCGATTTCAGCCGTTAATGAACTTCATCTTTAGTTTTACATAGAATGACTAAATATCGAGTTTGGTAACGATTAAACAATAATTGAGACCGCTAGAGCGGTAACAGACAAATATATATATATATATTATATATACAGTTTTGAACAGACCTCATTTTCGTCATTTCCTAGATAGGATCGATGAACATTTGAAGAAAAATTTTGAAAATCACGTTATGAGGTCGTCCTCAATAGCTGATTTCCCTTAAAGGAAATCTGCTAAAAAACTTTTAGCTGGTTGACTTGAAACACTCCTTGACAGCTAATAGGGAACTGAATGCACCTGTCTAGGACAGGAACTGTACCACTTACAAATCATTAGAATACAAATTAAAAGTGAAAGCACTCACACCCATACCTGGAGATAGATTGCAAGGTTCTGAATGAAGGACTCTCGCATTGAGAGTAATAACTTAATTTAGCTCAAAAATAAATTTAAATTTTTGGAAACATTAATTTAGTGGTTTATGAAGTTCAATTATGAATTTATTAAATTATATAATTTGAATACCAAATCCCTGAAATAACAATTATTTATAAACAAAAATAAATTATTACTTATTATTATTATTTATTGATCTATATTTGATGATTAAATAAATTTAAATTTTTGGAAACATTAATTTAGTGGTTTATGAAGTTCAATTATGAATTTATTAAATTATATAATTTGAATACCAAATCCCTGAAATAACAATTATTTATAAACAAAAATAAATTATTACTTATTATTATTATTTATTGATCTATGGTACTTCACATCTTTGGACCTGTACTGCTTTTTTTGCTATGTTCTGATGGTACAAATAAACAAAAATATTATAAAAAGCCCAGGGTGATCCAGAAGATACTCGGACAGAACACTTGGCTAGTTGAAGTAGAAGGAAGGATCATGAAGAAACACGCTGATCAGCAGAGGAGAAGGAATGTACGGGTACGGGCAGAAGAAGGGGATCATCTAAGGGGGGGGGGGATTTTGTAGATCAGATGTTTAGGAGTTCAGTTGTTTAGAGAGAGATCAGATGTGTCGTAGGTTGATAGATGTATGAGAATATGGTGTTAATATAAAGTTTGTGGTTAAAAGTAGAAAGTGTATATTCTATTACAATTAAGTTACTTGCAAACATAACAAAAGGAAAGAAAGGATTACACTTCAAGATTGAAAATCTCAATTACTCCATGCATATATTAAATCATGTAGAGGACAAGGTGTTTTTATTGATCTTGGCCAATTGGTTCCTCTACCATCCAGAATCTCGGGAGAAATAGGTATTTTTTTCAAATGATACCTCGTCAACACTTCTTCATGGCTTTCCTACATTAGTGGAAAGACACGGTAAAGTTTGTTGAACTTTAAATCTGATGTCTTGATCCAATCAATTTTAATTAGTTACCAAAAACTGCTGCTTTGATTTTACCGTGACAACCGATTTATCAGAAATTTTGTAGGAATAGTTAGCCACCCTCATTTTGATTTTCCTTTCAGAGTCCTCTGGTAAGGTTTCCAGCATTTAATTTAGTTGAAGGACTCTAAGAGAAAAGAGTTTCTTTCTCCCTTTGGTAGCATCAATCATTCTTCCAAAAAAAAAAAAAAACCCTTCTCGAAAGAAGATACTCTAAAAACAAATGTTGTACTCGAGTGTGCTGGCTATAATACGTCTTGTTAATGGGAAAGGTGCAACTACTAAATATAGAAATTGACCCCCGGTAAAAATCATTACCATCACTTCTAAGTATCGCAATGAGGAAATATCCTTCGTTCATATTAAGAACATTTTTTAAAATATTTTTTGATTATCAGAAAATTGATATAACTGGGGGAAAATTGCACTTGCCAGTACAAAAAATATACATATTCAACAATTTATTCATATAAAATTAGTAAACCTTTAAGTTTATATGGTTGAAGTTATGTCTGGAATACAACTGATTTATTCTAGTACAATGGATACATACCTTTGAGCCTATTACTCACTCCGTGGGGTGTGTCAGATATAAACAAATATAAATTTATCATGTATTGAAGAATTCTTTACATTAACCTAATTCAATATTTTAGAATTCTAAGCATGACTTCTGTCCACCTAGCTTGTATAATCGAAACACAGTATTAATACTTCAACAAAACTTTTTATTTAGTATGTCATAAAATATACTCCAATTGATTGTGAGTTGAAAACATGAATAAAACAAAAATTGTAGTAAATAACACACCCCTCCTCCCTTTTATACATATCTTCACTCCTCCTGATATGATTTCAGCCATCACAATTTTAAATTTAGTTTTACATGACCCCCCCCCCCCTCTCCTCTGGAAACAGTTATCACAGGTATCTTCATAGAAATAATATTTTTTCACGTAAAAACATAATACAGTGGAATGTTAACAGAGAGTTAAGGCATACGATGCATAATTGACCAGGAGATAAAGGGAGAGAGGCTTACAAAGACAACTAAATGTCTAAAAGTTCATCACGCAGGGGCTGCGTAAACTAAGCAGATTTCCCACGTGAATTATACAATAAAGAAATCTCCAGACGAGAGCCGAACAGTTACGAAACGGCCGAACTAGCTTTTGGCGGGAAACTCACTTGTCCGCCCACATTTAATAAAAATGCAAATTTCTCGGTTAATATACAAGATAGAAAATAAATGTATAGAACAATATTTATGGTAAATTTTATTTGCAATAAGATTGGTTCTATACAATCTTTTGATCCGATGTATGGTAACAGAGATATTTCGAACTTTCGAAAATCCCCCTGTAACCCCCCCCCCTTCCACTGGTCCGATTTCAGCTATTAACGAACTTGATCTCTTGAACGTTTGGTCTCTCTTAAAACGTTTAAATACAGAGTTTGGTAACGATCAAACAAAAATTACGACCACTAGCGCGGTAACAGACAAATATATATATATATATATATATATATATATATATATATATATATATAGATATATATAATTTTGAACGGACCTCATTTTCGTCATCTCCTGGGTAGGATCAATGGACATTTGAAGAAATTTTTCGAAAATCGCGTCATGAGTACGACCTCAACAACTGATTTCCCTTCAGGGAAATCTGCTAAAAAGACTAGTGAACCTAGAATTTAAGGTCAATCAGAAACAATAGTATCCATCAGTAAATGAGTGAGATATCAGTTGATGATTTAATAACAGTATTAAATGTATAACATATTTCATGAACTACCATTAAATGTTTATTTCCTAAGTAATTCACACAAAAAATAAATATAAAAATACAATTCCTCACCTTATACAGAAGATGTTGATTCCAAAAGTTTTTGGGCTTCTGTTTCATTAAGTAGCTCATCACTTCTCATAATGTCTCTCTTACTATAAAAAAAAACATTTTAGCAATTAAAATGAATTCATTACAACATAATATTAACAATTATATAAAGCTGAGATATTAAGCCAAGTTTTAAGTTAATACGATAAACCAATAGTCTCGATGAACAGGTTTCCATAATTATTTTAAGAAAAAAAAAAAATCAAATGTTCACCAACCTATGAGATATGAGGTTTGTTTTTTAGTAACCAAAATCAGGCCCAGAGAAGCTGGAGTATAGAACGGGTGAAATGTAAATCTCCCTGTTATTATGTTTTGTCAAAAAAGTTAATTTAACTATCTTGTAGCTAAAGTAATGTTCACGGGCCATTGCATTATAAAATTTTCCTAGCTCAAGTAATGCTAGAGTTATTCATATTTTTGATGTTTCATTTAACAGTAAGCTCCCAATTTTTTTGTCACTATGCTATTATATCACTAAACATCTTCGGTCCTTATTTCAAGCTTGTTTAATAGTGATGACCTTAGTGCAAAAACATTGTTCAAAAGTATTTTCTGGTAAAACAAATACTTTTAAATTACGTAATTTGGAATGTAAAGTTTTTTTTTTTTTAAATTGTAGATCTATCGTCATTAACCAGCATAATCAGTTAAGTGGAAGGGAGGTTGAGATAAACACACAATCGTCTTTTGTATATCTTAATACAAAAAAATACTGTATAACAATTTTTGACATGATGCCCAAATATTTGCAATACCTATGTAGAGAAACTCATAATGGCCTGGCAACTTATTGGCAATTTGCCTTTCTCTTGAAGAACTGCCAAGATTTTCCCATTGAAATGCAACTGAGAAAACAATTTTATAAGATAAAAGCAGTCTTATTAATGGAGCTACATACTAAAGACACGCCCTTTTTAATATTTGTATGATTGCTCAATCTTTTATGGGATAGTGAGATGCAAATTTGTTTTCTATGTAGGAGGGCACACTTAAAAATAGCACATGATGATGATAATCAAGCACATTATGTATGACTGAATATTGTCAACAATCAACAAAATCATAGTTACCTTCTATTTAAGCAGAATGCAGCTGCAAGGAAGATTGATATTAAACACAATAAGAAGCCAGTAATAATATAAGCTGAAAATAAATATATACATTAAAAAAACTGAAAATTGTATTATTTTTAAATAAAAGCTTTAAAAAAAATAGATGACCAAGCAACATTAGTGAGATACATTTAATCACAACAATTCTTCCAAAAGTAATTCTGATGTAAAAGTAGTAATGAAAGGCCTTAATAGCAAACTCCAGCCTTGACCAATTTGGGCAATGAACAGGAATTTTTGTACCACTGACTTATTTTATTTTTGAATTTTTACTTTGTAATCGGCACATGAACTGCAAGCCATCTGTATGTAGTGGGGGGGGGGGGAGGGAGAAGAAGTAGAACATGGCTTTAATCCCTCTCAAATTGTCTAAAAGTTTCACTAAGTCATTGCTTTAAGTTGATTTGTTAGATGAATTCTCTATTAAGATGAAATTTACTCGCTACAACCAAAAATGAGGTTCTTTTTTTTTTTTTGTCAGTAATTAATGCCTACATGATCAGTACAATTCCTTCGAAGAAAATACTAAGACATTTAAGCTTTCTACATGTCGGTGAGCCAGTGATATTTGGATTGACCAACTACTAACAGAATCGGGTTTTATAACACAATTCTAGTAATTTTTTTAGCTAGATAAGTCCATAATTCGCAGCAAGGATTATTTCCTTTTCCTAAAGGTTTCCAACTTAAAGCAGAAGCTTAAATGCTAATTAGTTTATAGAAACTTTCAGTTTTCTGAGAGTCAATAAAACCAAATGTGTTTTCAAAATGAGAAGATGTGAATTCCTGTTTGGTTCATAAACAAACTTAGAAGGGAAGAATGACGAAGAATTGACAGATTTTTCCATTTAAACTCTTCATAGGTTTTTATACTAGTGTAAATTTAGTCTGAATATTATTCACTTTTGTTTTACTACTAAGTAGTAGCCTTACATGAGTCTGAATAAATAAAAAAAATAATCTTTTCAAATTGGCTAAACATTTGAAGCGCACACGATGGCCCAACAGGTATGAGGATATATCTCAAGCCTAGGTCTCGCGAGCGAGTTGCTGTGAACAAGAACTCCTCATTTCTGCAGAAACAAACAAGAAAAGAAGTGGCCTCCCTTTGCTTTCGAAGTTTAGTTCAAACCAATCAATTCAGATAAAGTAGTAGTAACTGCTCCCGCTAAGCAACATTTCAATAGTTTCCTACAGTTAAACTAAGGAGTTCAGCAATATTTTTGAATTTTCTGGGAGAGAGACTAGACCAAAAAATAGTGGACTGGATTTTTTTTTAAAAAAACACATATTTCAGTGCCCCTAATAAGAACTTATCAATTTACCTACTAAGAAATTATCGATTTAGTTCAAATAGTGAAGGGGAAATTAGCTAATATTTTCTTACCGTGGGACATTTAAAAAATATATTTGATCATTCCATGCTATGGCTTAAAAGATTCAAATGAAGAAAAAATTTTGAATTAGTAATTATTTTTACATTACTGTAAAAGCAATACTAATGAATCTATTAAAAAAGAATATTTCTAAATATATAATAACTATCTAATACAAATTGAAAAATAAAAAAATAGAATATACAATTGCATTTAAAAAATACATTGAAATTTTAATAGTAAATGAAATTTGCAATCACTCTTCTTATCTTAGGCATTTAATTACATAAAGCTTCCATCGATCTCAAAAATATAAAAAGCTCTTTAGTACAGAAATATTATCAGCAGTAGATAACATACGATAAACTTCTATGTTCACAAATAATATAAACAATTATTTGGTGACATATTTAATCTTTAAAAATCTATTTTCTAGACTTGTTTAAATTATTTTAAACTGCATTATGTAGGAAAATAGCCAGCTATCTGCAGTAGGTAGATTTTAACATTTAAACTTGATTGCTTGTAAATTTCTCTTTTCAGATTGCCTACCAGAAAAGAGAAATATGCATAATTTATGCAAAACAATGGTGGAGCAGTCAGCTCGAAGATCAGAGAGAAAAATCAATAATAACAATAGATCAAGTTAAAAATATAAATCTGATAGTTCTGTTTATTTCGTTGATTTTTTTTTTTTTTTTTACTTAAGGAGGTATTTTGAAATATAAAAATAATTACCAAGTTTATTTAACATTTAGTTTACATGGTCAATATTCTTTATTAAACTCATATTTTAACCACAGAATGGCTTAGAGCAAATGGGCTAGGTGGATTTCCTAGACGAGTGATACAATTTCTTACAAAATGTTTATTAGACTAGGAAACATCCATAGGAGTTTTCCTGCTCATTTTGAATCAATAAAGGTACATGTTTCTTAGCATCTATCTTAGTAATTTTAATTATAAAAAAGCATTTGCTTATACAACTAAAACTGATTAGGCAGGATTACATACCTTTACAGCATACTAAAGATTTGATTAAAGAACATTTTCAAATAAAAAATACTTTTTAGTACACTATGTTATCTGGATTTCAAAGTGACTAAAATGATTAGTAAAAAATGTGAGAGGAACAGAATATTGATTGAAATCAATTCATTGGTTTTGCCAGTATTTATACATTATAATAAAATTATTTTGAAAAATAACGACCTCCCCTCCCCTCGTCACATATTTTTCGAAAAGCAAGATCTAGTTGATCTTTGTTTCCACCATTTCTGAAAAAGTACACAAATATCAATTTTTTTTAAAATTCAGATATATATTGGTTTGAAAGAGTGGTGAGCAACTGCTATTTGAAAGATTTTCTTCCTGATAAACTTAATTGATTTAAAACTGATATAGATCTCCTTAACAAACAATTGTATTAAATAACTCACAAAAAGTCTGTGAAGTCCTCTGTAATTTTAAGTGGCAAACAAAAAAGTGAATAATAAATATATATTTGAAAAAATAATTTGAGTAGCCCCACTGTAGAATCCTTTTTCTGGGAGGGACAATTATGTATAGAAAAAAAATTATTTTGTTTCTTAATTCAGAAAAGAAATTTGGACATGGCATTTCCTTATGGCAAGATTGATACTGTTAACAGGGTATAAAACAAAATAAATGCTAGGGCGATTTGAATATGAAACTCGAGCAATCAATACACCGCTATTAGCATAAAGATTTACATATTCATACATATACATATATATATATATATTTATAAAACATTTCAACTTCTTAAATCTTGTATTATAGGAGATTAAAATAACTATTAACATTGCATCAAGGATTAGTTGGATAAGGAAAATAAAAAAGAAACAATCCGTTCATTGATGTCAATCATTTAAAAATTGGCAAGTAAATTTTAATCCATATACAAATTATCAAATAAAGAGAGGGGTATATTCTATTTTCTTTACAATAAATAGTATGTATGACTAATGATTAATTTCAATAATGTTGTCTCTCATAGTGAATAATTTTCTGTCAATATAAAAATCAGGTTTACTGTTAATTAAATTTAATCAAATGAAGTAATAATAGGTAATTCTTGAAATAAGTAGCCCATTTTGAAACTTATAGTATTTCTATTAATAAATAAATTGTAGTTTATAACATATGATACATAATACAGAAGATATGGATAACTTGATAGTTTTCTGTCTCTAAAACCCCACCCTTCATGGTTGACCCTTAATAAACTTAATATTTAGTTTTACATGAAATGTTTAAATATAAAGTTTTAGTAAAGAAGGAAAAAATGGACCAAAAATTAAGGGCACCGGAATGTTAACAGACTTTTTTTAAACATTTCAAAATGCAATATTGCGTGTTTTTCACTAATTGCCTATAACTAAAATATTTCTAAATACGCAGGTACGAATATTCTTAAAAATACTACATCAATTCTCCAATGGCACTTTCAGTATCAAGAAATTGTAAATTAAACAAAATGTTTTAATTTAGTCCCTGAGTTATATTAAGTTTTCTCATGATATATAAATAGGCATCTGTATGCCTAAGTGTCCACATCAAGCATTTAAATTAATCCATACTGAATAAATTAAAACAAATAAAACTAAAATTTTTGTATAAGAACATTTGTTCACTTATACCATAAGAAAAGCAATGTAAATGACTATAATCCCAACCAATTTAGAAAGCTGTTTCAGTAACATCTTTGGAATTAAAACTCTCAAAGTACACAACAAGCTGTATTTTCCTAATTATTGTATTTTCAATTATATTAAAGATATAAATTTCTTTCTAACAGTTTTCTTCAATTATAATAATTTTTGTTTAACAATATATCTCTAAAAATACAATTTATTATTTTCATATTCACAGACATATTATTTATTTGTATTATACATGGAAATTATAATATTTTGTTTGTCTACTATAATAATAAATTATTGGCATGCCTAAAAGTTTCACAATATTTTGTAAAGGATTGCTGTTCACACATTTTATATTAACTCGTAAATTCTAAATATATTTAAGAGAATATGATTGGATGAAGGAACTTAATTAGTCTGCAATAAGAAAAATCACTCATTTGCACCATCATAACTCAGGATTACGTAATTTTCAGGATATGCATTTGAATTACTATTTCACGAAATAGCAGTCGACAATTCAGTCACATGCTCAGATACAACACTCCATACGTTAAAAATAAGCCTCATTACTAGTTCAAGTGTGTAAACTGAAAAAATACAATTTTAAGATTGACATAGTTTCAGTGAAATAAAGGTCCATAAGCAAACTATTCCAGAGTACAGTCTGAAACTTCTCATATTATCTTTTCTATAATAGTTTTCTAAGAAAGGTAATAGCACTGGATTTAATAAAAGGCATGCAAATACATTTCACAAGATAACTAGAGTGCAGAACCCACCACTGCTGCAATCAATAGTCGGACGACTGGATTTCTTCTTGGTTTCTGCAATGAACAAATTAATAAACAATTTTATTTTAATCTTACTTCCTAACATCTATGTTATTTAGTGAGCACTTAATTTGTAAAAACCCATCCTTAAAAATGAATAGGGAGCCTAGGGGTTCCTCCTACGTCCAAAACAAGACTTGGGTTTCTCAGTATGTCACTCAATCTAACTCTTCACAGGTACCGAATTGAGTCTAGCCTAATATAATTGGGAGTTTTACAGTTAGAAATTAAAAAAAAGTCCGTCACGCAGGGGCTGCGAAAACTAAGTTATACAATAGAGCAGGGGTCTCCAAACTACGGCCCGAGGGCCACATCCGGCCCGCGGACAGATTTTGTCCGGCCCGCGGAGAGTTAGCATACTTGAAAACTCCTTTTAGAGAACATATTTTTTATAGCAAATTAAATTTAGTTTACTGAAGTATTCTAATTTTATGTTGAATAATTATTAATATGACATCTACATTGATATGGTCATGGGCTAACTACTCATAACATTGTTGTAGGCTTATTGTTATTGTTTTTGTGATAAGTTGGATAATGAAACACAGAATTGTAATGAGTAAAGACATGTATAATATGCAGAAAATTTAACTTCAGTATATAATAACTAACAAATTATTGAAATGAATCCAACTAACATTTTAAATAAAAACATAACTTATAACAAGCATAATGACATTTGAAATACTAATGAGATTATGTAATTGAGATTTTCCACTGACAACAGTTTGTAGTTGTGGACTAATTTTACTTGTACCAATTATTAAAAGAGATTTAAAGAGATTGCGTACTATTTCACTTTTTACCACCGGCAACAATGATACGGAACTTACTGGAGTAATCAGTATGGCCCTAAGGCTGGAAAGTTTGGGAGACCCCTGCAATAGAGAAATCTTCATACGTGCTGAACAGTTACGGAAACAGCCGAACTAGCTTCCAGCGGGAACTATTAGAAGCGACCATAGCTCGCCCATTACACTTAATAAAAGTCCGTCACGCAGGGGCTGCGTAAACTAAGCAGATTTCCCCTGTAAAGTTTTAAAATAGAGATATCTGCATACTGTTAACACAATACCACCGTGATTAGATAATGAGAAATCTTTCAGTTAATTAAAATAAATTACCAACTGAAACGGCTTCTGAATTGTAAGAATAATTTATATTTTAATAACTCAAATTTTAGTAGTCCAAGAACTAAAGAAGGGGGGGGGTGGATGAACAGAACGTATTTGCATAAATCTCACAAAGTAACGAAGGTAAGGTAAGGTAAGGTTAGAAACGACAGGTAAGGTTGAAGAAGCTTCCACCTGAGCCGAGAAATGACGAAAATGGCCAACCTAATCCAAACTATACCCAACCACAGACTTCATAAAAATGCAAATATCTCGGTTAATATTCAAGATAGAGAATACATGTATATAACAATATTTATAGTAAATTTAATTTGCAATAAGATTGGTTCTATGCAAGTTTTCGATCCAACATATAGTAACGGAGATATTTCGAAATTCCCCCCTCCTTTTTACATAAAACGATTAAATACCGAGTTTGGTGACGATTAAACAAAAATTGCGACCGCTAGAGTGTTAACAGACAAATATATATATATAATTGTGTTGATGTTTTCTACCAGGTTATATTTATATATGGTGTTGTTATTCTTTTTGGAGTTTTAGTCAATGTTGGTGAAAAAATCTTAGTTTATGCCGATATTTCGAGAATCTTTATTTTCTCTTCTTCAGGGCTATAAAAGTACAGGTACTACTTAATAACATTACACATTGTTATTAAACTAGAGTGTAAAAAGGGGTGTTTTTTCTATTATTACTTACAGAGACTAAAGATAATTAAAAACTATTACACATAACTATTGCACTTAAGACTTGGGTTATAGTAATCTCCCTTGTTTTGTTTACACAGCAGGGTAACAGCCTTATGTATTGTATATCTATAGTATATTGTCTTTTGTTTGTTGAACTATATTATAATTATTATACTGCAGTTGTTATATTATGTTAGAACTATTGTTATGTGTTTTTAAAATTGTTGTTATATTTTATTAAAGCTATTTTCATGTTGTATGAAAGTTATTGTTATGTGTTGTTACAATTATTGCTATATTTTGTTAAAGCTATCTTCATGATGTGTTAAGACTATTATGGTATTGCCACTTATATTATGTAACAACAGTTATTGTTATGTACTATTATAATTATTGTTATGTTATATTAAAGCTATTCTTATGTTGTACCATAGTTACTATATATTTTATCGAAGCCACCTTCATGTTGTGTTATAGCTATTATGTTACATTATTCTACTCTGTTGCAACTATTATTGTTATATATTGTTAAATCTATTTTCATGCTATATTAATGCTATTATGTTGTTGTTATTTTTATGTTACAACTATTATTCTATTATGTTACAGCCATTAATGCTGTTTGTTGCTACAATTGTTGTTATATTTTATCAGAGCCACCCTTGTGTTGTATTAAAGCTATTAAGTTATTGTTATTTTACTATATTACAACTGTTATTGTTGTGTATTACCATAATTATTTATATATATGGTGAAATTGTATTTTATTCCCCCCCCCCCTTGGTGACACACGATGACCATTTTGTTTTTCTAACTATCTGTTTTAACACTTTAAAATTTCCAAAATACACCATCAGTGGTTAAAACCGAGGGTGAGGGTTTTGTTGTTCTAACTTTATATCTTTTAACACTTTAAAATTTCCAATATACACCATCAGTGGTTTTAAGCGAGGGCAGGGATTATAACGAAACAAGATGGTGGCATAGGGGACTAAACTGCACTTTAGCTACATATATATGGTGTTATTATTTTTGGAGTTTTGTCAATGTTGGTGAAAACATAAATAAACACACCTCAACTCTATACAATATTCACACTCACATATATTCAAATACATAACACTCGGGCACCCCATAACACCAGAATATATATAATACTCATGTCATTATTATTATAAATGTGTATATATAAAATTGTAACCTCTGTCTGTACATTGATTTTTTTTGCGAAATTTCACGATAACTTTTCGTTTCACATGTCATAGACACCATAACTGCATTTTGTTTCTTTGGTGTCTGTTTGTTTGTTTATTTGTTATCTTTTCACGCATAAACGGCTGAACCGAATTTTATGAAACTTGGTATGTATATTACTACTAACCCAACTTAGACTTTAGGCTATATTAATATCCTCTGAGACGAACAGGAGTGGGGGTTATAAGGAAAGCCAGAAATTAAAAATAGCAATATTTCGTTTCCTATTGGTTTTTCGGCAAATATGAACATAACAAAAGTTGTTTATTTTGTTATTTAGAGTAACTTTTGTTATATACAATTTTGTCGTATACCTAAGTATAAATAAGTTATACGTTAAAAACTACTGCGGAAGTCAACAATTTTATTTGGCACAAAAAACTCAACCGAACTAAACCAAACTCGGTATGTGAATTAGCACTAACGCCTTCCTTATAATAATCCATACTAACATTTCTAGGGACGGGCAGGAGTGGGGGTTATAAGTGAGGCCTGGAATTAAATATAGTGATATTTCGTTTCCTATTGGGATTTCGGCAAATATGCACATAACAAAAGTTGTTTATTTTTTTTATTTAAACTAACTTTTGTTATATTCACTTTTGTCGTATAGAAAATTATAAACGTGATATACACTAAAATCTAAAGCGGGAGCCAACAATTTTGTTGGACACTAACGATTGAACTGAACTTGGTATGTCAATGAGCATTAAATCTTCCATGATTATAAGCTATATTAAAAATTTTAGTTCCAAACGGGAGTGGGGATTATAAAAGAGGCTGAAAAGCGAGAAGTCTAATGCGGGAGCTGAAGATGACGGGAGCCTTACCAGTTAATTAAGTTTACTTATTTCCCGTCTGGCATTGCTGGAAGTGATTTCCAGTGAGATTCACTATTACAAATATAATCTTATGCGCAAAACTTTGCCTGAACTATTTGAGCTCGGGTAGGCTTTTGAAAGAAAATATGTTCATTATGGATGATATTTAATTGTAATAAATGCTACCCATGATTATGGTTTGAATTATTGAAAAACGGTGAGTCATAAAGTGTAGAAGGATAAATTAGGAAGATAGTTTCATTTATCCTTCAAAACTAAAATTTCTCTTCTATTAATCCCCAAAAGTTACCCTTCAGGGTTGGCTATTTCAGAAAATCATTACGTCATGGAGGGCAGTGTAATTGTACACCTTGAAGTCTTACTATCAAAATACCATCATTAGTCAGTTAACAATAATTTCCCGGGCATCGCCGGGTACCTTAGCTAGTATATATATATATATATATATATATATATATATATATATATATATATATATATATATATATATATATATATATATATATATAATTGTGCTGATGTTTTCGACCATATATGGTTATATTTATATATGGTGTGTTATTCTTTTCGGAGTTTTGGTCAATGTTGGTGAAATAAATCTTACGGGAAACCTGCTAATAGAACAGCAGGGGACTAGAATAAGGTAGCAAGCTGCAGTTCCCCTGTCAAGTCTCTCAGGTGGGGTTAATGGATCCTTAAGAGAAATCAGCTAAAATAACGGGGAAAGCATGCAGTCCTGAACAATGTCAAAATCACTCCTATCATATTTCCCTGGTTAACAAAATATCCTAATTCAAAGAGGATAATAGAAAGAAATGGATACCTAACTTACCAAACCCACACAAACGAATCCTAATTAGCCAATTATTTGATATATTTTCTAAGCACAGCTAAAACTAGATTAAATGCTTCAGGAACTATGAGCTGCAAAATGTAATTATGTGCTTAAAAATTTTGCATCCTATGAATAACAATTCATTATGAATTATTTTTTAATGTATACATATCTAATTTTGAAAATAATAGTTACGACTCAATTTCAATCAACCTCATCTAACACCGATACAGATCTAATTTTCTGAGGGGACAAGGGTATTGGAAAGTAAAGAATACAACCATAGCCTAAGTTGAATGTAACTGCATCAATAATTTAATGTAGCGCCACATTCAATTATTTTTAAATTTGAGAAAAAGATTACTGTCATTTTCTGTAACTTCATCAAAGATTAAAAATTAATTGGCAGAGCAATCTACCAACCTCTCAAACAAGTCCTTTTCAATTAAAATAATCTCAGAAAGTTTGCAGAACTAACACCTATATTTATAGATAAAAAACAGATTTATAGAATGGCAAGTATATTACAACTATAACTTCAAAAGTGAGGTCTAATATAACACAATTGTAAGGCCTAGAAATTCAAGTCACATTATTCAGCAAATTTATCTAAAAATTGTAATGCTCTGTATGAATCAATATAGTTAAAAATAAATTGCCCCTTTTTATTATTTCTTTGTCTCCCCGTGTATTTGGTTAGAGCTAAGAAATAGTAGTTCTTATCATTATTAAGATGTTGTATAATAGCCTCTGGTTAAATCAGGAACCACTTCTTGAATTTATTATTGTCAGTGAGAAATAACTTTTGTTAGAACAGAAAAGTTCCCTGTACTGGAAATCAAAACCTTGTAAGATTTGTCTGACAATAAAAGGAGAGAAAGATTTTCAAAATTCTTGGACTATAACAGGTGAAATCCAGCATGGTAATGCAGTTTCAGGAATGTAGGTTGGAAAAAGTTGTGTTCCATAGGAAGTTTTTGTCAGGGATTTTGGATCATAAAATAAAAATTATATACTTATCTGCCTCATGGCCCAGCAGACCTGTTAGCATCATTAGAATAAAGACATAATTATATTAATTGATGCCATGGACTTAAAATCCTATAAATCATTCCTTTAAGAATGTAATACATAAGAAAAGCTTATTATGTCTAAACAAAAGTAAATACTAGCCTTAGAAGAATCAGGAAAAACATATTCAAGAACTTCTATCACTAAATTTAAACTCCTCTCCATTGATCTTAGTTATTTAAGTTAACCTCTTGGATACGGATGACCCTGAGTTACACTGCAGTGAAGGGTGGGTGCTAGAAAGCACTGCACTGTTCAAGTTTCTATTCTTCCTGGCAGGACTTACTAACGTTCTAGTTTCTGGCCAGACATCGTCAATGGAGCACCCTATCAACTTCATTTTTGCTACTGTAGGGCCTTAATTAAAATGAATCACTCTGGGTTTAATAGCAAAAGGAATGGAATTTTTATGTTTTGTAAGTTGGACAAGGTGGGACTAAGGAGTTTGTCACTAAATAAATTCCAACTGCGCAGGTGAGAATCAAACTCACAACTAGGTTTACCAAGTGAGATTAAGACCATTGTCTTAACATGGGCAACCTGATCTCCCATAAGTCCACTTTAAGAACATTTTTTTTCATAGATTCTTCCTTAAAATAAAATCTGTTAGAAAAGAGAAACAGAATCAAAACTGATGTACACAGAGTTTTCTTATTTCAAATTTAAATTGACAGAAAACACTAGCATTTTAGGCAATTACATTAAAACAAAAAATAACCACTAGACATTAATTTTATACATTTGCTGTGGGGAAGGACTAAGTGCACTGACAGTAAAGAATTAACAAAAATAACCATTATTACTATTTTACAAAAAATAAAATTACCCCCCCTCCAAAAAAAAACCTTAAATGAATGTCAAAATATTTGTTTAATCCATGGAAATTACTTTGTTTGATGTCACTGTCAGCTTAAGATTATTTGCAAATCTTAAATAGGATCATTAAATAACTCCCTCAATTATACTAAACTATTTCATCAGTTATCTTAATTATCTGAAATATAAATGCCTAGATTTACTTTTGTAGACATTCTACTTAAAATGAATTAAATTTAACCTTGTAAAAAATTATTTATTATTTAATAATTCAATACTAACATATAATCTTTTATAAGAATGTAATGGATCATATTTTTATGACATCATCCTTGTATTAGCTTTTTTGATAAAAACTTGCCAATAACTGCTCGAACAATTATTTATTTATAAATATTGTGGAGTCATTTTTAATTGAGTTCCAAGTGTATAGTATGTATAAGATTCAATACTCTATGATTTGATGGCTATTATCAAAATATGTCAAGAGTGATTAATTGCTATCAGAACAAGATGTTAAATTGTTACGCTATAAGGAATGTTATGAATATTTCAATTAATATTTTTTATATATCACAAACAAATACAAAGCAACTTTTAGAAGCAAAAACAGCTTTGCAAATTACACTATTGAGATCTGATGGCAGTCATAACAAAAATGACATTTACTAGAATCTATCTATCATTGATATCATACATCAAGTTTATATAAATAGCAGGCCACTCCTCTTGGTGATTTGAAACTTGTTCAGAAGAATTGGCATTTTTCTACAGCTCTGTAATTTCTCTTGGGTGCTGTAACAATGTAGATGACTGCTGGTTAGGCAGGTCTACACTACCCAAGATACATCAAGGAAAGAAAGGTGGAGCAGAAGCACAAAAATATTAGGTTGAAATGTTATCCCTGGCATTGATACTGATAGATAATACGAGTATTGGAACAACTGCAAAGAGCTTTAAATAGAATTTATTTCATAAATTTTAAATGAATAAACAAGAGAAATGGATTTATGATAAAACTGTAATTAATTTAAACAAAAGGAAAAGGCACCAAGAAATGAATTACTTCTTCAGATTTATCATACATTATATTTATAAACTATAGGAATAGCCAGCTCAATGGATATGTCAAAATTGTCACGTTTCAATTTATTGGCATTATTATTTTTTGCCATTCCTTCCTCTTGCCTAAATATCCACTGAAACCACATTAAAGTGAGGCTGAAGGCACATTGGGGAGTTTGCATATTATTCTGGACAATGCCTATCATTAAACATTCTTATGAAGGCTGTAACATACAAAGGGATAGAGAATAATAGTAGCCTCTACTGGAACCCCTTTTAATTCCACTGACACCTTGATTCTTGCACAGGTTCATGTCATAGGTTTCAAAATTGTGTTATCAAAGGCATTTTCCGTCTGGACTTTCTCTTCCTGGAAACTACTATACGTAGTCAAAAAAGCCAACCTTTCTTATGTTTATGAGCAACACTTCGTTATTCTGCTAGGCTTTTGTGTCACTAAAATAGATTCATATGGAAAACCCCATTTCCCCTGTATGTATATTTCATTAATTCAGAATGATCTTATACCTGTCTGTTCGTATTTCATGCTCTACATCATTCCCATATTTACCTGGCATGCAATGTTCTGGTTAGGCCCACATAAGCACTCAACATGTCCTTGAACTATTGTAAACGAGAATAAAACCCAGAACTAAGAGATTAATTGTTATTAATTAACTAATGCAAGATAACAACACTTAATATTAGTTAATGTAGTTTGACTGAAGAAAGAGAAAGTCAACTACTAATTAGAATATATTTTGCACTTACTTTGATTTTAAAAAATAAGTAATAATAAGATCTCCTATATTCCAAGACTAATTGGAAGAACTTCTTGGGAATGACTTCACATTGTGCATTACAGTAATATTCATGTTATGTAGCAAATACTGGCTGTTGATTAGACAAAACGTGGTGAAGTAACGAGTGAAATACATTTAAAAAAAAAAAATCAATCCAATAGAAATGTTTTAAAAATGCAAAGCTAACAAACACATTAGTCTGAGTGTATCTGATATGTCATAAAATGTTGCACCACAATCTTAACCCTTTAACAGCTAAGGAGGCAGGCAGAGAGTTGCAGCCAGTAGCTGAGGAGGGCCAGCCCACTATCACCCTCCCAAGCTAAAGGGTCCAGACCACTATCCTGCCTTCTTCAATACCTCACTCCTTTTTCTGACTATTTCTTAATGTTTTATTTTCTTTGTATGATTCTGTAATAGCTATATCATTATTTCAATAAATTAAAATGTTATTGTAATGAAAGATTACGTGATTTATGAAGGAAATAATGAACATGATTGTATTATCTTTTATATAATTTTTTTATTTGAAGTAATATTTTAATAATTTACTTTTTTTTTTTTTTAATTTGAAGTCATATTTTAATCATTTACCAATATACAATAGCAGGTAGAAAAGGGGTGGGTTGGGTTTTCCAAGGAGGGAACAAAGATTCCACAGTTACGGGATCAGAACAAATATTTCCCCAATAGAGACACCCCTGCAGCCTAGCTGCCGCTAGAAATATTTATTAACTCTCCGAGGATCCGCTAGGACCACAGTCAGGAAGAGTTATATCGTCTGGAACTGGGAGCAGTAAAACAGTGGGAGAACGGTGACGAGATATCTCGTCCTGTGCGAGGGGGTAGCGGGCAGGCGGGGACGAGTTATCTAGTCTGGAGCTGGTGGGGTTCGTCTCCCTCCGATGAGATATCTCGTCTGGAGCTGTTAAAGGGTTAATTCTCTAATTATTGTAAATACATGCTACCTAAATGTTATTTACATTTTAGTACCTAACTGCATGCTAGCCTCATCATCTTTGAGAAACTAAATTTATATATATATATATATATATATATATATATATATATATATATATATATATATATATATATAATATAGCTATTCATCTGAATCCTGAACTTATTATAAATGAAATCTAATTGAAATTCTGTGTCTCAATATCTGAACTAAGAATACAAAAGATGAATCTACGGAAAGAAAGACAATTTTCATATATTTTTACTATCATAACTGAATTTCCAAAGATAGTTAACCTAGCCTATTACTTGAAAACCATGGCTGTTCTTTCAATAATTCAAAGTGTGTTACTTTTTAAGGTGAAGAAAATTATTTCAGTGGCTTCCATTTGATTCAATGGTCTATTTTTAAATCCTCCGTCTAATGGAAGAATCATTCTTATTATTTTGCGTCAACTTATTTGGGCCGTCAATCTGTGAGCAAAAATAAACTGTTACGTACAGCTCTATTTTACCATTCTTGTGCAAGTTACAGATTATGTGTGGAAGAATTTCTCTACAAAAAGCATGATAGAAAAAAAAATATTCCAAATAAATGACTAAATAATTAACATCTAGGATAACTAAAAAATATTACTATGCATGTCTCAGTTATTCTCCTAGAATACAAAGGACAAGGGAATAACTAAAACATTTCAATATTGGGAAAAGTTATTGATAAACTAAATTCCAACCTAAACATTCCTATAAAGTAAATAAACCACAATTTTACAAAATTGGGCTGAATTAAGTTTTAAATAGTCTAGAATTCAGATTCAAATTAATGTAGACCTCTTTGAAATTTCCCTAGCAATTTTTTTCAAAATTTGCAGCATCAGTTGAGAATTTTTAGTTAACCTAATGAGGTAAAATATTGATTTATTTTTTTAATAAAAAAAGGTTAATAAACTATTAGATTTTAGGGAAGAGAATAAATATCAAGCCAATTTTCAGAGTATCAATATTCTTACTTACTCAGTTTATAGAACTTTTATCAGCTATTGCAGTATACATACTGAACTGTGAATGTACTTGTGCAACAATGTCTTCCAAGTATTTTAAATTAGAAATCAATACTTGTTAGAATGTGGCTGTCTGGAGTACGCCCAAAAACTTCTCAACAAAGTATTAATAATTTAAAAAAAAACATATTTATTATAATAAAACAGTAGAAATTCTAGGATCTGATTATGCTTGAAGTTGGAAAAACAATACATATATGAAAGTACAAGGAAAGTAACATTATGCGTCTCATATTTGCAATACAATTAAATAATTTCCTATGAACATGTCACTTATCTTAATATTTTGTAAAATTACATTTAAAAAAAGAGTAAATTGAAAACTGTTGCAGGTGAAAATTTATTATAAAAGTTCACATTTTTCACCAGCTATACTTCAGATGAAGATTCTTATACACAGCACATAAATTAATATTTACAAATAAGTACAGTCTAGGACAAAGTATGGATACAAACATAAACAGAGAGCACATAAAGCATACAAACAAGCTATAGCAATAAAAGCTAAAGGCGTGCAGTTTTAGGACCAGTGCAATACAGGGCAATTACTTATACCAAACTACAGAAAGGGAAAATAAAACTTAAAGCAATCAATAAAATCTATAAAAACAATTGAGTATGTGAACTGTCTATAAATTGGGCCATTACAGAGGAAAACATAATGTCAAAGAAGTAATTACTAACTTTCATTACAACAGTAGAAGCTTTAAGTGCATGAGTGAACACAAATTATATGACTAAGAAATTTAATAATTCAAAAAAATGATCTTTTGTCAGCAACCATTGAACTTCAAAAACATACTTATTTATTCTACTAAAATTAAAACAAGTTTTTATGTTCAAAATTTAAAAACTTTAGAAATATATGCCACTATGATTTGATCTACATAGTTTTATTATTAACAATTGAATACAAATTGGAACCTAAACAAAAGCTTTATAGAAGTTATTATTATTATCTATTATGCATCACTTGGAATGCTCTTATCAGGCAATGGGGCAGAAAATTCACCACCCAACATTTTTACTAATTCAATAAACATACTTTAAATCAATAACAAAATTGGAAAATATTGATTTTAAATTACTTTAAAATTGGGCACTGTCTTATAGTTTAATATTTAATAAGCCAAAAGACAAAACATTGTCTATGCAGAAACATTTGTAGAGTTGGCAACCATATCAAAAATTGTTTTCCTCAGATTCTCAAAAATTGTCATTAAAATTAAGTTATGCATTCATTTTTTTTTTCACAACATAGTAACAATGCTAGTACATTATTGTGATGTTTATAAAATAATATTCAAAGGGGGCAGAGATATGAAAAGAACTATAATGCCCCAACTCCGACAATAATGCCGGTCATATTAAAATAAAAAATGTGAAGGGTATTTTTGATTTCACTGGACCTTACTAATTGTTGATCCAAAATAGGAGGGATGAAATCAAGAGTAGAGTCGGATAAAATGGACTTTAAATATTTACAAATTTTAATATTTTATTTATTCAATAAAAAAAGGGTATTTATGTACATTAAATAAAAATCAAACTCCCATTTTGCAATGGTCCCATTTAAAGCATGTACAAACATAAAAAAACCCCTCCTAATGTTAAGTACAAACCAGGTAGAACAATATTCCTTGGTGAAGATGATTTAAAGATTTTGTTCACTCCATAGAACGATCCATTTGGCTTAATAAGGGGATTTTCTAGTTTTAGGACATGAGTAAACAGGGAAAACATGTCAATGCTTCTCATTTCACCAGCATAATAATTTTCTTTAAACTGTGGGCCATGGGCAATAAAGTAAGGATGCATTTTAACATCATTGGGATCATAACCATGAACACCATAAGTGCCATTATCGGGTGCTGAAAAAGTTTAAAACGTAATTAATAAATATATTCACATAACAATTAAAAAAAAAAGTATTAAAATACAAAGAGTGCTCCCTTAAAGGTGGTAAACCTTTTTTATAATAATGAAACTGAAAATTGACACAAAGAAAACATTTTCAAGAATTGCAGTAGTAAAGTTAATTAAAAGCATAGACTCTATTCAGTGAGTTAAACTGATAAAAAAAAGTGTGCATTAGTATTAAATAATGAAATGAAATATTTTGACGGAACAATACGGCACAGGATTGTTTAGAATTCTAAGATTCTAAATAATATAAAGAACAAAGTAAAGAAAAAAAATTATTTTTGTTAAGGCAGACAAAAGAAGTAGTGTGCTAATCATCTGGAGTTGAGTATAGAGTTTGAATAGTCCATTTTTATAAAATCCACTTTTGGTAGATAGAAATAAATACCTCCAGTGATAAATCAGAGAGTACCTTCTAGATTAAATGTAACTGATGAGGTGAATAAAACAGCACAGTTCATCCAATGAGAAATTGGTCTATAATTAAACATAGGTATAAAAAATCTCATGTGGACACCACATGACTTCCTTGAACTAATAATTAATTAAATAAACAAAATGATTGGTTACATTTCATTTGAAACCTCTATACAATAACTCCATTCAAGGCATGAGAATGTTTATTGTTTATTATTATTTACGTCCACTTTATGCTACTATGGCTAATCGGGAGGGGTTATCTACAGGTTACCATACAATAGGGGGGGGGGGGGTTACTGATGATCAAAAACTGAAAAGTGCAAATATCTCAGTTAATAATCAAGATTACATTTCCAATATGATTGGTTCTATACAATTTTTCGATCCGACCCGTAATAACGGAGATATTAAGAATTTTCGAAATTCTCCCCCTCTAAACCCCTCTCCCCCTGGTCCTATTTCAGCCATTAACGAACTTGATCTTTCTTTTTGTATAAAACGATTATATATCAAGTTTGGTAACGATCCAACAAAAATTGCAACCACTAGAGTGGTAACAGACAAATATATATATATATATATATACATACATACATATACTAGCGGACCCGGCAGACATTGTCCTCCATGATATTATCATTATTATTATTATTGATTAACTCCCACTTTTTGCAAATTAAGCTAATCGGGACGGGTTATCTACAGGTTACCACCCTTTTCTAGCCAGGGTGGGATTTTAGGACGTTATTTAATGAATTTCGTCACTAAATAATTTCCTTTGCCCTGGTGAGAATCGAACTCGCCACTCTAGGTTTGCCATGTGAGATAAAGGTCAACGCTTTAACTCTCATGGCTAACCTAAGCCCCTGATATTATCAAGCGATTAGGATATTAAATTTAATAATATTATGTTTAAAACAAAAGCTAATTTTAATAACACAAAAAACAACATTTGTTATGTGCACATTTGCCTAAAAAGAAATAGAAAATAAAATATCGCGAAAACTGGGTATGCAAAATGAAAATGAAAAAAGAGAGAAGGATCTTTAGACGTTTAAGTTTTATGATTATCTGGTAGAATGTGCACTACACGTCTTTACAAAAACAATAGTTGTAGACCAATAATTGAAATAAATCAAAACCCTAAACAATAATAATGCAAATACATAAATATAAATAAAGAAAATAAAATAATTGTGACATTCATATCAGATTAAAATAAATTTGGATAATAAATAACAGTGTCTGAAAGTGAAAACCTCTCGCAGCTGCTTTATTTAGATGACATCAAACTCTAAGGACATACATTAGATAAACATATTAACATTTCCAATAACCTCACCCTTCGACCGGAGACCTGCTCCATCTGGCGGGCCGATCTGCGGCGCTAAACCATCCCAGGGACAGGAGTTCAGTGGCATACACACGTACGCTAGAATTATATATATAAAGATATACAGTTTTGAACGGACCTCATTTTCGTCATCTCCTGGGTAGGATCGATGGACATTTGAAGAAAGTTGTTGAAAATCTCGTCATGAGTACAACCTCAATAGCTGATTTCCCTTGAGGGAACTTAAACTTAAATACAAATTTTCTTGAAACTAGCAGTCAATTCTCTTTTATGTTTGAGAAAAATTAAAGGCATTATTTGCGTGTTTTTGTGGGCAATAAAGGTATATAAACAGAGAGCCAAAGCCGTAAGAGTTGAAACCCATTCAAGAAGGCTAGGCGGTTCAAACAGGACTATTAAGTGTCGGATGTCTGCCTCTGTCAAAAACCCATCGTTACCCACCATCAACGTGCTAAAGAAGTCCTACCCCTTTCCTCTAATATAATCATCCTCAGTGTACCCTTATATTTCTTTATGTATACATGTATAAATCTACTATTATAAAAAATATAATACATACCGTTCATATTTTTTACAAACCAATCAATTGTCTTATAAAGATCTTGAAATGCATATGGGGGTTCAGCAACAGCTAATATTGGAGGAGTTCTTCCACAATCCCTCATTTGGAAATGCTCAGGAATATTATCTTTTAAGTATACCTTAAAGTGTGTGTCTTCATGAGCTTTTTCTTTTAGAATGTTATATATTCCAGCCACATTTTCACCTAGGAATTAAAGAGGTAATAAATTATAGGCAATACAGATAAAAAAATAATAAATCTTATTATATTGGGCACCAAACTGTAGCTAAAAGTGAAGCTGCCTTATTCGCACTACTGGTTTGTCTGTGCCTGTTTCAGTGAGCAAGTGTCGATTAATTATAATGTGTCTCACAAAGCAGAGAAGTTAAAAGAAGTCAGTTTAAAGAAAATTGCTATAGGTGAATGTGAATTATTTTTATTGAGATATAAACAGTAAAGATCCAAAAAAGCTATTTAACATTTAATTATTGGTTTATAGATGGATTCAAATCGAATTGCTGTTAAGTATTTGATTTCCATCCTGCATTTATATTACACTAATATTTTAAATATAAATAAAATAAATGTAATGAAATATCACACTACCCTTCATGGTTTCTATAGTACACATTGAAACAGTGTTTTAAAATAAATTTATAAAATACAACTCTAAGGTATCTGTGATTATCTATTTAAATTCAGCGGGGAAAAGATTATCTCACAATTGAAACCAATCAAAGAACAATTCATCTAAATTGTAAATCTTGTCTCAAAAACAGCTTACAGGATTTCAATGGACTTCTATTTGTGAGTCAACTGTCCCAAGGTACAACATACGCTATATAAAAATTTGAATTTTTAACTAGAAGGGGGGTAGGGATCCATCAACGTGATTTCATATATTTGTCAATATCTTCATTAATATTGGTTTTAATCAGAAAACGTAAAGAACAAATTGTTTTTAGAATAACAATTTTCATCCTAATACATTATTTAGGTTTATGAATTTTTGACTTCTAATTTTGGGTGTCAATTAGTCAATTTATGTTTCAACAAAATGCCTCAATAGGATTGAAAAAAAAATTTTTAATGTGTATTAAGAGAATGCATATTGGTAATATTAATATTATGAGGCTGCAGATAATAAAGCTCTAATTAAATTTTAAATTAAGACAATCAGAATAAAAAGTAATTACATAGTGAGTGCAAGGAAACAAGATAAGATAAGGGAATTTCACTGCTGAACTTTAAACGATTCTTACTCACAAAAAAAATCCTATTAAAATGTACATTTAAATATAATAATCTTTACCTGGCTTTGGATAAATCTGCAAAACTGGAGATGTTCCATACATAAGAGCTTTATTACCAATAAGAGATTCCAAATCTATAATACGAGCTTTAGTTACACCCTCCATTCCATGATCACTCAAGAACACAATATTCACATCAGTTAAATTATTATTTTTTAAGCTATCAAGGAGATACTTTGTTGTATTGTCAACCCTTTGGATTTGTTCGAGGTTTTCAGGTGAATCAGGTCCAAAACCATGGCTATGACTATCGGGTTCTTCAAAATACATCATAACAAAATTTGCTGGGGTCTCTGAATGTGTTAACCAGCTTATGACTGTGGATACCCGAGATTCATAAGATTCAGTTTTACTGTAATTGAACACAAAAGTTGATAAAATATTATTGTAAGCCAAATTTGATCCGGGCCACATCATCACTCCACTATGCCTGCCTTCACCCGCCTTTTCATTTAATGCCTGAAAACACAATGAAAGAATAACAAATTGAAAGTTGATATATTTAACATTGAATATATACTTATTATTAAATAGAAGACTAAATTTATATCTAAATCCCTTTCGGCAGCCTGTCAACAAATCAGTAAACATTTTAAATAAATAAATGATCAAGAAACCAACTAATAGTAGTATCTACAAAAAATGTTCATTGGGCACTCCACAATTGCAAACAGACCAAGCTCTAATAGATAATTAGGTATATCTATTATTAAAGCGGTTTACTCTATAAATGTTACGTAATCAACTAAGAATTATTAAATTAAAATCTCTATCAAATAATTTGTAATGCTTTCCTCAAAATACAGTAAATAAAACTAAATTATGTCTCCTTATTCCAAGAATAAGGAAACATATGTCAGATTAATATATTATAGTTAATGGATAAATATACAAAATGCTTTGCCTGTCCTATTAGAAGTATCACTCATTCAAAAATTCCTGAACATAATATTTTCAGAACTATCACAAAACTTTTAATTCATCTTACATCATTGCACAAATACCATACATTGTGGTTAGTAGAAATGCCAATATATCAGTTCCTATTAGACTTCTAGATAAATAATAAAATATGCTTTAATTATAAAATGTTAATGTATGTTTCAATATTTTTTATTACTGTAAAATCTAGATGGAAGAGGCGGCTGATTGATAAAATTTAGTATGGAAAGTAATTTCACTTTCATATAAAACTAAGAAAATGGTATAGTACAAGAGTTCTCTTTCTTAATTGCAATATACAAAAAAGTAATAAATAGTCATCTAAAGAGTGAACTATCTCATGATCAGGAAATTAATAAAAAAAATCAAGATATAAATACTTCAACTATTATTAGCTAGTTAATGCAATGGCTCTTGGGTTTGCCCATTCCACATTAGAAATATATATTGTAAAAGAGCAGTAGAAATCCAACAGTAATTCACAATGTATACTAATTGGCGACATATGGCTAATAATGATAGAAGAAAAGGGCCAACATTAGAATAATACAAACACAAATAAATGCTAACTTACCCAAATTGGAAGAATATCCTTGTTGTAATGAAATAACTCATCATAAGTAAAAATTTGTTTCCTCTTTTCATCATAGACCTTTGTCCCCAGCACCCCATGAACACCAGAATAAAGACCTGTTGCAAGTGTAAAATGGTTGGGGAAGGTCTGTGTGGGGAAAACATTCAGTAAACATTTAGCATAAGAAGAACTGGTCTTTAATGAATTTAAAACAGGAGTAACATTTTTATGAACATCTAAATAATCATATCGGAAACCATCATAAGAAACAACCAGTAGCTTCTCAAATGCAGACTTTGAGTAACAAAATGTGAAAAAAATCACAAAAAACGGGAGAACTACCGATGCCTTCATTTCACAAACCTATTAATTAAAAAACTGTCTTAAAAACTAAAACCGATAATACTTCTTAATTTCAAAAATAATGACTAGACTTAATCTATTTTGTTAAAGACTTAATCACGTCTGCATTCTATTACTAAAGCCAACTATCAACAAGAGAAACAATTGAAATGACAGTCTTCACCCCATGCGAGCCCGCCACATAAGAACACAGAAAGCCGACAGCTATTCCCTTATCAAGGAAGAGAGCTAAAAACAAGGAGCTAACTGTATCTAGATAAACAAGGCTCAAAGGAAGTAAGAAAAAAGGTAAATTATTCTGTCAATTATTTTGTTCCAATTATATAATGATGTCAAAGTCTTGTAAAGAGAAAAAATCCGTGTAGCAGGAACTATTTTATAAAATTTTGGCTAAAAATAACATTAAATATAAATAAAATTATATCTTACTCAATTATATTTTACTCTCATTATGAGAAAAGGATGGTCGAATTTTGAAACATCCTATAAACAACAGGATATTTCCCAGATATCTCGTTGATTACTGGAAACAACGAATACTTCCTTCTAACAAAGAAAGAAAAAAATAAACCCCGCCACACAGGGGCTTTGTGCACTAAGCAAATTTTCGTCGTAGTGGTATGACACTGGTGATCTCCTAACACGTCAACATATATTTCGGAGAAAAATCCGATGAGTGGAAGTGAGGGGGGGGATATTGTATTCAGAAAATAAGGAAGTACTAATAATTAGCTTAGATAAAAGTGTATAAAAAATTGTACACCATCAATAGTTTAACAAGATTGGTTCTAAAACTTTTTAGATTAAGAGAAACTGATGAGAGAGAAGTTGTTCTCATGAAGGAATTTTCAAATAAACATGGACCCTAACAAGAGATGACGAAAATGAGGTCCGTTCAAATTTATATACGTATTTATATGTATTAATATATATATATATATATATATATATATATATATATATATATATATATATATATACTAGCTAAGGTACCCGGCTTCGCTCGGGAAATCATTTGAGGCTGAATGATAGTATTTTTTTTTTTTTGAGCAAGGCTTCAATGTTTACTACACTTCCCGTCTGGGCGCATTGTTTTCCCGTGAGGGTCAGGCAGGCGACTTACAGAAAGAAAAAAATGGAATTTCAAGAATAAATGAAAATAAGCCTCTAATCATTGTTTCCCCTGAGGGTCAGGCGGGCGACCGAGAAATTTTAATTTTGAAGAATAAATAAAATTGTGTTCCTGATCTATCTCTCTACACTTTTTATCTCACCTTTTTGAATACTTCAAACCATAATCGTGGATATTATTTATTAAAATTAAATATCCTCTATAATGAAACTTATTTCTTGTCAAAAACCAATCCGAGCTCATATAGTTTAAGCATAGTTTTGTACATTAGATTATATTCGTAATAGTAGAGCTCAGTGGAAATCATTTCACAGGATATAATTTAAGTCAATTAACTGTTTAGGCTCCGGCCTCCTTCCGCTCTAGCATCTCCATCGTTTTCCTTAAAATATTGATTCAAAGTATTATTTTAATAATTTATCTACCTGATGGAATTAAATAATAGTATTACCCTAAAAATAATTTCATTTATATTCAAAAATATAGGTGAGGGGAAGAGAACGTAGCCCTCCCTGCAAAATAAGTAATACTTTAAATCATATCAATTTTAAATGGATATTGTCTTTTTTCAAAATAACATTACTATTAACGTCTAATTGTTATGATGGTATATATTTATTTCAATAACATCAAGATATCGGAAATAAGATAATATATATTAGCAGAACCAAAGAGTTTGATCCCCATAACTTCCGCTATCACTCTTTGTACAATTCAGCATGACTTAGTTTAAATAATACATTATGCATTTTAATAACGGAAATGCTCTTATAGTTTACATTTCTATTGGAAATAAAAAGCAATGTTATTTTGTAGGAGAAATAAATAAATGAGAAGGGGACGACGGAGATATATAACCTCACTAATCCGAATCATATATAGAGTTATCATATGTGACTAAAAAATAAAATCATTTGTCATAATATTCATTCATTAAAAACACTTAAATAAGCACTAATAAAATTAATGACTCCCACTATAGTTTTAGCGTATATCACGTGTTTACTTCATTTTACGAACATGGTACGAACAAAAGTTGCTCTAAATGACAAAATAAACTACTTTTGTTATATGCATATTTGCAGAAAAACGAATAGAAAACGAAATACCACTATTTTTAAATTCAGGCCTCCCTTACAACCCTCACTCCTGTCCGCCTCTATAAATGTTGGTATGGCTTATTATAATGAAGGTGTTAGTGCTAATACACATACCGAGTTTTATTTAGTTCGGTTGAGTCTTTTGTGCCAAATAAAATTGCTCACTTCCGCTATAGGTTTTAGCGTATATCCCGTTTATAATACGTTATAAGATAAAAGTGTATATAACAAAAGTTACTCTAAATAACAAAATAAACAACTTTTGTTATGTTCATACTTGCCGAGAAACCAATAGGAAACGAAATATCGCTATTTTTAATTGCTGGCTTCCCTTATAACCCCCACTCCTGTTCGTCTCAGAGGATATTAATATAGCCTAAAGTCTAAGTTGGGTTAGTAGTAAGATACTTACCAAATTTCATAAAATTCGGTTCAGCCGTTTATGCGTGAAAAGGTAACAAACAAACAAACAAACAAACAAACAGACACCAAAGAAACAAAATGCAGTTATGGTGTCTTTGACATGTGAAACGAAAAGTTATCGTGAAATTTCGCGAAAAAAATCAATGTACAGACAGAGGTTACAATTTTATATATATACTAGCTCAAATACCCGGCTATGCCCGGGAATTCATTTGAGGCTGAATGGTGATGGTATTTTTTAGCAGGCTTTACATTGCACAATATTTTGACATTTAGCCGTCCCAGTGTTTAGGATTGATACCCGTCTTTGCCGTGGATTTGCTAATAATAGAATTGTTATTTAAGAACACTGTCCTCAATATTTTTATATTCCCCGTCTCCTGTGCATGTAGTTTTTTTTTATAACTTAATGGACCATATAATTCATAATCGTAGAAAGTATTCTTTCTTCTAAACCATGTATGAATAAAAGTTCCTTTCCCTTGATGCGGTGCAAAACCCAATAGTGACAGCTGTTTTAGGTGCGTCATTACCCCTATAACCCCCACTCCCGTTCCAACCTAAAAATTTTAATATAGCTTATAATCATGGAACAATTAGTGCTAATTTACATATAGAGCTATGTTAATTTCGGTTCAATCGTATTTTATATATATACTAGCTCAAATACCCGGCTATGCTCGGGAATTCATTTGAGGCTGAATGGTGATGGTTTTTTTAAGCAGGCTTTACATTGCACAATATTTTGATATTTACCCGTCTATAAGGCTTCACAGTCTTCGATATTTTTATATTTCCCGTCTCTTATACATGTAAATATGGTGAGTTTTTATTTCAGGCCTCCCTTATAACCCCCCTCCCGTTCGAACCTAAAAATTTTTATATAACTTATAATCAGGGAAGAATTAATGCTAATTGACATACCGAGTTTTGTTAAGTTCGGTACAGCCGTTAGTGCCCGCTAAAGTTTTAACGTATAACTCATTTATACATAGGTATACGACAAAAGTGTATGTAACAAAAGTTACTCCAAATAACAAAATAAACAACTTTTGTTATGTTTATATTTGCGGAAAAACCAATAGGAAACGAAATATCGCTATTTTTAATTTCAGGCTTCCCTTATAACCCCCACTCCTGCCCGTCCATAGAAATGTTGGTATGGCTAATTATAATGAAGGCCTCACTGCTAATACACATACCGAGTTTTATTTAGTTCGGTTGAGTCTTTTTTGGCAAATAATATTGTTGACTCCCGCTATAATTTTTAGCGTATGACGCATTTAAACTTCGGTATACGACAAAAGTGTATATAACAAAAGTTACTCTAAATAACAAAATAAACAACTTTTGTTATGTGCATATTTGCCGAAAAACCAATAGAAAACGAAATATCGCTATTTTTAATTTCAGGCTTCCCTTATAACCCCCACTCCTGTTCGTCTCAGAGAAAATTAATATAGCCTAAAGTCTAAGTTGGGTTAGTAGTAATATACATACCAAGTTTCATAAAATTCGGTTCAGCCGTTTATGCGTGAAAAGGTAACAAACAAACAAACAAACAAACAAACAAACAAACATACACGAAAGAAACAAAATGCAGATATGGTGTCTATGACATGTGAAACGAAAAGTTATCGTGAAATTTCGCGAAAAAAATCAATGTACAGACAGAGGTTACAATTTTATATATATACTAGCTCAGATACCCGGCTTCGCCCGGGAATTCATTTGAGGCTGAATGGTGATGGTATTTTTTAGCAGGCTTTACATTGCACAATATTTTGACATTTACCCGTCCCAGTGTTTAGGATTGATACCCTTCTTTGCCGTGGATTTGCTAATAATAGAATTATTTGTTCGATAAGGCATCACAGTCTTCGATATTTTTATATTTCCCGTCTCTTATACATGTAAATATGGTGAATTTTTATTTCAGGCCTCCCTTATAACCCCCCTCCCGTTCGAACCTAAAAATTTTAATATAACTTATAATCATGGAAGAATTAATGCTAATTGACATACCGAGTTTTGTTAAGTTCGGTTCAGCCGTTAGTGCCCGCTAAAGTTTTAACGTATAACTCATTTATACTTAGGTATACGACAAAAGTGTATATAACAAAAGTTACTCCAAATAACAAAATAAACAACTTTTGTTATGTTTATATTTGCGTAAAAACCAATAGGAAACGAAATATCGCTATTTTTAATTTCAGGCTTCCCTTATAACCCCCACTCCTGCCCGTCCCTAGAAATGTTGGCATGGCTTGTTATAATTAAAGCGTTAGTGCTAATACATATACCGAGTTTTATTTATTTCGGTTGGGTCGTTTGTCCCAAATAAAATGGTTCACTTCCGCTATAGGTTTCAGCGTATATCTCGTTTATAATTCAGTATACGAAAAAAGTGTATATAACAAAAGTTACTTTAAATTACAAAATAAACAACTTTTGTTATGGGCATATTTGCTGAAAAAGCATTAGGAAACGAAATATCGCTAATTTTAATTTCAGGCCTCCCTTATAACCCCCACTCCTGTTCGTCTTAGAGAATGTTAATATAGCCTAAAGTCTAAGTTGGGCTAGTAGTAATATACATACCAAGTTTCATAAAATTCGGTTTAGCCGTTTATGCGTGAAAAGGTAACAAACAAACAAACAAACAAACAAACAAACAAACAAACAAACAAACAGACACCAAAGAAACAAAATGCAGTTATGGTGTCTATGACATGTGAAACGAAAAGTTATCGTGAAATTTCGCGAAAAAAATCAATGTACAGACAGAGGTTACAATTTTATATATATATAGATATAGATAGATAGATATCATTTAGAACGGAACATCCGTCTGGCAGACGGGTATAGATATTCTTTAGTCCGGTCGTGGGGCTCTAATCGGTCGTAAAAGGCTAGGGGCCTAAGGGACTCTTCAGTTGTCACTCCGGAGTGGAGCCGAGCGGTTCAAGTGCTGACACGACTTGAGTCACCTTGACAGGAGGCGTTTTGCTGTGAACCACCCCGTCCCACAGACTGGTGTTCCTCTAAGAAGTAAGTCTCTCCTCCGTCCCAAAGACAGATGTTCCTCAGAAGGTTACGGGGACCATCAACATCGAGAACAGAAGAACCTTTCAACGAAAACTGATAAATTGGACAAAAAGAAGACCTGCAGATACTGTCCTTATCAGAAGAACAGAATGACAGCATATAAATGTGTCAATTGTGGGACCCCTAATTGCCTTGAATGTTCAAAAAAACAGTGCAATACTTATGTAAACTCTTTGTTGAAGTGATGTAGCCATATAGAAATGTTTTCTCTATTTACTAATGTGGAAGAAAACATTTCTATACTTGGCTATATCGCTGATTTGACATTGGATTTTCATACAATGTATAGTTTTTCTTAACATTTGGAATTTGGTGGGTTCCTATTGATGAATGTATTATTTTTGAAACATATTTTCCTCTTTGTATATATATGACTATACTATTTTGTATTTTACATTTTATGATGTAATAAACTGTATTTTTTGTTTGGTTTTTAATACTTGGCACTTTTCCTGAAATGAAGTAAAAAAACATGCTATTTTCCAATAAAAAATGGAAGAAATAATCAAATTATATGTATATATACGTGTCTGAGTGAGTGTGTGTGTATGTGATTTGTATTATTACACACTTACAAGTAGTGTTTGACGATAATTTATATTATTCTATAAGGTGAACATATAAAAACCGGTAAAATTAACAATAATTTCCGAGATTTCAGTGCATACAGTCTCTGTCAGAGGGATGTTCTTAACATGGTAAAAACGGATGTTCCGTTCTAAGTGATATATATATATATATATATATTTCTCTGTTAACGTTCTAGGAATTGGAATTTTTGTCTGATCTTCGTTTGATCGTTGCCAAACTACATATTTAAACGTTTTATGCTAAAATGAACATCAAATTCGTTAACGTCTGAAATCGGGCCATTGGGAGGGGGGGGGGTAGAGTGGGGAATTTCGAAAATTCAAAATATCTCCGTTGTTATATGTTGTATCGTAAAAGTATACAGACACAAGCTTATTTAAACTTTAACGTTGTATAAAAGTTTTCATATACGTATTTTCGCTAACAAGAATATTAACCGAAATATTTGAATTATTAACAGATATTTTTCTTTGTGGAAATCGGCTACTGAGGTTGTACTCATGGCGAGATTTCCGACAACTTTCTTCAAATGTCCATCGATCCTACCTAGTAGATGACGAAAATGAGGTCCGTTCATTTCATATTTAGATCTATGCATCTATATATACAGGGTGCCCCAACTTTCCGTGCCACCCTCCTTAAAATCTGCAGTTATTTTAATACAAAGCTGAGACTTGGTGTGCCATAATAGGGACTCCTGAAAAAACCTTTCTGTCCATATTCAACCTAACCTTCTCCGGCCCTTGTTTTCCTGATGAAAATGCATCCTTTAACAGTAAAATACTCAAAATTATATTTGAAACTAGTATACGGGGAAAGGAATGAATTCTAAAATTAAAAAAAAAAGAAGAATTTTACAAAAACTCAAAAGTATTCTTGAATGAATTCAATATTTTGAAAATTCGAAATATTTCCGTTATTATAAGTCGGATGGAAGCATTGTGTAGAACCACTTTAGAGAACTGTGTATACCCCACTTCTATGAACAACATATTAACAATAAGCTGTTATAACATGAACTTCTTTAATCTAAGGTTAAATACCAAATATTGTTTCCATGAGACCTTTATTATGGGAGATACGTACGAATTTGTTGTACGATGTCTCAATTATGATTTTCCTTCTTATCTGGAAAATGCTTATTTTATCTATGCCATACTCTTTTTTACTTTTTTTTTTTTTTAAATATTTATTTAACAACATATTTAAATATTACAAGCAAATGATATGATACTAAGAATGACTTGAATATTGTCTTGAGGTGGGAAGTTATCCATTGACAATACACACAGTGGAGGGAACATTGGGTTGTATTATGGAGTTAAACTGTACACTACACGAGATCTCTTGGCCACTTACCCTTCAGACGTCGCCATGGGTTTTCTGGAATATAGGTAGACTAGCTCAGATACCCGGCTTCGCACGGGAATTCATTTGAGGCTGAATGGTGATGGTATTTTTTTGGCAAGGCTTTACTTTGCACTATATTTTGACATTTATCCGTCCCAGTGTTTAGGGTTTATACCCGTCGTTGCTGTGGATTCGTTAATAATAAAATTATTTTTTTATGTAAGACTTCACTGTCGTCCATATTGTCATATTTCCCGTCTCCTGTGCATTATGCATAGATTGGAATTATTAACGACAAAATATTAACATACATTTGAATTAATTTTTCCAGGTGAGGTAAATAGTATTCATATTGGAAAGAATTGTTGAGTATATCTCGACGAAAGAATTTTTCGATCCGACGCATAATAACGGAGATATTACGAATTTTCGAAATATTCCCCCTCTAAACAGGGTGGGTTTCAGCCCCCTGGTCCGATTTCAGCTATTAACGAACTTTATCTTTCTTTTTGTATAAAACGATTATATATCAAGTTTCGTAACGATAAAACAAAAATTGCGACCGCTAGAGCGGTAACAGACAAATATATAGATAGATAGATAAATACATACATATATATATATATATATATATATATATATATATATATATATATATATATACACACACACACACACACACACACACACACACACACACATATATATATATATATATACACACACACACACACACACACACATACATACAGTTTTGAACGGACCTCATTTTCGTCATCTCCTGGGTAGGATCGATGGACATTTGAAGAAAAACTTCGAAAATCGCGTAATGAATACAACCTCAATAGCTGATTTCCCTTAAGGGGAATCTGCTAATAGCGGTATTCGTTTTTCCGCAAATATTCACATGACAAAAGTAGTTTATTTTGTTATTTAAAGTAACTTTTATTATATTCACTTTTGTCGTATAACAAAGTATAAACGTGATATACACTAAAAACTAAATCGGGAGCCAACAATATTATTGGGCACTAACGATTGAACTGAACTTAACAAAATTCGGTATGTGAATTAGCATTAATTCTTCCATGATTATAAGCTATATTACAATTTTTAGGTTCAAACGGGAGTGGGGGTTATAAGGGAGGCCTGAAAATAAAAATAGGGATATTTAGTTTCGTATTGCTTTTTCGGCAAATGCGCACATAAAAAAAGTTATTTATTTTATTGTTTAGAGTAACATTTGTTATATACACTTTTGACGTGTACCGAAGTATAAATGAGTTATACGCTAAAAACTATAGCGGGAATCAATAATTTTATTGGGCACAAACTAATCCGAACTAAACAAAACTCGGTATGTGAACTACCACGAACTCCTATCTGATAATAAGCTGTACCAACATTTCCAGGGACAATGAGGGGTGGGGGTTGTAACGGAGGCTTGAAATTAAAAATTGCGACATTTCGTTTCCTATTTGTTGTTCGGCAAATGTGCACAGGATAAAAGTTGTTAATTTTGTTACGTAGAGTAACTTCTGTTGTATTGGCTTTTGTCGTTTAACAAAGTAGAAACGAGATATACACTAAAACCTAAAGAGGCAGCCGACAATTTTATGGGGCACTAACGATTGAACCGAAATTAACATAGCTCTATATGTAAATTAGCACTAATTGTTCCATGATTATAAGCTATATTAAAATTTTTAGGTTGGAACGGGAGTGGGGTTTATAGGGGTAATGACGCACCTAAAACAGCTGTCACTATTGGGTTTTGCACCGCATCAAGGGAAAGGAACTTTTATTCATACATGGTTTAGAAGAAAGAATACTTTCTACGATTATGAATTATATGGTCCATTAAGTTATAAAAAAAAACTACATGCACAGGAGACGGGGAATATAAAAATATTGAGGACAGTGTTCTTAAATAACAATTTTATTATTAACAAATCCACAGCAACGACGAGTATAAATTCTAATCACTGGGACGGGGAAATGTCAAAATATAGTGGTAAGTAAAGCATCGCCAAAAAATACCATCTTCATTCAGCTTCAAATGAATTCCCGGGCGAAGCCGGGTACTTTAGCTAGTAAAATATAACAATATTGTAAATTATAATTTTATAATTGTAATTATTAAATTGTTTGGTTCGCTTCTCTCTTATTATTCTACACATTACCCACACCAAAGTATTAAGAGAGCTATTCAAACTTTCGGAAGAATTTCTGTTCCAAAAAAGAGCTTTAGGAAAGAAAGTGGTGATATCAGTATTCAGCCTGAAATGACTCATCACTGTATTTGGTAGACAGGTATATGGGGCATGAAACCTGTTGGAATATGAACCATCTCTTTTACCCCTCTCTTTTCAACATTAAACCCTTTGGACAATAGTTAATGTTTTGCACCATTCTTTTCTACTGCACTGATGATCTATTGTCTTACAGTAGGTTGTTATCTGTCAGCTGTATACTACGAAGATTAACAGTGACGGGTAGTCTATAAGTTTCCTACATTCCTTTCCAGGATAGGACTAAGGGTTTTATTAATTAAATTCCTGTCGTCCACTTGGGAATCGAACACATTACTCTGGGCTTATTATACGTACCTTGGGTTTACCAAATGTATTTAGAGCAACTCCTTGCATTCTAGCAACACATGGCTAGCCCGAGCCCCTGTTAAAGGTGTATAATTTTCATTATTCGTCACAAAATTTATCAGAGTTTAAATATGAAACTGTGCCTTATTGAATCAAAAGATTCACTGAAAAAACTACAATTAATGTTTGATTAACAAAAATAATTCAAAATTGTTTTACTGATGGAAATAGAAAAAAATCACCACCAATCATAACAATCTATCTATTGTCAAAGTTTGTTATTTTTGAAATGATTATTGTATTATATACCATGTTGGATTAGAACCTCCATTTTTCGTTGACATCACTGATATAGAAAAAATAACGTAATGAAAATATAGCGTTTTGTGAAGTACTTCTTTAGGAATCTTGTTAATGCCTTGCATCGTACACCTCTTTGGCCTTTTATCATTAACTTTATTCCCTTCGAGCCGGTTATCTTGGCTCTAAATTCATATGTTTTGTATTATTTGAAGTGATTTGTTAACAAATTAAACTTCGTTTAGCTTTACCGCCACCCTTTTTTTGTTTATAGCTATTTTAGGCTTTGTTATAAACTGAGTACATCCAGTGTTTCAATTTTTATTAAAATGCTGTGTTAATATTTTTGAAAGCTTTAGCAGCAAAAATATTAATTTATATCAATGTTTACGTTTCTTTTTCTTTTTTATAAGTGCATGGCTCTGAAATGGGTACTTGCTTTGGACATTTTAAAAAAAGACATAAATCAAAAAGGTAAAAATAAGATTTTGTTTTGAAATATCTTGTTTTTAAATTTACATTGGCTCTATAAGTGTTTGCTTTTCAGGCATGTTAGGCTTCATCGCTGTTTCTACTTTCATGACACTGACAGGGTTGAGGTAATATTATTTTTCTTGCCAGATAATCTTCTTCCACCTCCTTTATTTTATTCACACTTAAATTTCTTGTAATCCTTAAATAAATATGTATTCCTTTTGAAATAACCCCCCCCCCCAAAGGAAGTAACGTATGGTTTTGAAGAAACTTACTTTAATAAATTTACAATGCACCATCAGCTTTTATATACATTTGAAGTTTGTAGAGTTATAGTTTGATCCTCTTTTCAAGGCCTGAATTTTATTGGCATATTAAATACATGCATGTGAGTTAAATACATATTTTTCCTAGTATCTTTAGCCGTTTTCCTCAGGGTCACATGAGGGGTATAAAATGCAACCAATACCCATTATTGCGAAAAAAAATAATAGCCTTGGATGAATTTGGAGTAGGGACTTCTTGAGAGGGAACTAATTGTCCTCGTAATCAATGGGCAGTGCCCAGATGTGTGACCATATGAGATGTGGAATACACCATTGACTTAAGCTAAGTTCTGATTTGAGCTTCTAGGAGAGGTGTTTTCCAACATGCTGCTTTCAGAAGTCAGAGGCCAAGAATAACACATCGGCCTTGAAATGGAAAAGAGATGTTCATAATATACAAAGTAAGTTGTTGGAAGAATAGAATGAAGACAATAGATGTTTATCTGTATTGTTGATAAATGAACGAGAGTTTGGTGAATTCTATACTCGATAGATTTTGTAGATAGTATTTTGTCTTACTAATGAAAGACGTATAGTGGCAATAAAATATCAAAATCGTGTGGTTAATTATTCTAAACCTTTCATGGACTCCGACAATAGTGCACTTTTGCACCATGTTGAGTCATTTTGCAAAGAATTATTAAGTCTGCAACCAAAAACATCTAATGCTGTCACCATATGACTTCATTGTACTCCTATTAAATTAATAATCAGAATGTTTTTTTAAAAATATGTTTATTTAAAATGATTTCTTTTGAAAGTGAAGTAGATAGTCAATTTTGTTGAAAAGGGGAAATGAACACTAGTTTTTACAGGAGACCAGTAGTCCTAAATATTTAATTTCACTATTCCATGGCTATCCGTTTTTAAGGTATACAAGGTACATATAAATAGAAATCATGCAGGAAATAGTGAAAATAGAATCAGGGGGAGGGGTCAGAACTTGTCATTAGAATTAACCGGTCATTAAGAACAGGTTATTAGAATTAAATTAACAGTAGAAATCTGAAATTTTTAATTCCTTTATTTACACTAGTTAGTAAAAATATCATATACTAAGATTGGAATTGAAACCATGACTCAAAATATATGGAGTAAGATCAACAAATTACTTATATTGATTACACCGAGCTCAAAGTAAATGGCTTAAATATGAGTTATTTGTAACTCAATTTTTCAACTTAGATTTATAGAATTTGGTCTTAAATAGATTTATTAAAATTTTTAATTTCTGAAAGACCTTTGTCTTAGTCCCGCCCTGGCTAGAAAAGATTGGTAACCTGTAAATAATCTTTCCCAATTAGCCATAGTGGCAAAAAGTGGGTGTTAATAAATAGTAATATATGAAAGACCTCTCTCCTTTTTTTAATTATATTTATTATAAAACATTAAATTAATGTATTTTCTAAGGAGATTCAGTCAAATTGGACAATATATCTCTAAACATTCTTATTGGTCTTATTTCTTGCTAACAATTAAGTTAATATGCAAAATTCCGTTTTGTATTATGTTTGCATCATCAAGAAATAGTTAGGAACTTGCCGAATATCTGTCCCCCCCCCTGTGATTTTATAACATAAAAGTTTCTTATTGTAAGTTGCCAAGAAAAAGAATAATAAGGTTTCGAATTATAATAGTCATTTTCAAATAAAGTATATATTATAGAAAAGATATGATAAATGTTTTGTTGTTGACGTCATTTTGACCAAGTGTAATTATATATTGTGTTTTATATTTATTTCAGTTTGAACTCCTAGTTGATGGGGACCCTCATTCGTCTGTAAGTAAATCATTTTTAATCTATTCATATAATTTTGGGAAAGTAGGTTTTTATAGATTTAATGTTTAGTCTTGGTTCTTCAATAAATGCATACCATTTTTTCCAGGCCGAATATATTGCAGACACAACAGATGTGTGGTGCACATCTAAAAGGTAAATACAAATAAATAAATATTGATGCTTTAATGGAAGTTAATGTACGTGTGAACTCCTATCTTTGTTGTCCTTGTGTATAATTATTTACGTCTCTTACATAATTCTTTTAAGATCTACTTTAGGTTTCACTAAGATGTTTTGAGTGTAGAATTTGCTATAAATTTGCTTGGCTGTATACACAGTTCAGTATAAATTGATTGACTGTATAAACCTTCATAATCAATTCCTCTTTTTACGCCAATCTATTTAACTCTCTCATAAAGCCAAACTGTTTTATATATATATATATATATATATATATATATATATATATATATATATATAAATATATATAAATATATATAAAATTGTAACCTCTGTCTGTACATTGATTTTTTTCTCGAAATTTCACGATAACTTTTCGTTTCACGTGTCATAGACACCATAACTGCATTTTGTTTCTTTCGTGTCTGTTTGTTTGTTTGTTACCTTTTCACGCATAAACGGCTGAACCGAAGTTTATGAAACTTGGTATGTATATTACTACTAACCCAACTTAGACTTTAGGCTATGTTAATATTCTCTGAGACGAACAGGAGTGGGGGTTATAAGGGAGGCCTGAAATTAAAAATAGCGATACTTCGTTTCCTATTGCATTTTTGGCAAGTATGCACATAACTTGTTTATGTCACACCAAAAGTTGTTTATTTTGTTATTTGGAGTAACTTTTGTCATATACACTTTTGTCGTATACCGAACTATAAAGGCGTTATACGCTAAAAATTATAGCGGGAGTCAACAATTTTATTTGGCACAAAAGACTCAACCGAACTAAATAAAACTCGGTATGTGTATTAGCACTAACGCCTTCCTTATAATAAGCCATACTAACATTTCTAGGGACGGGCAGGAGTGGGGGTTATAAGGGAGGCCTGAAATTAAAAATAGCGATATTATGTTTCCTATTGCATTTTCGGCTATTATGCCCATAACAAAAGTTGTTTATTTTGTTATTTAGAGAAATTTGCTCAACAATTCTTTTCAATATGAACTACCATGTACCTCACCTGGAAAAATTAATTCAAATGTATGTTAATATTTTGTCCTTAATAATTCAAATCTATGCATAATGCACAGGAAATGGGAAATATGACAATATGGAGGACAGTGAAGTCTTACATAAAAAATTAATGTTATTATTAACAAATCCACAGAAACAACGGGTATTAATCCTAAACACTGGGACAGGTAAATGCCAAAATATTGCGCAAAGTAAAGCCTTGCCAAAAAAATACCATCACCATTCCGCCTCTGGGTATCTGAGCTAGTATATATATATATATATATATATATATATATATATATATATATATATATTTATATATATGGAAAAGGGGTCCTCTAATTATCAGGATATCGACCTTGGCTTGTTGTGCTCTGGGATAAATGATTGCTTGTAGCCAATTTTTCTGTTTTAATAAATACCTTAATTTTCCTAGAGGTTAATTTTAATAACAAGTGCTTTTATATTATTAATCATCTATGAATGACTGAAATCCCTGAGATATAAGCTTTAAAGTAACATCTGACTGGTTTTCTCATGTTCTTCATCTATATATTCCATGAAGAAGAACTGATACCCTTAGGTTATTAAATCTTCAATAATCATTAAATCATTTTTACATTATGTTGCCTGTTTGTAACATTGCTTAGACAGGCCTGCCCAAAGCTCTCCTAAATATTACCCAGGTGCATATTTGCTATCAGGCATGCCAGATTGTTCCCTCCCTCTATCCACACATACATACAAGTTATTGTAAGAATATATAAATGCAAAAAATGAGAACCCAGAATAATTGCAGCTGTTGTTTATAACCCCTGTTTTAATGTTGTTTTGGATACTGAATGTCATCAACCCTTAAAATGTTAATATTTGTCGTTCATTGTACTGGTAAAATTTGTGAGTGTGACTGTCTTGAATCTGTAAATGTTTAAACTAACTTCTTTTTTTTTTAACTTATAGCCGTTGCTAATTTTTCGTGTTATTAATTATTCTTTGATTTTTAACTAGTAAAACAGCTCTATAAAGGTTATTTGGGTTTATAGAAGTTTTTATTTTTTTATTTTTTTTTGTGGCTTCAAAGGTATTATCACCCTGGAAAAACCCCAGATTTCAAAGCATTAGGGTTTTGTCCTTATAACCTTAAATTTATAAATATAATATTTCATTGCTTAGTGATGAGAATATGAAGTGACACTATGGTTAGTAGGTTGTTTAGGAAATACAGCATTTTAAAGTAGTGCTTCAATGAAGCAGCATTTGAGATTCTAGGGGAAGTGGGCGAAAGAAAGATGGTGAAGCAGCAAGATAGGCAAACTTGTTGGCTGGAGGAAAAATGTGTATAAACCTTAAATAATAATTTCTAGTTTCACAGCATGGAAAGAGTACAGTGCTATAAACTGAAAAGCAAAAGAAACAAATTGGAGGTACTAGAAATAAAATCTGGGGAAATAATTGCTGATGTATAGTGAGCACTCTGGGATCCAATAATATTGAAGGAGGATGAAAATTTATTCGGTAATAGCATATCAAATAATAAGAAGTGAAGCCAGTCTTGACTTACATCTCATAAATATCACCAGAAATCTTAGGTTTATTTCCAGTGTCCTGGATTTTTTCATAATTGATTTTTGGAAGGAGAAGCAGTAGAAATAATTTTAGGAGGATAGCAGCATAATTGATTTTTGGAGGAGAAACAGTAGAATTAATTTGTGGAGGATGTTATATAATTATTTATGTCCACTTTGTGCTCCTATGGCTAATTGAGACAGCTTATCTACAGGTTACCACCCCTTTTGATCCTAATTTTTGGAGGAGAGCAGTATAATTGATTTTTGGAGGAGAAGCAGTAGAATTAATTTTTGGAGGATGTTATATAATTATTTACGTCCACTTTCTGCTCCTGTGGCTAATTGAGACAGGTTATCTACAGGTTACAACCCTGTATATCCTAATTTTTGGAGGAGAGCAGTATAATTGATTTTTGGAGGAGAAGCAGTAGAATTAATTTTTGGTGGAGGGGCAGTTGAATTAGGTTTTGGAGGAGGATATGTCCAGAAGAAGATGTCTGGGGATGACCCAAGACCGAATAGATAGATGGTGTGATGGTTATTGACTGCTGATAGAGGTTTAAATGAGGTTGATGTGGAGGACAGACATCTAATGAAGGAGGTCTGGACATAAAGGTTGTTCCCTAGTGAAGACGTCTGTCTAAAGAAATAACTTTGTTTGCCATCTATAAATTTACCTTTGCACTAGTCTGTCACAGCAAAGTGAAATCTGTATAGGATTTCAGTCATATATTCTTTCTTTAGGTTCAGCTACTTGAGCTTGAGATTTATAAGCAAAACTAATATATCTGTTGTCAAAAGCAGTCATAGTGCATGCTAAATGGAATGGTTATATCACTTCCTCCTCAAGAACTGAAAAAAAAACATATCATTCTTTTTATTTAATCCTTCCAAATTGGGTCTTATAAGGAGTTTGGAAAGTTCTCATATTCATTATTTGTAGAGGCTCATGGTAGCCATGTGAGTTATGACATAGGTCTTAATCTCATATGGTAAACCTAGAATGCCAAGTTCGATTCCCGTCTGGGCAGTAGGAATTTATTTAGTGTCGAACTCATTAAATAAAACTCTTAGTCCCATGCTGGCTAGAGAAGGGTGGTAACCTGTAGATAATCCATCCCAATTAGCCATAGTAGCACAAAGTGGATGTTAATAAATAACAATAACATCATTATTTTTAAGTCAATATAGAATTTTAAGTATCTATTCAGTTTTTGCTTTTCTCTATATAGTTGTTATTGTGCTTCATAATTCAAACTTTTTTGTAATTAATCAAACCCCAGAATTGGTGTTTACTCTTTTAAAAATTTGAATGACTCCACTACTAGATACAATAATGCTAATATTATATAAACATTGTAATTTTTGGAAAAAATATTGTTAATACAGATTTATAATAATTTGATATATTTTCTTATTTTATCGCTGCTTGGCTAGATCAAAATGTCTTTCAAAACAAGAAAAGGTATGTCTTTTTTTAATATTTAAATTGAAGCACTATGTGGTTAAGTCAAATGTCAATTCAATTAACACATATAATAAGAAAATGAGAAATAGGACAGTTATTATACCTAAGTTTGGAATTAGACAAAAAAACATTGAAATAATTAATGAATCACTCCTGTGACTAATAAATTGCATTTAGATTATTTTTCTCTTTTTTTGAGCTACCATCTCTCATGAATTCTAGAAATTTTTTAGGGTTCTGGCTTGGAAGATACCTCACCTCTAGATACAGGTTCTCATATGTGATCTTGACACTTATAGAGGTCACTAACAAAAATTCAAGTGGAGATAAAGGATTAACCTCATAAAGGATTAATCTCTTGACTTCTAGCAAGATGTCTGAGAAGATGATTTACTAGGTTTAGTTTAAGGAGGCCAAATTTCTTAAAAATATTTTGCCTTTCTACAATGGTTTAAATTGGACAGTAGTTCCTTTGGCATTAAATGCTCCAACCTGTTATCTTGGATTGCTAAAGGTGTTTCTAGACTGTTTTTGGAAATATGTCAATTGTTCTTATTATGATAGACATTTAACTGTTTGAAACCTGAAAATGTCACAACTGGAACTGTTTCAATTATTATATAATTAGTTAGTCCAAATATGGCAGGCACGGCCAATGAATGTATTAAATGAGGTACTTGTCTTGCAAAATACCACTTTGGTTAGTGGTGGTAGAGGACCCAAAGCTGGGATTATTTGGAAGGGAGTAGGGAAGGAGGTAAACTGACTCTTGTTAGGAAATCAATTCAAGGTAAACCTTTATCAATTAAGTACGATGCTGAAAATGCCAAACAGAAATAAATTGGACCCTTTCATGTTCAGGTTGGGCATCTAAAATTTTATAATACCTCACATGCACAATATGATTAGTTTTTCTCTATAATGGAAATTCCAAGTGATGGCTGTGTTATGCATTTTGTCTTCCAATAGTTTGTGCATCAGAAACATGAGAGTTTGTAGCTAGGCAAAATGTAGTAGTCTGGTTCCAAGTTTGGCCATCCGAGCTTATATAAATATTCTTTGTTACCTCCTTGCCCAGAAGCTTAGCGGTACTGACCTTCATATCCTTAAACATAGCAAACTGCCATTATTGGTAAACCATGCTTGCTATGTTGCCCGGTTGTTGGTCTATAGTACTCCCCCTGGACTTAAGTTGTCTAATACCTATTTGGTATTGTATTGTAAATTTCATTATACGTCTTGGTCAGAAAGGCATTGAAGTATTCTTTCTCTGCATCCTCACAATGGACATCGCACAGATAAATTCTCTATATATTGTAAAATAATATACTAATGATTGTAAAATACTTCATACTAGTTTTATCCATTGATACAGTAGTATCTCAATAGGTAATGTAATAAACTGTTCTTAATCATGAATCAGGTGCCTTGCCCATTCTGCTTAGCAGTGCTATTAATTAGGACTTAATTTGTCTGGCAGGTTCCACTCATATATTTTATGTGGGGCCACTATGAATGTTGTTCCAGTGGGGCTTCGAAGATTCTGCTTGGCCCTGGTTGCAATACGTACTTCACACTCTAGGTTCCAATATTGAGAATTTGTACTTGTTTGTTAAATGAATGTTTCTTACTCTAGTCACAGCTATTTTATTTTTCAACTTATTGATTGATGTTCAGTATAAAGGCATCATATGTTACCTATATTCGTCACAAAGAAGATTTTTTTGAAAATGTTATTTTGTTTCAATTTTTCCCACAATAAAAACAAAAAATAACAATTCCAATTTTAAAATGTAGCCTGTAAGGAATTAGCAGATTTCCCTTACGGGAAAACAGCTGTTGAGGTTGTACTCGTGAAGCGATTTTCGAAATAGTCCTAGTAGATGACGAAAATGAGGTCCATTCAAAATTATATATATATATATATATATATATATTTGCCTGTTACCACCCTAACAGTCACAATCTTTGTTTGATCATTATAAAACTCTATATTTAAACATTTTAGTTAATTTGAAGGTCATGTTCGTTAATGGCTGAAAAATATTATAGAACCAATCTTGTTGAAATGTTGATGCTCTACAATTGTTGTTCAATGCATTTTTTCGTTACTCTAATATTTAGCGATTAACTCATAATTACTTGTTTTCATTCAGAATATATGGTTAGTTGAGATCACTTCTTTGCCATACCAGCACATGGGAAATCTGCTTGGTTTATGCAGCCCCTGCGTGACAAACTTTGTTTGTACTATAATTTTATGTTAACTTCTGTTGTACTTCTTGTAAAGAAAATGATTCAAATGTAATTTTATGCTATCTTGTGATCATCATGGGACATGTACAACTAGTGAAATTAATTTTGAAATGTGGCTGAACCCAGGAGAGCCTGACCCCTAGGCCTGCCACACAGTCACATTTCAAAATTCTAAAGGAATATTATTTAAATAACAAGTTCTTCATTGTGATGAATATAGGTAAATCGTGATAGTATTATACTGAACTTAAAAGCAATACCTTTAAAAATTAGATTGCATTGACGAATGAATTTGGTATTTCCATTGAAAAGCTTGATTGAAATTGACACAAAATAATTTATTGTGATTTAGTCATATTTTTTAATATAGGGTGGTAGTGTTTAATGTTTCACATTATACAATTTTTCCCGACAAAACTTCAATTTCAAAATGCTAATTTTTACTAACAAATGAGTGTATAATTTCAATGTAATTTATTTAATGTTAACAGATTTTTATTTAATTAGAAGTAATTCATGGGAATTATTTTTAGTGTCTCTTATTTTTATTTTAAGAAAGTTCTTTGGCTCACTAATTTATTTTATTAATTAAAATATCTTTTCAGAAACCTGGTCTGAGGAGATGGCTGGGTGGAAATGGAGGAAGTTCTGCCACTGAGGGAGTGTAAGATATTTTTCTCATATTAAATGTGTTATTCTGTCATTATTAGATCCTATTATTTATTCACTTGTCTTGTATTTAATAGAAAAATTCCACCATAAAATATTTTGCCATTTCATTCACCTGTTTTTTAACTATAAAGTCCATGACTTCTACACCTACTATACCAAAGAATTCTTATTTTATAGTTTGAACATTGAGATAAATATAAATAATTAATTAGTATTTATTAAAATTCAAAATCCTATCATCTTTGCAGTATTATTCTAATACCCACTTTTGGAGATAGTCATCTTTAAATTTGTTGTACAAGAAGGACCTATTTGTTTTGCATATCTAATTTTTTAATTCTATACTTAAATTACTGTTAAGTTTAAATAATTATTTTTATGTTTTGTTATTATGTTTATTAAATTTCATATTTGGCATCCACTTTATGTTGCTAAGGCTAATCAGGATGGGTTACCAACCTTTTCGGTTTTTTTTTTTAATAATAATAATTCAATATGGTGTCCTGTTTATGGTTTCAAATCACCTATTAAAAAAATGGAGAGAGAATGTAATTACTATGCTTTAAGTTTTTAAAACTTTTTTTCAAATAGGAAACAAAACAAAATATTTAACAACTTTTTTCAAAATTCTCTTTTTTATTTTCAATTATTTTATTGACACATCCAGAGATCAAAATAATATTATTTCATGTCAGTATAACTGGGAAAGTGTAATTCAATTTTGCAGTCTGTTACCTACTTTAACAAGTCACTTAATTGTGTAAAATCTATTGTTTTTAGTGTTTATGAATAAAATGATATCAAAAGTACTTATGAATTGTCCAATGATTAATGATTAATTTTGATATCAGCAGCACAAGAATGATTGAACAAAACTACAGTAGATGGAATTTAAGAAAAATAACATACAATTTTTATCAACTAGCTAACAATAATATTTTTATTTTAGTGGTACGCAACTTGTTTCCCTAGATGCTCACACTCTCTTAGCTTCAAGAGCGCTTCAGAATCGGAAGATTAGTTGGTCTTCAAGTACTCCACCAAGTTCCATTGACTTGGAATGGGAAAATGAAGGTAAATATTTTTTTATAATTTTGGTTTTCTCTTCTATTGACATGTAGGAATGAATGATGATACATATATGAAATTTTTAAGTTCAGTGTTTGAGTTTTGAGAAATTAAGTTGCCCTCTTATGTGTGCCCTTAAGTATTTCTCTGCTAAAAGTTATTGGTAAACAAATTTCTTGCACATAAATTAGATATTTTAACTGTTAAGAAAAATGTAATGCAGTGGTTTTCCATCTTGGAGGTTATCTGGATACGTTGTGACTCTATGCCCTGGAGTCTGTGGAGGTAGGTTTCTAGGGAAGGAATTATCAGTATAAATGACAGATATGTCACCTTTCAACATTGGGGATTGGTGCCGAGCGGCATATTCAGATTTTTATTGGTCATGTGAATCTCATACCTCAGAGAAATCCCAATATAATAAAAACAATTTCACAATAAATTTGTGAAATTAGGCCCCTTCACAACTTTATTCCGTTCTAAACGTTTTATGGAAAGACGTTTAGAATGTTAGGCATTTTAGGTACATGAATGAAATCCTACCACTCATGCAAACTTGTTATTTTTTCCCCACTCATGAAAAATAATTATATTAACCACTATTATCAGTATGCCATAGGATTGATCTAAGAAAAATTCTTACCTATAGTTATTTATTTAAAAAAATTAACCTTATGCATTTCATTACCCATTTCTTTTGGGGCTCTTGTTCTGTATCAAAATATGGACATTCCGATGCATCTGTCCTACAATAGTCTGATGTCTAAATTGATGAAAGACACCCAGAACCATCATTTTTTTGTGAAGAGAAAATAAAAGTCTTTGAAAAGGTGGAAATCGGCAAAAAATAAGTAACATGCATTTCTTATATAAAGTCTCAGTACCTGAGGTCTGAGTCTTGCTACTTATTTTATTTGAAGAGTTTTTATTGTAAAATAAAAAGTAGAAAACGTAACTGTTGCAACATAAATATAACTCTAAGGGAGAAATAAAGAATACTAACATTTGGGAAACCTTAGTTTACTCAGCTTAGAGTGACAGCAATTTGTCTTTTGATGTGAACACTTAAAGAAAACAATCATTAGTAATAATAAATAATATGATAGTAAATTATTAATAGGATATTTTTAATTTTTAAATTCAAATATTCTGTTTTTAACTTTTAGGTTATAATAATTTATATTGGTGATGTATAAATTTTATACATTCTATCTTTTCTTTTCTAAGCAGGTGTATCGAGTACAATTCCCAGATTAAAAAGCCAGCGTAGTTCAAGCTCTAATGTCGAAGAAACATCATCAGGTTGTGGAGGGGGAGGTAGCCCTGAATCACTGGAATGGGATCCAGGTACGGATGGAGAAACCGAGCAACTTATTTGTGAAATAGAGCAACTGACTGCACGAGCTCTCCGTGAAACAGGTGCTTGGTCTGCTGGTGCTGAGTCTCTTTAATTATTCTCCATTAGATGTTTTTTAATAATATAACAGATGCATCACAGACCAAATATATAAGACCATTTTAAATATTTTTCAATTTTTTGTTTAATTTAAAAAGTTATTCAATATTAATTCGAATTAAAATTTGGTTATTGTTGTTTCAAATGTGAAACTCTTTTATATTTCTTTTGAAATGGACATATTTTCTTTAAAAATATGAATTTAACAACATAATAATGTTATTAATTTTAAAGGAGAGTCTTTATATTTTGTTTTAAATCCGATTGTAAATTATAAATGTGATATTTATACAGTAGAATCTCTTTTAACTGTACTGAAATTTTGTTCTAGGCTTTACTGTAATTTATAAATTTGTAAGAAACATCTCATGTGGGCATCACATGACTTCCTTGTTCTCCTGCAGAATTATACAAAACATATTTTGCTGCATTCCATTTCTAATTATTTTATTTGAAAGTTATATGTAACTCTCCTCTCTCTTAGTCTCAATATCGATAAAAAGCTGGTGTTGCATAACTAGACATATGTATTGTATGTGTATCAATACACATTAAAATAATCCTATATCCTGGTTCTCAAGTCATTCCGTACTCTAGAACTGAATGAGTTCCTAGTGATGGAGTTTAAAACAACATATTGTTTTGTCGTGGTTATCCACAGGTTACCACCCTATTCTATCCAGGGATTTTATTTAATGAGTTTGTCACTAAATAAATATCTATTGCCCAGGTGAGTGCATTTGCTTATGGGTGCTACTAGAGTCCTGCTAGAACTTTGGTCCTCACAACCATTGTAGATTGTTCAGTGCAATCTGCAACAAAGTTCCTTTAATTACAGACTTTGAAGCAATCTATCTCAACTCAACCAGCCCATTTCTTCCTATGGTTCATATTCTTTCTATTCCACCTGATACCACCATTAATTTTTTTTCACTAAAATCTACCATAGTCCTACTCAAACTTTACCTCTCTTAATAATACAAACAATATTAGATTCATCACACAAATCTATTAGTTTGGCGTTGCTTCTGATCCTCATACCCTTCTCTTAAATATCTTAAATCCTTCTCATGGCCCTTCGTTGATGAGAGTCCACAGTTTACTTCTAAAACAATGCGCAATGTATATTATATGCAAATTATCAATTTTTTAAATAATTTGATTATTAAATATGGAAAAGTTTATAAATCTTTACTGGTTACACTTGTAATACCTGGAATATATATTTTACTGTTTTTTGATCCCATTTTTAAAAAGATCCTGTTACCTATATGGGCAAACCTCACTTATCTATGATAGAAAAGGGCTTTCCATTTAATATTTTCAATTAAATATAAAATTTCATAAACTTAAGGTTTCATGAGTTACTTACTACTCTTTTTGGGTTTCTTTTTAAACCTTTTTTTTTAGCCTAGTCTTGTTCCTTTCCTGTCCCACGGGGGTCTTCAACCAAACAGAAGGTTTCAATTTTGCTTTGTACAGTTTTTCTTCTTAAGTTAGTTTTTTATTGAAGGTTAAAATACAGCATATGACATTAGATTTTTCATACAAAAGCAAATTTTTAGTTATTTAGAAAGTTATAAATACTGAATACCAATGATTTTGAGTAGAAAATTTGAATTCTTAATAATTTAATTAAGGCATTACAAGTCAGTATATAATTTTTCCTTTATATTGACAAATAACAGAGGTTCTACTGTATTTTTGCATAGTTTTTTATTTATATGACAAACTTCTTAGTTTGCTCCTTCCAAATTTGATACTTAAAAAAATGTATAGTCATTATTTCAGATTTCATTGGGATTATTATCTTTATTTCTAAAAAAAAAAGATAGCATGGTACTATTTGGGTCCATTTGTAAATTGGTATCGATAAAATTTCAATATTGAATTAATTGCTTTTATTTGATGTCTCCATCCATGCCCAACACTCAATATAGATCCTATATTTTACTTATTAGCACATTGCACAATCGTGAATAGTATATTGATACACGTAACACTGAGTACAAGCATTTTGCTGTAGATCACACAAAATGGAGAACAATTTCTTCGGATGTATCTAATTTAAGGTTTTCAACTTTCATTTGAGTGTTGGCTTAATTATCTTTATTCTACTTTAAGTCTGTATGTTTATACTTTGATTCTATGAAGAAGAGAGATGATTGGAATTTATTTAAGGAGGCACTCTCAACTGATTTCAAAATCAGTGTTTAATTATTTAATAAAATAATGAAGATCTGGGATGTACTTACCATATATTCATTATAACATATTTACATTGATTGTAGAAAACAATATATGTATATGTATATATATAAAATTTCATATATATGTGATAATTGGAAAATATTTGGTAAGTTGACTATTTTTTCCTGAAACATTTAATAGGTTATACAGGGTGCAGCAGCATAACTTCCTCTTTTCAAGGAAGGAAAAAGGAAGTTATGGTGCCGCACCCTATGATAAATTTAAAGATATAAATTTACATTAAAGATTACAATTGTCTCTCTCTTTCATCTAAATGTCTGTGATATTCTTTTTAAGCTGGTTGTGATATAAATACAATAAATCAAAATGTGTAATGTTGTGAAAAGTATGTCTTAAAATTTTTGTTTCTTAGAATGAATGAAAATTGAGGATTTTGTGAAATGTAGCCATATTAAGAATCAATAGATGGGAATTTAATGTTAAAATAAATATAGTTTTAAAGTAATATACAAATATGTATGACTCTGTAACGATTTAACATTTAGCCTGTAAATACATTTTCGCAACTTATTTACTGAATAAAATAAAATGTCTTTTTTTTTTTTTTTAAATGACTCGAATACCTTTTGTACTAAAGTTGTATAGTTTTTCTGATATTCAACATTTAAATTCATAAGTTTTAGTCATCGATAAGAATTAGAATATTATGTACAGTTCCTTGAGCTATTTAAAATCAGATATAAGGCATTTCGTTCCTCTTCACTTCTTGTGAATATTTTTTTATATTCCTTTGGAGAGAGTTACACCTATTATACTAGTCTCCTCAAAAAACAAAGAAAAAAAAAATAGAAAGAGAAAGTAAGAGAGAAAAATAATGAAATAATTATACATTAACTTGCAGAATGATGTATAAATAAGAAAGTGTATCTCAGTTCTTGAAATTATAAAATGTTCGAATTACATTAAAAAAAAAAGGAAGTTATTTATTAGCCACCATTCTATGCTACTGCTAATAGCGAGTGTTTTATGCAAGTTATACCCCTTTTTAGCTAGGGTGGCGATGAATTGTTACTAATTGAGCTCAGTATTAAATAAGTATTATTAAATAACCCTGGCTAGAAACGGGTGGTAACCTGTAGATAACCCGTCCCAATTAGCCTGAGTTGTAAAAAGTGGACTTTAATAAATAATAATAAGTAGTATTTAATAAATTTGTATTACTCGTGTGGGAATCGAATGCCTAGGTTTACCATTTATTAAGACCCGCAACAAGTAACAAATATCATAAAATAATTATTACTGTTTAGGAAAGAATATTTTTAAAACACATTCAGTACTCAGTTTTTGGTATAGAAAATATTCCAAGTTATATATTCTTAATTTATTTAAAAATGATGAAATTCATATTACTATTATACAGTTAATGCTAATTAACATACATTATCCACAGGTTGCAACTATTTTCTATAAAATGTGAGATTAAGGATTTTATTTGGTAAATCTGTTAGTTCTAGACTCAAATTTTTAGCAGATTTCCCCTAAGAGAAATCAACTATTAAAATTGTAATAAATGATGCGAGTTTTTTCAAATCCCCATCGGCACTATCTATGAGATGACAAAAATGAGTTCCATTCAAAACTATATATATTTGTCCGTTTTATATATATATATATATATATATATATATATATATATATATATATATATATATATAAGTAATGGCTTAAATTTTCATTTGGTTATTACCATCAACATTCAAATGTTTTAAGTAAAACTAAATTTCGTTTGTTATGGCTGAAATTATACCAGGAGGTGAGGAGGAAGAATGAAAAAATCAAAGTATTCTCATTATTACGAATTGAATAAAAAAATTCTATGTAACCAATCTTTGTTGCAAATTTAATTCCCTTCAGTTGTTATTTTGTTCATCCCCCCCCCCACTATCCCAAATATTAAGCAAGCTATTTGTATTTTTTTAGTTTTCAGTTCACTCCCACTCCTACTCATCTGGCTCGTTTAAGTAACTCTCAATTTCAACTTAAATTCATTTTGTTTACTGGACACCTTATAACAGGAGAAATAGAGATGAGATGGTGAGATGAATTCACCAGTATCTCATTCCAGCAGAGAAATCTGCATGGTTTATAGAGCCTCTACATGACAGATTTCTTTTAAATGCTATAAAAAAATATATTAGTAGTTTATTTAGAAGTATAAAGTGGGTAAGGTTAGCACTTGAATAATGCCATGTTATGGGTTTGATTCCCATTTAATTAAAAATAATTTTTTTTAGTCCAAAATCAGCTAAATAAAAACCTTTCTTCTATCTAAACTAGAAAAAGGTTGTAACCTGAAGATTACTCTTCTTAATGTTTTGTTAGCCAGGCTGCATTAGGGTATCTGAACTGAGAATGAGGGTCGGCTGTCCTATCTTCTTGTTTGTTTTCAGTGACGGCGTTTGTGTACATATGAGTTCAGGTCTTTCAGACGAGATACCTTTCTCTCCATTATCATTATATTATAAATAAAACTATTATTCAAACAGTTATTTAAAAAAAAATGAATATATTACACTAAATTATTATTTTTTCTCTCTTTCTGCATCTCTCTCTCACACACATTCTCTTCCACTTTTTGTGCAAACAGAACATGTCCTGGATGAAAATCTTAGTTATTTATGTACTTTGTTGTTGTTTTTTTTCGCAGAGCAAAATTTTATTTCATTATTTTTTATCACTTACCCTTCATGACTTTACTAAATCTGAAAAAACAAATGTCTTCTTATTCTAGACCCAATATTTTTATATATTCTTCATAGTTTTTATGGCAAGGGTCACCAATAAAAAACATTTACTTGCTCAAACTTCATTCGTACATTCATTGATTCTGCCCTACATGTTTCGAGGTTTATATACCCCCTCTTCAGGGGCTAACCTTTTTCAAAAAATAATAACATTAATTTAAAAAAATAATAACATTAATTTAAAAAATAATAATAACATTAATTTAAAATAATAATAACATTAATTTAAAATAATAACATTAATTTAAAAAAATTAATTTAGGAAAACCCTATAATATTCTTTACTAAATGCAGTATTAATAAGTGCCTACTAACATGGTATATTAAAGTAAAGAATTATCATAGGGTTTGCTAAATTAATGTTATTATTTTTTGAAAAGGGATATCCCCTGAAGAGGTGGTTTATAAACCACGAAACATGTAGGGCAGTATCAATAAAGTTTGAGCAAGAAAATGTTTTTTATTGGTGACTCTTGCCATAAAACTATGAAGAATATATAATTTATTTTTATTGATAATAACAAAAGTCTAGCTGATTTCCCTCTCAGATTATCAACTATTGAAGTTGTACTCATGATGATGTTTTTGAAAAATATCTTCATTTATCCATTTGTTTTGTTTTTTAACTCTAGCACTGCTTTCGTTTCATTATTATCAAATTCAATATTTAAAAATTTTATGTAAAAATAAAGAAATGTTTATTGTTGGCTGTACTTAGATAAGAAGGACTGGTTGTTTTAGAGATGGGTTAAAATGAAAATCGTTTATATAAAATATGTGTTGTGGATTAAGTTGAAAAAAATGTATAACCAATTTGTGTTTTCTTACAATTGGTCTACATGTTTTTCTCAACACAGCTTCCATAAACCTCCACTACAAATTATGTAATTTCCACTAAGAGATATTTCATCACTAATCTAGCCATTGTCTAATGTCCTTAATATCAGTAACAGTGTTTCTAAACTGAGAGAAATAGTAAATTTAAGGTGATATGGTGTCTGTATCATGCCAGTATATGTAAAATTTGCTTAGCATATCTCACCCATGCAGAGCAAGGATTCTGCTACTAGATGCCTATTGCTTTATCATTAGTCAATACAATATTCTTCCAGGGCATGATTCTTGCTGTAAAAAGGAATATTATAAACATATCATGAACATTATCAAATCGCATATCATCATCAGGTCTGGAATTAATGTTTGGGATGTGTACTAATTACATGAACTGTTATAAAAATTTTACTTGTAAGTTCCTCTAAACCCATTAATAATTTTTTGTTCTGTGTTATTCATCTGTTCTATATGGAGCAACAATTTTTTATTTCTTAATATTTATCTAAGTTGTATACTACTTTGTATTATTAACTTGTATTATATTTTTTCTTTCGATAACTGTTCCAAATGTTGATTAGTTTCACTTCATTAATTTTACTTCTTTTTTTTTTATACTCGTCTTTTAATTACATGTATTCTACATCTCTTTTGAATTTATATTGCACAGCCATATCTTTTGGAGTATAAATCTAACTTTGTAGATATCCCTTGAAATGAAATGCACAATGTCAACAACTATAAAAGTTCACATTGTTACAAATTTAAAACTCTACCCAAGTTACTAACTAGCCTTTTTAGTAAGTTGAATGCTTGGTCACTTTTCCAGCTGTTTTCCATTCCAGTGCAATTTCAATCAAATTTTTTTGCTATCATACAAAATCCCTCTCCGCGATTCAACAAGTATTTTGAGTTCTAAGATATGTGTATTGAAAGTAAAGAATTAGAAATTTTAAACACACGTAGCACACATGTTTTGTGGTTTTGTTAGAACATCTTCTGGGTCTTTAGAAACCTCTTAGTAGATGCCTTCTCCTTGTTTGCTAATGGACAAATACAATAAAAATTGAGTTCAGAACTTGCATTGATAAAAAAATAACTGGGGCAAGGCACATTTATTTGTAATTATGCCAGAATGAGAATCACAACAACAGGTATTTAAGATAAAAATTAAACCTCTCAAAATTTTTGGAAAGTTTGTTCTTCAAAATTTGAAATAATCAAGAAACAGTAATGATGGTATTTTACTTTTAATGATGACTATTCTTTAGATTGTTCTTGTTTGTGGTGACGTAGCCGGTTTCACAGATTTTTGTAGGATTGGTGACAGATTAGTGCCTTGTAATGTATGCACATTATGTTGATTGAAGAATGTTAGTATGAAATTTGTACTCCATTTGCAAATCAGTTAAACATAAGAATGCTACTCATGGTTGCCTTGAGCTCAGTAGAGCTTTAGCCCAATTATGTTATTTTATTAGTTACATTTATACTCCTAAAGAACTGGCGTGGTTTAGGACTAGATCAGACAACTTATACTTCTAAATATTTGATTTTATTATGATTCTACACAATAATTTCTTAGTAAAATTTAAAATGACCAGTTTCTGTTAATAGAAATAATTATATATATATATATATATATATATATATATATATATATATATATATATATATTATTTTGCAGGAATTGTCTTGATTCTAAAGATTATGGGATGTGATCCCATTTTAGAAAAACAAAATAGAGGTAACTTTGTAGAAGAATGTAATGTAAATTGTTATGAATTGTGATGATGAACATTGGTCATTTAAAAATATAGAGTAGTGATTAACTAAGTTAAAAATTGGATTATTACATTATGGAGAAAGAAATTTTAAATTATAATTGAAGTTAATTTGGTTAATAAATCCGTATATGGAATGAGGGGAATATATTACTGCTGGTTTTATCAGAGGTTTCACTTATGCTTTAAAAACGTGAATTATTTTCTGCCATTGCTTTTACGCTGTGTGTTTGTAAAGGCTGCTTTATATATGTTTATTTTGTTTAATATTTTCACGAATTATGCAATTGTTCTTTGTACTGTTGACTTAATGTAATTGTTTAAATGTTTATAATGCTTGTAATAAAGATAAAAGAGCTGGGAGCACAAAAGTTATTGAAGATAGATTACATGGTCTTGTTTTAGGATGAGTACTATCTTGCCGACCTTGTAATTATTATGTACAGCAATTATTTATGTGCCTTTTGTTGAATCAATTAAATACTTTTTGAAAACTTTCAAAACTTTAAATGGATGTTTTGTTGTAACATTAGATTTTATGCTGTTCTACTACTGTCCTGTGTCAAAAAAATAATAATAAATAATATATTTGATATAACATGTTTTTATTATTATTATGATCCTTATTATCTTTAAAAGTGTCTTTGCTTAGCCTAACACCTATTGGAGTTACCTACCAAAATTAGGGACCTCAATTGATGTTCCTGGTGAAATCTCAACTGTTGTGATGAAAATAAATCGAAATATTTTATATGCATTGTATCTAGAGAATTGATAACAATTGTGATGGTGCCTAGTTAACACCAAATTCCGCTTTCTGAGAATCTCATTAATTCATCTATTCTTAAAAAGACAACATGAGTTTCAGGAAGTCTTGATTGCTGCAAGTTAGGCTGTGAAGGCTTGATAGAAACAGGTGAAGTTCACTATTTACATTTCATGAATATATCGAGTTTTAACATGTTTATCGAGAAATGCTAAATCATAAAAGGAAACACTAGAATTTTAAATTGGATCATATAAATAAAGAGGATATGCTTTTGGTTTCGTATTTCGTATGAATCACATCTCTAATATCATGTAGGATTCCTACAGTAGGAAGCTCAGGTTTGCCATGTGAGTTAAGACATATGACTTAATCTTTCTTGGTAAACCTAGAGCCCTGGGTTCGGTTTCCACCTGGGCAATAAGAATTTATTTAGTAACCACCTCAATAATTAAAGTCCTTAGTTCCTCCTTCCATCCTATGGTGGTAAGTGCCCCTATTAGCCTTTGTAGCACAAAGTGGAGTTAATAAATACATTTTTAATATCATAAATGAATATGAATATGCATTTCATGTTTATTTAGGGAATGAATTTTGTGAACTGGACTTTATTATATTTCTCTGCCACAGATAGGAGTGAGGGATTGGAATAACTTGAATTAGATTAGACACACACACACACACACACAAATAAAGTTTTAAAAAATCGCGTCATGAGTACAACCTCAATAGCTGATTTCCTCTAAGGAAAATCTGCTAAAATGCAAATATCTCAGACAATATTCAAGAAAGAGACAAATTTTATATAACAACATTTATAGGCAATAATAAGTTCAATGAAAATGGTTCTATACAATGTTTCGATCCGACATATAATAACGGAGCTAATCCAAAATTTTTGAAATTCGCCACCTGTATACACCCCACACCTCTCACTACTCCGATTTCAGCCATTATCGAAGTTGGTCGTTAGTTTTGCATAAAACATTCAAATATCGAGTCTGGTAACGGTCAAACAAAAATTGTGACCGCTAGAACGTTAGCAGTATATATATTAGGACTAATGGACATTTGAAGAAATTTATCGAAAATTCCGTCATGAGTACGACGGAAATCTGCTCAAATGTATAGAACAACAATTGTTGGTTATACAAAATTTTCATAATTTGGGCTCAGGTTAGCCATGTGAGTTAATGCGTGTCTTAATCTCTCAATAGGAATTTATTTAGCGACGGACTCATTAAATAAAATCTGTAGTTCAACCCAGTGTCATGAAAAGAGTGGTGGTAACCTGTAGATATCCCGTCCCAATTAGCCATAGTAGCATAAAGTGGACGTGAATAAATAAAAAGAAAAAAAAACGTAATAATGGAGGCAATTTGAGTTATTGTTTTCCCTTCTAAGGTATGAATATGTGCGAACATAAGATAAATATGGTGTTCGATTATTTGCCTGTAATAGTGCACATTCATTTCTGGATACCCTTTCACTGGGATAATTTTACAAAAGAAAGTAGCCTCTCTCAGAACAGATCTTCTTTTAGGAATCCATTCTTATAAGAATTAATTAAAATTCCTTTCAATAACGGATCGACTTCTGTCCAGTCTGAAAGTGAAGTGGAACAACTAGAAGGGCATTTTTGAACCAACTTTGTACTATTCTTGGTACATATAATTAGACGGACTATAAGACAAAGAAAAGTAAACGTCTAGGAAAATGTATAAAATTAGAATAAAAGATATACTATATATTACAAAAATATTCTTTCGTTTCATATTAAGGGTTGAAAAACTGAGGGAACTTGGAAATAAATGGTGTTATATAATCTTTAGTTCCCTGGGGAAAAACTTTTTCTGTGCAAGAATAAATATTTACATTTATAAATATTTAGTAATTTTAAAATTAGAGAATTAATTTTCATTTATTAGATATGACTTTCAGTTTCCTTTGTAGGCTAACTTTCACATTTAATACAATTTTGCACTTGTTTAAAAGATAATTTTAGTATGCTAGAATTATCGGGTTTTCCTTAGGAGAAAATCAATTACTGAGATTATTCTCATGACGTGATTTTCAAAAAACATCTTCAAACGTCCATCGATCATATGTAAAAAGTGGCGGAAATGGGTTCAAAAATATGTGCACGCACGCACGCACGCACGCACACACACACACACACACACACACACCCACCCACCCACACACACACACACACACACACACACACACATGGCCCCAATCATATTTTCAAAATCTTTTAAATATAGATAAACTGAACCTTGTTATGCAATTAAAAGTAAGTTTAGTGTGATATTTTGTGAAGACCCGTTAATATTTTGTCCCATCTCAGTGCCTTATGAGGGAGCTGATCATTGGTAACTTATTGAAACTTTTAGAAGATTGCCCTTAAGTGAAATCTGCTGATGGGGTCGTAATCATAGCGCGACTTTCGAAAAATTCCTCAAATGCCCATAGATCCTACCTAGGAAATGACGAAAATGAGGTCCGTTAAAAATTATATGTATATATTTATACATACTTGTCTGTTACCGTTCTAGTGCTCGCAATTCTTATTTGATTGTAACCAAACTCGATATATAAGCGTTTCATACAAAACTAAAGGTCGAGTTCGTTAATTGCTGAAATCGAATAAGTGGGAATGGAGGGGGGAGGGAATTTCGGAAATTTCGATACATCTCCGTTATTATACGTCGGGTCGAAAAATTGATAGAACCAAAATTTATTTTATTGCAAATAATAGTTATTAGCAGATTTCCCTTCAGGGAAATCAGCTATTGAAGTTGTACTCATGACGGAATTTTCGACATTTTTCTTCAAATGTTCATCGATTCTACTTAGTCGATGACGAAAATGAGGTCCGGTCAAAACTGTATATAATATATATATATATATATATATATATATATATATATATATATATATATATATTTGTCTGTTACCGCTCTAGCGGTCGCAATTTTGGTTTAATCGTTACGAAACTCGAAATTCAGTCGTTTTATGTAAAAAGAAAGATCAAGTTCGTTAACGGCTGAAATCGGACCAGTGGGAGGGGGGTTTAAAGGGGAGGATTTTCGAAAATTCGAAATATCTCCGTTACTATACGTCGGATCGAAAAATTGTATAAAATCAATCTTATTGCAAATTACATTTACTATAAATATTGTTCTATACATATTTTCCGTATAATGAGTATTAACCGAGATATTTGTATTTTTTGTAATGAGTTCCGCTTTTAGTAAACCCCTACTCCTACTAGGGACATATTAATAATAAGCTGATATCTAATGAACCACCTCATTATTAGGTTAAATACAAAATATTGTTTTCAACAAAGCTTTATTTTACGAGGTACAAACAAATACGTTCTGTTGACCCCCCCCCCCTCCCCCTTTTTTCTTGGACTACAAAAATCTGAGTGATTGAGATAGAAATTATTTTGATTCATTTCAAATTACTCCACTAACTATAATAAATAGCTTCCAATAAAATCATTAATTTATATTTAGATATATTTCTTTAATTGTTTGTTTTTCCGGTCTATCTATCGATACTGCACTACAAGGTTGGCTAACCTGTTTGTTTACAATCCAGCCGTATTACGTTGTAGGGACTATTAACTTATATTGTAAATTCACTGAAAGATTTCTCATTGCCATTTGTAATTATTCACTAATATTCACGGAAGAGTTACCTGTATGTATATTTATCTATTGTAAACCTTCGCTGGCTAACCTGCTTGTTCCTTAATCATGTGAAAATCTCATAACCGTCTGAATCGTATTTTGCCCCCCCCCCTTTCTATTTTCTTCCCGGATTCCTAAATTTGGAATGGTTGTGATTAAAATTATTCTGGTCTATTATTAATTACAGTACTAGATATAATAAATAGTTATATGAATAAAATTTATAACTTATATTCAAATATATTTCCGTAATTGCTTTTATTTCCGGTAAAAGCTGGCTAACCTGATTGTTTAGAACTCAGACTGTTTACTATCAGGAAAGTTCTTACCATTTGACTTGCCCTTTATTTGTTTACTTAATATTTACAGCAGTATTAAGTCTTACAAATAATGGATATTCTGTGGTACTATTTAGTGTTGGTGTAATAAGTGTTCAGAGCGCTGCTATCATTAACAGTAAGTCCATCTTTTGTGTTCTTGTTGTTTTTTGAGATTGAATTGTTTTTAATTTAATCTCGGAGCCTACTGGACGAGTTACTTTCCCGCCAAAGCGAAGCGAGTGTGGAAATTTCACGAGAGTTGTAAATTCTACTTTCGTCACGAATGTAATATTAAACTGTAACCGTATAATACATGATGATCTAACCAGAAATGAACAATTAGGATGTTTTGAAGATTATGGTATGTTGTTGGTAGGTTATATAGCATGGTTGTGAAAGGTTATAAGCATAGTTATAAAACAACTAGTGATGATTGTGAAGTAGTGCAGTTATAAACAAGTGCAGGTTATAAAAAAGGAAGGTAATTATTATTATATTTAAATTTTAAAATATATTGATTATTTCCACCAATAATTCATTCACATTTCAATTTATTTTGTTAAAATAAATTCTTACAATGTTAAGAAACATTTAAAAGCATTTAATTTCCAACTTCAAATTATTTTTTAATTTATACTTATTACTAATTAAAAAGGCAATTCACTTTCTTCACTTGTGAAGAAAGTGATTACTTTCTTCACTCTATTGCAAAATGTTTCACTTTCTTCACTCATTTCAGTTTAGTAATGTTACCATTATTCAACGATTACAGAAAAAATCTATTATAATAGAAAATAAATGTATATAACTATAATTATTATAGTTATATACATTTATTTTCTATCTTCAGTATTAACGGAAGTATTTGAATTTCTTAGTTTTTAGTCTTCAGTAACCCCCACTCCAACTCATAACACATATATTTAGTAACTCGGGTTTTAAGTGAGTTATTTGTACTTTTTTGTTTTCAGGCTTCAATACCCCCCCCCCCCTCCTCGACAACGCTTTTATTCATCGGTTTTCTACAGAGGCATAGAGAATGAGATCACAATTGTGTTATACCTGCATGTGAGAAATTTGCTTAGTTAGCGCAGCTCGGCGGACTTTTTGCAATATCTGTGTGTTGTGTGAGGGTTCCGAGTCCATTAAATATTACTGTACGAAAATGTACTCTTTTTTTTGCAAAATATTAATTAATTAAATTGTGAGTGCCTCATTAGTAGCTCAATTTAATTTTACGTTTCGCCTTAGTTAATTGAGATTCATTATGTTTCATTCACAAAAATGGTTCTGTACAAGTAATGTGTTCCTATAAGAAGTACGGAAACAATTTTTTAAGTGGCGTTAGTAGTAATATACATACCAAGTTTCAAAAAATTCGGTTCAGCCGCTTATGCGTGGAAAGGTAACAAACAAACAAACAGACACCAAAAAAACAAAATGCAGTTATGGTGTCTATGACATGTGAAACGAAAAGTTATCGTGAAATTTCGCGAAAAAAATCAATGTACAGACAGAGGTTACAATTTTATATATATATATATATATATATATATATATATATATATAATAAGCCATACCAACATTTCTAGGGACGGGCAGGAGAGAGGAGAAGGGGTTGTAAAGGAGGCCTGAATTTAAAAATAGCGGTATTTTGTTTTCTATTCGTTTTTCGGCAAATATGACCATAACAAAAGTTGTTTATTTTGTTATTTAGAGTAACTTTTGTGATATTAATTTTTGTCTTTTAACAAAGTTATAACGAGATATACACTATAAACTAAAGCGGGAGTCAACTATTTTATTGGGCGCTAACGATTGAACCGAACTTAACAAAACTCGGTATGTCAATTAGCATTAATTCTTCCATGATTATAAGCTATATTAAAATTTTTAGGTTAGAATGGGAGTGGGGGTTATAAGGGAGGCCTGAAATAAAAATTCGCGATATTTCATTGTCTATTTGTTTTTCGACAAACATGCACATAACAAAAGTTGTTTACTTTGTTATTTAGATTATTTTTTATTTTTTTATTTTTTTTTATTTTTTTTATTTATTTTTTTTTTTTTTTTATACATTTCTGCAGTAACAATGTGTGGAGCAAGTAATTTGCGTAGAAGTATTGATATGCTACACAATTCAACAATTTGAACTATCAGGTTCCTCACCTGGAGAAATTAATTCAAATGTACAACCCTAAACACTGGGAAGGGTAAATGTCAAAATATTGTGCAAAGTAAAGCTTTGCCAAAAAAATACCATCACCATCCAGCCTCAAATGAATTCCCGGGCGAAGCCGGGTATCTGAGCTAGTATATATATATAGTTTTGAACGGACCCCATTTCCGTCATCTCCTGGGTAGAATTTATGGACATCAGAAGAATTTTTTCGAAAATCGCGATTACAATACTCGTACAAGTAGTAAAAAATCTGCTGAAAGTACAAATTACCTAATTAGATTTCCCTTAAGGACAATCATAAATTAAAGTAGCACTTAAGGTGCGGTTCAAATGTCCATCAATCCTATCTAGGAGGTGGATAAATAAATAATGTATATATATATATATATATATATATATATATATGTGTGTGTGTGTGTGTGTGTGTGTGTGTGTGTGTGTAAGAATTTTAAGGAACCCCATGTCTAAAGCTTAAATTCTTTATCGGCCGAAATCGGACAAGGAGGAGGTGGGTTTTAGAAGTTAGAAAAAAGAAAACAATTAAAAATATCTCTTTATTATGAGGCGGATGAATAAATTTCATATTTAATTTAATTTAATGTTATACAGTTCGTCATTCTTTTTGCCACCAACTTAAATAATAGCCGAGATATTTCAATTGCTCAGATTTTCAGGAGGAATTGCGCCACTAAAATATAATTTTCAAATCTTTCTCAAATAGGCTTCTTATTACAGACAAAATTAAGTATACTTGGTGTGAGATCAAAGGAAATCTGCTCGTTTACGCAGTCTGACGTTCGTAAACAGTTGATAATCCGATGTGCATGTGTACGTAGATATTTAAGATTTTATTTTAATCGTCTCATACAACCCACCACTTAAGTGAGCCTTATACGGGCAGCAAACTGCATTATACCATTGCTAGAAAGTAGTTAAAATTTTGTATTTTCTCTAAACAATTTAAAATTTTATGTTACATTATTATTAGCAAATTTCCTTCTGACTATTTAAAGTGGCACTAGGAAATTCGTGTAGCAGGTAACGATAGTTTTTTACTAAGGGTGTATTTCTATTTTGACATACCGTGAATGGTTCCCAATTAAATATATATCAACATTATAATTAATTACTTCTTAACCAGTATTTAGGAATATGTAAGCGTGTGTATGTATATATATATATATATATATATATATATATATATCATCATGATCTAAAGGCTACGGCTTGTAGTTGCAACCATTGTAGCGTTTTAATAGCTGCTATTGCGATATTACTATATCCACCGATATCCATAAGAGTTTTGGTGTCTTCTTCAAAATAGGATTTCCTAGGATCCTAAATAGGATTTCATGGACCTTCAAATATATTTTTGATGATGTCGGTGTGCCTTATGTTATGCCCAAGAAATGCCATTCTTATTTTTGCCATGGCTTTAATAATACTTCTGCTTTCACTTACCTCATTTAGAACTCCCACCTTTATTTTTTTTTTTGAGTCCAACTTGTTCTAGTTATTTACGCAAGATCCTCATTTCCATCGCTTCCAATATATTAATTCCCCTTTTGTGGTGAGTCCCACAAAGCACCAAATCATCCACTTTGGTATTCATTGATAACACAAATGCCCGCTAACGTAAACGTAATTCTGCAGTCATACGTTTATTTCACCCACGATATAAGCAGTTAGACGAAATTATGTTTAGGATTGCTCTTATTCGGAAATGAATTGATATGCTATAATAATGGTTTCCTGTGAAATATAAAGTTTAATTAGCCGAAGCACTAAATAATCTATTTATTTCCAACAAGTTAGTAATATTTATAGTTTAAAAAACGAATTGGGCAAATGTTGACGAATTTATTATCGTTCTTGGAATCTAAAATTTTCCGTCAAAATTTAACGTTTCTATCATCTGGTTCTGTTCTGATGTAATACAATAGAAGAATGTATGAGATATTGAGCGAGCAATTGGACTTTTTTATCCATCTTTCCTGATTTAAATAAAAATGGTTTCGAATGGAAATCTATTTAAGGTTATCCGCCCCCCCCCACTTCTGCAGTAACCCTGAAAAAAGGCAGGATTTGCCCTAAGTAACAGCAATGAGGCATTCTCAAAATTTTCCTCATATTGATTCCCTTGCTATTTTTCGATTTCTTTATACATTCTTAATTTATGGTTAATGGGTAGAGGTGGAAGATAAATAATCTATAATAATATAAATTACTAAATAAGTGAAAGACAATATAAAAATCAATAAATGAAATAATAGAATGCAAAAAAAAAAAATTCCCACTTGATGTTTTATGATAGATAAATCTACATCACCATGAACATTAAGTAAATACAAACAGAAATGAGAAATCCTTCAGTCAATTTTAATAACTTCCAAACGGAAAGCTTCTGAATTGTAAACAAACAGGCTAGCCAACCTTTCAGAGCTGAATATATAGATAGAAATATTCGTTACCGGAGAGAAAAAGAATTACTGTAATATACGAGTATCTGAACATGACATTAATTTTATTGAAAACTATTTACCATGTCTTGTACTGTAGTTTATTAATGAATCAGAATAATTTTGATCTCAATCACTCAAATTTTAGTAACCCAAGAACTTAAGACGGAGGGAGGGGTTCAACAGAAAATATTTGCATATGTCTCGAGTAATAAAGTTCTCTTGGAAACATTATTTGGTATTTAAAATTTGAATGAAGTGGTTTATTGTATAACAGAGCGTTGTTTATATGGCATGATTAGGTATATATGGCTGAAGGCTGAAAAAAGCAAATATCTCAGTTAATATTCAAGATAGAGAATAAATGAACATAACAATATTTGTAATATATCTAATATGCAATAAAATTGGTTCTATACAAATTTCCGATCCGATATATAATAACGGAGATATTTTGAAGCTTCATGAATATGACCTTAACAGCTAATTTCCCATCTGGGAAATCTGCTAATAAGTAAATAAAAGTAAATTAATTATAGTGAAATTAATAATGACATAGTAATTGGAGATCAGATAAAATCTGAGAAGTTAATTTTCTTAGCAAATTAGTCGTTATTTTCAAAATTTAGAGAACAAAGTTTGACCGTTCACATACACAATACTATTATTATTATTTAGTATATACAGTAATTATTGAAGAGATGGTTGGGATTGGTGGGTAGGGACCCCACCCCTCTGCTGTTAGGTAATGGCGAGCCCTACCTGTAGGGGCAGAAGAAAGCTGGGCCCAGTCTTAGAGTCGCAGCAACTCAGTGTTGGAGTATACCCCTTTCACTCTCTACCCCTCGCGTGCTCTACCTCTAAGCAGCAACTAACTTACTCTCCATCATGAAGGTAATGTTCAATTTTAACTTGTTACCTACTCTTCATTCCTCGATGGAGAAATTTGTGGAGCAAGTAATTTGCGTAGAAATATTGATATTCTCAACAATTCAACAATTTGAACTATCAGGTTCCTCACCTGGAGAAATTAATTCAAATGTACGTTAATATTTTGTCCTTAATAACTGAAATCTATGCATAATGCACAGGAGACAGGAAATATGGCAATATGGAGGACAGTGAAGTCTTACATAAAAAATTAATTTTAGTATTAACAAATGCCAACAATGGGTATAAACCCTAAACACTGGGACGGGTAAATGTCAAAATATTGTGCAAAGTGCCTTGCCAAAAAAATAACATCACCATCCAGCCTCAAATGAATTCCAGGGCGAAGCCGGGTATCTTAGCTAGTATATATATATATATATATATATATATATATATATATATATATATATATAGTTTTGAACCGACCCCATTTCCGTCACCTCCTGGGTAGAATTGATGAACATTAGAAGAATTTTTTCGAAAATCGCGATTACAATACTCCCTTTACTTCGTACAAGAAGTAAAATATCTGCTAAAAGTAGAAATTACCTAAGCAGATTTGCTTTAAGGACAATCATAAATTAAAGTAGCACTTAAGATGCGGTTCAAATGTCCATCAATCCTATCTAGGAGGCGGATAAATAAATAATGTATATATATATATATATATATATATATATATATATATATATATATATATATATACATATATGTAAGAATTTTAAGTAAACCCCTGTCTAAAGCTGAAATTCTTTATCGGCCGAACTCGGATAAGGAGGAGGTGGGTTTTAGAAGGTAGAAAAAAGAAAACAATTAATAATATCTCTTTTTTATGAGACGGATCATTAAATTTCATATTTAATTTAATTTAACGTTATACAGTTCTTGCTCTATTTTTTTTGTCACCAACTTAAATAATAACTGAGATATTTCAATTGTTCAGTACGTGATTTTCAAGAGGAATCGCGCCACTAAAATATAATTTTCAAATCTGGCTCAAATAGGCATCTTATTACAGACTAAATTAAGTATTCTTGGTGTGAGATCAAGGGAAATCTGCTTCGTTTGCGCAGTCTGACGTTTGTAGACAGTTCATAATCCGATGTGCATATGTACGTAGATATTTAAGATTTTATTTAATTTAATTTATTTCCAACAAGTTAGTAATATTTATAGTTTAAAAAACGAATTGGGCAAATATTGAGGAATTTATTATCGTTCTTGGAATCTAGAATTTCCCGTCAAAATTTAACGTTTCTATCACCTGGTTCTGTTCTGTTGTAATACAATAGAAGAATGTATGAGATTTTGAGCGAGCAATTAGACTTTTTTATCCATCTTTCCTGATTGAAATAAAAATGGTTTCGAATGGAAATCTATTTAAGGTTATCCGCCCCCCCCCACTTCTGCAGTAACTCTGAAAAAAGGCAGGATTTGCCCTAAGTAATAGCAATGTGGCATTCCCAAAATTTTCCTCATATTGATTCCCTTGCTATTCTTCTTTCTTATTTCTTTATAAATTCTTAATTTATGGTTAATGGGTAGAGGTGGAAGATATATAATCTATAATAATATAAATTACTGAATAAGTTAAAGACAATATAAAAATCAATAAATGAAATAATAGACTGCAAAAAAAAAATAAAAAATGAATATTATGTAAATACAAACAGTAATGAGAAATCCTTCAGTCAATTTTAATAACTTCTAAACGGAAAGCTTCTGAATTGTAAACAAACAGGTTAGCCAACCTTTCAGAGCTGAATATATAGATAGAAATATTCGTCACCGGAGAGAAAAAGAATTACTGTAATATATCTGAACATGAAATTAATTTTATTGAAAACTATTTACCATGTCTTGTACTGTAGTTTATTAATGAATCAGAATAATTTTGATCTCAATCACTCAAATTTTAGTAACCCAAGAACTTAAGACGGAGGGAGGGGTTCAACAGAAAATATTTGCATATGTCTCGAGTAATAAAGTTCTCTTGGAAACATTATTTGGTATTTAAGCTTTGAATAAAGTGGTTTATTGTATAACAGAGCGTTGTTTATATGGCATGAATAGGAGTTGGGGTTTGCTGAAGGCTGAAAAAAAACAAATATCTCAGTTAATATTCGAGATAGAGAATAAATGAACATAACAATATTTGAAATATATCAAATTTGCAATAAAATTGGTTCTATACCACTTTTCGATCTGATATATAATAACGGAGATATTTTGAAGCTTCATGAATATGACCTTAAGAGCTGATTTCCCATCTGGGAAATCTGCTAATAAGTAAATAAAAGTAAAGTAATTATAGTGAAATTAATAATAAGGACATAGTAATGGGAGATCAGATAAAATCTGAGAAGTTAATTTTCTTAGCAAATTAGTCAAGTTATTTTCAAAATTTAGAGATCAAAGTTTGACCGTTCACATACACAATATTATTATTATTTAGTATATACAGTAATTATAGAAGAGATGGTTGGGATTGGTGGGTAGGGACCCCACCCCTCAGCTGTTAGGTAATGGCGAGCCCTACCTGTAGGGGCCGAAGAAAGCTGGGCCCAGTCTTAGAGTCGCAGCAACTCAGTGTTGGAGTATACCCCTTTCACTCTCTACCCCTCGCGTGCTCTACCTCTAAGCAGCAACTAACTTACTCTCCATCATGAAGGTAATGTTCAATTTTAACTTGTTACCTACTCTTCATTCCTCGATGGAGAAATTTTGAGATATATTTTTTTAGTTATTTTTAAAGTCTGCTTTATATATTCATATATATATATATATATATATATATATATATATATATATATATATATATATATGAAATTATAAGGAATAACACAGGTAACTTGACAATTTGTATTAAGTCAATGAGCTCAACTTTAGGATGAAGGTTTTATAATAACCCTAGTAGGTATTTTGCTCAAGTTTTACAGCACTATCAGGAAAAAACCGAAGGGCCCCAATTATGAACGAAATTTTGAAAATTTAAAAAATTTAATGTCAACGTCTGATGATGGCACAGCAGGGCTGAAGGGCCTTGTGAAAATAAATGCTCGTGTGGGAGGAGTGGTTTTTCTCATTGATTTTTGATAGGAGAGCAAATCATATTCGACAAACTTGAACCTTTCTTATATTTTCAATTCCAAAAATTTCTTGGTTCTATTAAGACCCAAATTAATGTCCTCTGTTTTTAGGCATTTAATATCAAACAAAAAAGAAAAAAAGTATATATTATGCCTGAATTTCTGTTCTGGATTCTCTTATTTTATTGTTTTTCAATTTTGACTCAAAGACAAAAAGTTGTATTACTTGTAAAATAAAATATCTTATCAGTTGATAACTATAACTGAGGAAGAATTCCCCAAAATTGAACTTCCTTTTATAATAATTGCCAATCAATTAATACAGAATTCTATTAATCCTGAGTTTTAAGGAGGCACAATCAGATGATCGCTATCCCATACCAAATGATAAACCCTAATAGTAGGGTGCAAATAATTCTTTCAGAACAACACTAACTCTTTGTATGTAATCTCTTCTTTGAGTTAATGTTTTCTTTCAATTCATTGGGTCAACATCACCTTTGTAGTTGAATTCACCTTAAAAAATAATAAAACAAATAACAAATATTAAAGACCTTGTAGTAGCAAACTTTAGGTTTTTTCGGAAGCTGTTTTTTATTTCTCTCCCCATATAATTATAAGTTATTTTAATAACCAATAACTAAGACATTTGTGATATTTTCTAAATGAATTTTCTTTATTTCACAGAATATTTTGACCCTTAAATATATTAATGATTAAGCTTCATATTCATTTTTCAGTTTTGTAATATATCTATTTTCACTAACCTGCTTTGATTTATTCTGAGTCCGACTGTTAAATGTTAGTTTGTACCAAATTGGCATTTACCTTGGGATTCCTTCCTTGTCTGACTAACTCAATCGGGACCTAACATTTTCTGTAGTTTGGATTCTCATTGCCTTCCGTAGGTCGGCTTATGCAGCTTTCTAAAATTATTGGACTTGAGTGGAGTTCTCTCCGTTCGCCATGATGGCTTTATTGTTGATTAGTCTCTTGCAGAAATTAACGGGAAACCACTGAATATCCTTGTGGCCCTCTTCCCCGATATACGTTTCCGTGTAATATGTGGCTCATTGTTTACGGAAACAGCTTAGGGGCTTAGTCTTTGGGAACACTCATGCTAGTTGTAGATTCCAACTTTCACTCGCATACTGAAGTACACTCCAGACGAATATCTATTCACTATCTATGCATACATTCTTGTTTACTAAGATTTGGTTATTTTGTTTTCGAAGCTTACCGTTTATTTATCAATATTAGACCTATTGACATTGTTTTTCGGCTGTAATACTTCCCAGATGACAAGCGTTGTACACTTCTGCATTTTAGTTATTTCCAAATTCTATATTAGGATTTTCTTTGCATTGCTTCGCTACTGCTGAAATTTTCGTTCTATTTGTAAAGGACACGCTAAAAGAAAACCTAGACTAGAACACACAAAATAAGACGGAACTCTACATTCTATTGACAAAAAGAATGGAATCCAGTACGCACCGGTCAAACATTTAATATTTTAATTATTTCTTGAAATAGGGTAAAATGTTTTCCCCCAGACACAAAAACTTTGTGTAGCGACTTCAATTTTTCTCTCGTAAGTCCATTTTCAGAAACTTGACACCATCAATTTTGTTCTATAATTTCCTTAAATATTAACTATTATAGTTATTTTTATAAGAGAAAAAAATATGTAATCTGGCCTGATTTTAACCCGCCTCTTGGCATGCCAGTGCGCTATCCAAATCCTACACTAGAAGTGGTCTTTCTCTCATAAGCTCACCCCCCAAATCATATTGTACCACTTCAATGGTTCGAAGATACAATTAATGTAACTTACGCTTCATATGATACTCCTACTACATGTAAACACCAAATTTCAGTGTTAGTTAGGTGTTACATCATTAGTAGATAGTTAATATTTCACATATTATTCTTTTATTTTGATTATTAATGTTTTAATAACTATAAAAATAACAACACGAACATTAAAATACTAATTATCCACTTTAGGTGTGCGTTCATTTTTCTATTTCCCATCTATACTATTAGAACTAATTCATATCAATAATTAGTAAGATTAGAACTTGAAATCCTGAATTGGCACCAGTCTTATCTTCTTCGAACCATTGAAGCGAGACTTAATGATTACGCGTGAAGAATACGCCTATTATCCACTTCTCGTGAATATTCCGCAGTTTGATTGAGTACTTGCCTTTCACGTGGCCTGGCCTGAATACAATAAATTCTACTCTCATATACAAATAATTATAATATTAAATATCTTGAGGAAGTTATAGAAAAAAAATTATTAATTTCGAAATAAAACCGTTCGAACTACGTTGACATAACAAAAAATAAATAAAGCATACAAAGCTTAAATGCACTAGTATAACAAAAGAAAAATATATATTTAAAGAGACAGAAATTCAGACAAATACAAATTAAAAAAATATATATATAATCAGAAAAAAGTCATGAAACACAAAATATAAATAATATTAACGAACATTTTTTTTTGTTTAATTATCATCCAAATATATTAAAAACAAAGAGAGACCTCTATGTGGAAATGTTGGATACTGTATCAGAAATTTAGTTATACAATTACATATATCGTTTCAAAACTTAAATATACATTCATAGCAATTCAATGTTTTGACGTAATACTGAAGTAGGTACTTTACACGCACACACACACACACATACATACACACATATATATATATATATATATATATTGTCTCATGACGAAGGCAAAACGAATTTTCTTTCTTCCCTTGGTGGATCCATCGAAATCGTGAACTCCTGTCCACAGAACCACCGTGTAGCCTGTAGATAAAACAAAAAAAAAAAATTAGAGACTAGTAATTTCGCCTTTTGACTCAAAAGAAATCGAAAATTCTTTCCGAAGATGTCAGCTAAATTCACTTTTAGTATTTCAAAACTGACTAAAAAGTTGCCGTTTTTCCTGACCCCTGCAAATAGAGAAGACAAGTTCTCATAGCTGGTCTTAGTTTATATACCTTTTTTTCTGTTTGTAGTTCTTTAGACTGCAAAACGCAAAGAACTTGGAATATTCTGGTCTCTGAAAGGAGAAGAATCCCGATTAGAGTACTGTTTATTATTTTCTGCCCACTCGTAAAAATTGTTCAAAATTGATGTTTTCTGTAAGTTGCAAAATGGAAATTCATATTTCCTATATGGACTATTATGGCAAAAAGTGGGCAAGAATGAAAAAAAAAAAAAAAAAAAAAAACATATTAGTGTTAAACAGTTATCGTATTTGAGGAACTATCGTTTTTGAATATGTAAGAAATAATTTCGCTAAATTCCTATTAATCCCATTATTTTAAACTCGAGTTTTGACATTTTCTATATGAGTTTCATTTCTCTTTTCTGTTCAACCTACTTGGTTGGGAGCTTAATACTCTTTGATTCTTTTACTATGATGAACTACTACGCTTATAAATAAGAACAAAGTAGCAAAGGTACTTATAAAGTATAAGGGGGGGGGGTTGTCTCCCAGTTAATCAGTGTAAGAGCTGAAAGTTTAAAAATACAATTCACACATGAACAGATCTATAAATGTTGTAGCATGCAGATTAAACATCTTCTATAAATGCCTTTAGAAGACAGACTATAAATAATAACTCCCAGGAAACAGCAGGTCAAGTTGTATTATTTGGTCCATCTTACAATTAGTCAATTTTTTTCGTTCACCATGTAAACGATTTCGTCCTATTTGCTGGGGTTGAGTTTTATTCCATAACTCACGGCTGCTGATGATTAATAGTTCTAAAGGGAAAATTTTAACTTTCCGTAAAATAAACCTATAACTCACGAGCCTAAAAATGAAGTTAGCCTAGTTTTAATACACTACAATAATGCAACAAGTATTTTCGCAGTTATTTTCTCACATAAAAGCCTTTGAAAATGTCTCCCGAGTGAAATGTCTTTGCTAAATGTAAGTTGTAGTGATGAGTGAGGGAGTCGCTTTCACTTCTATATTTATAGTGATATTTTGGTGTCGACTTTTACCTCCACCAAAGCCTCAACGGCCAAGTAATTATAAGTCTGGTCAAGGTAGGGCTGAGTAAACAAAGCAGATTTTCCACATGCTTCTTTGAGAGTCGAGTAAAATACCCCATTGTTTTTCCATTAGTAAGAATCCTGTTTTAACGAAATGGGAAATGTAAACGCTCTGAGCATAGTATATTTAGTGATATGACAACTGAATGTGGGTGCTGGAGGAGAAGTGGGGTTCAACTGAATGCGATAAATTACAAATAGAATTTTAATATCCGAATTAGAGAAGCACGTACGGAACAACTACTGCAGTACACATAGTTATCAACAATTAAGCCCCGCTTAAGAGGGGTCGTACTCATGACGCGATTTTTGAAAAATTGTCTCAAATGTCCATCGATCCTATCCAGGAGAAGACGAAAATGAGGTCCATATATACATTTGTCTGTTAACGCTCTAGTGGTGCCAATTTTTGTTTGATCGTTACCAAACTCAATATTTAAACGCTTTATGTAAAACTAACGATCAAGTTCGTTAATGGCTGAAATCCGACAAGTGGGAGGAGGATTTCGAAAATTTGTAAGATCTCCGTTATTATGCGTCGCATCGAAAAATTGTATAGAACCAATCTTATTGTAAATGTAATGCTATATAAATGTGGTTATGTTATTTCACTATGTTGATAATTAATCGAGACATTTGCATTCTTTAGTTTTCGGCCTTCAGTAAACCTCCACTCCTACTCAGGCCTTATTAACAATAAGATGTTATATTATGAAGCGCTTAATTTGAAGCATAAATATCAAGTATTGTTTCCATTGAACTTTTACTATTAGTTAACGCCTGCGTGACGGGCATTTTTTAAAACCGTTAACAAACTCAGTATTTAAATGTTTAATGTAATACGAGATGTCAAGTTCGTTAATGGTCTAAATCTTGACAAGGGAGAAAGTGGCTTAATATAAGGACAAATCTCTACAATCGCAAACACTTCAGAGAGCGTACGCCCCCTATATTATGTGATAGATCGAAAAATCGAATGTATTCACTGATGGAATAATCTTCTACAACATTGTATTTTGGCACAGTGTGAGGAACATTTTTGTTTCTAACTGGAATATAAAGGAGTTGTGTATATTTTTCCGAGTCAGTTTTCGTTCAAAAATTACCTGTACATATTAAATTTTAATTTAAGTCTTAAATAGTACTGAGGAAACAAAGAATATATAGAACGTTGTACTAGGAAAATCTGTTTAGATTACCCAGCCTGCGTGCCAGACTTCTTTTTTTGTAGGTATCAATATTTTACGTATTTACCTTCAAATTTTGGATTTCCAACTTTACTTAGTTACTTTCATCTATCGTACCATAATTGTTATATTGCAAGTATCGGATTACCTTTATTAGATTCCTACTGCAATTTAAGTTCCAACACTTACCATATCATTATGATAGAACACATAAGTAATTATGTAGATTCTTCCGATTTTTTTCTCGTTCTTTTCGAAATAACGAATCAAAACTTACGTAATTCTGAATCACTAGATTTCTACGAAACCAACTGGAAATGAATATCATGTCACAAATATTTCAACGATTTCTCCTTTTGGATTTCTCTATTTCTAACACTAAATCAAGTTAGTTCAGTTTTTTTTAATTTTCAGTTGGAACTCCTAAAATTTCCCAACATTATGGCGCCTGAAAGGTTCTAATGTATTTCGGTCTACAATTTATTTATTTTTTTTTCTTCCTAATTATATTAAACATAACTGTATTTTGAGTCCAAAACTGGTAGTTGTTACGTGTTAGCTTGAAGTTCATTGGTCGGTAGAGAGTCAATAGAATTCCCCGTTCTTTTTTTATGGGACTATCCAACAATAAAGGGATCAGAAATAGTGGGGAAAATTCCAGTGGAATCCCAACTTCTTATGAGTGTGATAATACTTAGCCTGCATAAACTGCCTGACTATTGATAAGCATTATCCAGTATAATGATGCAGACTGCAACTTAAGCCTACATCCTCTCTTACCTCAGTGAAAAGTAAGAAGTCGAATTTAGATTCTTCATAAGCTGTCATGTCTGATGAAATTGAATAAAATTTATTAGTTATTCTTGTCCGCCGGATCGAATGTCAGTTACATTATAATAACACTTCAATATTACTCTAATTTAAATTAGGAACATAAAACAATTCATGGGCAAATATATTCATGTTCAAATATTTTAAAATGAAAGTAAAAAGAACTGTTAGGTTATATAACAATTTGTGATAAATAGTATACTAAAACGATTTCCCACAGTTGTATGAGACAGTCATTCTTATTATAATGAATAATTTTTAAGACATGAATTAAATAGAAATATTTAGGTTTAATTTAAAATGACTTCCTGGAGAAAATAACGTCTTGATGCTGTGAGCATCATACGTGAAAACATTTGTCTATTTTTCTAAATAGTCTTCTTACCCGTTGGTAATTCTGGATTTATTTTAGATCCTCCAGAATGGGCAATGTATTCAGTTGTAGCTTGTGTTTAAATTCTTAGCAAAGTTTATCTTGAGTCGATTCGCCATTCTTCATAGTTTTATGAAAACGATCATCAACAAAAGCTCCTTTTTTTCCACCGCCTCCCAAAGAGGTGGTATAAAGGCTACGAAACATATAGAGCATTTTTTTTTAATAAAGTCTGCGTTGAAAAAATGAGTTTTCGTTGGTAGTCCTTTCCATTAAAGCGTGAAGAATATTTGAATATTGAGTCATAGTAAGGAATAATATCTACACACACACACACACATATATATATATATATATATATATATATATATATATATATATATATATATATCTAGCAGATTGTTTTTACTATCCGTTCCTGAAAATCTTGATCCTATTAAATAATACATTTATGTGGTTGCGCGAGGTACTTGAGACAATAGGGAAAAAGTTTGTCACGCAGGAGCTGCCTAATCCAAGCAGATTTCCCACGCGCTTGTAAAACACACCAGTGATCTCATTTCACCACCTATTCTGACTGAAACGGCTAAATATTGAATACGGTATAGATCAAATAAACAAGAACGTAAAATCTTTAATTTATAACGTCATCCCACAACGAATTTAAATGTATCCCCAATAATAGAGGTCCCTTGATAACAATATTTGTTATTTAAGTTTAGAATATAGAGTCTCATGATGTAACTGCTTATTATAAATACGACATCAGTAGGAGTGGAGGTTTATTCAAGGCTGAAAATTAAAAAATCCAAAACTCTTGCTTACTACTCATATTATAGAAAATAACTGTACAAGTACATGTATCGGAAATTAAATGTACAATAAAATTGCTTCTATACGCATTTTCGATCCGACGTATAATAACGGAGATAGTTTGAATTTTTGAAATCCCCCCCCCCTAAACCCCCTCTTCCCCCTGTCCGATTTCAGCCGTTAACAATTTTGGTCATTATTTTTACACAAAACGTTTAAATACCGTGTTTGGTAACGATCTAAAAAAAATTGCGTTGTTTACCTAATCATATATAAATATTACAAACCCTATGTCAATGATTCATAGCCTGAAGGTGTACAATTTTCTGTTTAGCATATGCTTTATTTATGATATCAATATGTTTTCTATTTAAATTGATTCATTGTCAGACTAACATTATTATAGTCACTTATTTGCATTCAAGTTTAATATTTTCCATGTCGTGTATATAGTCTTGATCTGTTTAAAACCCGATGACTTTCTATCTGTTTTCTCATTAATTTAATAACTCAATGCCATGCATCAATCTTTCACGTTTCTCTAAGCAGTCTGCGTTTCTCTAAACGCTTCTTATTTATAAGGTAAAGGAACTAGAACTCCGTATCCAGCCTGCTCACTGAAGCTATAAATCTGCATAATTATGATTCAGAAACGAGCTTGAGTTTTTATCAAACCACTTTTCTTCACAGAAAAAAAATGACCTTTTACAAAGTTGTCTTTTCTTCATCCGAGTTTCTCGTTGACGTAAGACTAAGGCTAAATGTGACCGATTGTGATGAATATCCATTTTTAAGTAGGTCCTTGAGTGAAGTTGTCACTGGAGTGACCCCATTTAAGTCGGTAACTGAAGTAAGTTGTCAAAGGCTAAGTACATTCATGCTCAAGCAAGTCTACCGGAATGTCTCATTAGGTAATGCTTTCATTTTTATTTTGTCATGTTTTGCGAATAGATATTATCTCACTTTCCTCTATTATTTCAAGGAAGTCATAATGGGATTGTGGAAGTGCTTATATTATTTTATGATACTTTCTCCATAATATAAATAAAAAAGTCCGTCGCGCACGGGCTGCGTAAGCTAAGCAGTGATGTCATTTCACTACAACATTTCTATTTCTAAGTAAAAATCCCATGAGTGGAGTTGGAGGTTTACTAAAGGCTAAAAACAATGAAGAACTCGATTAGTATTCAAATATTAATAATTAACTCAAGTTAAAATAGAATGCAAAGAACATCAATTGGAGTGAATCAATAGTTTAACAAAACTGGTTTTATATTTTTCGAGAAGACCCATAATATCTGAGAAATTTCAAATTTTCGTAATTCTCCCTCTAAGCCCCCCTAACAACCCCTTTCTCTGGTCCTATTTCAGCCATTAACGAACTTGATCTTAATATCGACATAAAACGTTTAGGTAGCGAGTTTGGGCAGTTTCAAACAAATATTACGACAGCTAGAGCGTTAACAGAAACACACTCACACGCACATATAGTTTTCGTCATCTACTGGGTAGGAGCGATCGAAAATCTCTGATTTCCATTTTGGGAAATTTATACTAAAATGTCATCCAAGTTTTAATCTCACTGTTGAATTCGTTTCTTTGGTTTTGGTTTAAGGTGACATGTTTTACTGGTTTAATAACAATAGATCCAAAAAACCATTACCTTCCGGTAAAATAAAAAAATAATTTTTATCAATTGTTTTTTTATTTATTTATTGGAGCTTCGCAGCTGCGGCGACGCTGCTCAAAACAAAAGCTTATCAATTGTAGCTTGATATCAAAAGTCCAAGAGGTTTCTGTTAGTGCGGTATTGTTTATGAATGACATTAAAAGCAACTTACACAACAATAGTGAATTTTTTTAGAGATTGGGGAAGCACTCTAAGAACTGGCTCCTAGAATTGAATGCCTTTCCAAGAGAGGTTGCAGCAAATATGTTCCAAAGAGGTTGGAGAGCGAAGTCATATGGGCATAGAGGAACTAATTAGCCTTTTGTCTTATATTAATATGTGTTTCAGGAGCCGAGAGTAGAATAGGCGAGCTGCTGTCCCAATACTCGTTTTGAATAGCTAAATACTTTTTGCCTAACATTCTCTATTAGATAATAGTTCATTAGTATGCTACTACTTAACGCCTTTTCTTTTCCTCTTGCGTATTTCGGTAATCTAACTTCCGTTATGACTCGGCCAATAACCTCAATGTCAATAAATGATGCGAATTTCCGTTTAAAATTTGTTAATATAAAAGCTTTTGGCACACTGGCGAGACTATAAAGGTCCATTTCGTAGACAAGGACTATTAAAATAAATACTTTATTTATCATAAAGTGGAGTAGATCTTCCACTACAATAATTACGAATCAGAAGAACTGACTACAAATGTAGTACGTTTTAGTTTCGCTAGGGAGACATGCATTGCTCCACAGTATTTATGGCAATACCACTGACTCATGGGAAAATATTTTGGAATTCTTCTTGGCCTGGTGCAATAAGCCCTATTAATACACAAACCCTAAACAATCGATGGACATTTGAGGAAACTCATAGAACTCTATATTAGAAAGTAGACTAAGTTTACCCTTCATATAATTGAATTCCTAAGATTTCCAATTTAGAAATATTTCGGTTTTTAAAAGATAGTTGGCAAAGATAAAACTAATTTATTAATTAACCACAGAATATAATTTAATAGAATATATAATTAGATAAAAAGTGGCACGGCATGAAACGTAAATAATTTTCTTTTGAATTGATTAATAAAATAAAATAAATTTTTGGTAACTCAAGTGTTAAGGGAGTTATTCGTACTTTCTGGTTTTCTGCCTTCAGTACTCGTCCTTTTTTTCCCCAGGTAAATAGAGAACATGTGGTGATGTGAGGTCACAAGTGTTACAACAGCACTTAGGAAATCTGCTTAGTTTACTCAGCCCTTTTGAGAAGGACTTTATTGTTTTCTATCCAATTTAGTATTTTTCCATTACCTGCCTGTTTGTTACTTATTTATATGTATTATTTGGTTGTTTTGGCAAATGGATGTTTTTAAAAAAAGTTGTTGAAACAAGTGAAAATATATTTCATTTATTTATTGTTTTACCTATTTCTGTTTTACTTGGTTGTGTAGTCTTTTTTTATACGTTTGGTTGATGTTAAATTACTTTCTTCATTTTATTTCTAATGTTGTTTGTTGTGTGGTGGTAGTGTTTTAAGCATTTTGAAAACATCTTGAATAAAGTTTCTGCCTGATAGAATCTTGAAATAAAAGGATGATTGTTAGCTCTCGTTGTTTGCATATTGAATGAGTTATTGGCGAACGATGAAAGTAATATAAAGAATGAGGAACAGCGGTAAGAGGCCAACAGTTTCACTTTCTTGTTGACTAGCAGGTGACTTCTTCCTGTCCACACGCTTTCACGCTATAACCCTCCATCTTTTATTTTATTTATTTATTTTGTGCTATTTTTTCTGCTTTGACACTCTCATCAAATTCAATCTGAAGTTATGAAGTAATCATAGGAGATGTTCACTTCATTTAGTTCGTAAGTACTGGGAATTGCCAATAATTGGGGGTGGGCATCCATTAAGGCTAAAGGTATGAATACTTCTTCAGTGATGTTTTGATTAGTTTTTATTAATATGACAAATTGAATCATTCATCAAAAAGATATATCCTACTCCCAGTGACTTTTAAATGTGATAAAATCATAAATAGTTTTAAAATTTCTACAACAGAAAAAAGTACTCTCCAGACTTGATAAGTATGGTTCCAGAGAATTGCATTTATTAAATTGTCTCATTGAGAACGTTTTTTCATTGAACACAAATTCCATATTACAATTTATTTGTTTTACTTTTTTTTTTAAATGTCCCAATAGAAATTGGCCTATTACTAAAAAAAATGTTGAGCCTGTCATTTAGTAACCCGAGCTAAGTACAAGAAGTGCTAAGATTATTCTCAACATTAATAACTCTTGAGAAGACTACTAATTAAATTCTAGAGAGTGATCACGGCGTTTCATGTTTGAACCCCAATAACCCATTGATTTACTACTGAACCAGCTATGTATATATCGTTAACGGTATAAAATGATTTAAATGTGCGATTTATCTAGACGACATTATTTATTATTGACCTCATTCAGTCAGTGAGTACGATAAATTTACACATGGAAAACTCACTGCTATAACAGGTGTAGTAGGTGTGGGAAGAAAAGTAAATGTTCAATGGTATTTAGGCTTCAAGTAAAGTGCTTAATCATATAACAGCTAATTGTTAATATGACAGGAGTAGATGTGGGGGTTTACTGAAGGCCGAAAACTGAAAAATGCGAATAACTCCGTTAATTATCAACATAGTGAAAAGAAAACCTATTAACATTTATAGAACATAACATTTCTAATAAGATTGGTCCTATATAATATTTCGATGTGACGCATAATAACGAAGATGTTAAGGTTTTTCGATATTTCTTCCTCTAAACCCCCTCCTCCCATTGGTCGGATTTCAGCCGTCAACGAACTTGACCTTTAGTTTTCCATAAAATGTATTAATATTGAGCTTGGTAACGTTCAAATAAAAATAGCGACGAATGGACAGTTAACAGACAAATATATATACACACACATACACAGTCTTGAACGGATCTCATTTTCGTCATAACCTGGGTTGGATCCATGGACATTTGAGGAAATTTTCGAAAATCGCGTTATGGGTAGACCTCAATAGCTAATTTCCCTTGAGGGAAATCTATGATTAATTTAAATAGGGAAATTATTAGATTTAAATCTGCTAAAATTAATAGCTTTCATACATTTTTTTGCCGAAGCAAGCTTGGAAAAACTTTCATTAAATAACGTTTTTTTTTTAAAGTTCATTTTTGTCTTCAACACGAACCTTTGATCTTATGGTGACATTTCAAAGGATTAATATTAAAATCACTCAATGAAATTTCAGAGAATGAAAAAGATGGAAGAACATGTCTGCCGTGAGGCAGAACCGATAAGCACGTGATCTGCGCCAAGGATGTACTTGGCTTAGAGAAAGCAAGACTTCGCCCTGAGTAGATTGCCTTAACTATCTTTACGTCGAGAAATCGAATACATTTTCTCCTGCGCTCATCTCAGATTGCCATTTGAAGAAATCACTTCTCTATTCTACAGTAGTATCTCAGACGCGGCTGAACTCACAATTATTTTTGCAGCTCTCGCTTCAGCATTTTAACTGTTAAATTTGATAAGAATAATGTCAATAGGGGACCTGGAAATACTTAGACTCGTGTCAGGATATTATACATTGTAGGACTTGATTGATACACATACGACCGGGCCGCCGAAAGAGCTAGTTTTGAATGTAGCATCTTTTTTGGAGGTCGGAAAAAAAACTCCCCCCTTTCCTTTTGGTGATCCTGTTCCAAAAATACTCAATTGAAAGATAATTTATTTTTGGTTTATTGTGGTAACAAAAAATTTCGGTTTTCAAATTTCAACTGAATTTCCCATTTTAGCAATCCCTCTGCCCATTTAGACTAGTTTCTGCGTGACGAATGTGCAAAATTGTTTGCACTCAAAATGCACAAGCCTTAGAATGTTGAAATTTCATATTACGGATTGCTGTAACGTCTAGTTGTGTTTCTCCCGTTTTGATTCAAATCCAATAAGGGGAAGAGGGATCTAGAGGAGAGAGCGAATTTTCCTTAGATAGTAGAGATACAAAACATTTGTATTATTATAGGATCTCTTTGTGATAAAATGTATATCCTCTTTGGTGAGGTTATGTATAAGGTTAATAAGCTGTTAATAAAGTTTACTTATGGTCTTGTCATCATTGTGTTAACATTCATTTGGTTAGGTGAGTGTTTAACCTTAGAACATGGCGCAGTCGGTAAATGTTTAACATTAAAACTTGTTTAAGAATCTTTTGGTTTATCATAAAATACAAATCTATTGATTACTTTCTATGACATTTTTCGATCTGAAGCATTGGAACGGATATAGCAGATTCAAATAAACTGCAACCAAACATTTTGTTTATTTATTTTAATGGGAGTAAGAGGAAGTCATGTGGTGTTCATATTAGGTTTTTTTGTTCTAACTTCAGTTTTTGGGTTCTAATTTAATTACTACAAACGCAAGTCTCACAAGACCTCCTGCTAAACTTCTGCGAATATATAAAAAGAATAGTATTTTTCGACGACCTACGTTTACTTTTCATATTACATGAAAGATGCTGTCCTAACTCAAGACTCGGCCATTACGCTTGAACGTTGACTCTTAATGTTAAGTACTAGTTTCTGAATTCACTGGGTAAGAGAGCTCCTTAAGAAGCCTTTCACTATAAGAAACATATTGAGCAAATTCCATGTACGAGTTTATAAGAAGTAATGTGATTTTTTTTTGTATGGACTTCTGTTCATCCTTTGTGATAAATGGAATAAATATTTGCTTTGAATTAAAATTAAAAGGTTTTACTGTTTATCTCCGAAAGATTTAATAATCAATACTTTCTTATTTTGCGTGGCTTTAAAAAACGGTATCATAAATGTTTAATGAGCCGAGAACTATTGTTTTAATCCCTCTATATTAGAGGATATGTACCCTAATGATGTCATTTTACATAATCACGAATATGTAATACATCGGAATAAGTAATCTTCCTTGTAGAGCCTACAACTTGCTCTTATCTACCGGTGAATAACAATGCATAGGCTCAAAAAATATAATTTGTATCCATTTATTGACGGTCATACGGTTATGTAAAGAATACTTCGTTAAGCATCAAATGATATTGAGGAAGCTCATGCTAGCCTTGTGAATTAAGGCGCAGGCCTAAGAACTTAGAGTGAGGAGTTGATATTCACTTGGGCAAAAGGAATTTATTTAGTGACCAACTCATTAAATTAAATTTTTAGTTCCTCCCTGGTAGCCTATAGATAACTTGTCCAAATTAGGCCAATTAGCATAAATTGGACATTAATAAGTGTACTTAAAAATAGTCAATCAATTTAATTTGATTAAAATGGCACATGTTAACCGCATGAGGTGATTTCCATAATGCAGCCAATCATCGTTCATACAACTGGCATTGCCTTGACAGCCAGCCAAGTTCGTTCTAGCTAGAATAAATTGTTAATAATTTCGCTTCATTATTCCTAAGAGAGCTGTATACTATTTGAGAGCTATTTTCTTTACAATAGGATACTCAGAGTTAGAATGGAAAGTGAATTGTCATAGACGTTTCCTGTGGAAAATTGCCTGCCCTTGAGTAATGGAACACACTAATTCAGGATCCTGCAGTTCTGTAGTTTTCTCTGGGACACTAAAAGAAAAAAAGGAATCATTCGTCGCAGGTGGTCAAATTTTTATGATTTTTTTTCTTTCTCGCTGTCTTTTTCTGCAATTGATTTCAAATCCCAACGGTATTCCAAACTCCCATATAGGTTTTTGATCTAATAGTATTTCGGGTGTGTCTTGCACACTCACACGCGTGTCTGTGTCTGTATTTCAATATAGTGGACGTTTATTATTTTGAAAATGCCTGATAAATAACCACGAAAGTTGTTGTTGTTGTATAGGGTTTAAGGGCGAAAAACTACCAGGTTATCATCGCCCTGTAATATTTATAATTCACATTTTGGAATCCTCATCCATATCGCCATTTTAACAATATAAACGAGGATACGAGCAATTACACTTTAAATTTCTTTGTATAAACTCGTGTTTTTTACAAAATTAAACAATTTATCGAGTTCTTTCGGGTCATCTCCAAGGGCCACTTCTATACTATTGGAAATATTGTATTTGTTTCTAATATCTGTATACTTATGGCATTGCATTAATATGTGATATATAGTCAGTTCTGTGTTACATTTCTCACAAATCGGGGGTTGACCTTTTGTCATAAGATAGCCATGCGTAAGTCGTGTGTGCCCAATTCGGAGTCTTCCTAATACAACCTCATCTCTTCTGTTGTCTCTTGTCGAATATTTCCATGGACGGATGGTGGTTTTAATAGTTTTTAATTTATTGTTCTGGGTTTCATTCCACATGTGTTGCCAGTTTTTATTAATTTCTTCTTTGAGTGGTTGGTAGAGTTCTGCAGATGTAATTGTTGTTGGGGTGATGGAGTCGAGTTGATGGGCTTCTCTGGCTGCTAAATCTGCTTTTTCGTTTCCATCTATTCCCACGTGGCTTGGAATCCACATGAAGTAGACGGCCCTTTTTAGTTCTCGGAGCATTTGTATTTGATTTTGTATTTTTTTTACTATTGGGTTGTTTGTGAATACATCTTTGATACTCAATAGGGCACTCAACGAGTCAGTGCAAATCAGGAATTTTTCTTGCGTTGAGTGGTTGCAAATGCAGTGATATAGAGCGAATTTAATTGCGAACAGTTCGGCGGAATAGATGCTGGTTAATTTGTTGAGTTTGAATTTTTGACAGGCATTTTCTTCGTAGTAGGCGCAGGAGGAAGACTCGGTAATTTTCGAACCATCAGTGTATATTATCTTTGGGTGTTGATATTTTTCTATTTTATTAATGAAAGCTTCCTTTATTTTCCAATAGTTGATCTCTTGAGACGATTTGTTTATGAGTTTGGTGATTCCTGTATCTATAGATATTTCTTGAATTGTCCAAGGTGGAGTTGGGTCGAATTCATCAAGACTGTTTGAGTTTTGTAATAGTTTGTCCGTTATGTTATTCAGCCTAATTCCAATAGGTTTTACCACGAAAGTACTTAATGCTTCAATACAAGTCTTGAAGGAGCTTGACATTCAGTATGGTGGTGGTTAAACAATTAAAAAAAAACATTTAAAGTGGTTTATAAATGAATTTGCATATATATGTGTTTATAAGAGTTTAAGTGAAGGTTCACATGGAAAATTGTGAATAGGTTAGTTGGTTAGGAGAAGTAAAAAAATAAATAAAATGTGCTTCGTTGATTAGTAATAGTTTTAGGGACTGGTTTAGCCATTTGTGTCAAGTTAGTGGAGCTTACAATTAGTTATTTTACTTGGTAAACCTAGAGCTTCGATTCCCGACTGGGAAAAAGGAATTTATTTAGTGAAGAACTCATTAAATAAAATCTTTAGTCACACTCTGGCTAGAAAAGGGTCATAGGCTGTAGGTAGATATCACGTTCCAATTAGCCATAGTAGCACGAAGAGAACGTTAATAAGTAACAAGTAGATATTCTAAACTCCGTTGGAAAAAAAAGTCGATCAGTAGATAAATATTACATATACGAAAGAAAAATAAACAGATTAAAAAAATAACTGATTAGACATTGTTGAAGACGGAGATAACAACTTAACTGACCTAAATACATAATTAAATACTTAGGTACTCAAAAATTATGTTAAGGCGTACGAACTTCGATTTTCGCCCACAAAAACCTCATTCTGATCCTAATCAACATCTTTCATTATTTATATGTGACATTTCGACCATCTGTGCTTAGTAAATAACGGAGTATCCTTCTCTCGTGTCTTTCTCAAGATGCCTATGAAGGACACGGGTTGGTGCACGAAGAATCCAGCTAGCTCCAAGCTCTAGAGATAACAGCAGTAGGAAACGTTAATCAGAATAAACTCATGAAAGATTACACTACATTAAATACTGTTGGCGAGGTCCTGCATTCCCAGTGTGCTTCTACCATTGAAAAATGAAACCGCCAAATATCTGTTGACCACAGACAGCCGCCGATCTTTTTCTATTCCCGCCTCTTGTTGTAACAAGTGCATGTCTTTGATGCCAGCTAAGGTTTCCATTCAAATATCATTTCGAAAAGACATTTTTCACATAGGAAATATTTATCTTGGAATCAACGTTGATTAATAAGTTATAAACTAGTCTTACAATAAACAATCACATCACTTTTGGCCAATCCTTACACGATCATAATTCGTACAATGCTACAAAATAAAATACCAACAATCATTATCTTTAAATTATCCGGCAATTGTGTTATGAAGTAACCTTGCAATTCTTTAAAATTGTACAATTTTTTTTCTCCCTCGGTACAGGATCTTTGAATTCAGGGAGTATAGTTGCATATTTCTCTTCACTTTTATGTCCACTTTCAGTCCTACAGTTGAGTGGGATATTTACAATAATTATCTAGCAAAACATAAAATACAAAATTACTACGTACACATTATATTATTCTTTTCATAAGTTTTACCCTGGTCTTTACAATAGTTTACAATCAAATATTATATGGTCGTATGTCTGGTTCTGTTCAATAATTTTGAACCTATGTAAATACACGTCTCTTCTAGTAGACCCATGTCCGATAGTTACTTGAGTTATTCTATTATTAACTAAATTTAACATTTTTCATTGTTCCATAAGTGTATACTTACAAAGAAAGAGGTTAGTGAGTGTTTTTGACGTGGAAGTTTTTGGTAATTATTTCTATAAAATAAGGAGAGCATTTTAATAAATTTTAAATGAACAAGGGGGAGGGGAGCTCGATAGGTAGAACCAATGGGCGTTTCATGAAAATATTTCCCATCGCGTTTCAATCCTTATAGATGATTTGCTAAGGAGCTTTATACTCTCCTTCAGGTTAGCCACATGGCTTGATGCACTGCTCCAAGTCTCACTTGGTAAACCGAGAGTGGCGCGATCTATTCCCTCCTGGACCATAGGAAATTATTTAATGACGAACTCATTAAATAAAATTATTAGTTCCACCATGGCTAGAAAAGGGTGGTAACCTGTAGATCAGCCGTCCCGATTAGCTGTATTAGCAAAATGGGGACTTAAGTAAATAACATTTTTAAATCCAATAACAAATGCAGTCCTAGCATGAAAACATATGTGACACGAAAATGTATGATTATTATTTTAAGTGACTTTTCCTGGCTCGCCTCTCAAGTGCCTCCATACCGTTGGTATGACATAAATTACATCAGAGCCAGACCAAGGAGGTAGCGCTCCACTGGCCACAGAAGTACCAAGTATACTTAGGAAACTCCATGTAATGGAGGTACTCTTCATCTGTGAACCAGACGCCATTACTATTGTCCGAGTAGTTTGCGCAAGATCCGCCTCACATCTCGGAATTGGGAAACACATTGAAATTCCCTAAACAAATTTTATTTTGGAAACAGTTCTGGGTTTCTAGGCACAATAAATGCATTCAGCACCTGACAAGTCAAGCCGGAACTTGCAATCCCAATAACCAACTTGTTATTTCTGTAGTTGGGCATGTTCTAAGTTCATGTTATGTGTTTCCTTCCGATCACCCAGCTGTTTCAGGAGACTGTTTCGGTAAAATTATTATTTTATTTATTAATTTTCCAAAGTGCTGTGCGACTATTTAGAAATTTCTTCCTCCGTGATACAGGCTTAAAGGCATTTTATTACTTCATTAATTTATTGTTACCACGTTTTTGTTAAACGAATGGAATTCGAAGCGTGTTTCTAATCTTATGAGTGCAAAAATTATAATAATTTCAATTATTATTGTTTTTAGATCAATAGCAAATGAAAACTTTTTTAACTAGAAAATGAAAGCATTCATAAACAACATTCCCATTTTTCTTCTTTTTTTTCTTGGTAGAAAAGGGTTTAAGGAAGAGTTCAGAAAGAGTGGTAATATACCAGAAGGACTTTCTTCAGAATTAAAGTCCCGACCTCAGGCAATATTTATCGATTCTGATTTAGACGAAGGAGATTATGATTTTAACGATACTGATTATTTAAACGGTGGAGTCGATAATTTTAATGATGCTGATGATTTAGACGGTGGAATCCATGATTTTAATGATGTTGATGATTTAGACGGTGGGGTCGATTATTTTAACGATGCTGATTAATAAGGCGGAGGAGTCGATGAATTTAACGTTACTGACAATTTAGACAGTGGGGTCGATTATTTTTACGATGCTGATCATTTAGACGGTTGAGGTCAATTATTTTAAAGATACTGTGAATTAGACGGTGAAGGTCGGTGATTTTAACGATGCTAATAAATTAGACGAATTAATCGATGATTTTAACGATAGGAATGATGTGAAAGAGGTGGAATACCCTATCTCTGTCATCATGAGCCCAGCTTACATAGTAGAGCACATAATCATTGTGTTCTTGCCGTTATCAACATTGTCACAACTCATACAATGTCTTAATTTAGTGTCGAGTACCGCATCCTATCACCATAAGCTCACTGTTACAATATCACCATCGTCATTGTATAATATCGTTGCAGGTTGAGGGCGTTATGGAATTATGAAGAATAAAACTTGTTTTTTATTCATCAATTGTATTTTTATTCGATAAGATTTTACATTGAAAAACACATCGTGAAAATGCTTTTTCCAGGGTGAGATAGCTTAAATTTGGCCACAATATTATTTTTACGGTTCATTTTTATGAAATGTAATTTTATTGGACCTATAAACATAAGTAATTTCTCCGGTCATTATTAGGGAGCAAAGTGGTCTTGGGTTTTGGTTAAGTAGCCTTTGTTGACCTCGAAGAACGACATGAAGCGAATAGAGCCGACTCAATGATCAAAAGAGTCGTTGAAAAGACCCAGTAGGAGCGAAAGAGGTGGAACTGATTCAGTAAGTGAGTTTGTATTGTGGGCCCGTGCAAGAGTCGTTCATTCTCGCTATCTCACTCCTACCGGGCATGCGCAGCTATTGTGTCGCGTGCCTCTCAAGGGATTGTGTACGGCTTAAACATTGCCTACTGTCTTTTCTAAAGTTCTCAGGTTATGTGAAGAACGTGTTCAAGCATTAATGCCATCTGTATAGTTTACTTTTTAGTAGGTTTTCCTTAAGGGACATCAGCCATTGAGGTTGTACTCATGACGTGATTTTTGAAAATTTCTTGTTATGTACATCGCTCCTACCTAGGTAATGACGAAAATGAGTTACTTTCAAAACTATATATATATATATATATATATATATATATATATATATATATATATATATATATATATATATACGTCTTTTACTTCTCTATTCTCGCCATTTTTGTTTGACCGTTACCAAATTCGACCAAACGTTTTATGTAAAACTACAGATTAAGTTTATCAATGGCTGAAACAGAACCAGGGGAGGGAGGGGGTTAAAGGGGAGAAAAATTAAATATGCCCAATCATATTGCAAATTTAATTTTCTATGTAGTAATATATGTATATATATGTTTTCCTTATCTTCAATATTAACCGAGATATTTGTATATTTTTGTTTCCAGTAACTCTCCTTCCTACCCAAGAAATATTAGCAGTATGATGTTATATCTTGAATCACCTTTTTAGAAGCTTTAATACCTAAATATTGACTTCATTGAGCTTTTAATGTGTGAAATATTTACAAATATTTTACATTCGACGTCATCGTTTAAGATTTTAATTTCTAAACTGCATGATTTTGATTTAATCAACACCACAGTTGATATTTTAACGGAAAACTAAACATTATATTAGGAAATAACTGAAATTGGCCTTAGGGAGGAGGTGGGTAGACTTCTCATCCGAATTCCACTTGAAGAACCTCAACAACATCTCATGTCCAACGAACTTTTTAATTTCTGTTTTCATAGTCTTCTTAATGAGGGAGAAGTGCAGAACAGAAAGTAAGACGAGATTGCCAGCGAATCATATTCCAGTTTAACAAGCATCAGCGTGACGGACCTTTTTGAACTCAGCTATAATATTTGGCTAATATAGAGTGGTTCTTTCATTGGTTTTTCATTAAGAATTGCACATACATACCATTTCGGGTCCAGAATAGAACGAGCCCTTTGGAGAGATCACTCACAATCACGTAAGAAATTATCTCCACGTATGATCTCGACATAACATCACGTGTCGTTCTATATCACGAATCTTGGGTTTCTAATAATATTCGCAACACAAAACGACACGACATCTCTAATAACCCCGAGGCTATTAAAATTCCTTTTTTACATCATTAGCGTATTACTATTTTGTTAACGGAGGGATATTAAGTTCAAAACAACTCCACTCTTAATACTTCATTTATTAAATGCAGAGTATTTTAGGGGCGAACCGTCCCATCTTCAGTGGTCTGTGACACAACATTTACATTTTTGAAAAAAACATGTAATATATAAATAAATATAATAGTCAACAAAAGGTAGTCAAAATATTAAAAATTTAAAAACAAACAAATATATAAAATGTAAAAATACAATGAAAAACTCATAACTAAAACGTTTTCTAAACGAATATTAAATGATGCATATAATAGAATGACATAAATGTTTTGACCTTATTATTCTTCTGTTGACGATGGACCTCCACCAGCCAGCCCAAATCCCGACTATTGTCACTTATGAATCTAAACCCGACTTATTTTAATTCAATCGCCTCTCTCATACACAAGTTATTTTAATTTATGATCCATGAAAGGGTTAGGAAGTAAACAAATCAAACATTTAGTAAAGAATTGGTATTTTCTTTATGTTTTTACTTTTGAGAAATATTAATTTACTATTCCCAACCTGTACCATTTGAAAGAGTCTTTTAGAGATATATAGTTTTATTTCGACTAAGTAATGTATCCAATATTCATAACTGCTCTAAATAAAATAAACTCTCTGTCACTCTCAAAAGAATACATTTTTCAGTGTGGTGGACACATAAAATTTAGGATTTCTTGGAAATCTATTTTCAAAAATTACACATGTAAATGTCCCTAAATGGTACGGCTACACTGATTAAGTGTGATACCATTTTAAAATAATAATGATATAACGAAATAATAATTTATGGTTTGTGTATTTGGTAATTTCTATCATAATCTCAGTGGTTATAGGTCCCTCTGTTAGACAAGGATTTGTCACAAGAATGGAGACTATACACAAACTTTGAGATTTCGTACTTTAATATTATTATATTTAAATTTTGAAGAATGAATTTTAAACAAAATTAATTATTTAATATTCCTATTAAATAAATGCTTTCTAAGAACAAATGCATTTGCATTTATGTTATGTGATGAAAATGAACAAATTATTTAGAAATTAGGTTTATAAATTTCTTATATTTTGAAAATTATAATATTCTATACTCAAATTATTTAATATTATAATATATATATATATATATATATATATATATATATATATATATTAGCTCTATATTTTAAATCGTATCCTCTAGTTAGGATCGGTGAACATTTGAGTAGATTACTTTCTTTCATAATGAACACTGACGTGTAATTTGTTTTAAATACAGGATATAAATTCTGTATAATTTAAAACATCAATAAAATGCCAGCTGCAAAATATTAAGCTGCCAGGCAGAAATGATCACTGATGAGGTGAGTTTAACCATTTGAAGAAAGTGATGTACAATTTAGTAGCTGTTGGAAAGTTGACAATTGTGAATGGTGACAATGATTAGGAGTGATTATGATTGTTAATGTATCACAGTGCTATTAACAAAGCCATTAAGGATTGACAAGTTTTGCCAGCTGGAAAGTTATGTAATGTGTTGAAGATGATCTTCACGACTTTGTGGAACAGTAATTAGAGAAAGTTAGATTAACTATATTTAGATATTTAGTGTATCGATTTATGATACGTGTGTTATATATATATATATATATATATATATATATATATATATATATATATATAGTGTATGGAACTGAATGTAATTGATGCAAGTCAGTTCAATGCTTTGAACAACAAGAGTTTTGAAAAACAGCAACCAGTTCGAAAACTTTTACGACAGCACTATCTCTAGCGCAATTAGTATGTACCCAATAGTTCAGTTGAGTACATGAGAGCTACAATATATAGTAAATTTTAACCACTGTATGGAAATATTGTAAGATCTGCGCATTGAGTTTCCACCCTAAAATTTCACGGTACTTCGCCGTTTCACTTGTAATTGGCGCTATTCAACAATTTTTGGCTTTGCGTCTTTCCGCTTTTGACCCCTGTACGACTTAACGAAAATTGATGAAACTCGGCATGAATAACGCCTGTAAAGATTCTTAGACCTTAGGCTATGATAATATTCTTAAACAAAATTTTAAGTATACTAGTTACGTATGCACGACCTTCAAATTTTAGAAATTGGCAATAACATGTAACAATAATCGTCTAACTTACATATTCACTGAGCAATGTCGAATGAAAAGTCCGTCACGCAGGGGCTACGTAAACTAAGCAGATTTCCCACGTGAAGTTATACAATAGAGAAATTTCAGAATAGAGAATCAAACAGTTACAGGGACAGCCCGAACTAGCTCATGACGGAAACTCACGACTAGACCCGAAGTTAGCCGATCTCATCTCAGAAGCTGAAAACAGAAAAATGCAAATATCTCGGTTAATATTCAAGATACAGAATAATGTATATAACATTATTTATAGTAAATTTAATTTTCAATAAGATTGATTCTATATAAGTTTTCGATTCGACGTATAGTAACGGAGATATTTCGAATGTTCGAAAGTCCTCCCCTCTAAACCCCCCCTCCCACTGGTCCGATTTCAGCCATTAACGAACTTGATCTTTATTTTTGCATAAAACGTTTAAATATCGAGTTTGGTAACGATCAAACGAAAATTGCGACCGCTAGAGTGTTAACAGACATATATATATATATATATATATATATATATATATATATATATATATATATATATATATATATACAATTTTGAACGGACCTCATTTTCGTCATCTCCTGGGTAGGATCGATGGACATTTGAAGAAATTTTTCGAAAATCGCGTCATGAGTACGACCTCAATAGCTGATTTCCCTTAAGGGAAATCTGCTAATAGAAATGTTTAAACGTTTGGAGGATATATAATACTCTATTTTTAAACAAAAAAATAAAAGAGACCCGGAGATGAAACTATACAAAAGGTTAATCATTTTTGTGACCCATGGGAATATGGTTAATGACCTTGAGCTGCATATAAATCACTTTCTTTCCCGTTGGTGAAAGTAGTATTCATTAATAAAAATAAGTATGCCTGAACTCATCATTAGATTTATGAGCTTTTTTGATTACTTTCATTTTTTTTTTAATCAACATTTTCTACAAATATTCGATATCCAAACCAAACATATAAATGGCCTTAGTTTACGAAGGAGAATTATATATATATATATATATATATATATATATATATATATATATATATATATACAAAATTCACAGGAGTTCATTTTCTTACCTACTAGTTAGAATCGATGGACATTTAGTAAAATTATTTTCAATCCCCTTTCAACCTTCATGAATCTAAGGAGCTTGATGACCTGGTGGACTTAAGGATCATAACGTGAAATATTGAGGATTGGGCCTATTATTTATGGAATTTATATTTAAAATTATTTTTTAAAAGAGTTTCGGGAATATTTTGTACCATAAAATGTGCACATAATTTGAATTTATTTTTGGCATAAATTGAATAAATAGTAAGAGGAATATAAGTCAACTATAGAATTTCTCATATACCAGCTTGCGTTATTACATTATAACCACATTCATTTATTAATTTACAGCCAAATTGAGTAGTCTATTAATATTAAGTATTTCTTAAACAAAATAAAATAACTAGTTTTAATTTAATTATAGGAACATTCAACATGAATATTTTTTTAGATTGACAATTTTTAATAGTGATTTAATTTGTTTCAGGTAACTACTCTTGCTATTGATGCTAATAAAGATACTAACACAAGGTATTTTAATTTATGTATTAAAATATTTGAATAACCTTATGCTTCATGAATCTTTTTTGAGATAAGATTTTGAAATTGACATTGAGTATTTAAAATGACGTATGTTTCACACATGAAGTTTTCATGAATTAATATCAGACTACACTAGCAATAAATAAAGAATATTAATTTTTCAAAAAGGTCTCAAGACTTTCATCATGATTTATTGAAACAGGTTCAACGTCATCTCAATTAATATTCTAAAACATTATAGTTGAGACAAGAATTGTTTTAAGGCTATTTATAATTGTTATATCTAATTTGGAAACGAATCACTACACATTTTCTCTACCCACGTAGAAATATATAATAAATTATATTTATTTTGTAATCTATACAGTATTACCCTTGACATTGAGAATGAATACGAGTATTGTCAGGAGGTAGAAACGGATGTTGATGTTAAACGTACTTATTTGCCCACACATGTTTACTTTTATCAACTAGACGACAACTCAAACAGAACTCTGCTTGTGTCAAATATTCATCATTGTCTGTCAACATATGCTTCGTTCTAAACACCATTCTTCCTGCATGAAACGCGCACGGATATGAGCAAAATATTAGTTAGTATTACCGAAGAAGTTCACAAATGAATTCCTTTTTTTTTTAGTATTAAGACAATTTTCATATAAATTATTGAATCCTCTCCAACTTAAGACGTAGCCAATTTACTAGAGTTCTATGTATTTTTGTGTGCTAGTTTTTAGTGACGTTGACATTTGAAGAGGCCATTATTTTCACTAGTAGACTTCCATGATCCATGTCAATACTACTGTTAACACCGTGTCATTGTAGACACGCCTCAAGCACTTTAAATTCTTTGAGTGACTGATCAACTCTCACTATCCGAACTTGCCCGGGGGAAAGAAAATGAATTAGAGTGAATAATGAATGACTTTAATAGGAATATTTCGGGCTTGAATGCCTCTTTTTTTACAAATGTAGGGGAGGTGTCCCTGAATGTGGACGTAGTCTCATGAACAGAGAGTAAAGATTTTTCATTCTTCCCAATTTTCCTTAAATGAAATTAGGTATAGTAGTTGAACACGTAAGATGTTTCCCGAATCCATTCTTTATATATCCTTTCAACGGAGATAGAAAAAAATTAGTTTCGTACAAATATAGTATTAGCAGGAGTGTTTTTAGTCTTGGTCTGAATTAGTTTCTTCAAAAGGCTTCAAATAAAGTGGAACACGTAGAGTAATTTGATTTAAAATTGTATGAAGAAACTACTTTTATTTCATTGGTGATCTTCTCTCGCATGTATTTCTATCTGAACGAGGGGGCTCAGGTTAGCCATGTGAGTTAAAGCGTTGACCTTAATCTCACATGGTAAACCTAGAGTGACGAGTTCGATTCTTACCTGGGCAAAGGAAATTATTTAGTGACGAAATTCATTAAATAACATCCTAAAATCCCACCCTGGCTAGAAAAGGGTGGTAACCTGTAGATAACCCGTCCTAATTAGCCTGAGTTGCAAAAAGTGGACGTTAATAAATAAATAATAATAATATCTGAAGGAGATTCAATCTGGGACTAAAAATAATTAAATTACTGTGAGTCGTTTTTATTACTTTCAATCCAATGAGACATGAGCTGGTATTGTAATTGTTTGTCTAATATTTGCCTTAATAATTGAGACCGAGTATTCTCATCTATTACTATGGTGTTATATGTTTATTTTAGAATGCATAGACATTTTCCTAATTTTTTTACTTCCTTTTACACGAAGCAAAGGAAGCATTGTAATCCCTAACAATTTCAGTTTTTAACAAAATTATTCCTTTTTAACTATCCTGAGCCCTTTTGTACTGATTTCGGTGATGCGTTTGTCCGATTCAAAGGTTCTGTACGTACGTTCGTCTCTTCAATAATTCAGAACGTTATAGACTTGCAATGTTGAAATTTCATTTTTGCGGATGATGTTACTTCCGGGTTTGCACTCCTCTTTTTGATAAAAAACGACTGAGCGGGAAGAGGGGTTTAGAATGGGGTGGAAATAAACTCGTAAATTACTTCTTACCTATTAAAAGTTGCAAACAAATGTATCAGAGTTTTTTGTTTATCTTGAAAATATCTATAAGTTATTATGTTTCCCTAAGTCATCGGGACGCTAATATCGTATATGACTTTCAAACGAAATAATTTAACATATAAGCGTATGAAAACACATTATTTATTTTAAAAGGAGCACAAAGAAGTCGTATCATCAAATTTATTTAGTTCTTTTTTAATAATTATTATTAATAATTTCTAAAAGCGCAAATATACCCTTGAAGCGCCCTTGACTTTGACGACTCTTCTGGCAAAGGCTGGAGCGAACCAGTCAGAAGTTGCATAACGAGGAAGGCTTTCACTCTCCCCCGTTTGCTAGTGCGAAGAACAGGCTACCTCTATGTAACCGAACACTTATCTCTATAGGAAATTTCTTTTCTTGATGATGATAGTTCTCTCTCTACTGAAAGTAGAAAATATACTAAAATTGTTGTAATTAAAAGTAATATTGATATAATAGTTATTGTTTTGGTATTATATTGTTTAAAGATTAGTAGGAACTAGTTGTCTCGAGCAGTATACTAAATTATAATTGGGAATAGCTATACATAGCTATTTAAGTCGTTAAGCTATTTGAAACTGTTACGATCAAAAAGAACAGTTTTACAACTCATTTATTAAAACTTTATGAACTATCATTTAAATTGCCATAATGATAATGGAAGATAAATTAATGCAAACAACAGCGAAACGACTGAGAGGTTATGAGTTACAGACCTTCGGCATTGCACATATTTGTTTCAGAAATATGAACCAAAAAATTCAAAAATACAAAAATAAAATCAGAATATTTCATAAAATATTAATAATATCCAGGATCAGCTATCGACAGGTAAGCACTCTTTTCTAGCCTGCGTGGGACTATGGATATTATTTACTAAGTTTGTCACTAAATAAATTCTATTGCCCACGCGGGAATGAAAAATGTGATGCTTAAGCTCCTGAGTCTATTCATTTCAATACACTTGGCTAACTTGAGACCCAATAAAGTAAAGCACCTTAAAGTTTTGTTTAAAGTTCGTATGGGTAAGTATAAATGGATATTATTTGAGGAATGTCTACCAAATTAATAAGACAGTAATAGTTATTTGGACAGAATGTTTCGGTATCAGCGAAGATTGGTCTGACAAACGCCCATGATGTGGCCATTAATTAATAAATTAACTATTCATTACTGTTTTCATTATTCAATATGCAATACTATATTTTATATGTTTAACATAGCGTCTTACTTATTAGTGGTATTTTTATTTTCAATTTAACTGCCGGTTTCTTGCTCCAGCGAGCTTGTCTAATCTTCCTTTTAGGCTAATTTTTGGCCGCACTTTTGGGCTGCTTTCTTCGGCTGAAAATTATGTCTTCTACCCGACTGCGCAGAGGAAGGCAGTAAATGAAATCGCTGCACCAGAAACCCGGCAGTTGACTCAAAATGACTACGCCCAACGAAGCAGCTTAAACTATCGAAAGCAGATTTCCCTGAAAGAGGAAGTTGAGGTCCTAATTTAGGCTTTTTGTTAGTGAAGAAAAAGAAAATCGATTTGATATGACAACAACGCAGCGTAATTCCAGCAAGTGGGAAATCTGCTTAGTATACCTAGTACGAACATTTTTGTATATAAATATTAACCTTAAATGGGGAAAATCGGCACTAATAATTTTAATTGTAAGGTATTGACGACGATGCTGAAGGTGAAATTATTACCAATCTCAAAAAAATAAAATTAGTGCAAATAAAAATTAATTATTTCTTTAAAAATAATACTGACAATAAAATAGCTGGCTAGGGACATATAAATAAACGTATAGACAATCAAAAGGAAACTAGGTTTGCAAATAAAAATGCAGGGAAACAAAAACGTACGCAGGCCCAAATTGTAATCTCATAGTGGCCAGGAAGATCACATGAATATGTAAAGATTTAGGACAAAGGAAAATATCCAAAGAGAGTGACAAATAGCTTTATCCATATTAAGGATAAATTGAAATTCTCAAATACCAAATGCAATGCATACAAAATGACTACAAACTCTATGGATTGCAATAAAGGTTATATAGGAGAATCATCACGATTGTTCAAATGAATAATTAGATAACACCTAATAAACGTTGATGATAAGGACAATACATTGTCCCTAGCCTTAAATACATCGGTCCTACGCGATTAAATACACATATGAATATGATTTTGAAAGAGTACGTATACATGAAAAAAATTGCGTCATGAGTACGAGCTCAATAGCTGAATTCCCTTAAGGGAAATCTGCTAAAAAGATATAAGCAAAGAGGATATGCACATTATAAAAAATTGTGGTTAATAAGAAAACTGAAATTAAATAAATTTTAATTTATTAGAACATTTAAAGTGACAGTTGTTCAATTATAAATTTCTCTTTTACTATTTACACCAAACTTCATTAGGGATAATGATATTTTTATTTCGTGACATTTCGATATAAATCAGCTAACTAACCCGCCATACTTTGTAAGCCATTCTTTGTCTGGAACGGCTTGTGGAACGTTCTATATAATGTTGTAGTCGTTAGTTTAGTCTACCTCTTCGTAACTAATCTCATTTTCGCCTGATGAGAAGTCATGTGGACGCGAAACTAGTCGAGAAATAAAACTAACTTTTGTAATCATTTGAGGTTTTCATTTTTGTTGACTTTCCACCATGGATTGGTAAATTAAACAACTTCGTCCTCCCACTAAGGATAAAAAAAAATTAACGTGTTCGTGCATTGTAGCATTAGTTATACAATATTTGGTATTTGACCTTCGAATGAAGTGGTTCATGCTATAACAGCTTATTGGAGCATGCTATAACAGCTGACATGCGTAGGAGTGGGGGTTTACTGAATGCGGATAACAATAAAATCCAAATATCTCAATTAATATACATGGCACAGAAAATATGTACAGAATAACATTTATAGGACATTCAATTTTCAATAAGATTGGTACTATTATTTTTTCAATCTGACTTATAATAACGGAGATATTTCGAATTTTCGAAATTACCGCCTCTAAACGCCCTTCCTCCCACTTGTCCGATTTCGACCATAACGAACTCGATCTTTATTTTTACATAAAACGCTTAAATATGATGTTTGATAACGATCAAATCAAAAGTATGACCGCTAGAGCGTTCACACATCAGACAAATATATATATATAGATTTGAACGGACCTCATTTTTGTAATCTCCTGGATAGTAGTAATGGACATTTGAGAAAGAGAATTGCGTTATGAATGCTACCTCAATAACTGATTTCTCTTAAGGGGAACCCGGCTAAATTGCAGCCTGTCATAAGTAATATAAGCTTTACATTATATTATGACCCAGAGAAAGCGAGGATTCATGACCTTGATTTTAAAGACCCATATACACGGAACCATAGCAGCCCATCTGGAACATGAGAATTTCTCAGAGTTGGAAGAATCTCCGTGAAAGTAGTAGCATCATCTCAATGCCCTCCGTTCATTATCCAGTGAATGTCGAGAGCAAGCTTACATTTCACTCAAGTGTTCCTCGTCTTCATTAAAAATATATGTATATATTTGGCTCAACGGCCTATTAAGGTAAAAAATACGTCACGAAGGGGCTGCGTAAACTAAGCAGATTTCCCACGTATTTTCATTTATCTGAAAACGTAAAAGTTCAATGACAACAATCGTTGGTATTAAGGCTTCAAATAAAGTGCTTCATGAAATAACAGTTATTGTTAATATGCCAGGAGTAGGAGGGGGGGTTTTTTCGAAGGCCGAAAACTAAAATAAATGCTAATAACAATAAAGATAGTGAAAAATTTGCATAACAACATTCACAGAACACTACATTTTCAATAAGAGTGATTCTATACAACGTCCTAAAATCCCACCCTGGCTAGAAAAGGGTGGTAACCTGTAGATAACCCGTCCCAATTAGCCTAAGTTGCAAAAAGTGGACGTTAATAAATAATAATAATAATAATAATGTACAACTTTTCGATCCGACGCGTATTAACGGAGATAATTAGATTTTTCGAAATTCCCTCTCTAAACCCCCACTCCCACTTGCCAGATTTCAGCCATTAACGAAGGTGATCTTCATTTTTATTTAAAACAATTAAATATCAAGTTTTGTAACGATCAAACAAAAATTGCGACCGCTAGAGCGTTAACATATATGGACATTTGAGGAAATGTTTCCAAAATTGCGTCTTGAGTACGATTCCTTAAGGGCTCCAGCGGTCTAAAACGTAGATATAACTAGAGTATCGTAATTTTAATCATCTATCAAATGCCATTATAAGACTCGTGGAATATAAGACTGTGTTTGTTAATGACCCAAGTAGCAACAGTCAGAGTGTGGATTTAGAGAACGTAAAAAATGAAAAATCGTAAAATCCCCACTCTACTAAAACTGACATGCTCAACTTTTTTTGTTCTTTGCGATTTCTATAACTGGAAAATGGCTGATGTTACTTGTGTTTTTTCTTTACTTCCTTGTGCGAAGTAAAAGAAACACTTATTACAATTGTGACGTATTTTAGTTTTAATATTTCAACGGTATTACCTTCCCTGAACCCATATTGACCAATTTAGAGGTGACGTCTGTACGTGCATGTATATATGTAAGTATTTTGCACAACTCAAAGTGAATAGTCTTAGAATATTGTCCCGTCTAGTTTTGCACCTCCCCTTTTGATCGAAATTGATTAAAGGGGAGATGGGAGGGGTTACAGGGACGCAAATATAAGAAATTACATATTTCTCCCTACCTATTAGAGCTACAAAACATTTGTACAGTACTATATTTGTATATCATCAAAAGATCAATAAACTTTGTTTTATATGGATATGGAATATTAATATTCTTTTTACAATGTTTCTATGTCTTTGATATTTCTTTGTTTTTAGAAAGACATTTTGAGAAAACTTATGAGAGGCTAGTATTTGAGGTACAATGACATTTTAAATTAAAAATAGTTTTATTTATTTGTGACTGTGTTTTTCCTTAGAAACTATTAAGAAAGCATAGAATGTTTTTTCTCCTCGCATTTTTTTTTTTTTTACAACAAGAATATACTTCTAACGGAAGCATGTTGCTAGCGGCCAACGTACTTCCGTAAAAAGTTCCGGTGCTTCTGCAATGTATGTCATTTATATCGATAACAGACACGTAGAAAATGAAGTTGAAATGGGTGGGCATTTGTAGTTTTCAGTTACTATTACATAACAATAATTAGATTGCCCATCATAATAACATTGTGGAAAACCTTTCACCCTTAAAATAAATGTTTTTGAGTGAAAATATAATTGGTAAGTGGGATTCGCCTCAACTAAATATATAGTTTCGGGGGTAGAGAAAAGTGAGGGTATAATGGAGGAAGTACAGGGTGGATGAGCCCTGATTAGGAAGTGATGGGTTGGAGAAAATGGTGCCTCTTTGCCAAATATGTCTGCCGTGATGATAACGGAACGGAAACGGTTGATATGCTACTAGACAAAGCAATGATTTTTGTCACTTTGCTTGTTTCAATCAGAATAAGGGGCTCAGGTGAGCTTTCTGAATCGCTACAAAAGGGTGCAGACCTAGATAACCCTTCCTGATTAGCCCTTTTAACATGATTTGGACAATAGTAAAAAGAGTCAACGAGACTTAATTTAATTTTATAAATTCTATAATGCAACTATAATTCTACTTGTGCCGCTATAATGTATGATTACCAAGAACATCTGATATTGATCGTTCGAGAGCAGTATAATTAATTATAAATATAAATATTAGGTGTACGGATATGAGTGTTCTCTATTATTGATATTTATATAATTGGCATTAATTAAAACAAATATTGGTACTTTCCTGTTATGGGGACCCCTACTGGAAAATATCGATATAAACCCGGAAATATCGATATTTTCCAGTAGGGGTCCCCATTATCAATGACCCTCCCCCTCCCCCCTGGTTTTAACCGCCGGGTACTTTCCTGTAATGGGGACCCCTATTGGAAAATATCGATATAAACCCGGAAATATCGATATTTTCCAGTAGGGGTCCCCATAACAGGAAAGTACCCAAATATTTCCCCTGAAATATATTTATTTTGGTACTTAACGATTATTGGGAGGCTACCCATTTAAAGACGATTTTTAAATCATATTTAAAAGAAAATCACTTTTTTATTTAAAATAACACTTCTAGTATTTATAAATGAAAAATGGTTAACTAAAATGGGAGGCCACTCATAACTTACAGATAAAATATTTACTGGTTCAAAACCGCTTATAGCTATTCACTGTTATTGCTATCGATTTAGGCTGTTCATACTTGACTAGTTTATCTTAGTCATTCTGTTTCTTTTGTAGTCAGATGAGTGATCATGTATTAACATCATTTGGTGTTTAATATAACCATTTGGTGATCGTTTATTATTACACTACTTGGACAGCCGATAAGTACCTTTATTTTTAATACATTTTTAAGAGTTGACATTAAGAGTAGGTACTACCGATGTATACATTTTAATTCTTTGCTTTAATGGAACAAGGTAATTCAAATTACTCCTATAGTGCTCCAGAGGTCGCAATTTTTCTTTGACCGTAACCAAACTCGATATTCAAGCTTTACATGTAATGGCAAAGGTTGAGTTTCTAAATTGCTGAAATCTAGCAAGGACGTAGGGGAGGGAAAATTAGAGGGAGGTTAAGTAAAAAGGTCTAAATGTCTTCGTTATTATAAAAAGGATCGACAAATATTATATGACCGATATATAGGCTTCCCATTATGGGTGAAATAAAAAATGGAATTTGAAATGGTTTCATCAGAGTGTCACTCCAGCAGGTGGTACCTAAATCTCCTTAAGTTTTCGCGGTGGGCTTTTTCCCAACAGGGAGATCTACAATATCATTAAGAATGAAACTCAAGTTGGAAAAACCAGGATAACCCCAGCTAGTATATGTATAGTTTCTTTGATAAAATGCATTGACTTATGTTCTTTGATAACGGAAAGTGCTTTCCCAAGGCTGTCACTTGCTTTTTTTACGTTTTATTCTCTTATAATTAACTACATTTTCTCTTATATCCTTAATTCTCTGTTTCTTATAATTAAACTAATGAGTGAGGAAGGAAGGCAGTTGCCTAATCCGAGTGTGATTAACTGTTTAACCGCTAGGCCTGTATTTCGGGCGAGTTCTGAAAGAAAGTGAAGCCGGTCTGGAGAGAGAGAGAGAGAAACTTACCCTACACGACCTTCCGCTGGCCGAGGTCAAACTCCTCTGGCCTGGTTCTGGGGGTTCCGCGATCACTCGGACTACAGCTGGCGGGTCTTGGGAGGAAATGGCACAAGATTAAGGATGCAATTACTTGCAGAAGGGTATTTTACGAAATGATCATGTGCAGTAGCGGTCATAACATATTTTGTTCAGCGCGGAAAGGTGGAATCGCAAAAATTAGTTTCAGTGAAAAATGCTTTAGAATTCTTTAAACTAAAGTGACATCATCGATACTTGTAGATTAATTACTATTTATTTAATATATAATGTAGACAACCTCTTGTAGTTTGTCATCAATTTCAGCTTTTGCTAAAATAGAAATAATATTTTGGTCATATTAAAAACAAATAGCCACATGCATATTTTTTTATAAAATATATTAATGCATTTAATAATAAGTAAACAGGCCAAGACAATATCGGAACAAAAATTTCAAAATAATGCATAATAATATTCTGATCTCTCAGTATTGTAGGACGTCTTTACAGCATCGGTTGTTACTAAATTTCATGAAAAGTGTGATATGTAACACCTCAATAAAATCCTTTTCACGTGACAATGTTAAATTTGATTTTAAACATAAGTGTACTTATTGTAGATCGTTCCAATTTTAGTATATGTACGGCCGAAGCAAGTACAATACTAAAATTGTATTGAACTTGATCTCATATAGTAAACCTAGTGTGGTGAGTTTGATTCCCGCCGGGGTAATAGGAATTTATTTAGTGACGGAATTCCATAAGTAAAATCCTTAGTCCAACCCTGGCTAGTAAAGGGCAGTAACCTGTAGAGAACCCGTCCCAATTAGTCTTAGTTGCAAAAGGTGGACGTTAGTAAATAATTTAAATTTATTGTAGATCAGTTAACACATGAATAATTTGTAAACAATTGAGATTAAATATTATTAGAAGGGAGACAGGTACTGCCTCAATAAGATCCTTTTCACATTGACATTACTAAATTTGATTTTAAACATAACTGAAATTAAATCAGTTTACACAAGAATAATTGAAAAAAAAGTACGGTAAAATTTAATTCAATACGAGCACACGAAAACACGTATTTGCATGATTGATTACCTTTGTAACCAAAATAGCGTCATTTTTATAAATATTTTAGTGGTGGTAATTAAGTTGATCATCAAATTTGAGTTTTTATCCTAGTTTATAACAAAATTCATTATCATAACAGTCCTTGTCATTATCGTCACACCCATTGTCAATACTGCGAAATCGGTTTATCGGTTAATTTTGTACAACGATTTTGCCGTAACCAGAAGAACGTTTTTCCTAAGCATTTTTTTTAAATGCCGGATTTATTGAACAATCCATTTTTTTAAATAATGGACTGATAAAATAATATCTATGCTATAATTTTTGAATTACCCATCGAAATACCTCAATGCGTCCTTTTTAGCAGATTTCCCTTAAGAGAAATCAGCTATTGAGGTTGTACTCATGACGCGATTTTTGAATTTTTTCTTCAAATGTCCATCGATCCTACCCAGGAGATGACGAAAATGAGGTCCGTTCAAAACTGTATATATATATATATATATATATATATATATATATATATTTGTCTGTTACCGCTCTAGCGGTCGCAATTATTGTTTAATCGTTACCAAACTCGATATTTAGTCGTTTTATGTAAAAAGAAAGATCAAGTTCGTTAACAGCTGAAATCGGTCCAGGAGGAGGGGGGGGGTTTAGAGGGGAGGATTTTCGTAAATTCGAAATATTTCCGTTACTATAGGTCGGATCAAAAACTTGTATAAAACAAATCTTATTGTAAATTAAATTTACTATAAATATTGTTATATACATTAATTCACTATCTTCAATATTAACCGAGATATTGGCATTTTTCAGCCACCAGCAAACCGCCACTTCTACCAATGTTACATAAACAGTACTCTGCGACATAATAAACCACATTATTCGAAGTTTAAATACCAAAAATTGTATTCAAGAGACCTTTATTATACGAGATACATGCAAATATGTCCTGGAGATACCCCCCCCCACCCCGTCTTAAGGTTTTCGACTACTAAAATTTGATTGATAGGGATAACAATTATTCTGACTCATTATTAATTACATTACTCCATATAGTAAATAGTTCTCAATAAAATTAATATGTTATATTCTGATATATTTCAGTAATAGTTTTTCTTTCCGGTGTGAAGCGGGCAGACCCGTTTGTTTACATTTCTAACCTAACGCTTCCTGTCGGCCGGTTATTGAAATTGGATGAACCATTTCTTATTTCCGTTTGTATTTATTCATATGTGTTGTTTTACCAGTATGTAGATTTATCTATTACTAAACTTCACGAGGGAAATCTGCTTAGTTTACGCAGCCCTGCGTGACGGAATTTTTCTCTTGGCACTTTTTCTCGGTACAAACCCGGAGGTAAATCAGTATATGGAAATTTATTATTTTTTATTTATTGGAGCTTCGCAGCTGTGGCGATGTTGCTCAGAAAAAAGCTATATAAAATGTAAATAAACAAAACAAAATTAATTAAAAGACAAAACAAAATTTATTAAAAGATAAAACAAAATTAATTAAAAGAAAAATGTAACCTCAAAAGAAAAATGGAAAACAAAAACAGAAAGGGAACTTAAAAACAGAAATGAAATGCAAAGCAGAAATGGAACAAAAACAAAAACAAAAAAAAACACAGAAATGGAACACATAAACAGAAATAGAACACAACATAGAACAAAATGTATATCAAAGGAACAAATAAAAAGATAAAATCCCAAAGTAGCTTAAAAAAAAAAATTGAAATTTTTCGAAAATTGCATCATGAGTACGACCTGAATAGCTGATTTCCCTTACGGTAAATCTGCTAAAACAGAAACGTGAGAACTGAAAAACCACTCTATAGAGAAATTCAATTAAAATATTATACAAAATATATCAAAAAATTAAAACAATAAATAAATAGATAGGTAAAATGAAATATGTATCTAAGGAAAATTGTTAAGAAGCTATTTTTGTTATTATCTTTTAGGTAACCAATTCTATTCGAATATTACCTAAAACTTTTTTTTTTTATTATTATTACTACTGATTTAGATTAGTGGTGGCATACCTATTGATTCTCCTGGTGAAAGTTGCTGCATCTCTCGTATATAACCACATCCTTTTACTTTTATCAGGGTGAATGCTTGTAGTCCCTCAGCAATCGCCCGAGACAATAGAGCCCTTGTAAATGGAAAAATACAATGAAAAGCTATTAACAAAGGGAAACAAACAGTTTTGGATTAGACTTGTAGCATTCTCTACGACGCTACAAATAGTTCCTGCTTCCATGATAGATTCGCTAACATGATCACATGAACTTTAGAAAAAAAAAAAAAAGTCTCAAACTGTCTGGTGAAGAGTTAATTTATTAAGATTAAGGGTATTTGATGAAATGATTATCAAATAAAGTTTCATGATTAACTACCTATCTACTATCTTTTATTAGTAAGTATGATACTTTGAACAAACATTCCGGGAACGACCTAACGTAATCATAGTTTGCTCAGTTAAAATTGCGTATTGAGATAGCATTAATTATGCGTATTTTGAAAAATGCCTTCTTACGTCGAACGATGATCATATTATTTGGTGGTTTCCTTGTTCTTATTGTTTCGTTTTATCCGTTATAAATCGGTCTCTGTTTTGGTTGATCATTGCCTTTTGTAATTATTTTATATATTATTATTTCATTATTATCTACACACCTAAGCAAATAATTAATTAATTCCTTAAGTGGTGTTTAAAGTTTAGCTGCTTTTCAGTGGTTCATATCATCATCTTCAGAGCTTGAGAGCTGGAGCCACTCTACAGTGAGTTACAACTATCAAGTTTTCGTTCATCCCTCTAATAAACTGTGACATCCGAATGAGTAGTATGCAACCTATGTACTCAGAACCTCAAATTTGCAAGGCCACTCAATTACTTCAAGAATAAAAGTGGTTGGACACTGTCCACAGAATATACATTTTTAAAAAAAATACATAAGTTTTATAAATAGGAAAAGACGTTTCTGAGCAGGATATTAGCCTTCAATTGTGTTCAATTATTTATTTATTTGGACAATGTTTCGATATCAATCATCTTCAATGTTTAAACTTAAGTTAGTTGAAATGATAACTAACATTGATTTCAGAATTAGAATTGCCTTGGAGATGCTTGTAAACGGAACTTTTACAAATAAATACATAAAAGAACATGTTTGGAGATTATTAGTTAGTCTGGAAATATACATTCCTATTTATAGGATGCATTTTTGGTTTTGTATTGAAGACTTATTATTCCAATTCATTAAAGTTTATGAAGAGGCCACAGACTGGAAGATTGTAAATAGACATAGTGCAATGTTAAAACTTAAGTTAGCAGAATTGGTAAATAATGCTGATGCCAGTAAACTTGTGATAACTTTGAAGATGCTTGTAAGCGATAATTTGGACCAATAGATAAATAGTTAAATATAATTGTAGACTATTACACAGCTTTGGTATATCCTTACCTCTCTATAGAACATATTTGTGGTGCCAGGTTGAAAAATTATTCTTCCAGCTCATTAAAAAAAGTTTGTTTTTCGTGGGAAAAGTATGCATCAAGGTTGACTATTGCTTCACCTCATGTTAGTTATTTTACTGTGGAAATATTAATGCGGCCTGTTGGAAATATGATGAGGATATTATGCAGGAGAGAGAAGATGAGATTCAGACGAGTTTTCCTATGACTGATGATACTATCAACAGGGCTCTTTCACCACCGCCATATCTCAGCAGGCAGTCTTCAAGAATTCCACTCTGAAACGTTATGATGTTTAAAACATATGCTTTAATATTATTATATTCTGTAGGTCCTGTAGGTATGGCTAGTCATGAGAGCTGATTTCGGTCATTAAAAAAAAAAATAAGGCATTAATAAACTAATTCCAAGTCCGATGAACAGGAATTTCGACCATTCTGTTTATTTTTATTAGCAGATTTCCCCTAAGGGGAATCAGATCTAGAGGTTGTAATCATATTGAAAATATTTCTCAAAATTCCATTGATTCTACCTAGTAGATGACAAAAAGTCCGTCACGCAGGGGCTGCGTAAGCTAAGCAGATTTCCCAAGTGTAGTTTTACAGTAGAGAAATCTGCCCAATAACAACTGTAGTAGTAAGGGATCTCTAAACCTATTCACGAAGGACGAAAAGTTACGGAAACGGCCGCCAGAGCTCTCGGCGGAAAGTCCGGAACATAGCCGAGTCCTGCCGACCACACACACAATACAAATGCAAATATCTCGGTTAATATTCAAGATACAGAATAAATGTATAGAACAATATTTATAGTAAATTTAATTTGCAATAAGATTGATTATATACAATTTCTCGATCTGACGCATAATAACGGAGATATTTTGAATTTTCAAAAATCCTTACTCTAAACCCCCTCCCACTGGTCCGATTTCAGCCATTAACGAACTTGATCTTCCTTTTTACATAAAACGATTAAATTTGGAGTTTGGTAACGATCAAACAAACATTGCGACCGCTACAGCATTAACAGACAAATATCTATCTATCTATTTATATATATATATATATATATATATATATATATATATATATTAGAGGGGAGGAGTTTAGAAAATTCGACATATCTTCGTCATTATTTGGAACCAAAAATTGATCTACCAATCTAGAACCAATCTTATTACAAATTTAATTGTCTATAAACGCTATCATATATGTACTTTCTATAACACGAATATTAACCAAGATATTTGCATTGCTTAGTTTTAGCAGATTTCCCTTAAGGGAAATCAGCTATTGAGGTCGTACTCATGACGCGAGTTTTGAAAAATTTCCTCAAATGTCCATCGATCCTACCCAGGAGATGACGAAAATGAGGTCCGTTCAAAATTATATATATATATATATATATATTTGTCTGTTAACGCTCTAGCGGTCGCAATTTTTGTTTAATCGTTACCAAACTTCATATTTAAGCGTTTTACGTAAAAAGAGAGATTAAGTTCGTTAATGGCTGAAATCGGACCAGTGGGAGGGGGGGTTTAGAGGGGGGGATTTTTGAAAATTCAAAATATCTCCGTTACTATACGTCGGATCGAAAAATATTATAGAATCAATCTTATTGCAAATTAAATTTACTATAAATATTGTTATATACATTTATTCTCTATCTTGAATATTAACTGAGATATTTGCATTTGTATTCTGCATGTGCTCGGCAGCAGTGGCTATGTTCGGACTTTCCGCCGTGAGCTCTGGCGGCCGTTTTTGTAATTATTCGTCCCTCGTGAATACGTTTAGAGGTTACTTACTACTACAGCTGTTATTAGGCGGATTTCTCTATTGTAAAACTTCACGTGGGAAATCTGCTTAGTTTACGCAGCCCCTGCGTGACGGGCTTTTGTTATTTAGTCTTCAGTAAACCCCCACTCCTGCTCATGTCATATTAACAATATGCTCTTATATATTATTAATCATTTCATCCCAAGGTTAAATACCAAATATTGTTTTTATTCTTTATTTGAAAATGTTTCATTGATCTATACCATACTCTATATTTCAGTTACCACTAATGATCGTATTTGTAATTGGCTTAAATCGGACAGGGAATAGTGGGGGTTTAGAGGGGGGGGGATTCACGGAAGCAAAATATCTCCGTTATTATGTGTCGGTTCATAAAATGTTATAGAACCAATCTTGTTAAACTATTGATGTTCTACAATTGTTACTCTATGCATTTTAGCAGATTTCCCTTAAGGGAAATCAGCTATTGAGGTCGTACTCATGACGCGACTTTCGAAAAATTTCTTCAAATGTCCATCGATCCTACCCAGGAGATGACGAAAATGAGGTCCGTTCAAAATTATATATATATATCTATATATATATATATATATATATATATAGATATATATATTTGTCTGTTAACGCTCTAGCGGTCGCAATTTTCGTTTGATCGTTACTAAACTCGATATTTAAACGTTTTATGCAAAAATAAAGATCAAGTTCGTTAATGGCTGAAATCGAACCAGTGGGAGGGGGGGTTTAGAGGGGAGGATTTTCGAAAATTCGAAATATCTCCGTTACTATACGTCGGATCGAAAAAGTATATAGAATCAATCTTGTTGCAAATTAAATTTACTATAAATATTGTTCTACACATTTATTCTCTATCTTGAATATTAACCGAGATATTTGCATTTTTCTGTTTTCAGCTTCTGAGATGAGATCGGCTAACTTCGGGTCTAGTCGTGGGTTTCCGTCAAGAGCTAATTCGGGCCCTTCCCGTAACTGTTTGACTCTCTATTCTGAAATTTCTCTATTATAAAACTTCACGTGGGAAATCTGCTTAGTTTACGCAGCTCCTGCGTGACGGACTTTTTAAGTATTAAAGGAGTTATTCTTACTTTTTTCTGCCTTCAGTAACCCCTTCTACTCATGGTTTTTTAAAAATATAAATGGAAAATATATGGTGAGATTGGATCATAAAAGTGTTTTACGGGCACGTGGGAAATTTGCTTAGTTAACAAAACCCCTGCGTGGCGGTCATTATGATTCTTTCTCTAAATTTCAGTAAAAAAATTAGAAGGTTTGGTATCAAGTGAATTTCGTTCAACATTTCAAGACGCCATTTAGCACATAGGACTATTCAAGCCTAAGTCTGACAGAGTTGCAGTAATTGGAAGTACCAATCATAATCAGTTCCCAGAGCAACAGCAATTTTGATCTAGATATAATCCACAGAGTATAAGAGGCTAACGAAACTGGCGGAATTGTTGAATTTCTCTATAAATACTGCCATAATATAAAGCATTTAATGATAATTTGCATCAGTTGGATTTTCTCCTAATTTGAACTTTTTCAAGGTTTCTGTGAACAAGGCACCATCCGTTTATGTGTGCATACTGGATTAGGTCTTTAAGTTTATTCAATGAATAAATTAAATATATTGAATGAATGAATTGTCTGGAATGGTGGATATTTCCCCAAAGCAATGTGAATATTGAAAAACTGTCCAAATATGAGAAGACTCTTATTGACCTATAAGATTTTGTATTTGCATATATCGTGTGAAATTCGCTGACTACTAGGTTTTTAGGTGCGATTACCATCAGATACTCCGTAAGAAACGCGCGATCCAATAAAGACTTTAATATCATAAATAAATATGTTTAAAATAATAATAATAATAATAATAATATCCAAGACCAAGTGATTGCCACCAGATTTTTTTTGCATACAGATAACTTTTCGTTTCACATGTCATAGACACTCATAACTACATTTTGTTTCTTTCGTGTCTGTTTGTTTGTTACCTTTTCACGCATATTACGGCAGGATGTGAAATACTTTGTGGATCCGTATACTTACAAAGGCACAATAACTTTGGCTAAAGTATACCATATTCAAGCTCTAGCAGAGAAATTCGGCATGGTAGGCAAATTAAAAATAGCGTCGCCTATTGCTTTTATCAGCTATATGCACATAACAAAAAATATTTAGGAGTAATTTTTGTTATATAAAGCACTTATTGGGTATACGAAGCATAAATGAGTTATGATAAACTATAGACCACAATTATATTTGGCACTAAAGATTCAACCGAATTAAACCAAACTCGGTATGTGAATTAGTACTAACATCTTCATTATAATAAGCCATACTAACATTTCTAGGGACGGGCAATGATGAGAATATAATCCCAGGCCTGAAAAGTTAAGAAAATATCAAGAATTGGCTATCGAGCTCAAGAGGTATACAAACAAAATCTGTTTATTTTGTTATTTACAGTAATTTGCTCAACACTTCTTTTCAATATGAACTACCAGGTACCTCACCAAGAACTTGAATCTGCCAACAGCAATTATAAAAGAAGCACAGCAGGGGAAATATGACAATACTTGAGGACAGTAGAATCGTACATGAAAATTTTTATTAATTCCATAGCAACGATAGGTATAATAAACTCTAAACACTACACAAACTCCAAAATATCGGTTGGATTTTCACCCGATATGGATTTTACTCCAGTTTTCACTGAGTCAAATGAATCCTCCCATAATAATATAGTATATATATATATATATATATATATATATATATATATATATATATATATATATATATTAACCTAGTGGATAAGAGATCTGCAAGTCTTTATGCTTCAGTTGGGATTCCGGTCTGAATAGCCAAATTAGTCAGCGAGTAAGAGAGTCACGCACTTTCTCCAGGTTTCTACATTTTTTCGAATGTAGAGAATAGGACATCCATTCATATATTCAAGCATTCTGAGTGCGATTGGCATAATTGGAATTTATGAATTGAAGAGTTATACCCAAAGCTCGGAAAATAGAGCAATGGATTAATTATCCAGTAGTGACGTTCAACACATGTCATGAATACACTTTCGATTCCAACTTTTTGCAACTAATTGACAGGGTCTATCTTCAGGTTATCCGCCCTTTTCTAGCCGGAGTAGGACTAAGGGTTTTATTTAAAGGATTTGTCACTAAATAAATTCCTATTGCTCACGCGGGAATCGAACCACGTCACGCCGGCTCCAGTATTAAGTAAACTAAGACCAACGCCTTAACTCACATTGCTAACCTGAGTCCACTTAACTCAGGTAAACATTTTCTCAACGCGCTTATTATCCATTAATAATTACTCTTAAGGCATCCTGTTCGCCGTATTTTACTTTTATTGAGTTGTGGAAATGTTACTGGACCATTCAATGAGTTGTATATACATGAACGCTGTGATAAAAATCTGAATGAGAAATATGAATGAGAGGAGGAAGGGGAATAAAACCACCATTGCCAAGGGAGAGGGGCAGACATATTCGTCTGTAGCAGGATCTTTTGCCCCCCCCCCCCAAATACATATATTACTTCAAGATCAGTAACTAGCACATAGCTGTGGGCAATGCATAGGTGTGATCATTAGTGTTATTTTTATAGTTTGAACAACACTTGACACCTTTATTTTATTTACCATTGGCTATTTTTCTAAATTTTTATATGTATTGAAAATGAGCTAATTAAAGGGCTAATTAATGAGTTATTTCTTTATTATTATTGTGTTTTCCTATTCCACCTCACCTGAAACTATTAATATTCCTAAATATTTTAAGTATGGCTTAAATTTCAAATCTGTTTTACATAGTTCTTTGTAATGGAGAAATAGAGGTGGGAGTTTGAGATGACGTAGGAACTGTGCCTTATTCAAGCACTTGGGAAATATGTTTATTTTTGATTAGTTTAAGTGGTGAAACTCGTAGATTAAGAAAATTCCCCAAAAAATGAATATTTTTCTTGAGCACTCACCTTTTTAACACGTAGCACCATTAAAGGAAAATTTTCTAGCGTAGTGTTATTTATTGGAAAACTATAGAAAACCATGACGGGGTTGTAGATCACTGGGTGGCCAATGGTAGTAGGAATTTTTCCTTTAACTAATAGTCTTTATCTTTGAGAATCTGTAGACTATTTTCCTGGAAATAGCAAAAAGTGGACGTTAATAAATAAACAATAATTTCCTATGAGTTATTTTGTATGGGTATATGGGAGGAACTATGGAACTCTTCTAATGGAAAAAAAAAAATGGAAAATTATATATTAATGTCTATCTAATCTTACTTCCCTGGAGAATGTAATCTCTGGTTCCAAATGGCATGTCATTCTACTGTTCGGATAATAATCCTTATGTAAGATTGTGCACTCATTTGGCAGACATTCTAATAACACACCTCGGCTAAGGGGTTCCCTTGTGCAATAGCTGCATGTGGAGAAAATGCTAAGCCCATTTACTGTCGGCGATGCGATTATCACTGGTAATAAATCAACAGGTGATTACAGTTGGTGATAAGAATGACATTTAAAATTTAAGAGCTCGAACCTATTGTATTAATTCGATGGTATTCTTATTTGGTGCTGATTTTGTAACATACACATTAATCTGTTATTAGTCTTTAAGTATTGAAAAAATTATGATTTGTACTAATAGCGATCAATATTATTAATGTACTACTCTTGCGGACTTTTATGTAACGTTTATTAGGATCACCTATAATATTCAATCATTTTTAATTGATCAAGTGAAAACTACGTATCTTTCTTCTTCAAATGCATCTATATATATATAGTCATAATTAACCTCAATATTTTTTGAACTTTTATAAAAGTTAAATTCGTGCTCTTTTATACTCGAAATCTTATTAGGAAGAATGTAAATGAATGGTCAGAAATGTTAATAGACTAAGAAAGATTCATGAAATTTAGCACAAGCTAGTCACTTAGCACACTATTACTTGTTACAAGTACTGTAGCTCGTAACTTATTCAGATTTTCTACAACACAATGCATTTGCTAAGTGCATTTGTGACCAGGTATCTGATAGTTATCTATGCCTAACTTCATTCCCATTTATCAGATAATATCTGAACCTTTCATTGTTATTTTTTTTATGAACATCAACTTACTGCTAATTGGGACATGCTATCCTCAGGCCACCGCCCTTTTATTGGCAGGGTGGGACTAAGAATTTTATTTAATGAGTTTGTCAATAAATACATATTCATTGCCCAGGAGAGAATCGAACTCACCACTCTAGGTCTATCCAAGACATACTTAACTCCTTAACCCAGTTGGCTATCCCCCAGCCCCTGAAACTTTCACGTAAAATATGCTCATGTCTATTTTTCACTTTCTAAATATTACCTAGGGTAAATACTTTTTGGAAGTACATATTTGATTATAAACATATTGATTAATTGTTAATGAAATTTTTCAGTGTTGAGATATAGGTAATTATAAAAGTCCGTCACGCAGGGGCTGCGTAAACTAAGCAGATTTCCCACGTGAAGTTTTTAGCCGACCACACGCAGAATACAAATGCAAATATCTCGGTTAATATTCAAGATAGAGAATAAACGTATATAACAATATTTATAGTAAATTTAATTTTCAATAAGATTGGTTATATACAATTTTTCGATCCGATGCATAATAACGGAGATATTTCGAATTTTTGAAAATCCTCCCCTCTAACCCCCCCCCCCTCCCACTGGTCCGATTTCAGCCGTTAACGAACTTGATCGTTCTATTTACATAAAACGACTAAATATCGAGTTTGGTAACGATCAAACAAAAATTGCGACCGCTAGAGCGGTAACAGACAAATATATATATATATATATATATATATATATATATATATATATATATATATATACAGTTTTGAACGGACCTCATTTTCGTCATCTACTAGGTAAGATCGATGGACATTTGAAGAAAAATTTCAAAAATTCCGTCATGAGTACAACTCCCTTAAGGGAAATCAGCTAAAACATTGCAGACCCTTAAGCCATATCCTTGTTTGAAATTGGCCCGATAGATCTGAATACTAAAGCCAATGACATTTCTAATATTTCAAAGGCGACTTTCCTTTGGAGTATATACATATTCAAAAAGTGACATTTAAAACTGATGTTGATAAAATTGTCTATAAAGGTTAGGTGTCTGAACTTCCTCAGTTTTAAAAGATTTCGTATGCTATTTTACAGATGTTCTAGCATGGAGAAAAAAAATCAGAATTAGAATACTTGACCTGAACCAAAATATGGAGAAATGGCGTTTGGTATTCATAGAAACAAATAATAATATTAAAAAAAAAGACGTCAAAGCTAGCCGGAGATTTCGTCACTAACAGGTTGTTCAGGATCTATATTTAGGATTTGTATTCCCAGATGCCTTTTCCTGGCTCGTCCTCTCTCTTCCTTTCCCCTGACTCCAGGAAGCTAATTGGAGAAGGGATGGACGTTCCCCTCGCCTAGCGCTATAATGGTCAAGAAGAAATACCCTAATTATAACATCAGCGAAGTTGATGAATGAGATACTGAAAGTAATGAATGGAAGCTTTATCTTAATCCGGGAGCGTAGCCAGGATTTAATTTGGTGAAGGTGAAGAGGATATTATCCTGTAAAATTCAGGATATCTATAACAAGGATTGCGAGATTTCGAGTATCTTTTAATTTCCCCCATTAGTTTATAAAATACCTACTAATTTAAGGTATTTTATATAAATTTAATTTTTTTTTCGGGTGAGGTATATGTCCACCTCTCCCCCTCTCCTTCATTTTCTCAATGTAGGCTTTATAAAATAATTTTGTTTGTATGAATTACTGACCGAATAATCCCAACTATTTTTCAATGTATAAAACACGAAATCTATTACTACTTTATTCAGCCAAGATTTAATATAAATGAATTTAGTCTAAAGACTTTATCAATGTAATTTATCAGTTTCGTGGAGGACGAAAAAACTTGACCAGACGCATCAATGAAAGGGATTGCATAAAGTAAACAGATTTCCAAAGTGTTGACTTCCAAACACACTTTTTATTTTATCTCTCCACTTAGTCTTCTTTAAGAAAAATCGATGAGAAGTAGGGGGAGGGGTGCTAAAGACAGAAAACAATAATGGTCGAATAAGTAATTAAATTAATACATAAGTAATAAAAAAAAATCATATAGTCCATCAAAAGTTTAACAAAATTTGTTCTCCAACATTTTACGATATGACTCATTATAACAGAGATATTTTTAATTTTCAAATTCTAATCCCCCCTGAACCAGGTCCAGGTCCAATTTTAGCCAATAACAATTTGGATCTTTATTGTCGACAAAGTCTGTGGAATATCGAGTACGGTATAGATAAGAACGTAAAGTCTCAATTAATGACGTCATCAAACACCAAATTTGCATGTATCTCCCGTAAAAAAGGCCACTTGGAAACAATATTTAACATTTAAGCTTAAAATGATTTGTTTCACAATATAACAGCTTATTGTTATTATGACATGAAATATTTTGGTTAACATTATATATATATATATATATATATATATATATATATATATATATATACATACACACACACACACACAATTTTGAACGGACCTCATTTTTGTCATCTTCTGGGTTGGGTCAATGGATGTTTAAAGAAATTTGTCTATAATCCTGTCATGAGCACAACCTCAATAGCCGATTTCCCTTAAGGGGGCTTTACTTCTACATTTAGTAAAACCCTAAGTAAACAAGGTTCTACATTTAACCCGGTTACGAAATGGTCAGTGACATAATAGCTTAAAGTGTAGAAGCTATTAGCATGTGATGAACTTTACTGAAGACTGAAAACAAGCAAATAGAAATATCTCAGTTACAGAGTAGTGACCCCTCCAACACCTGGTGCGTCCAACAACGAGGAATCATTAATTCTCATTCAGTTCAAAAAAGCATCCCTCAGATCCATTAGAGATTCCCTAATATTGGGCCTTTTCCATACTTATTTAATGCCTCAGAATTTCCCAGAACCCATCCGATGCACTAGATATTACTGCAACATTTCCAATCAGCACTTTATTGTATACCATCTGCATCATGTATGTCGCCTTGGGTAGTCACATATTACCCCTTTTTGCATTTTTCTTACCGCATCATATTTTACACCTAGAATTACTGAAGTAAGTATAGACTTTCATTTTAGGAGGGGGTCATAGTCAAATATTTTATATAAGAATTAATTAAGAAGAGCTGGAACAATTTAAGGGAGCGAAAACACCTAAACTAAATTTTTCGTACAAATATCTTATTTCTTGTAGTAACATCTATCGCCTTATCATCATCGCCTTATTTATCATTCTTTTGCTTACCCTCATTTTCATTGTGATCTTAATATCTATTTTATCAATGCCAAATCTATCGGTAGCGGCCGTCATAAATAGCTGATTCGGCTTTCAATGGGTGGGAACCTTTCTCAAGCCTGCCGACAATTGCACTTCTTGTTTTTAGTTTTCTATCAAAGAAAAATAAAGTGATCAAATTAACTCTCTTCTACAGGTAGAGGAAAGTGTCTGCATTTCCACAGCAACAATTTATAAAAGTGTCAAAGCGTTGTCGATGCAGTACATCAGCAGTAGTGCCTTGTTGACACACGAAAACAATAAGTAAACTATCTCTATTATAGTATTTAAAAAAAAAAAAATAATATTTTACATGAAAAAATGAAATGACAAAAAACGATCGGTATATGGTAGCTAAAGTAGGATACAAACAGTTTTGATTCGAATTTATTTAAATATTCGAAACGAAAACTCTAGCTAATTTGGTTCAGGAGTTATGAAGAAAAGAAGCTCCTTTAGCTTTGAGTTGAGTACTAGCGGTGGCGGTGTCGCGATTTCATCCTTTTTTCCTCTCCCGCAAATGCTTCCTTACGGGGTGCACAACGTGCCTAAAGAAGTTTTCACTTCAAAAAAAGATGTTACAGAGCCAAGTAGATAATGCAGTCATAAAACAATAACAACTATCTTTTCTAAAACTAATTAACAGCACATTAATTTTTTTTTTAATAAATAATCAAAGTCAGAATAATAAAAACCCATCCATAAGACTTAACCTACGCCATTTTTCCTCTACCTGTAATTGAATTCACTTCCACCTGCCACAATACCAACTTAGCTCTCTTCTGTTTCATGTAAATGTGTAACTGTAGGTAAATAATTTTTTTACAAATACAACTCTTTTGACCAAAAATAATATATGTCATTGTTAATCAACATTTCGTATTTTTTTTTTGCTTCAATAATGTTTTAATATTCATTCTTCATTTGGACATTTAGAGCTTGCTTTGATATCTTGTCATAATTGAAATAAGTTATAGTATAACATAATATTTTTTATTATCTTGCCACCTGTTTTCACATGGCATTTCTAGAAACTGTGGCAACATAAGGTGCCTCCTTTTCAGTTTCTCCCTTGGTTTCCCCTGATCCATTAGACTATTTATTCCCGGTTTCTCCCCTTAGGTTTTAACGCGTTTCTTCCATCATGAGAAGTGAAGGGCGTGTGTCAGGCGGATGTTGACATTTTAGGTAACACTTCGAAACCAGGTTTTATCATGGTTATCAGCTACCGAAAATAGGGCTCGATCGAATTGGTATTTTGTACCTTTTTGGTATCTCGTTTGTTGCGTGAGGGTGTTCCGTAAAACGTAAGTAATCCATATCCTCACTCAGTAGTTCAACTGAAATATTTCCGCAATTTAGAAAACGGATTCACATTATCAAAGTGATTCTATTAAACAGGTTCTACATGGAATTGGAAACGTATATATTTTTGTTTGATCGTTACCAAACTCGATATTTAATCGTTTTATGTAAAAAGAAAGATCAAGTTCATTAATGACTGAAATCGGACCAGTGGGAGAGAGGTTTAGAAGGGGGGATTTCCTAAAATTCGAAATATCTCCGTTATTATGCGTGGGATCTGAACATTGTATAGAACCAATCTTAGTGCAAATTACATTTACAATAAATATTGATATATACATTTCTCTATCTTGAATATTAACCGAGATATTTGCATTTTTATTAAGTGTGTGGTACAAAGGACGAGATGAGATCGGCTGAAGTCGGTTGTATTCGGGACTTTCCGCCGAAAGCTAGTTCGGCCTTTTTCGTTATTACTTCTGTTATTAGTAGGCCGAGTTCTCTATTGTAAATCTTCACGTGGGAAATCAGCTAAGTTTACGCAGCCCCTGCGTGACGGACTTTTTTGAAATTTCCTTCATGTTTTGGAAGAAATTAAAATAGTGTAGTCTGGCAACCTGTATTAAACCTGTATCTCGGTAAGTAGTCAAGATGAAATCATACTAGGAAGAAGTCCTTCTAAACTAAACTGAGCAGTCCAAACCCGATGTCGGCAATCAACCAACTTGATCTCGTGTTTTACTTGAATCGGTTAAATATGGCGTGTAGTATCGATCGAATAGCGATTGAGGTCCACAGAACTATATGCAACATATCTTTTTATCCGTGTAGCTCACATATTAAAACGGGAATCATGAGGGACTGAACACGGTTAAAAACATACCTGGTATAAAACCTTCGAGTAAGATGTTTCTTGATGGATTTGTTTATTGTTAATAAGAGATGAGTAGGAGCGAGGGTTTTCATAATGCATAAAATGGAAAAATAAAAACAACCAATAATTTTTGAGTCATAGAAAAATTTTGAGATTAATAATTGCAGAATTAATTAATTAACATTTCTCAATTTGACACACGATGACGGAAATGTGAAAATTATTGATTTTATTTCCCCCTAAATACGCACTCTGGCTGATCCAATTTCAGCCATTAACGAATATATTTTATCTAATATGAAACTTTATCAGGTTTGTAACGATACACATAAACATTGCTACCGCTATGGTGTGTGACTTTGCGAGCGTGCATTCATGGGAGAGTGTGTGTTTAGTATAGTACGATTTTTTTATCAAGAGTTAATTACGAAGATGCAATTGCGTTTTCCGCTATTCGTTTTCCATTGTGCAACGGTTTCATCTCAGCAATTCCCAAACATGAGATGTGGGAAAAAAGGTTTCAATCACATACCCCTTATATAACCCTTTAATCATTTTTGCACAATCTGCAATTAATGCACCGCTGTCAATCAAACCTACGTCGAAAGAGTTGGTCCATACCAATGTTATCATTGAATGAAATATTGGCCAAAGAGGTATGAACGGCTACATGTGTCTCTACCTGCAAGTTATCTAATTATCATAGCAGTAATATGGTCCAGGAATGTCACTCCACCCATAAAATGCATCTTGTTGTCGGAGATAATTCTGATATTTGGAGTTCTAGAGATTACTTGCAGTATTATATGTCTGTTGACATTTATACATTCTTCTAGAAGGACAGTAGGACATATGCCAATGTCTCTTTCGTTCCAATTATTTTTCAATTATTAGTAATTTCTCATCTTCGATTAGCAGGACCCAATGTACGAAACTCAGAAAACAACTTCCTGTTACGTAGGGGATGACATAAACTAAGCAGATTTCCCAGAGCTCCTTAGCCCTATAGATAAATATTGGAGTGTTAAAACTATTATTTTTCTGTGGAATTATTGATAATGAACTCATTTTAATAGATTTACCCTAAGGGAAATCAGCTATTGAGGTCGTACTCATGTCGTGATTTTCGAAAAAATCCTCAAATGTCCTTCAATCCCTCCCAGGAGATGATGAAAATGGGGTACGTATAAAACTGTGTGTCTGTTAAAGCTCTCGGCTCTATATTAGAACGTTTTAATTAAAAATGAAGATCAAGTTCGTTAACAGCTAAAATCGGGAGATGGGGGTTTAGAGGGCGAGAATTTCGAAAATTTGAAGATCTCCGTTGTTATTCGTCGGATTGAAAAATTGTATAGAATCATTCTTATTGAAAATATGACTTTTTATAAATGTTGTGATGTACATGTATTTTCTATATTGAATATTAACCGATATATTTCCGTATTTTAGTTTCGGACAACTGTAAACCCCCACTTCTTCCAATGTCATATTATAAAAAAGCTGTTATATTATTATATTAGTTTTCATTTGAAGGACAATTTTGGGAAATGCGTCACTAATGCGATCTCAATAGCAGATTTCCACTTAGGACGGAACCCGGTCAATGGTAAGCCATGAATGGCAGGCATAGGCGGATATGTTGTCACAGATCCTGTTTTCCTTGATGAAGAGGCTCTCGCCGCTCTACTGAACAGCTGGGCGCTTCGCTGCACATTCTAACTGCATCCTAGCTCTACTTCTAAACATCGTAATTACCAACTTTTATTTTGTCCTTTCTTATTTTTTTTTATATCATTTTTCTTCTCTCAGACGTTTGTTATTATAGTTATTTACTCACTAGAGTTAAGCGTGTCTTAACTCACTTAATTATGTGTATAAAACCTATCCACCACACTGTTTAAAAAATCAACCATGCAGGGGCTAACTAAGCAGACCTCCCATGTGCTGGTTCATATTATACACTATTGATCTCTTCTCACCACTTATTTTTTTATTTTTGGGTAACTATCCGAAGAGTAGAAGTGGGGGTCCACTGATGCTGAAAATAAGAAAGTTTTGATACGACTTATAATAATGGAGATATTTTGAATTATCAAAATCCCTCCCTCCAAACCCCCCTAGTTCCTGGTCCGATTTCAGTCATTAACGTCTATTAACTTTAGTGTTGAATTAAACGATAATGATATAGATTGAATTAAAATTTCTGATGAAAGGAGTAAAATCTTAATGATGACATCATCACAACGTATTTGTATTTATGTCACTAAGTAAAGGTTTAATGAAAATAATATTTGATATTTAAGCTTTTATACAGTTCTTCTTGGTAAAATAGCATATGGTTAATATGACATTAACAGAAGGGGGGGGGTGTTACAGAAGGGTGATTACTAATGAATGCAAATATCTTGTTTAATAATCAATAATAATGATGGTGAAAAAACGTATATAACATTTATAGTACATTAAATTGGCATTAAGATTTGTTTTAAATACTTTTTCCATCCGACGTAAGAGTATAACAACGGAGAAATTTCTAATTTCCCGCTTCCCCCACTCGTCCAATTTTAGCCGTTAACGTGCATATATATAGTTTTTAATCGACCTCATTTTCGTCAATTCTTGGGTAGGATCCTTGGACATTTGAGGAAGATTTTCAAAAATTGCAACATGAGTGGAACCTCAATAGATGATTTCCCTTATGGGAAATAAGCTAAAATTATGACCACTACTTTAAAATTCACTACTTTTAAAAGCAGCACGCGATCGTATTGCACACTAATGTTTGGCCCACAACATGCCAAAGATTGCCCATATCTGCTATAGAGTATTCCACGGGCTCATGTGAGCCACGTGAGATTAAGCGTTGGCCTTAATGTAACATGTTAAACCTGGAGTGGCGAGTTCGATTCCCGCCTGGGCAAAAGGAATTTGTTTAGTGTCGAACTCATTGAATAGAAAAGGGAGGTAACCCGCAGATAAACCATCTCAATTAGTATAAGTACCTTCTCAATAGTAGCAAAAAGTGGATGTTAATATAATAATAAATAATAGAGTATTCCAATTCTGTTATAAAGGTTATATATTAAAAAATCTTCGGCTCAACAGTCCATGAAGGACCAGCAGATGACGGAGGTCAGTAGGACAGCTTGACGCCTTTCCTGTAAGATTACTGACAAAAGAGACTACTTAATTGCTTCACGATGCTGAGTTAAGCCTTGGGGACGAAATAGAAGTCCAACTCCAAAGATCGGAAGCCACATAGCTAAATGAAAAATAGAATGCGATCTATTCGAACTAGCTAGTTCCAGTAATCCAGTTCTTTGTTACTGGGTTACCGCACTCCCCAATGGTTAGACATTGCCTCATAATATTTAGAACGACATAAACGAACGTTGTACTTTATCTGGTCTAATGTTGTGACATTAATCGTTGCTGTTGTTTGTTATTTGTTCTATAATTAAGAATATTTTATTAGAAGTAGCCTTTAGATAAGTAGGTAATAATGAATACATCCTATGTACTCAAACTATAAACAGTATTTTTAGCTCTAATAATGCTTATTGATAGTCGGGCAGTATTCAGTACAAGTTTCTGAATGATAAATAATTTCGCAATACGTTATTTCATGCTTATTCTTTTAGGGCATTTATCTTAAGGGGAATAAGCTGTTGATATTATTATTTCTATTGAGGATGCTCTCGTATCACGATATTCGAAATCTATCTGCCTTTCTACTTTCTATCTATTTGTCTGCCTATATATCTACTTACATATATGGATGAAGAATAATGTCTTCACATCTTCCCACAATGCTGATTTTTGTCTTTATTTATTGCACGAGGCCTTTCAGCATATGTCACTGTCAAGAGCCTGGCACCCTACACATGATATATAATTGCGTTATAGAGAAGGGGCAAAACATTAGCCACGAACATCATTATTAGTATATCATTATATTATCAAATTAGTATTAGTAAGATCTATAAATATACATAGTCAATTTCGTCGATATAGCAATGCACTAAAATTGGGAAATCCGGTTAGTACGTATCGCAGTGCCTGCGTGAAGGGCTTTTAGTCCCGTAGTCATGTCCCGAAGCAGTTGTGGCCTAAAAATATATTAGAAAAGGATTCTAATAACTAAATTTTTAATTGTTCTGATTGACTAAAACTAGTCTAATTAACCGGGTAGCTTATGGTTCGTTAATTATTAGGCAACATTTGAGATAGGTTCTGGGTTAAAAGAGCTCTCTGCAGAGCATAGAAGCGAAAGGTCACTGTTTGCCACTGCAGGGATCAAAGACTTTAATTTAATATTATTATTCTCTCTTTTTTTTTAAAATATCATATGTTTGTAATTAATATTCAGTTTGAAATACAGTCCTCTAGTGAATTATAGCATAAAATTGGTTACTGATACAATTTTAGCAATAAGTGTCTAGGTTTTCGGTAAAATTGGTTACGGATACAATTTTATCAAATACTGAATAACAGTCACTACGTTAATTCTTCCTGTACTACTGACTACAATTTTATTGCTTTCCTACACCATTCCTCGTAGATATAGTAATACAAATAGTAAACGTACGATTTCTGAAAATGGTAATAACCTAAGGTCTGGTAACTTATTGTACATACATTTCACCCTGTTCTGATATATGCTTAACCCTAAATCGTACGGTCTTGGTACAAACTCTTCTACAGTTCCAGTCGATGGTGTATCTGGTTTGTAGTTAATAATCGTCGGGATACAAGATATGTTATATTATCATACCAGCAGCATAGGATTTATTCCTGGGTACACCACTTCCAGGAAATCGTTAAACAATACCGGGGACTAGACCCAGAGTAACCGAAAGATTCTAGAAATGGTTTTCAGTGCCCTGATAAATATGATGAGGATGTTAGATACGACTGTCGCTAGCAATTTTAATCTGTCTTCACGTTTATAATTCTATTGGAAATCATTAAAGAGGTGACTATAACTTCATCATACTCTCACAGTGTTTCTAAAATGAGTTGTATTTATTAATTATAAACATAAATTTAAATCAAAAATTAAAAAAAAAAAAAACAAGTTTTTACAATATTTCCTGATGGTCTAACATAACGTGGATGCAGATTTGATTCTAATTTGTAGTTGATGGCATTAGAATTCCGTGATGTTTACAACTCTCGAACTAGAAGAAATTAATTAGTGATAATTGAGGTAGAGATCCTGTTTCTCTTTTAACATTTCTGAAAACCAATAAAAGTGAATATGAAGCTGATGCCATATTATGTGATAATTTCCATATGGTTAGATTACGAGACTGACTTCCATGGAGAAAGTGAGGAGACATAGACCTTGTTCCTTCCCCCAACCACCGGCCTTGGCAGCGGTGAGGAGTTCATTGGCTCTGGCGAAGGACTGACTACCCGTTATTCAGGAAGAGGAGTGTTTTAACATCTGGAGAGTTTCATTCCAGCCAAAGTGACCCCACGTGGTCTTTATCTGTCAAAATGTCGCTTCACTCTGGAACGGGCTTCATTTTATTACCTATAATTTTATCTTTTTCTTAAATATCACCAGGGCAGCCAAATGTTTACCCGGAATGAATATGCATTGAGTACTCCAGTGGTATATATATTTTGAGAAGATCATGATTATATCGACATACATAAGGAAATGCGTCTTCGATCCTTAGAGATTCTTTGGGAGAACTGGCTTTATTGTTTAATCAAAAAATAGATAAAAGAACTACTGTTGATCGTATATTACATCAGAGAAAACATATTTACATTTCCGCTGTGTTTTAATTTATTTAAACCTTATAAAATGCCCAGAATGATGTGTTATTACACCACATTAACAGTAAAGTATATGAGCACTGTGGGGATATAAAGAATTTCGTGGGAACAGTGAAAGCAGAATAAGTAGTCTTGATGACAATGAACGCACAAAAGCCTTGCCTTGAGTGACAATTACATCCTTCTCATTTCTTTAGAAATACCAGCAGACATTGTTTTATAAAAATGCTATTTTTAACTTTCGAGAGAGCTTTGAAAACGTTCAACGTACTGAAATAAAATACTGTAGAAGTATAGAGACTCAAGAAATTTACAAAATTAATTATACAATACCAGTTATTTTTAATATTTTGTTTTATAATCCAATTGTGATGTTTCGTAGATAAATTGTCATAATAAATAACAGCAGCATTCATTCATACAAATTACTACCGTGTTAGATGCCACTTGTACAGTGTAATTTCATCGAACAACCCAACTGATATACAACATCCAGGTGTTGCAGTAAGGTTGTACTTGGTGTAGAAAAGTTATCTTAACTTTCATTACCAACAGAACTGGAATTAAAAAATCTTAATTTTACAAAATAAACCTGAATCAAACCCAAATTTAACAACAATGGTAGCCTCTACGAGGAATGGACGCCTAAACTTTGAATAAATTGGCAGATTATACAGGAGACAGCAGACCCACATGACACGTAATTAACGAGAGTATATCACGTATAGGCCGCTTAGTAGATACTGGAGAGTTTTCATGAGTACCCATCCCTAAACTATAATAATACCTGCTTTGTTATGGATTTATTTACTGTGACAAACTATGGTCGTGATGACTCCATGATATATTTGTAACACTTTTGGTAGATACTTATACTTTTTGTAATGGATTAATAAGAAAATGTGTTTCCATTTCAAAATATGTATGCACACACACACACACACACACACACACACACACACACACACACACACAGTAAAGTTTAATCTAATCAGGCGAGTTTGGTAGCGATAAGACAAATATTGCGAACTCTAGAGCGGAAACAGATATATATATATATATATATATATATATATATCAATATATAATTTAATAAAGGAAATTAATATGTTATATTAATATAAAATAAAATTAATAAAAATATAATTAAATTAATATGTTATATTCAGATATATTTCAATAATTGTTTTTCTTTCCGGTGAAGAATATTTCTTTTTGTTCAGTCCTGAGTGGTTAGCAGACCCGATTGTTTAAAATTCAGACGCTCTCCGTTTAGAGATTTATCAAAATTGACTGAACGTTTTCTCGTTACTGTTTGCACATGTTCACTTAATATTCACAGCGGTGTTGTGTTAGCAATATGTAAAGTTATCTGTTCTAGAACTTCAAGTGGGGAATATTCTTAGTTTACGGAGCCTCTGCGGAACGAATATTTCAAATACAAATCAGGAATACATCTAATGCTCCCTAGTTATTCGGGCTCGCGTAGCTAGGCAAGTTTTATTGTTGATAGGCAACTTTTAACAGATTTCCCTAATGGAAAATCAGCTATTGAGGTCACACTCATGACCTGATGACGCAATATCCGAAGGATCCCTTCAAATGTCCGGCGATCCTACCTAAGAGATGACGAAAATTAGGTCCGTTCAAAATTGTATATAGGGTATATATAATTGTCTGTTAACGCTCTAGCGGTCGCGATTTGTGGCTGATTGTAACAAAACAGGCCTGTTTTTTTACAAATCAAACGCTTTCTGTTGTGGAGGTTATTAACATGCAAATTGACTGAAAGATTTTTTATTACCGATTGTATCGATTCACTTAATATTAAGGGCGTATGTATGTAGATTTATTTCTTGTCACCTCCAAGTGCCAAGATGGCTTTGGAATTGGTCATGATGGTATAGCTGTGACTGGCCAATTGAATTATAGTATAGATTGGGCCTGGAAAACTTTTATATATTTATTTAATTTAATGAGCCTCTCCATTTATTTTATTATTTTTTTCTCCACAGCATTGTTTGCTGTTCCTGGTGCTTTGGGTGTTGGGAGATGTTCTGAGTGCTCCGACGTCACCTCCAGCTTCGCCTGTCATTGATCTCGGCCCGAAGGAGCAGGCCATGCTGGAAGCGCTGGTGGACGAGGCTATTGCTCACGAAGAATTGGAAAGGTTACGGAGAGAAGGAGGCTCATCATCATCATCAACCGCAGTCAAGAGGTTCAGCTCTCCGCCTCAGGACGACTCTCACGACATAGGATACGACGTCTATGGGCCACCTCCTACTGATGTAAGCATTTTCTCTAAGTGTTCTCAGAAGCAGTTTTTTTCCCTTCTTTTTTGCAGATTTTCATAATAAAACGTCCGGGTCGCAAGAGCTGTTTAAAGTAAGCAGGTTTCTCAAGTGTTAGTAAATGGATCCCGCCGAACATATTTTCACATATTTCACACAGTAAACTTCAGTCACGTAGGGCCTGCGAAGTCGAAGCAGATTTCCCACGTTCTGGTATAACATACTAGTGATCTCATCTCACTTCATATTCACTATTTCTATGTAAATATCCGATGAGTAAAAGAGTTGTGGGTATTACAGAAGGCTGAACACATGAAGGCCAAAATAACTCGCTTAATATTTGAATTACATGTTTTTCAAAGTTTCATGGTAAAGGTCACCATTAAAAAACATTTTTCCGCCCAAACTTTATTGATACTGCCCTACATGTTTCGTGGCTTACATACCACCTCTTCAGGAACCATCCATTTCTGAAGTGCTCGTTTGTTGCTACTGTCCTTTCCACACTGGACAGGGCGTAATAATAAACTTTCCTGTTTTAGTTGGAAGGAAACCACGCTTCCTCCATGTTACTGTTGGTCTGATAACCATGTTTTATATTTGCTTTTTCGACTTTCTGATGAGCTCTCAAAATGGAGATCTTTTGCAGGGTATAGAAGTATCTAGTTCCTGCGAACGTTCCCGCACTATCCCTGTCATTGTCCCTTCTAGCTCATTAAAGATGCTGCAACTAGCAAGCATGAAATCCACACTTGTATCTTCCGCAATAAATATCGTGGAATTACGCTCTCCCCTGTAATTTTCTTTCTAAGTGTTTTAATTTAAAAATTAGATTGAGTCCGGCAATGGCCGAAGCCGAACATATTGCAATTAATATTTATTATTATTATTTATTAACGTCCAGTTTTTGCAACTAAGGCTAATTGGGGCGGGCTATCTACAGGTTACCACTCTTTTCTAGACAGGCTGGGACTTTAGGATGTTATGTAATTTCGTCACTAAATAATTTCCTTTGCCAAAATTAATATTTAGAAAAGAGGTAAAATGTAAACTTATGTGCTATGTTTCGGACAAAGTTACATGACTAATCATGGTGCTAACGTAATTTTCTGCAATTGCTGTTTTATGTATTTATCTCTGACTCGAATGTTCGTGGTAATCATAATATTATTCTTACAATTTCCACTTAAACTAATGAATGTAAAAAATGAATGATTTTGGATATTAACGAGTATGATCAGTACTTTTACTTAGAACAATCAAATATCAGTTACGGTAACAAACCGTCAAACATAGCGGCTGCTAGGCCATTACTGAACCAAAATCATTAATGATGCCATTATCTGCAAAATAATGCTCTTAATTCCAACAATAAGGGAAATCTACTAAATAAAGAAGACACGACTTTTAAACTGACTATAAGTTATTTAGTGGTGTAATAGATTCTTCAAAACTGTATGAATAAAACGACGAACACAAAAATACTGATAATCTCGTTTGCAGTCGAGTTAGAGAAATGCATGTCCAAAAACAAGCTGAAATTTTTTTTATCAACAACTCTGTAATTATGGAGATATTTGTAAATGAACATTTTACCCTTTTTCTTGGTCCTACTGCTCTTGGTCGGGTTTTAGCAATTAACGCAATTGATATTATGTTTTTGCAAAGAACAATTAAATATGCAGTTTGTAAACGAAAGGAAATTGCGAGCTTAGAGCATTAACATACTCCGTATTCCTGGGTTGGGTAGATAGATGTTTGAAGATATTTTTAGCAGATTTCCCTTAAGAGAAATTACTTCCTGAGGTCGTACTAATGACGCGATTTTCGAAATATTTCTTCAAATGTCCATTGATCCAACCCAGCACATGACGAGAAATGAGGCCAGCTCATAATTCTCTCTCTCTCTCTCTCTCTCTCTCTCTCTCTCTCTCTCTCTATCTATCTATCTATATATATATATATATATATATATATATATTTGGCTGTTAACGCTCTAGTGTTCGCAATTTTTGTTTGATCGTTATTAAATTCGATATTTAATCGTTTTATGTAAAAAGAAAAATCAAGTTCGTTAATGGCTGAAATCGGACCTGTGGGAGGGGGTATTTTTATGGGTATGATCTCCGTTACTATACGTAGGATCGAAAAATTGTATAGAACAAATCTTATTGCAAATTAAATGTACTATAAATATTGATACATACATTTATTCTCTATCTTGAATACTAACCGAGATATTTGCTTTTTTCAGTTTTCAGCCTTCAGCAAACCCCCACTTTCTTATTTTCGGAAAGTTTTCTTATTATCCTTTGTATTTATTCACTTGATATTGACTGTGCTAATGTGTTACCATTTTATGGATTATCTATTGTTAAACGTTATGAGGGAAATCTGCTTAGTTTACGCAGCCCCTGCGTGACGGACTTTTCTAAAATGACCCAATGGCTGATTTTGGATGAATCTGTTCCAATGAAAAGGTCATAGATCCAATGCTCACGAATCATTGTAGTGCGTCAAGACTTAAGCACAGGGAGTATTAAGTACCCATTGCTTCTAATGTGTCATACGTCAGACTTCTCGGACTGGAGCACGTCCATCGGCGAGTGAGTGTTAGAAGTAGACTAGCAGGCGGATCTAAGTGTTACATTGGGATTCCCCTTCTTTTTCTTCCGCCTTTCACATCTATTCCTAGTATTGGATGATTCCAAACCTGATGTAACATTATGGACTTAACCTTTTTTTTTTATCGCTGACATCTTCTCGGTTAAATGTTTTCATAATAAGAAGATAGCTGGATGAAACGACAACCCTGACCAAGATGTATCAATGCAACAAGGGGAAAAACTTCCTGTTTTTATAGACCATAAAACGAAGAAGTCCCAGGAGAGAATGATACAACTTCCATGAAGAGTTAGGACACTCCGAAAAATGACTTTCAGTTCCTCAGACTTTATATTTTCCAATAAAGTTTAAAAAATAAGAATCAATGTTTTGTTGTTCTCGCTGTCACCTACAGAGAACAGTTTTACAAATTTTTATTTTCGACTGTTCTCGGGCCATTTCGATCAGGCAACTTTCTGAATCGTTTTAAAATTTTAGTTCAGGGAATTGATAATTATACTATATGGTATAATTATATTATATTATAATATGGGTTTGGTAATTATGTTATATGATTGCTAATATACTGGTCCTATATTAGTAATCATATAATGTGCCAACAATTCGGAAATCGGCAGTACAAAGTGCCGGAGTTTTATAATTCTGAAAATCAGGTCTTCCGAAGAAGTTGATATAAAACAAGTTTCTTCTCGTTATGTCTTCCGGTTTACCGGTTTTGTGAAAGGGCGTTTAAACAAAAAATATTACGTCAGACATTTTCAGAGGACTCAGACCTACAATGTCTCTCAGAGTTTAGCCTCAATATCCGTCCAATAATCTTTAAAGCTTGTAAGAGTGAATTTGAAAAATTTTGCTACATTCGCAAACAACTTCAAACAGATCATTTGACAGCCTAAATGCCCATTATTTGAATGCTTAATTTGGAAATTGGTGAATATTGAGATAGTATAAGTTTATATTTTCTTACCCGACCGTAGATCTTTGCTGTCATTGGAAATATAACGCGATTTTCGATATATTTCCTCAAATGTCCATCGATCCTACTCAGTAGATGACGCAAATGAATTCTGTTCAAGAAATATATATATATATATATATATATATATATATATATATATATATATATATATATATATATATGTTCGTGAATGGCAGAAATCGGGCCAGTAGGAGGAGAGGGTGGCGTTTAGAAGGGGTAATTTCTAAAATTCGAAATACCTCCGTTATTATACGTCGGATCGAAAAAGTAAATGGGGCGAATCTTATTGAAAATTTAATGTTCTATGAAGTACGTTTTTTCACTGTCTTGATTATTAACCGAGTTATTCGTATTTTTTTAGTTTTTGGCCTTCAATAAATCCCCACTCCTACTTATGTCTTACGGGTATTAACAATACGCTTTTATATCCTGAAGTACGATATTTGAAGCTTAAATACAAAATATTTCTCTCATTGAACTTTTTGAGATAAATGTAAATACGTGACGCACGTGGGAAATCTGTTTAGTTAACGCAGCTCCTGCGTGGCGGAGATTTCTCTTTCGTTTGCCAAGCAGGTGACGATTATGAGTAGGTGAGATACAGTTAATGTTATTCGGATCGAAGAATAATATAATACCAATCTTCTTAAATGCTATGTAATACATTTGCCATTCTAGACACTTCTTTCGCAAGTAGAATATTAAAACAAAGATATTTTTATTTGTTTTCAGCCTACAGTAAACTCACAATTCTCTCATTTTTGTTAATCAGTAACTGTGTCACTGAAAATCTCATGCCCAGCTTTCATTTAAACTCTTGTTTACATAGCCTTCTTTCGAAGGTCAAAATAGTGAATAGAAGGCGAAATGAAATCACAAACGTGTTATTTCAGCAAGGACATAAATCCATCTAATTTAATTTAAACGTCAAGAAATACATTCTATAATAATTCCAAAAGAACCTGCGAGAGAGAGAGAATCATTCATTAAAATGAATAACTAAATTCCTGGACATATAGAATTCAATGTGTCATTCATGTTTCGGTCATTTTTCTTCGACCTGATTATCCAACTTCTTGAAAATCGCATTTGGATATTCTTTTTATTGGTTGATTTTTAGCAAAAACTGATATAGTAAATTATATCTTTAAAAATTAACGACTATTAAATAGGGTCTTAACATGAGGTTATTAGCCTCTTTTTTTTTATCATGAGTGAGACTAAGTTATTGATTTTATAAGTAATTACCTTATTCATGACAAAATAATTGCCCATAAGATCGGGTAATACTCCTTATTTCTAAGACTAGATAAATTGGAGGCACACGAAATTACTATGCCTTTGAACAAAAGGAAATTAACATCAGAGCCCTTTCATCAGAGAATCTCATGTTGCAACATAACTCTGATAGTATTAATAAACTACTGAGAATAATATTATAATGTTATGAGTTGAAATACAGGAAATTCTACGTTTCAACATGAAGTCCAACTAATTAACAACTATGCAAACGAATTTCATTAAAAATATCGGTATTAAATCTGGAAGTCGAAGTGCAACATTGCACAGTAATGACGCCATTAGTGCATATAATTAAGAAACTGCAATCATATTAAGATTAACATCGAATTCACTAGTGGATGGCATCATATCCCTTCTTTTCACCTGCAAGGAGTTGCAATGATAAGCATGTCGATATGAAAACATCTTTCGACTTTGATTATCGATACAAGTTGACCGAAATAAATACTTCTGTATAGTGTGCAAAGGCGTTTATAAATACCGTATTTGAATACTTTAATTTTATTTTTTTTTCGTCTGAAACATGAAAGTTATTTTGAATAATTAATACCATTAATATGGAAAGCCTGTGAAACTACGGAGACTGAGAAACTAAGCAGATTTTTCATGTGCTGGTCTGACATACTTGTGATTTTATCTCGCCATATATTCTCTATTAGCAGATTTCCCTTAAGAGAAATCAGCTATTGAGGTCGAACTCATGACGCGAGTTTTGAAAAATTTCCTCAAATGTCCATCGATGCTACCCAGGAGATGACGAAAATGAGGTCCGTTCAAAATTATATATATATATATATATATATATGTCTGTTAACGCTCTAGCAATTTTTGTTTGATCGTTACCAAACTTCATATTTAAGCGTTTTATGTAAAAAGAAAGATCAAGTTCGTTAATGACTAAAATCGGACCAGTGGGGGGGGGGTTTAGAAGGGGGATTTTTGAAAATTCGAAATATCTCCGTTACTATACGTCGGATCGAAAAAGTGTATAGAATATATCTTATGCAAATTAAATTTACTATAAATATTGTTCTGTACATTTATTCTGTATCTTGAATATATATATAAAATAGACAAATATATAATTTGTCTATTAACAGTCTAGTGGTCGCACTTTTGTCTGATCGATACGAAACTCGATATTTAAACGTTTTATAAAAACGATCGAGTTCGTTAAAAGCTAAAATCGGACCAGTGAGAGGAAGGAATTTCCAAAATTCAAAATATCTCAGTTATTATTCGTCGGATCGAAAATTTGTACGGAATCAATCTTATTGCAAATGTAATGTTCCATAAATGTTGTTATGTAGGATTTTTCATTATCTTTATTATTAACTGAGATATTTGCATTTTTGAGTTTTAGGTCTTCAGTAAACGCACGTGGATAATCTGCTTAGTTTACGCAGCCCCTGCGTGATGGACTTTTATTTCTTTAGGGTCACCATATCATAGATATTTCGCCTGTCGTTTTGTATAAATTATATCCTCTAGTTTCTACCAACCGCAAAGTTCACACAATAACTAATTTTAATGATAACTTATGACAATTGATACGCATAGCCATATCAAGTGCATCCGCATTTTCAAAGCCCATAGCAAGTGCATTTTCACTTACACTAAGTCCGTCATCATTGCCTGTAGATGAAACAGGACACTAAGAATGATGAATATTTATTCATTTATGAATGTATGAATAGTAAGTGATGTATAAAAACTGATATTTAAATTCAGAGACATACTATTTATTAAATTAATAAATAAAGGTTAATAAGGTAAACGTAATGATAATAATGACAACGACAAAATAATAGTAAACGGTAGCTTTTGAAGGTAAATAGCCATAAAGATTGCCAATGAGGTCATTCAAAGTTATTATGGTTTTGAATTCAACGAAGGACGAGGGGTAAGAATTGAGGAACTGCTGGCAGATTTACAAAATCTCCATTATGTACTGACACGTTATATCTTGTTGTAAGAGTTAATGATGCAAATCCAGTTCTCCAGCGATGACATTCCTGTTTCACGTTAGGAAAATCAGTTGCGCCATTCGCCATATTTGTTTGACCTGATTTCCAAACACTGGATACTTTTACATGGTTTCAACCAACACACTGTGTCGGCATTGCAGTAGTGAAACCGCCTAAGTGAACGAAAGTTTGTTATGTGGTTTTGATTAGAAACAAAATTTTCTCTTATCCGGGCGAAAAGAACACATGTGTAACAATGATTGAAAGGTATCGTCCTACGTGCTCCTGTTTATTCTGTGAGCAGCTGGTATTTTTAGACTTCACCTGATTCACTTCCAGGTTTAGCAGCTATTGAGGTTGTACTCATGACGAGATTTTTGAAACATTTCCACAAACGTTCATCAATCCCGCCCAGGAGATGACGAAAATGAGGTCCGTTCAAAATTATGTACATTATTACATTTTGTGGCTTTCAGAGTTCTGTAAACCCCCACTTTAAGTCATCGCTCGTTATGAAGAAGCCAACCGTCTTGTTTCAAGATGAAATACTAAGTATTGTGTTAAACAAATCGTTTCTAGATGAGATACAGGCAAATGCGTTCTGATATTCTTCCCACGTCTTATATTCTTGGATTACTAAAATTAGAATGATTGAGATTATTCTGGTACGTTATAAATTACAGCACTAGATATAATAATACTAGTTTTGAATAAAATTAATATATTATATTCAGATATGTGTTTTTCTTTCCGATCAAGTATATTTCTATTTCATCTCTGAGAAGTTGGCTGACCTTTTTCTGTGTACAATTGAGAAACTTCTTGTTGTCATTAAAATGTAAATTGGCTGAATCAATTATCATTATCACTTGTATTTATTCACTTAATATTCACGGAGGTGTTGTGCTAGCAGAATGTAGATTAAACAATTGTAAATCTTCAAGTAGGAAATCTGCTTAGATTACGCAGCCCCTGCGCGACGGACTTCTTTGAATTCCACTTAATAGCTTTTATGACATTAATGAAGAATTATAATAGATTTGTTTAATGGCAATATAATTTAATTCATAGCCTGCATTTGATCCACATTATAGTGTAAAACATCTAAAACTACCCTGCTTCCAAATATTTGAACTAAAGGAACTTCTACTTAAATGGAGTGCCTTTAATAAAGAGTTATTTAATGCTCTAGTTAGATAACTTTTTTATTGTGTAAAAAATAACGTTTAAATATGTTGTAATCAAGAAGAACATTAGAATCATTGAAATCTTTGAATGAAGCTATCTTACTTGACAAAGTAGACAATATGCTCTTAGGAAGAACTGGTGTACAACAAACGAAAGATCTTCATATCTGAAACTGGGGTGTTTTTCCCTTTTATTTTTCAAGAAAAATTCCGTCCTACATTTATCAGGGGCACTATTATTTATCAGGACTTGGCGTCTATAAGCTGGAATAGAAATGACTTGGCCCTTGATAGCTATTAGAAACCTTTCAGTTTCAGAGAATAGTTCTTCCGGCTTAAGCCCTGCCACAGACATTTCTACATCTCTCTCCCAGTCCATGAGCCTATAATGACAACCATGGAGGTCCTTGTTATCAAGAAGAACTCCTCATTAGAATTATTATTTTACTTCGTTAAAAATTACTCAGTTTATTTGTTCTTGTTTTCCAGTATCACACAAAGGCTTTCAGCCTGTGGGCGTTCAAGAAGGCGATCCTGAACGCACTTCTCCAGTCGATCAAAGCCATCACTGGTGGAGTGATTGCCCTGAGCGGTCAGCTGGTCAAAGTGAAGGGCTATTTGGTAGCAGCCAAGGGTAAGGTACTTCAGACTAAAGGAGATGCCATCTCCGAGTTCGGCAAGAAGCTGGCAACCAAGGCACTCCTCACCAAGATGCACACTTCCAACTTCGACCACAATACTCCAGGTATGGCCAACATATGTACATGTAACACATTACCTCGGTAGACATATCTTGTAGGCTTGACTACCTCCAGATATATGAGGTTCATTGTCATACCTGCGATTGCAATGGTTCAGATGGCACTGATTTCTTATTAAAAAAAATTCCGTCAAGCAGGGTCTACATAAACTAAGTAAATTTCCCACATACATTATTGGGGGGTTTACTAAAGTCTGAAGACAAGTAATTATGAATAATTCGCCTAATACTTGAGTGACGAAAAAATGCATAGAATAACAATTATAGAAAATCAGTAGTTTAAAAAGATTGGTTCTATAATATTTCATGACCCGAGTCACAAGAATAGAGATGTTTTGAATTTTCGAACACCCCCATTCTAAACCCCATTCCAACCATTCCAAGTCCGTTTTCAGTCAATAACAAATATGGTCTTTACCGTTGACTGAAACGGTTACATACATACATATACATTGAGAGATCAAATAAACATTTCCTAGTACAGTACGAAAAATCTTAATTTATCACACAACGTAATTTCATGTATCTCACAAAGTAAACGTTCAATGAAAACAATATTTGGTATTTAACCTTGGAATGAAATGGTTCATGATATTAACAGCTTATTATTAATATGACATGAGTAGGAGTGGGGGTTTACTGAAAGTGGATAACTATAAAACCCAAATATCTCGGTCAATATTCATGATACAGAAAATATGCATAGAACAATATTTATGGATAATTCAATTTCCAATAATATTAGTTCCATGCACTTTTTCAATCGGACGAATATAAAATTTTGAACGGACCTTTGAAGACATTTTTCAAAAATTGCATCATAAGTACGGTCTCTAAATAAGGGCTTTATTAATTTATAATTTTGTTGTAGAAATATAGTTGTCACATTATAACACTATTTTGCTCGAGTCAGCCACTTAGATACATGCAAAATGGAAGCTTCCAAGACTATCAATATTTTCAAGTATGAATTCAAATGTACAAATAGCTTAATTTTTTTAAAATTACATTTTCCCATAAATTATTGTCTAACACACCCACTGAATTTTAAGACTGGCAGAATTTAATTGTTTGAATTGATACTTAATTTTTATCACCAATGTATCAGTACAGTAAAAAAAAATTAATTATGGAATGGATTTAAAGAAAATAATTACAGTACACGAACGTAAGCTCAATATCTAATATATATTATGCGAAACCAATTCTGTTAACACACTGACAAAGCCGGATCGAAAGATTGTGTTTGTGATTTAATTTTCTTATAAATTATAATTCTTATTAATTATTTAGTGACGAAATTCATTAAATAACATCCTAAGTCCCACCCTGGCTAGAAAAGGGTGGCAACCTGTAGATAACCCGTCCCAATTAGCCTGAGTTGCAAAAAAGTGGACGTTAATAAATAATAATAATAATAATTTTCTTATAGTAGTGTTAAACACATGTTCCCTATATCTCGTATATTTCTTCATGATACTTTAAATTATATGGGTTTTAGCAGATTTCCCTGAAGGGAAATCAGCTATTGAGGTTTTACTCATGACGGAATTTTCAAAATTTTTCTTCAAATGTCCATCGATCCTACCTAGTAGATGACGAAAATGAGGTCCGTTCAAAACTGTATATATATATATATATATATATATATATATATATATATATATATGTCTGTTACCGCTCTAGCGGTCGCAATTTTTGTTTGATCGTTACCAAACTCGATATTTAGTCGTTTTATGTAAAAAGAAAGATCAAGTTCGTTAACGGCTAAAATAGGACCAGTGAGAGGGGGGGGGTTTAGAGGGGAGGATTTTCGAAAATTCGTCGGATCGAAAAATATTACAGAATTAATCTTATTGCAAATTAAATTTACTATAAATATTGTTATATACATTTATTCTCTTTCTTGAATATTAACCGAGATATTTGCATTTGTATTCTGCGTGTGCTCGGCAGGAGTCGGCTATGTTCGGACTTTCCGCAGTGAGCTATGGCGGCCGTTTCCGTAACTATTCGTCCCTCGTGAATAGGTTTAGAGGTTTCTTATTACTACAGTCGTTATTAGTCAGATTTTTCTATTGTAAAAATCGGCTTAGTTTACGCAGCCCCTGCGTGACGGGCTTTTTTTTATTCGAAAATGATATTCTTCTGACCAATTATTTGGAAGACCTATATATATATTTAAAGAGGACGACATACAACAGGAGCGTGGACACTTCCTGACACCATTTGCAGAACTAACTTCCTGAAGAGGGTGAAGGGGCAAGGAGTACTATCATGAAGATACTAAAGCTACTATTAGAGTCATGGCCTATGACTACACACTTTAGAAATAACGACCACTCTTGAGTGAAAGTCTTTCATATCGCCCTGGCTAAATCTGGACGCGGTTCTCAGGAAATTCTTCAACTTTATTATTATAACCCCTTGCTCATCTGATGAATTCGTTATCTAAGTCAATTAAGAGTCGGTTATTAGACATTAATGTGATTCCTCGCCGCTTTTATAACTGAAAGCATTCAGTCCCTTTCCTTTGTGTCCAATATAAATTTCTCTTTACCTACGTCAATAATTTTAGAACAACAATAAATTCATTCCAGCTCAATCATGACATTACAAAGCTGTAAGTAGTACAGATAAAAAGCCCGTCACTCAGGGGCTGAGTAAGCTAAGCAGATTTCCCACGCCCTGGCATGTCACACTACTGTTCTCTTCTAACTATATATTCTCTATTTCCAAATAAAAATCCGATGAGTAGAAGTGGACGGTCAAGAAAATCTTCATTGGTGACGTCATTACACGACGTAAATGCATGCATTTCTATTGTTTAAGTGCTATGACAAATTGTGGGTTTACTGACAAGTGAAAATTTAAAAAAATCAAAAATCTTGTTTAATATTCAAAGCAGAGAAAAATTGTATAGAACAATATCTATAGAAAATGTAATTTTCAACAAAATTTGTTTTATACAACGTTTCGATCCGGTTCATAGTAACACAGATATTTTGAATTTTCGATTTTCTCCCCATCTGAACGCGGCACCTCCGGGCCAATTTCAGACATTCACGAACTTGATGTTTAGTTTTACATAAAACACTTAAGTATATGTCGAGTTTGGTAAAGATCAAACAAAAATAGCACCGAACAGACAAATATTATTATTTTTTTTTTTGACGTCCACTTTTTGCCAATAAAGCTAACTGGTCATCTATTGGTTAACACCCTTGTTTAGCCGGGTGGGACTAAGGATATTATTTAATCAGTTCGTCACTAAATAAATTCCTGTTGCCCAGACGGGAATGGAACTCGCTCTTGGTTTACCATGTGAGATTAATGTCAACGCTTTAACTCATATGACTAACTTGAAACAGACAAATATGATATATGATATGGAGAGGTAACAAACAAGTACGTATTTTTATATATATAATTTTGAATGGACCTAATTTTCGTCACCTAATAGACAGGATCGATGGAAATTTGAGGAAATGTTTTGGAAACCGCTTCATGTATACAACCAAAATCTCCTAAAAATAGAACTTTCTTCAAATACTACTCTACTTATATATATGCTTATATGCAAAGTAATGAGCGTTAATCAGGTTTCTGGTAAGTTTAGCTGGTGTCAACTTCCACATGAGTGTCAAGCTACTGGATAAACAAAATTCTATTTTGCTGTGCGTTTCATTTTAGTAAATGTACTGACGCAACTCAAGGAGAGATTTTGCCTATTTTCATACAAATCAGGCTTTCGCAACCACTTTCCAACTAGGAAGCCATTTGAATTTATTTACTTTTAGTCTCTTGTAGGACCTTGCTCTCTCTTCAGTGCAAGGAATGTACGGTTTGGAATACACGTGTAAGGATCCTCCAAAACCATTGCACGTACATTCCATATATATATATATATATATATATATTTAACTCCATAATACATTTTTGGAAAAAATACTTCTTTTTTGGCCTTTAATGAATAATTGATACTAACGTGTTGAATTAATGACGAAATGTTTTATAAAAAAAAAAAATTGATGTGGCTACCGTATGCCTTCTTGTGCTTCTACTGAATAAAATAAACAACCTCTTTATTCCAATCTTAATTACCACATATTATTTTCATGCGATCTTTAATTTGCGAACGCATGCAAATTCGTCGTGTGATGATGTCATCAAGTAAGCTTTTACGTTCTAATTCGAAAACGTACCTTTGATCTATACCATACTCGATTTTAACCCTATCAGTCAACACTAAAGATCATATTTGTTATTGGTAGAAATCGGACCAGGAAATAGTAGGGTGGGCGGTTAGAGAGGGGGTTGAAAATTCTAAATAACTGCGTTTTTTTTATTATGAGTCGGATCGGAAAATATAGAACCATTCTTGTTAAACTATTTACGCTATTCAATAGTTGTTCTTAGGTTTTTTTTTTGAGAATTCAAGTATTAAGCGAGCTATTTGAACTTTCTTATTTTTTGCCGTCTGTAGCCCCCCCGCTCTACTCATCGGTTTGGTGTGTTTCATACATAGAACTAGAGAATATGTGGCGAGGTGAGGTCATCAGTACGCAATGCTAGCATGTGGGAGATCTACTTAGTTTACGCAGCTCCTGCTGATCTGAAAATCAAACATTTTTGCGATTACAGGGCCATGATGATACTCAAATGTTATACTTCTTAGATAAAAATACAATGAGAATTTAGTAGTAAACCAACTACAGTACTATTGACGTTGGATGTCTAACAACGTTTTATAGTAACCCCTCCCCCCTACTCCTCACTAAAATCTCCAAAATAGACGATAAGTGGATTTTCGTAGAAGTGGCTAAAGGTTATGATCATCCATAAAAATGTACACAATCTCATGATTTGAAGTATACTAGTTTTAAAGGTATAAAACTGTGACTTACTGAGGGACGGACACAACGGTCCTTGTCTAAGACAACGGATCTAAAAATGTACACCCTCTGTTCCTATATATTATCTAATCTTTTACAAAAACGACTTATGTTTTCCTTTTGGCTCAATCTTTTGTAAGAAATTAATGCAGCGCCATCTCTTGAGATGCCGTGGAAGTTAGGGGAAATGAACTACGATTGGACAATCATTCATCAGATCTATTATGTCATAACATTTTAACTGTTCATTTGGGCAGTAAAATAATTTTACAGCCAATATGTTGGTTACATAAATAAAAGGGCAGCCAAAAACGTTAATGACGTAAAGGTTATAGACTTTCCCTTCGGCCGGTTTCTGCCTAGCACGTCAGCTTTTGTCCCTCTTATTTCTATTTATTGGGAGGCTGTGTTCCCTCATCTCCTTGACCAATCATAACCACATTGTCATACTGATTGCATAAAAGGCCTTTTCATACATTCTCCATTACGATTTAGGAATTAGATCTACCGCTCTTGAAATTACTTTTGTAGTATGTGTGGAATTGGGTCAGTAAAACGACTACAACTCTATTGTTCACTGAAACGGTTGCAATCGAAATAACACAGCAAATTTTCAATTTAAAGAAAAATGAAGAGAATAAAAGTCGAATGTCATTCCTGTATCCCCTTAAGGGAAATATGCTAAAATAGAAATATTTTCCGTCACAGGAAGCCTGGATAATCAGCAAATATCTTACCGACATCACCACTTTCAATACTTTAAAATTTAGAACGACATTTTCAAATAACAATGTTGAGCCTATAATTTTCAAATTATGTATACCGAACGCTTTTTAAAGCGTAGTAAAAATTGCTGAGTTTGTCAGCTGATCATATTAGGTGTGGTGCTCATTGGAGGTTACTGATTCCCAAGTACCCAGCGATGGAACTAAAAAAAAATGCACATTTTTCTTCACCTGTTAGAGGGACAAAATATTTGGGGTGAAATGCAGTTTACTCCCACCCTTGTTACGTCACCGTACGCCATCTTGCTTTTTTTTACTAACGTGTCTTCGGATTTCCAAAGTGCTTACGCTTCCATTTCATTTCCACTTTAATGATCCAACACATTAAGTGTGATAAAAAAGATACAGTTAAAACTAAAGTCCCCACCCTTGGTGTAAATGACCCATGACGTATTTTGGAAATTTTTGAATGCGGTCACTAAAGTCTATCCTCCAAAGTCTAAGGATCCACGAAATCAAGTGTGTTAAAAAAGATAAAGTTAGGAAAACAAAATGGCCGCGGTCGCCATTTACAAAAGTGCGCCACCAAGGGTGGGATTAAACTGCATTTTCACCAATATTTGTATAACTCTATTTTTGTTCGTCAAAAAAAGATCTATAAATATCTTAAAGTTAAATATGTTAAATGCATCAAAACATTTTATTTATTTCTATCAATATGAGTCACAAGGAAGTAAAGTGGTTTCCAATTCAGATTTTTTAGGAATGTAAATTCTAATTTTCGTCGAAAAGAAAAAAAAAACATGTTTTGGGATGAGTTGATTGGATGAAAATACACTGGAATTAGATTTAAATGATAGTTGATTCAAACTAAAGCCATGACCCCTGAATTCCATGATGATACTAATCCATCATTGCTCAAGTGTTGGTCCTGTCAAAATCTAACTAGAATTAAGAGGAAGCACCTAAAGTAGGAAATCGTTTATTTCACAATTTGTGTTATAACTAGTTTTTGAAAGTATTTATTCAGTAGTTAAAATTGCTAGACCACTTAAGCTAGATAAGGGTGGATCTGCAGGATAGCCTGTCCTGGATTAGCAGACCTCAAAAAATGGATACTAATTTCAATGAAATGACAATTTTTAAAAAGAGTTATGGGAGATTCTTGCAATACTAATAACAATTATTTTATGAAATCGTATATATATATATATATATATATATATATATATATATATATATATATATATATATATTTGGCATTTTATATTCCTCCAGGATGGGGTTTTGCTTTGCACAGAACATTAGAGAATAAAATAACAAGAAATAAGACACACATTTAAATGCAATCAAGTCCAATTTTACTAATAATTAAAAAAATTTCATTCAAATATAATAAATATTTTTTCTAAATTTATTAATGATTACCCAATCTAAATTGGTTTTTATGTTTTGAGAGTGTGTTTCATTTAATTCTGTAGATAAATATTGCAGCTGACTTGTGTTGCTACACAATTTCAATAGTTTTATGAAACACGCATAAAATGATAATATTTCATGGTTATGATTATTTTTTTCTTAAAATCTAAATTGTTTAGAGAAATTATTTAATTCAATAAACATTATTTGTCTCTCTGTTGTTTATGTTATATTACTTACTACAGATGAAGTTATTCTTAAATTGTTTGAAGTGAGCCATAGGAGGTCAAAAACAACAAATGATCTTCTTAAAAGATTTTATTAATTTTCATCCCCAACATGGTACTTATAATTTCTATATTGTAATTTCGGAGAAAAAGGACTTCATTGATGAAGAGCTGCACTGGTTGAAACAAGTTTGGGCTGAATACAAGTAGGATGTTTTATTTTAAAGAATAATTTTTGTTCAAGAAACCGGCTACACCTTCAAACTTTAAATATATATATATATATATATATATATATATATATATATATATATATATATATATATATAAAGGGTACCATATTACTTTTTATTATTGTGAATTAATACTTTGATTATAATATAATGTGTATTTATGTTATTTCTACTTATTTTAGCATTATCCTATGGGAATAAGAATATTTCATAAATATTTATCCTATTAGATAGTAAAAGTAAAGGTAAAGTAAAATTAGAGATTGTCAAATGTATGCAGTTCGAGACATGAATCATTTTCATGTTATCCAATTATTTATAAATATGAAGTTAAAATAAATTTTAAAAACTTATTTAAGGAATCTGTAAGAACGAATCGGAAAAAAGACTAGTTGTTGAATAAAACCGGGGAATGTTTTATAGCAATCCTAAAATAATCTGTGCAATCAAACAAGTTTGAAATATTGAATCTATCAATCTGCTTGAGAATATCCCCTCCAAGAAGAAGAGGTTCCAGGAAAAGAAGTATAAATAGGCAAAGGTGGCTTAAGACTAGGAGGAGCACTTGCGGAAGTTGGCATCCACATTTAGAGAAGCCTGTCTACGAACCATGAGGAATAAGCAGCAATGATAGAGGCAGAGATTCTGGTACTCCCAAGACTGTAGTGCCTAGTAGGGAAGTGCAATTAAGCACCAAGTTACAGATGTTTCTAGTAATTTATGAATTTTTTACAATAATTTGTGTATGTATATTAACTGAAGATAAAAATGAGGTTCCACATATGTTTTTATTGAGTTATGAGAGTTTTAATTCAATGACTAATTAGTGCTCGCGATTGATTCAACAATTAGGTAACTTTTTATACAATGACAATTAGAATATGACATATTTTCTATATTTTATTAAACTGTAATTCCAAGATGCAGCTTTTTATTACATTTTTTTGTTTACAGATTCCAAGGAAAATTACTTATGGTTTTTTTTGTCATTTTAGAGTACTTCAGAGACTAACTCAACATGCTCATCTACCTCGTTTGATTCTGGACATAGTAATTGAGAATCATTGGTGTACAGTGACAACAGACAAAACAAATCATGGAAACAAAAAGTATTATAAACTAATTGTGAACAAGGACTACTTTGGGTTTGCATACTGAAGCTAGTAGATGACCAAGTAGATTATATACTCACACACGGACTCAAATCTAATCTCAGAATCCTTATATAGTTTTTTCCCCTAAATATTCTTATTTCCTAAATAAGAAGAGTTATATAGTTCTAATAGTTTTTCTTAAAGCTTAAGGTACATAATGTTATATTGTGGGCTGCTTTGCCTTCCGGGCAAAAAAAAGCTTTTTATTGGGATAAAAAAAAACTGAGCCTTCCGTAAATATTTTTCCTCTTTTCACACAAACAGGTTTCAAGAGAACTTGCTAAGATCAGTAAGGTCTAAAAGAAATGATACTAGTATGCGAAACTGAGCTCTACTTGCCTTATCACGGTAAAAATATGTTTGTGTGTAAAGAAGTAAAGATATTTGAGGTAGACACAATTTTTTATGTTGACAAAAGATATGCTTTACTAGTAATAAGAGTTTGAATGTTATTGCTAATGTGCTAATAATACAGATTCATTCGTTAAATTCAAGCATGCTTTCCAAAGTACTAAAACATCCAAAATGACAACAAAAAAAATAAAATAACAGAATAGAACTCTAAAATCTATGACTCCAATTTTAATTAGAGCACAGGCTTTAGAAAAGAATAAAATTATCCATAAAATTAATGTAATGTTTCCTGAAAGCTGAGTAAATTTTGGTATTGCATCTTGAATGCAGTAATATTTTAGAATAATTTTATCTTTTGTTTGAAGTTTTAAAACTAACATTAGAATGCCATTGTATCATTTACAATAATGGTATTTGTTTCTATCATCCTAAGTTTAATTTAGTTTGGCTGTTCAGAATGAATATATTCAACTCTTGACATGCACCAAAAACAAAAAAAAAATACTATCACACTTTCCCTCATAAAATAAAAATGAATAAAATGGCTGAATTTTCAAATGGATTGGATTTGTTGACAATATATATGCTTAAGCTTTTTCAATAATCTTCATAAACACTCAAGATCATTGCTTGATGTAATTCTTTATTTCATTCAAATTAGCAACCATCTGGGACTAAGTTTCTTTGGTTCTATGGAATTCCATGTCTAAAGAATAAAACAAAATAAATAAAAGAATAAAATACATTTTTCAAATAAACTCATTTTTTAAAGGATTTTTTCAAAAATATTTTTAAATAACAACGCTTTTATTGAAAATATGAGTTCAAATTGCATACTGATGATAATTAATATCTGTTAAATAGATAACATAATCAAATTTGATAGAATATGAAAATAGATTTTTCTTCTTCTTCTTGAAATGAACATTCTATACAAGGGAAATAATGTCTGTCAAGTTTTATTAATTTATTTAAAAATTTTAAACTCAGTTTTGAAGAGTTGAATATATTCATTCTGAACAGCCAAACTAAATTAAACTTACAAGACAAGCAAGTGCAAAAATTGTTTTCCTAGTGTTTACTTTGTTTTAAAATAAAGTAATAAAGCATGTTCATCATTAGAAATGAGACTTAAGAATAACGGTTTATTTTTTAATTTAATCCCTTTAATTAAAGGGAATGAATTAATAATTATGTTTTTGATCAAGGTTTTTTCTGTTTTCCACAGTAGAGTATCCATCTAGCGTGGGAGTTTATTGGAGTTTTGTGTGCTCCATTCCTTGGATACTACACACTTTTCAATAAATACATATGTCAGTTACAATAATTATGAATATTATCAAAGCAATGAGAAAAAAAAATAACAAAAACAGAACTAAACATTACATATGAGTGTGTGTGAATTAGGTGTAGATCTACAAAATCGTGTCCAATTCTTGTATAAATGCAATAAATCCCTTGATGTATGTGAGTTGGTTTGCCTTTGGACAAGTTCTGTTTTGTAAGGTAACGTACTTGATGAGTTTTGTTCTTGTTCTTGATCAAGGTTTTGTGACTTTAAGGCTCTATTGTATAGACCAGTTTGTAGACCATTTGAATCACTCTAAAAATTAATTTTAAACAAATGTTGCAATATTTTCAGAACCAAGCTATGGGCCACCTCCTACAACTGCCCATGGACCCTATCCGCCAGCAGCTCCTCCATCAAGCTACGGCCCACCTCCAGCCAGCTACGGACCTCCTCCTGCTAGTTATGGACCACCCTCGATAAGCTATGGAGCGCCTATTGACTCTGCCTCTTACAAGGAGTACCACGGACCTCCCCCTCCTTCGTCTAACTACCTCCCGTCAAGCGATTCCTATCAGAGTGGCCCAGATTCGTGGCTGATGGCAGGACAGTTTGCGGAACCACCTTCAAGCTATCACCCAATACACAAGAAAGAAAGTATGCCTGATTTTTCAGATTATTGGAATTCTTTTTAGGTTATTAAGAACCGACTTTTATTTTAAAATTTACTTTTCGGGCCATATCTAATAGGCACTTCTTAAAAATTAAAATTGAAAAACAAAAAAATTGTTTATTGTAAGTTGTGCTCTTTAAAGAATTATATATCCCTGCTGTAAATAATAATTATAACAATAGGAATATTGGGAAACTTTTATTTTATAATTCAAAAATGAGTTAACGAAAGTTTGTTATATAATAATTAATAAATTTCATTTCTTTTTTTTGTAAATATTCATATTAAGTTTTGAGAACTAAACATACATTTTTTTTTTTTTTTACATTATAAGGGTAAATAATTTGAATAATTGAAAACTTGAAATAATATTAATAACAAATTTTATCTCTAATTAATAAAAACAAGGATTAAAAAAATAATAATTACACTTGTAATCAGAAATCTTTTATAGCTTTTCTCAGTTTGTTAAGGAATTTTATTGCTCAATATTAATATAACAGTAATAAATTGAGTTAATTGAAAACAAGTTACAGAAAGAAAGGTTAATAGTGATACAAAAAATATATTTTTTGGTTATTCGTCATTCAACTGTTTGGCTGTTGCTGTTGGGAAGTACATTGTTCGACAATGACGTTACAAGCTGTTTTCAGTATTTGTGGATAATTTATTCTCTACAGAAAGAACCTTTAAGACAAATATAAAAACAATTACCAAAATTTAATGTATAAAATGACAGTACATAAGAACTTCAAAAATGGAAACTATATTAGTTCACAATTTATTATTGAAAGTACTGTCTATTTATTTTCTAAAAAGTGAACAAATTGTTTTATTTGTGGTAAAGGTTTTAAAGAAAAATAAATAAATCTCTTGAAAGCTGAAAACACTGGACATTTTATTTTGAAATACATAGTTAACTTAGATCTCTATCCAGTAACGACAGTACAATTATGTAATCTTTTATTTTTAAAATCAAACATTAATGAAAATAAATACTTATTGGAAAAACTATAAAATCAAATATTACTTATTAAAAATTGTATTTATAACTATAATAATAATATTTTGGGAGTAATAATACTTTTAATTACTGCTAAAACCTAAAATAAACATTCGGCCATGGATAAATTGGATTTTTTAAAAATACAAACTTTCATTTTTTTTATAATGATTTTCCTGTATTATATTTTGATGAGCTAAGCTCGAATAAGATTGACCATGAGACCATGTATATCTGTGTCTTAAAATAGTTTTTTCTGATCTCAGTTTAAAATATTGTGCTGAAGTTAATAACCCATGGGGCGATTTGGTGCTTTAGAAAACTGCTCATTCAATCGACTGCTATCCGTATTTGCTAAACATAAATATAATCATTTACCTGCCTTCCTATATCAACCTGAGTTCCTAAGTCATGGGATTTATGTTGTTCTGTTTCAGTCCCAGAGGGGCTTCAAGCAGGGTTGATTGTGTTAAGACCTCTGAAGGTACCAGGGAATCAGGAACAGAATGAGCACAAGATACCACAAGGATTTAGCATTCAGAAAAGTCATGAAATAAAAAAGCGAAAAGTGTAAATGTTCAATCAGGGTGATTTGAAAAATCATTAGTAATCATATTAATATGAATCGTTTCATACTTGGAAACTTAAAAACTGAGTTGACCATAATATCCATGAATCCATCGAATTTTTGACTATTTAACATAGCACTTTTTTGCTTATTGTTCTAAAACAAAGGCCATTATTTTATAAAAAGTAATTAACATCAAAACATTTTTAAAACAAAAACTTCCATTATGGTATATATTCAGTTCCATCATATACTATATTCATATGCCATATTTTTCATAGTTGCTCAAATATTTGTATGATTAAACATATAGATGAAAATAAGAGAATTATTTTTTAAAAAAAGTGGAATTCGGTATAAATCTACCATACAATGGCAAGATAGTTTAATATTCTATCAGTTTAGTATAGAAATACAGACAATTGTATTATATTGAATAAAACACAGCTGTAGTTTGAATCAAACCATGAAAATAAGAGACAATAATATATTTAATGTATTATATGTTAATATAATATATTAATGTAACATGAATCAAAAGATGCTTAATTTATTCTTAACTTTTAAAAGGAGATTATTAATTTTTATTATCTTTTCTATTTGAAAAAAATAATTGCCATAAAAAAAATGATGTCATAGAGAAAATTGAGCAATGAAAAATTATTTTTATTTTAAATAAAAGAAAAATCTTCAATCTTAAGGGAAAGTAAAATTGTGTGAAAAAGCATTCAGGCTTCCAAGGGATGCAATGTTTCCACAACACCTAAATGATTAGAGTGCTTCTTTATAAGGGGTTAAATGTGAAACTGTACACACATGTAGAAACATAAGAACCTTTTGATCTATGTAAATAAAAAGCTACTAAATTAAAAATGTATAAATGATATGAGTCAGAATAAATGATTTGACTGTAGTGTGTAAGTCACCATTATCAAATGGTATGTAAATTTAAAATATTTATTTTCATAAATTTAATTTAAAGTTATATTAAGTGTACATATTATTATTACTATATTGAGGAATGTGTGTTGAAACTTGTACATAAGAATCAATAAAGTTTTTTTTAATTTAAAGTACTTGGTTTGTTTTATTTGGTATATTTAACCCTTTAACTGTGGAGTGTCCTAACAAGAACTTTTGACTTCCATGATCTGTGCAACCCCTAACTTGCTCTTAAGCGGTTTTCACTCCATAGTGAATATTCATTTATTTAAATTTTTAAATGATAAAAACTCGATTTCTGATGACATTCAGAAGCTCAGAGTAATTCATTTTAATTATGACCCTAAAGTACCAAAACTAGAAGAAGAAAATTGAAAAGACAATTGAGTGCTCAGACAACAGTGTCAGGCCAGAAGCCAGAACATTACTACATGTGGCTGGGAAGAATAAAAACCTTCCTAATACCGAATAGTATGAGGCCAGGCACCATTCAGTAGGGTCATCTGCACCCAAATGATTAATCGTACCAAATTGTTCTATAACTCTTAATAAATGTTTAATTTACAGACTCGATATCAATGGTCAGCTGTCTGACTATCTTCTTGTGTGAATTTTTGAGAGCACATTATCTGAATTCTTCAGACATGACGTCTGTATGTTGTCACATTTAAGAAGGAGATTCAAATGCCATTTAAGTTCAAAATAACACCCTTGAGATATATAACAGATATTTTTTTTCCTAATGTTTCCAATCCAACTTTTGAAGTATTTTTAGTTTAACAAATACAATGTTTCCTCTGCTGTACATTCTTAAGAATAATTAACTGTGTTTTGCAATTTAAACATTAAAATTATTTTTTTACCATCAACACTAACACATACATATATCAAACCCTCACTTCTTCTTCAACTTTCGTGCTCATTCTGGTTGTCCTTCGGCTTCCATCGTTGTCAGGTAACCCTGACATTACTACCAGCCAGCTTTTTTCTGAACTAACTCCTTACTTTTGACATAGTTTTATACTGACATTCTATTTATGGAGGCAATAATTCTATTTGGAAATGGAGGTAAGACAATTTTTAAGTTTATATCCACTTAATTTTTACTTTCTAGAGTAAATCATTAATGAAATACCCTTTTTTAAAAATTAATTTAATTTCTCCCTGCCTCTTCTCTTCTTTTCTTTTTTCTCACCTCGGACATATTACAAAATTTAAATTTTCATTGTAATAGTAATCATAACTGATCAAGGAAAATATTATTTAAAAAACAATTGTGTCTCATCAAATACAGAATCTGTGAAAGGAAGGGGAAAACTAAGAAAGCAAACATAGTGTAACACATTTAGATCCTCCAGCCAAGTCATTCTAATATTCTCCATTGAGCTAGTAAGATCTCATCTAGTAAAATGGGGTTGAAGAAATAGATGCTTAAGTATATCGATTATATTTCTTCTAAAATATATGTTAAGAGAGAAGATTAAAACCTTAAAAACATAGCTTTGTTTGAATGATAATTGTTTTACATACTGCAGTTTCATGCAATTCATGATTTCGCTACAGATAAATAATTTCCCTTTTTTTCATCCTCCAAGTTCATTCCCAGCTGCCACAAAATTTAATGATGCTCTGAATGAAGTTCGGGCTTAATAACTACAAAATAATCAACCATATATCTGTAGAATATTTCTGTCTAATTTATAAAATTAAGCTCTTAAATTTGTATCAATTTTATATATAAGAGACATACTTGCACTATAGGTTCAAATATTAAAATTAAATATATTTTATAATATATAAAAGGATGTTTAAAATAAAATACAATATTTAAAGAAAAATGTATAATTTAATATAAAAGATAAAACAGTAGCTAAATATTAGCATAGAGACTATAAATAAATAACTTGAACATTCATAGTAAGAAATAGTTTCTCTGATATCTTATAAACTGTACTATATACTTATTTACTAACAATAATTTTTATTTTGCATGAAAATAATAATTAATAGCCTTTTTCATATATGAATACACTATTAACATATTTTTTGGTAGAAGTAAGGATAGTCCAGACATCCATAGAAATAAGAATGTTGGATGAGGATTTTTTTTTAGATGATGCCTCAAATCATTTCTTCATTTAATTGCAATCTAGGAAACAGAAAGCAAACTCCTTTGAACCTAAAAATAAAATAAAAAAAATAGTCTATTCAAAAATATATGACAAATTTAAACTAGAATAATTAGTCTGGAACACATCCTCTCTTGGCCCACTTATTGTTATTGTAATTTATTAATACCCACTTGATGCAACTAAGGCTAATATGGATGGCTTTTCTAAAGGTTAACACCCTTCAGAATCATTTTCTAGCCAGGGTAGACAAACGTATTGACATGAGGAAGAAAAGTAATTTTGGTTCTGGCATAGGTCCTTAACATGCACTTGGATTCCTTATGGAAACACTTGTTAATAAAGGAAATTTAGTATCATATTTAAATTAATTAACTAAAAGAGCAAATAAATACTTAATGAGTTTTCCTGCTTGTCTCAATTCTTATTTTTAATATTTGGCTCTCAGTGGTGGACTCTATGTCGAGCAAGTGTGATGATGCAATACAAAATTTACTTGGTTAAAGAAAAATAAATCAGGAGTTTCTTCTTGACAGTTCCAGACCTCAATTATACAAAATATATTTTATGTTATAGAAGTTTTGTTTTACCCGATTAAAGTTCATGAGATGACTTCGTTCATCAATGCTCCTTTTTGATCTGCATTCACCTTCATGCTTCATCATAAGAGCTAAACAAAATGGACACATAAATACAAATGCAAAAAAAATAGGTATTAGGGGTAATTAAGTACAGGTATGTACTTAGTCTAAATAGCAATGTTGTGTCAGTAAAAATGATCCAATTTTTAATTTTGAGTTAAGTGATGGGCCTACAATTCTATTGGAATTTTGAAATACTTAAGAGGAAAATGTTTTTTTTTTGTTTAGGATGTAAATAATTTATGGACAAGAGAATTACTTTATTGTATAAAATTATACAGTTTGTGGGGCTGAAAAAGAGACTGAAACTACAAAATTTAATGAAATTAAAATTAGACCCAGAGTAAAAGTACCTGAAGCAAATTAATTCTCACTCACCAGAGTTACTGGAAAGGGAAATATGAGAATTTAAATTAATTATATTTTTAGGTAAGATTATAAGGTTTATTATACTTTTCCCATAAGGCTTCTAAAGGGAAAAAGGCCAACAAAAACACTTTTGAATACTTTGTATGAAGGCAGCTGAGATTTCAGTGAATATGATAATATAAAAACTGTAGCTTCTGATATTATTCAATGGTTATAAATGCAAGGATATAGTCTTATAGATCTTCGAGGATTTATTTTAAACGTTTCAAAAGAATAGTAAACTATGTGGGCTTTAGCGACCATGTAAAATTGCCCTAAAAATTGGTTTTTAAGGGAGATCAAAAACCATAATTGTCGACTCAACAGCTATATGCACCAAATAGAAAATTGTATGAAGATGTTTCTATATCATATTCTGACATCAAATACAATCCTATAATAAAGGTGTTACAGATATTTTTCGAATTTCTAATAGAGTTCGAAGAAAAGAAAATCTGATAAAGCATGGTTTTAAGGTTAATTGAAGTTTGTGTACAGTGTCCAATCAAATCAACGGCTTCATTTACGAAATCGCATTCCATTGTACTACTTTCCGTGTTATAAACAAAACGATAAATGCTTTCTAAACGATTAATAAATAATTAATATTACTAGACGTTTTAAACTTAATTACAACTTACTTAATGTGAGTAAAAGTAGCTAAGTAAATCAAATTAATAATTTTTGCCTCCATATTAGCAGATTTGCCTTAAGGGAAATCAGCTATTGACTTTGTACTCATGACGCGATTTTCGAAAAATTCTTCAAATGTGCATCTATCCTACCACGTAGATGACGAAAATAAGGTCCGTTCAAAGTTTTATATATATATATATATATATATATATATATATATATATATATATATATATATATACTTGTGTATTACCTCTCTAGCGGTCGCAACTCGTATTTGATCGTAACAAAACTCGATATATAAGCGCTTCATATAAAACTAAAGATTGAGTTCACTAATGAGGTCCGTTCAAATTATATATATTTATATAAAATCTGTCTGTAACGCTTTAGCGATCGCAATTATCGACTTATCGCTTCCAAACTTCATATATAATCATTTTATGTAAAAAGAAAGATCAAGCTCGTTAACGGCTGAAATCAGACCAGGGGGAGAATTTTGAAAATTCGAAATATCTCCGTTATTATGAGTCGGATGAAAAAATCTTATAGAACCAATCTTATTGAAAATGTGATGTTCTATAAATGTTGTAGTACGTAAAAAGTACGTTTTTCACTATCTTGATTATTCACTGAGATATTTGCATTTTCCAATTTTCGGAGTTCAGTAAACCCCCACTCCTACTCATGTCATATTAACAATAAGCTGTTATTTCATGATGCACATTATTTGAAGCCTAAATACCAAAAATTGTTCTCATTGAACTTTTAGGTTTTGAGATAAATGTGAATACGTGGGAAATCTGCTTAGTTAACGCAAGCACTGCATAACGGATTTTTGGACTCTCGGACTCGCCATGCTATAACTGCAGTTAATTACACTGATAAACAAAAAAAAAACTTTCGGCGGATATCTTGGTATCCAACACTTGTTTTAAGACAATTTAGACATGCTGACTTAAATATGCAAACCGTTTGTCTCTATCGCCCACCTTTTTTGAGATATCGGACATTAATCATTTATATATGTTTAACATTTTATCAAAGCTAACAACTCGCTGACAAGTTACATTAGGGGATATATTGCTGAAGAGAGTTCTAATTAACGAAAAACCTGACGTGATATAGCAAAACAGTTTTCAGATTTGTAATATGCATGAAAAACATCATTAAAAAATGTAAACATCATGCCAGTTTTGGAAAAAAATTGTATTATAACTTAATGTTTGTTACATGTCACATGAAAGGCCATGCTTAACAGATTAAAAGTCCATCACGCAGGGGCTGCGTTACCTAAGCAGATTTCCCACGTGCGCTACGTATTTGCATTTACCTCAAAACTTAAAAGTTCAACAATATTTGGTACTTAAGCTTCAAATAATGAGCTTCATGAAATAACAGCTAAATATGACATGAGTAGGAGTGGGGCCTTACTAAAGACCAAAAACTAAATAATGCAAGTATCTCAGATAATAATCATGATAGTGAAAAAATGTACATAACAACATTTATAGAACATTACATTTTCAATAAGATTGGTTCTATACAATTTTTCGATCCGACGCATAATAATAAAGATATTAAGGATTTTCGAAATTCTCCACCTCTCACACAAGAGACAGCCAACAACACATGGCCGATCTAAAAAACACCAGAGAACAAAGACATCCGTCATAGCTAAACACGGAAGTATTTTTTCTCAACAAATTAAATTCGATGAGACAAATGTTTTATACAGAAAGAACCATCTGGGTAAAAGATTGGTTCTAGAAACTTTAGAAATTAACAAGAGAACAAATACAATAAACGGCGTGGACGGTGTCTCTCTCTGGGACGTAGAAAACCTTATTAAAATAAAATCCAAAACATATGATTGAAATAGCTACTCAAATTAAATTTATTGCCTGACGAAGATGGACGCATTTACATCGAAAATTTGCAGAACAACAAAAACTCCAACAGCTGGAGCAGACAGCCGAAGTCCTCACAATGAAAATACTTCCCAGAGATGCAGCCTCAAAAATAGAATATATATACAGTTTTGAATGGACCTCATTTTTGTCATCTCCTGGGTAGGATCGATGGACATTTGAAGAAAAATTTCGAAAATCGCGACATGAGTACGACCTCAATAGCAGATTTCTCTTAAGGGAAATCTGCTAAAATAACACCGCTCTTACCTTCCTAGCACAATTAGAACAATGTCTAGAGCGCTTTAAAAAAAAGCCCGTACGGCGTTATTGGGGAAATTCGGCGTTGCATTAAAAAAAACAAAAACTGATGTGATGGAGCAAAACAGTTTTCAGATTTGTAATCAGCATGAAAAACTGCATTAGAAAAAGTAAACATCATGCCAGATATCTATGGCTTGTTTATCAGTGTTATCATTAAAATTGTAATTAATAATTAATTATAGCTAATGCAATTATTAGTATTAATAATATAATATTATCATTATTATTAATATTAATAATTATTTTTATAGAAACGGATTGTTTTGATTAAAAATACAAAATATTTATGAAAAAATACTCTAGATTACAACTCACTTGTATTAACATATCGCTGGCACTCAAGATAACACTTGTTGTTGTAGGTCTGTCCATCATTGCCACACACAGGAAACAGTACTCTTGCGCAAGGACATTGCGGTGTACCCTTTATTAATTATAAACAAACAAAAATGGTTTAGTCTGGTAAGTAATAAACGGACGATTTCATTTACTAAGCCTTTAAAAATATGCGAACATTACTAAAGTAGTTTATGAATATTAAAGAAATAATACAACCAGAAAGATCTTTATTTAAGGAAACTGTAAGCAATTCTATTTAAATAAAGGCATTTCACATTTTCGTCACACATACTCAACAAAAAAAAAATGTAGGTCTAAATGATCAACTAAGTTTAACAATTTGAAAGACTTCAAAATTTCTTTTAGTCAAAAATGTACTACATCAAAAATATATTGGAACAACATACTACTCACCTCACTGTCAATAAAAATCAGTTTAGGCCGCTGCCCCGTACAAAAGTTGAAGACAAATACAAATAGAACCACTGCAATCGTGCGGCCCATAGCTTTAGGATGAATATTTCTGAAAAATAAATATATATTTAAAGTGGAGATTTTTAATTCAAAATATTTATAGAACAAAAGTACAGCCAAAGACGTCAATGGTTCTTGAATTGGTTAACTACTACGTTTGAAATATTGCCCCCTTCAAGCCAAGTAAAAAGTCTGTTTTCTGCGTTAATTAAGCAGATTTCCCGTATTTGCATTTATCTCAAAACGTAAAAGTTCAATGAGAACAATATTTGGTATTTTGCAATAATGTGCCTCATAATAAAATACCTTATTGTTAATATGACATCAGTAGAAGGTGGGGGGTTTACTGAAGGCCGAAAAACTAAAAAAATGTAAATATCTCGGTGAATAATCAAGATAAACAAAAACGTAAATAGCAACATTTATAAAACATTACATGTGGAATACGATTGATCCTATACGAACTTTCGATCACACACATAATAACGGAGATATTTCGAATTTCCGAAATCCCCCCTCCCACTGGTCCGCTTTCAGCCGTTAACGAATTTGATCTTCATTTTTACATAAAACGTTTAAATAGGAAGTTTGGTATTAATCAGGCAAAAATTGCGACCGCTAGAGCGTTAACAGAGTAATATATATATATATATATATATATATATATATATATATATATATATATATATATATACACACACAATTTTGAACGGACCTCATTTTCGTCATCTCCTAGGTAGGATTGATGGACATTTGAAGAGAGTTTTCATGAGTACATCCTCAATAGCTGATTTCCCCTGAGGGAAATCTGCTTAAAGGATGTACTTAATTTTGAGGAGATATAACATTTCACCTTTGAAACATGATTTTAAACTTCATTATGAAAATATGTTATTTCATATTTGACTTGTGACCCCCCTGGCTGTAAATAAATATGCTAAAAATTGGTTATCCATAGAATTTGAAATTATATTTTAGGACATCTCTCTTTTAGGAGTTGTTGTGGTATTACTCATGACTTGATTTTCAAAAAAAACCCTTTGGATTATAATTATCGTTCTGTGCAAGTTTTCTCCAACTCGAATATTCACCTAAATATTTGCTATTTTTTAGTTTTCTGCCTTCTATAAACCTTGACACCTACAATTGCGTTTTTATTTCATTCAACGCAAGAGTCTCTAAACTTCTCATTTCCAACTTAAATTTCAAGTACTGTATGCATAGTTATTACACCTCTTAAACAGAAAATTTGGAATAGATGGTGGCAGACATGTAGCGTGGGAAATATGCTTAGTTAACGCTGCCCCTGCGTGATCGACTTTTTAAACTAACACTGGCCCCCGTTTATGAAACTAGGGTAAACCTAATAATGGCTGATTTAATGTAGACTACTTTTTAGTCGGGTTGTATTGAGGATTTCATTTGCCTTTGGTATCTCAAATCATCTGGCTGGTGTAGACTGATTTCTGCAAAAATCATTGTGCAAAGGTTTATTGTCGGATTGAACACGGGTATTTATCATTTACTGAGTATTTTGCCTAGCCCTTAATTTAATAATGTGATTTAACTGACACCGTCTTTTATGAAATTGTATTAAAACAGATAGTAGTGTCAGCAGACATAATATATTATTTTCCACACGCTACAAGAAAAGTATCAAACTGCAACCAAGGAAACATGATACTGAGGTGCATCAAACCACTGACTATAGACTAAGGAATTTCAACCTCTATTATTTCTGTGGTCAAGGATGACAGACAGGGTATCGTATGACTCGTTACACCAATATATATCATACATTTATAGATAGTGCTGTATCCCGTAATATTATGGTATCCCAAAAGGTATGCTATTAAAAATAAATGACATTCCATAGGACTCTCCAGCTACTAACGACGCGTTATATGGTATTCCTAAGAAGGAGGTTACGAAACTAATGATATTGTGGTATTCCGGAGAAGGATATACCAACCACTTATGCTATTATGATATTCCAGAATGTGTGCAATTAATAATATATGGTATTCCATAGGAGGGGCTACCAAGTACCCACAACGTATAATATGGTATTCCTGAGGAGGAAGTCCCAAAGCTAATGATAGTATAATATTCATAAGAAGGAAGTCCCAATGCTAATGGTATAGTGATATTCCGGTTGAGGATATACCAACCACTTATGCTATTATGGTACTCAATTAAGTGTGCAATAAATAATATATGATATTCCATAGGATGGGATACCAAGTACCATCAACGATTAATAAGGTATTCCAGAGGAGGAAATCCCTAAGCTAATGATATTGTGTTATTTAAGAAGATATACTATTAAAAACATATGATATGCCAAAGGAGCTACCAAAAAAAGTACGATATGATATTTCAGAAGCCATACTACTAAAAACATATGTTATTCCAGAGGAGCTACCAAAAAAGTACAATATTATGGTATTTGAGAAGATATACTATTAAAAAGATATATTATTCCCGAGGAGCTACCAGAAAAGGTACGATATTATGGTATTTCAGAAGATATACTATTTAAAACATATATTATTCCACAGGAGTTACAAAAAACGTACGATATTACGGTGTTTCAGAAGATATACTATTAAAACATATGATAACCGAGAAGGAGCTACCAAAAAAGTACAATATTATGGTATTTGAGAAGATATACTATTACAAACATATGATATTCCTGAGAACTACCAAAATCGTACATTATTATACTATTTCAGAAAATATGCTATTAAAATATATGATATACCAGAGGAGCTACCAAAAAAGTACGATATTATGACATATCAGAAGATGTACTATTAAAAACATATGATATTCTAGTGGAGCTACCAAAAAAGTACAATATGGCATTTCAGATGATATTCTACTAAAAACATATATTATTCCAGAGGAGCTACCAAAAAAGTGCAATATTATGACATTTGAAGAGATAAACAATTAAAAACATATGGTACTCCAGTGGAGTACCGAAAAATGGTACATTTTTGGTAGTTCCTCTATTATTGTATTTCAGAAGATGAGGAACTGAAACGTATGACATGATGTACCAGAGATGCTACAAAAAACCGTGTCCTGTGGATTCACAAATATACACATACTCACCATGTATAATAATATACTACGATGTGAATTTGAATAATTTAAATAGCTTATTCCCTAACAGCAAAATTTGAATGAAAAAGAAATCGATATTAAAAGTTTTGAAAAGCATTAAATGTTTCACATTGTAAAGTTTTGGAAGGAAAAGATTGGAATCTAATGAACTTATAGTTCATTGAATTAGATCTACTAACAATTTAAATAATATTTATTAACCTAACCATGAGAGTTGTTCATTATTCAACACATTTTTATATTTTGTACGGTTGTTTCTTTAACGTTTTTTTTTTTGTTTTTTTTTATTAGAGAAATATACTAATATTATTAACATTTTAGTCTTAATTACATACCTTGAACAAAGATACGAGGAAAAGAGGAATCCAAAACAAATTAATTAGTTACTGAAATATTGAACACATAAACTAAAACCTGTTATCTCTTTGTTAATAAGAAGGCTCTAATCACATTGAGCTGCATCATGCATCTGAGGACCACTCCAAGATATTAGATAGATGAAGGAAGGCCAGCCTCATTAGTTATGCTCCATGTAATGACCTTCGGCTCATTAAAGTTTTTATATTCCGGATCAGCTGTATAGAAATCCTTCAAGATCGGCTATCCCGTCATTGAACTGCTCCTATTATGATAAGAAAGTGGACGGTGTGTACGGTTTAACTAAAGCATTATCCAATGCTATCTACACACTGAGTTTCCGCTCTAAAGGCGACAGATAGCGATAACAGAAATACGTCCTTAAGCTGTTAAACTTTTTAAAACCCTAAGGCCCCTGAAAGCATTACTAATACTGGGTAAGTAGCTATTTATCATTGTCAGGTTATCAATTTCATATTTAAATCTACATGTGCTATGTAAGTCCATTAACGCATAATGAAAGACAGAGTCCTTCTGACAGGCAGAGGCTGCGTAAACTCAGCAGATTTCCTGGTATAAAATTCTTGTGATCTCATTTCACCACATATTATATATTTCTATGTAAAACCGATAAGTAGGGGATGGGAGTTATTTAAGTAGAAAAAATAAATATGAATAACTCGTTTAACACTCGAGTTACGAAAAAATGCAAAGAGCAACAACTGTAGATCATATTTAACAATATTCGTTCTTTATTTTACGGTCCAACTCATTATAATCCCATAACGGAGATATTTGGCATTTTTTCAATTCCCCCCCCTAAAAAGCCACTATTTCATATCCAATTTCAGCCACTAACAAATATAGTCTTTACAGTCGATTGAAACAGTTAAATATCGATTGTGGTATAGATAAAATGAACAATTTCGGAACAAGGACGTAAAATCTTAATTGATGACCTTATCACACAACTAATTTGCGTGTATTTAGTGTAATAAAAGTGTCTTAAAAACATCTGGTATTTAAGGTTCGAATAAAGTAGTTTATAACAGTAAACAGTACAGTTTATGTGATATAAGTATGAGGGAGGGGGGTCGCGGAAGACTGAAAACTAAAAAATGCAAATATCTCGGTTAATATTCTAGATAGAGAATAACTGTATACAACAATAGTAAACAGTAAAGTCCCTCTATATAAATGCCCTTTCCTCTGGTTCGATTATAGCAGTTAACCCAATTGATATTTACTTTTACAATAACATTTATATACCCAGTTACAGCCGTAACAGACATGAATATATGATTTTGAACTGACCTCATTTTCCTGGAAATCATTCGAAATTCACGTCATGAGTACCACTCAATAGCCGATTTCCCTTAAGGGAAGTCTGCTAAAACTGGAATGTCTAGGAACTTGAAATTTTTGACCCTCATATATGTAAACACAAAATAACTTGCTTCGAAAATGTTACATCTGAGATACTTGGCACAGCACTGATGTTCAGGCTTTTTGACCTTCAAATATCTATGATGTGAATACAAAATTGCCGAGAGGAGCCGTCGTTTGATTTGGAATATTTCCCAATATAAAGTGTTTTAAGCATTTCAGAGGAATTTGGAAATGCTCTAGATATGCCTATGGGAAAGTCTAACGCTCACTGAGTTTTATTTATTTATACACCAAAGGTATTTATTTATACACTGACTAACTCACTGGAGGAATTCCTTTCTCCCAACCTGCCATCCAAAGATATGGGCGATAACTATTTGATAGCACATTCCAATTAGATGTAGTAGCAGAAAGTAATAGTTAATAAAAAAGCTGATGAAAACCTTATTACACAGTTAAATATATTTTTCCAAATTAGTTAGATAACTTTTTTTACAGCTTGACATGTAGAATGTCATCAATTCTTTACAAAACACAGAAATTTCTAATGTGTTAACTTGCTTATGTGTCAAAAAACGTATTAATGGGGAATCTTAAGTTTGTTAACGACTACATGATCCATGCAAAAAGCTTAGCTCATTCAAAAGTGAAGAAACCTTATATACTTTCGATTCTTACCTCCAAAAAACTGTAGTTTTGTGAAACCCAGCTAACCATAACATCGAAGAAACACGGTCACGACTATCCAATACAAATTTTCTACATTATTATATCAATAATGCACAAATACTGTTGAAACACCTCTAGCATAAACGTGGAATATCGGAATTCAACGGGTTATAGTGGAAAGAACCATCTATTCTGAGTAAAAGAACGGTACTGCAGTGAAGTAGGCGAACAATTCTCCATAGAGTTACTTCACACCAAGGAGGTAAGTTGCGATAGCCAGCGGTCACAGTTACGGTGTATGGTGGGGGATACGCTGGCCCCTAAGGTTCCTTCACACTCTCAACCATGACGTCTTATCGTATGTAGGGAATCTCTTCATTTAAAATACAACAGGTGTTTTTGATTTATGACTAATAAGCTAGTTATACAGGTAGTATATTCTAGATATAAGCAAATATTGCTCACATTTTTCTTACTCTCTTTTTTCTCTTGATATCAATAAATTGCAAGACATTTTAGCAGTCCTGGTGATAAAACTTTTACGATTGATTCTGGAGAAAATCCTCAATCAAAAATGGGAGGGGGTCACCTTAACCTGGTCGAATTTTAGCAGATTTATCTTAAGGAAAATGAGCTATTCACGTCGTACACATGACGCGATTTTCGAAAAACATCCTCATATATATATATATATATATATATATATATATATATATATATATAAGCGTTTCGTGCAAAACTGAAGGACAACTTCGTTAATGACTGAAAGCAACCCCCTGGGGGGGGGGTTATATGGAGGAAGTTCGAAAATTTGAAATATCCCTGTTATTAAACGGTATCGAAAAAATGTAGTATAAAGATAAAGATGTATCAATCTTATTGCAAATGTAATGTTTTATAAATGTTGTTATGTACATATTTTCTCTATTTGAATTTAACCGAGAGGGGCTCAGGTTAGCCATGCGAGTTAAAGCGTTGACCTTTATCTCACATGGTAAACCTAGAGTGGCGAGTTCGATTCTTGCCTGGGCAAAGGAAATTATTTAGTGACGAAATTCATTAAATAACGTCCTAAAATCCCACCCTGGCTAGAAAAGGGTGGTAACCTGTAGATAACCCGTCCCGATTAGCCTAAGTTGCAAAAAGCGGACGTTAATAAATAATAAATTAACCGAGATATTTGCATTTGATTGTTTTCGGCCTTGAGTAAACCCACCTCCTAATCATGCCTTATTAACAATAAGCTGTTTTATTATGAACACTTCATTCTAATGTTAAATATGCATACATTACATTATTTATTAACGTCCACTTTTTGCAACTAAGGCTAATTGTGGCCAGTCTATCTACAGGTAACAACCCTTTTCTAGCCAGAACTATTAATTTGTAAGACATATGCAAATACACCATGTGATGACGTGTGCGAGTTATTTCTACTTTCTTATTTTCAGCCTTCAGTAACCCCCCACTCCACCCGCTAATCGGGACGGGTTATCTACAGGTTACCACCCTTTTCTAGCCAGGGTGGGATTTTAGGACGTTATTTAATGAATTTAGTCACTAAATAATTTCCTTTGCCCAGGCGAGAATCGAACTCGCCACTCTAGGTTTACCATGTGAGATAAAGGTCAACGCTTTAACTCGCATGGCTAACCTGAGCCCCGAAATATATTTTTAAAGCAGTACTGCAAGTACTGGAGGCAAATACCTCCATGATCTTTAGCGTTAAATAATAAAAAAATAATTCAAATATTGGGTTGGAGTCGCCAGCATTTGTAATAATATTGTCATACCTTAGGTAGTTGCCTTCATTACTGGCTAATCGTCAAGTAAATGCGGCAAGAGTTTTCGGTGTTATGGCACTATTCTCAAGACTATCGTTATTGGACTCCAAACCAACGACAAACTTGAGGATGGTGGCATCGCACCGAAGTAGTCACGGGCATCTATTCATAGGTATGATATAGAAATAATTCAGTGAAGCTTATCATTGGATACTCATGTTTTGAACTATTATTATAAATGACAGTTCAATTATTCTGTTTAAGGGGCTCAGGTTAGCCATGCGAGTTAAAGGGTTGACCTTTATCTCACATGGTAAACCTAGAGTGGCGAGTTCGATTCTTGCCTGGGCAAAGGAAATTATTTAGTGACGAAATTCATTAAATAACGTCCTAAAATCCCACCCTGGCTAGAAAAGGGTGGTAACCTGTAGATAACCCGTCCCGATTAGCCTAAGTTGCAAAAAGTGGACGTTAATAAATAATAATATTATGTTTAAAGACATTTATTAGTTCATTGTGCAAATTCCATATGGTGGGAAAGTTTAGATGTATCCACGAAGCTAGTATTTAGACAAATTATATTTATTACTAGTACTAGACTCCAAATTAATCACTACAAATAATCATGGAACTGAGAGGGATTCTTGAGACTGAAGACTGGGGCAAAACTGGTATTAATAGTTCCGCTGGCAAAATTTATTGGAACGCCATGAAGAGGAACCTTATCAAAACTGATGTGCCTTACTCCGCTTTCCGGATCGTAGGACCTCATGAATGCATTGTGGTCGACACTGGAGACGTGTTCAACAAGTTCCTGACTGAGAGTCCCTGCGTACTGGGCAAATGCAAGGACGAGTTCGGCGGGAAGCTGCCCTTTGAAGTAGCCGTCATATCTTCCAGGCTAGCTACTCCCATAAGGTTTCATCCAGATGTTGTAAGCATACAGCAAGTACAAACTTTTTTCTCCTTACTCTAAGCCACTGTATATAATTATTGTAACTATCATGATTTATATTTAAAAGTAATTTCATTATACTAGATCAGATGTTTACATAAGTGCTTTTAACTCAGGGTTCGAATCCAATGAGAGCAAAGAGAATATATTAAATGCTCTGACTCATTAATATCCCCCCTACTTAGCTGTCTAGAATTGTGTTAACCTTTCATCATAGAGTTGGCCGTAATTTCAACTTAATTACAATATCACCCTTAAATTAATTTAAACTCAGTTACAGTGGGATTTACTTATTCATATAGTGGGTTACGTTGGTGTTTTGAAGGTTTGGAAACTTTACGAAATGGGGACTCAAGTTAGTTATATGTTAGGCTTTGGTTTCAATACACTTGAACAATTTCTGTCGTGAGTTGCATCGCCTCGCGAAGCATAAGAATTGATTTGGTGACGAACTCAGTAAATAGATATCGAAAATATCCCGATATTTTTAGTAACTTGTTCAGAAAAAAAGAGTCCACAAACATTTTTTCTTAATGCATAAATTTAAAAAAGATAAGATTTATTTCCCGACTGAAAACGTTAACAGGTTCTAAATGACATTGCCAATTATGTTGGTAAGTACCGTCGCTGTCTGATAGATGAGTGCACGTGGGAATACTTTAGATCACCATTTCAAGCATGTAATTGTTTTACAAAAACAATATACTTCTAAGAAATCAGCGATTGAGATACTCAAGACGAAATTATCAAACATTTCTTCAAATGTCCATCTATCCCACCCAGGGAGATGACGATAACGTGTTCCGTTCGAAATGATATTTATGTACTTATATGTTACCACTCTAGCGCTGCAATTTTTTTTAATCGTTATCAAATTCGATATTTTGTGTAAAACTTGATCAACTTCGTTATCGGCTGAAATGATAGAACATCGGCGTTGGCCTTAATTTCCCATGGTAAGCCTGGATTGGCTAGTTCGATTCCCGCCTAGGGAATAAGAATTTATTTACGGACAAACTCATCAGTGGAAGTTTACTTTTTTCCATTAATGGAAAACTCCATTTTAATTGCCAAAAATATAAATTAAACAAATGCTTTAGTGTTTAGTTATGCTCCCAAAGACTAATTTTTAAAATTTAGCCTAGGCTGAGTTATTTTGTGTTTGATTATTTACGTAAGACGTAATAGTGAACTTCACTTAGTCTTTAAGCAAGTTTCCCTTAAGGGGAATCAACTATTGAGGTTATACTCATGACATGATTTTCGAAAAATTTCCTTAAATGTCCGTCGATTCTAAACAGGAGTAGACGAAAATGCGGCCCGGTCAATACTTTATATGTTTGTCTGTTAACGCTCTAGCTGTTGCAAGGTTTCTCTTTTCGGTACCATACTCGATATTTAAACGTTTTATGTAAAAATGAAAATCAACTACGTTAACGGCTAAAATCGGACAAGTGGGAGGGGGTTTAGAGGGAGGGGGGAGGCTTCGAAAATATCTCCGTTATTATGTGTCTGATCGAAAATGAGTAAAGATTTTAATCTTATTGCAAATGTTATGTTCTATCAATTGTTATTTACGCTTTTTCATTACCTTGATTATTAACTGAGAAATTTGCATATTTTAGTTTTCCAACTTCAGTAACCCCCCTCCTACTCATGTTATATTAACAATAAACTATTATATTAAGAAGAGCATTATTTGAAGCCTAAATACCAAATATTGTTCTCATTGAACGTTTACGTTTTGAGATAAATGCAAATACGTAACGCACATTAGTTAACGTAGCACTTGCGTGACGGGCCTTTTTTGCTTATGATATATGCAAATTTTTTTTCTTTTTAATTCATTTAATTATTGCACGCAGAAATTTTAAATACTCAGACGTGATCAATAATAATATGACAGTAACATAACTTTATTCTGCACCGCAGGAAGATACAATAAAGTTCCACAAAGGCTGCTCGAACATAGAGGTTAATGAACCAAAAGTTAAGATTCTGATGGCATTGACCTGCTTCGAACTTCTCTGTGCTTTGAGACCCATAGAGCAGCTGAAAAATTTCCTCTTGGGTAAATTAAATAGAAAGAATTACTTAAATATCTAATATATTTATGGTTAGCCATGCGAGTTAAAGCGTTTACCTTAACCTCACATGGTAAATCTAGAGAGGCGAGTTCGATTCCTGCCTGGGTAGAGGAATTTATTTAGTGAAGGAATTCATTAAATAAGATCCTTAGTCCGACCTTGGCTAGAAAAGGGTGGAAACCTGTAGATAACCCGTCCCAATTAGCGTTAGTTGCAAAAAGTGGACGTTAATATAGTTATTCATTATACAAATGACGAAAGTAGATCATTTTACAACTCGAGTGAAACGTTTACCCACACGAGCGAAGCGAGTGTGGTTATTTCACGAGAGTTGTAAATTCTACTTTCGTCACGAGTGTAATATTAAATTTTTTCTGTAATCGTGTAATACATGATCAGATCTAACCAGAATATGAACAAAATTAGGATGTTGTGAGGATTATGGTATGTTGTTGGTAGGTTATAAGCATGGTTGTGAAAGGTTATAAGCATAGTTATAAAACAACTAGTGCTGATTGTGAAGTAGTGCAGTTATAAACAAGTGCAGGTTATAAACAAGGAAGGTAATTATTATTATATTTAAATTATAAAATATATTGATTATTTCCACCAATAACTCATTCACATTTCAATTTATTTTGTTAAAATAAATTCTTACAATGTTAAGAAACATTTAAAAGCATTTAATTTCCAACTTCAAATTATTTTTTATTTATACTTATTACTAATTAAGAAAGCAATTCACTTTCTTCACTCTATTGCAAAATGTTTCACTTTCTTCACTCATTTCAGTTTAGTAATGTTACCATTATTCAACGATTACAGAAAAAATATATGTGATTTAAGATTCACTAATGACCCAACTATACTAATCCAATATCACTCATAGGAACAGGGTCCGAATTTATAGAAATACTATTCTCCTTAATTCACTTTATTGTATTCGACATGTTTCGCGTTCTTTCCTTCATTTGGAAAATTCTTTTCGTTTTTCAGTAGAAATAATCCAAACACTGATAGGTTTCCCAAATTCAAGCTCATTGATTGAACTATGCTGTGCCTATTTTTTTCATTTCATTTTGTTATTTTAATAAATTATATTATAATTACATTGTCTTTATAATTTCATGACTGATATCTATCGTTAAAAATTATGAACACTACTTTAAAATGCACTACTTTTAAAAGCGGCACGCAAACGTATTTGCACACTAAAGTTTGCCCCGCAACATGTGGAAGGTTGCCCTCACCTGCTTTAGGCCATAGCCTGACATAGGTTTTATGTGTGAAGATTATGAGGAGTTGAAGTAAAGAACGCGAGACAAGTAAAGAGAGTTTTTTAAGGAGAATTGTATTTCTACAAATCCTGTTTTTTTTCCTATGAATGATATCTTATTTTTTCTATCTGAAATCGAGTATCGCTGACAATAGATGCTCTATCCTGGAAGAAAATGTAACCATTTTTTTTTTTTTTAAACTAAAAATGATAAAGATTCTTAATTCAGCCGTTTTAAGAATACTGAACCTATAGATTTGCCCATTAGGATGTTTGTTTATACCTTTTTTTTTAATCATTCAAATTATAGGAAGTTTTTTAATTGCAAAAATTGTCGGTTTTCAAATATCAACGGAACTGAATCCATTTTGACTAGTTTAGGCGGGAAGTCTGTAAGTATTTCGCATAATTCAAGAACGACTAAAATTACAATATTGAAATTTCATATTTGGGATTGATCTAAGGTTTAGTCCTACACCAACATGAAACATCGCTATCATGAAAAGATCTATAAATGAAATTTTTCGACTACATTGGGACGGATAAATCGCATAAGTTCACTTGAAATGAAATATTTGTAAATTAATTGGATATAAACATTTTGTTCATTTTATTTAATAAGAGTAAAGGAAGTTCAGTAAAGTAGTAAAGTATTTCCAAATCAGATTTATAAAAAAAAAAAAATGTCAATTCACATTTTTACAAATTATAGAATTAATTACAAAAAAAAAAAAAGATTGCTATGAAAAAAAAACACAGGACTTTAAAAATAAGCTGGTTTTAGCAGATCCCCCTTAACTTTAAAGTTAAAAGAATTAGCATAATTTTCCAGTCTTGTTCATATAGGATTCATCGAAAGAGAGAAAGTCCGTCACGCAGGGGCTGCGTAAACTAAGCAGATTTCCCACGTGAAGTTTTACAATAGAGAAATTTCAGAATAGGGAGTCAAACAGTTACGGGAATGGCCCGAACTAGCTCTTGACGGAAACTCACGACTAGACCCGAAGTTGGCCAATCTCATCTCAGAAGTTGAAAACAGAAAAATGCAAATATCTCGGTTAATCTTCAAGATAAGAATACATGTATATAACATTATTTATAGTAAATTTAATGCAATAAGATTAATTCTATACAATTTTTCGATCCAACGTATAGTAACGGAAATATTTCAAATTTTAGAAAATCCTCCCCTCTAAACCCCCTCTCCCACGTCCGATTTCAGCCATTAACGAACTTGATCTTTATTTTTGCATAAAACGCTTAAATATCGAGTTTGGTAACGATCAAACGAAAATTGCGACCGCTAGAGCGTTAACAGACAAATATATATATATATATATATATATATATATATATATATATATATATATAATTTTGAACGGACCTCATTTTCGTCATCTCCTGGGTAGGATCGATGGACATTTGAAGAAATGTTTCGAAACTCGCGTCATGAGTACGACCTCAATAGCTGATTTCCCTTAAGGGAAATCAGCTAAAACTCCTGAGCACAGTCCCACATATAGCTGCGTTATGACTCCACATGTATATCTTAGGAGAATGTGTGAAATCTGCTTAGATTCTTGCTTAGAGACACGAACTTATGTGAGCGACCAGCTATGTGTTGAGCCGAAGGAGTACATGTTTTGTACATTTTGCCTGACAACGAGGACAACACACCAATCTGAATTCATTGTGGTATGATATGACTTCATCTGAGCTACATTTCCAGTGACATGAAAATTATGAGACAGACCTTAATTTGAGCTTTGTAAATATATCATAGTTCTTTACTGGAGAGCAGGTAGTGGTAAACCTTCTCTAGCACCGTGGCTCGAAATAATAAAATATTGTTGCGAAAGCTACGTGCATGAAAAATTAATCAGAGTTAATCATATATTTAAGAAATACAAGGTAGATGAAAGGAGCCGAAGGATGGTCTAGCTCGTTCTCGGCAATACACGTCCGGGATCTAGTCGTGTCTCGGCATTCCCCTTTGATGCTTACCACTCGGCTTTAAAAGCGGCCCAGCTCGTCCAGAGATTTTAATTTGTTCTCAGCCCTCTTCGAGTGAATAACAGTGGGTTCAGTGCAGCTTTAGTGAACAGTGCGTTTTTTGTTGCAGTGCGGTAAAGTGTTTTTATGTGAAGAACAGTGTAGTGCTATGTTTCTGTAAAGAACAGTGCAGTGCCGTGTTTTTGTGAACTTCAGTGATCGTGAGTGAGTCATTCTATTGTGTAATAAGAACAGTGAAGCTATCAGTGCATACTGTGAGTAACAGTTAAGAATAATTTACCAAGTGTGTTGTGCCCTATCGAATAAATTTTGCAGTGATAAAGCTAGTGTGTGTTTAATTTTGCAATCCAAAAGAACTCAAATTAACAACGTTTATTATGTTTAAAGTCCGTCACGCAGGAGCTGCGTAAACTAAGCAGATTTCCCATGGGAAGTTTTACGATAGAGAAATTTGCATACTGGTAACACAACACCACCTTGATTAAATAGAAACGCCAATGAGAAATCTTTGAGTTAATTAAAATAAATTCCCAACTGAAACGGCTTCTGAATTGTAAGAATAATTTATATTTTAATAATTTAAATTTTAGTAGTTCAAGAACTAAAGAAAGGGGACCCTCCTTCACCCCAACAACAATTACATCTGCAGAACTCTACCAAACACTCAAAGAAGAAATTAATAAAAACTGGCAACACGTGTGGAATGAACCCAGAACAATAAACTAAAAACTATTAAAACCACCATCCGTCCATGGAAATATTCGACAAGAGACAACAGAAGAGATGAAGTTGTATTAGGAAGACTCCGAATTGGGCACACACGACTTACGCATGGCTATCTTATGACAGAAGATCAACCCCCGATTTGTGAGAAATGTAACAAAGAACTGACTATATATCACATATTAATGGAATGCCATAAGTACAAAGATATTAGAAACAAATACAATATTTCCAATAGTGTAGAAGTGGCCTTTGGAGATGACCCGAAAGAACTCCATAAATTGTTTAATTTTGTAAAAAAACACGAGTTTATACAAAACAATTTAAAGTGCAATTGTTTGTATCCTCGTTTATATTGTTAAAATGGCGATATGGATGAGGATACCAAAATGTGAATTATAAATATTACAGGGCGATGATAACCTGGTAGTTTTTCGCCCTTAAACCCTATACAACAACAACATAAAGAAGGGGGGGGGGGCGAATGGTCAGGACGTATTTGCATAAATTTCACAAAGTAACGAAGGTAAGGTAAGGTAAGGTTAGAAACTACAGGTAAGGTAAGAAGAAGCTTCCACCTGAGCCGAGTAGTTATGAAAACGGCCGAACTAATCCGAACTATACCCGATCACTTGTCCCATTGACCTCATAAAAATGCAAATATCTCCGTTAATATTCAAGGTAGAGAATAAATGTATATAACAATATTTATAGTAAATGTAATTTGCAATAAGATTGATTCTGTACTATGTTTCGTTCTGACGTATAGTAACGGAGATATTTCGAATTTTCGAAAATCCTCCCCTCTAAACCCCCCCTCCCTCTGGTCCGATTTCAGCCGTTAACGAACTTGATCTTTCTTTTTACATAAAACGACTAAATATCGAGTTTGGTAACGATCAAACAAAATTTGCGACCGCTAGAGCGGTAACAGACATATATATATATATATATATATATATATATATATATATATATATATATATATATACACACAGTTTTGAACGGACCTCATTTTTGCCATCGACTAGGTAGGATCGATGGAAATTTGAAGAAAAATTTCGAAAATTCCGTCATGAGTACAACCATAATAGCTGATTTCCCTTAGGGGAAATCTGCTAAAAAGGAGTAGTAAGTTAGGCCTTTTGCTAAAAAAAAGGTAAAGGTCTCGTGCATTTTGCTTTATCGGTACTTCAAATCCGTGTTTAATGGGGGGGAGGGATAGGTCCTCCGTGACATACTTAACATTTCAAATAAATAGAGCTATTTCGAAAACTCCTATTTAAATAAAAAATGTCCTCCTCACTAAGCAAATTATTTTGCAACTAAGTGACTACATCGTAGCAATTACAGAATAGACTAGTCTATTCTTAAAATCTCTGCATAAAATGAACGGTAATTCATTTTAATTAACGTATGTCAGGGCTAAGGATTTTTATAAGAATTATGCTAATTTGCACACAGTATGGAGAAATAAAAAACGTAATCATTAACTGGGTATATAAACATACTATGGGCTAATAATAAAAACAAATTGCCTATACATTTACATATAAATAGCAACCTGGTGACAGAAAGGATGGTCATTTTACATGTGATGACGTCAGTGCTTTCGTAGGTTACACATACTGTAAACTCTTTAGTTATAGTACACCAACATTTTTAGGTTATTCTGTGACACCAACTGTATATTTTACAAATTGTTATTATCAAATTTCATATAATATTTTCAGCAGATTTACCTTAAAAGAAATCAGCTATTGGTGTCGTACTCATGACACTATATTCAAAAACTATCCTCAAATGTCCATGGATCCTACCTATTTTGTCTGATCACTATCAATATGAATATTTAAACGTTTTATGTAAAAATGTAGGGCAAGTTCCTTAACGGCTGAAACCGGACCAGGTGGAGGGGAGGGTTTTTAGAAAATTCGAAATATCTGTTATTATACGTTGGATCGAAAACGTAAATACGAGTAGAACAAATCTTATTGCAAATCACCCGTTCTATGAATGTTATTATATGCGTTTTTTCATTACCTTGATTATTAACCGAGATATTGGCATTTTTTTGTTTTTGATCTCCAGTAAACCCCCACTCCTACTAATGCAATATTAAGAGAAAGATGTTATATTTTGAAGCACTTTATTTAAAGCTTAATTACCAAATATTGTTCTCATTGAGCTTTAACTTTTTGAGATAAATGCAAATACATGGAACACGTGGGAAATCTGCGTAGTTAACGCAGCCCCTGCGTGACGGACTTTTTCTTAGAAAATAAAGTAATAACTAAAAAACCAAACGTACAGTCCAGAAATGTGCCTCTGTCACTATCTAAAACAAAGCATAGTTACCACTTCTTTTCTGCCATTTAAAAAGTGTTTTCGGTAATCATTTAATTTCTCAAATTTCTAAATATGATTTTGATATTCCAGCAATAGACTTATTAAAAAAAAAGGAAGCTAATACTAATAAACTTTCAAATTAAATTATTCATTTCCAGTTGTTCCAGAATTGAAAATACTTATTCCTCAAGAGAAAATAGAGGATTATGTACGCACGACGAAGCGATTTCACCTCCAAGACATATTTATCTATTGGCTTACTGCGTCCAAAGACGCCATTCGACTCGCAGTTGATATGTTCTTTGAAAGGATGGATACAAAAGGTAAGGTACAAAACAACCAAAACGGGATGTCGTTGAATCAAGCCAAATCTTGGCTTGGAGCATTTTGTGCATTATTTCCTAGTTCCTGATGATTTTGGCAAACGTAGTTCAGAATAGCGTATCTGATTCTCCTGTGGCCAAGAGGATCTTATATTGACACGAAAGTACTAAATTAGGCCTACTCTAGCTGGAAAAGGGCGGTAATCTGAGAGAAGAGAGAGCGAGAGAGAGAGAGAGAGAGAGAGAGAGAGAGAGAGAGAGAGAGAGAGAGAGAGAGAGAGAGAGCGAGTATTAGAACTCCCAAATGTCTCTTGTTTGTTTGAAGATATAAACATAACTTCTATCATCTTAGAAAATATTATACTTACCGTCTATATTTGGAATAACTCTTGTATTTTCAGATACCAAAACAAGAATCAAGCAATATTGTGGAGTTATCAAGAGACTCCATCAGCAACATGGGTACGATCCTGGAGTCTTTGCGCCATTCTTTTTCAACTACCTTATTTTGAATCCGAACGAATCAATCTTCATTGATTGTAGTTTGCCTTATTGTTACATTCTTGGAGGTGTGTTTCTCTGATATATTTATTATAATTAACTATTCTGTTAGTAAACACTCTACTGGGGACACTGCATACTCTTGTCTTCTAATTTGCGTTCTTGTTCTAGTCTTCCATACCTAGGGGGGCTGTATAACTACATTTAATGGGTTCAGCAAATAGATCTTGAGTCTTCCATACCTAGATGGGGTTGGATTACACGTTTGATGGCTACAGAAAATAAATCTTGAATCTTCCATACCAGGGGGGGGGGTGGATTACTATATTTAATGGATACTGCAAGTAGATGTTGAGTTTTCCTAGGTGGATACCTAAGTGGATTCGAGTACCATACTTGATGGATCTTGAGTCCTCTTCTGCATAGATGGTGTGGATTACCACACCTAATGTATCCATTATATAGATTTTGGGACATAAAATAGATCTTGATTTTTATCCCAGCCAGATGGGTTAAATTACTACATATGATGGATCTAGCACCTTAAGTCCTACTCTTGCTAGACGGGTCCATTAACCATACTTGATTGATTCAGTAGTAATACCACGAGGAGTCGTAACTTGCCTACATGTATTGGACTATCGCAGTTAATGGATTAAGAAAATAGGTCTTGAGTTCTGCCATATGTATATGTCTTTGATAACTACACCTGATAGATTCAACAATAAGCGACGGACCATATGATGCCCCCTTAAGATGAGGAGGTTGTTGTGGAAACGACCAAATAATAATCTAATAATATTTCCATTAATGTAGTTCGGGCAAGTTTCATCATTCATTCACAACCTTAAAATAAACTTTCAGTTATAACTGCTATAGCTTGTTATAGAAGCAGAGAAATTTAGAAGTTACCGTAAGCTAAAAACAATTTTTATTTTGTTTTGATGATTCTGTTATATATATATTTATGCAGTTTATGGCCTACTCTATAGTATACAATGAAAAAGTGTGGCTAGTGCAGATACATTAGTTTTATGACTTTGGTCTACAAATATTGTTTATTTATACAACAGATCGATTTAAAATTACTCTGTTCAACTCTAGGTAACATAGGGGGTCTGTAAAATTTGAGGTATATTTTTCTTAATTTAATTTTATTTCCGTAAATAAAAATACTAAGTTTTATTAATTTCTGAACATGTTTAAGACTGTCTCGAAGTTAGCTCTGCTGGCGGAGTGGAAGTGAAGTTGGCATTATCAAGTAGTGTGAATATAGCTGCAGCAGTTGAGTATTTAGACTTCAGGAGCCTCAGCCATGGTTCATTGATGCTCCATCCTCGCCCAATCAATGATGTAGTCACAAGATACTTGCCTCCAATAATGGAATTCGCTCTGGATGTGGTTAGGGTAAGAGAATCGATTTGAAAATTGTTGATGTTAAAAGGTTGACTCGTATTTCAGATATGTAATGTAACCAATCGTTGGCTTAACAGCCGTTTTACAAATTAGCAGTTTTTCCGTCCTGGAGGACACAGCATACGATACTTTCATTAAATCTGACTTTTATGTCAGATGTCACGCCGTCACACTATACGTTCTAGGTACGTGAAAAAAACTGGACAAAGAGTTGCACTATCGACAGGGCCAGAAATCTTGGCCATATGCCCAGATTTCCATATACTTCTTTGTTGAAGATAACTTGAAGAATAAGATATAAAGGTGGATGGAAGACAGTAAGATATGTATAACAATGTAGTAAAAGCCATAATAGGAACAGAACATCCGGTAATCTGTAGATAAGGTGAAATAAAATGACTGTAACTATATGCTCAAGAAATCTCTGGTTCGAAGTCTTTGTACAATGTATCAGGAGAGCTATCAAGTGATATTGGGACTTTCTATTACTTTGAAATAGAAACGTGTTACTGGAAAAAATCTGTTTTTCCATTCTTATCCTAGACCCAAGATCTGCTCCCGCAAATATGTTAACAGTAAGAGCCAGTGCCATTACATTTACAACTGTGTTAATGAATTAAGAATATACTCTGAGTGCACTGTGAACCAACCTTAGTACTGACAGAATTTGTCCATTCGTTCTAATTATTTTTGGAGTTATAATTACTTGTCTTAATCCAGTGAAAAGCTGAAAGCTTCATGAAACTCAAACTCACCAAGTGTCTTGGCTTACCAAGTAATCTCCAGAATCGTCATTGTTGGTCTGTTAAGCTTGCTAGGCATTCCCACTTTCTGTAGTGCCTAAAAAACATTTTAGCTTGTCCAAACTGCCTAATACTGCTCTGAAACCATGGAAGAGGTAATGCGAAGGAGCATCATCTGCAAGATCAGGTTTCGTGACATTTCGGAAGTATTGGACTGTGAATGAATCATACACTTAAGAAAGTAAAAATGGCTGGACGAGACGTTGTAATCGTGGTCAACAAGAAATTTTTTTCCAACTTAATTAAACAATTATAATAAACATCTATTATAATTTGCTTAATATTAAAAGTGTTATAATTAATAGTGTAAATAACAGAATGATTATCTGACACATCTTTGACGTTTATTGGAACATTTTTAAAATGTTTGCTTTAATAATTTTCTTTGTTAGGTGAAAAAAGGAAACACCTGCAGCCTCCCAGTTCACAAATCCTGCTCAATATTTCTTGTAACAAGAGGGAAAGCATCTGCCTTCATCAGACCATCTACTAATGGCTACAGGGAATTTACAATGGGAACAGTTATATTTATTTTTCCCAACCAAAAGTTAACATTCACGACAATTGAAGATATATGCTTATACCATGTTTATCCACATACATAATATTGATTAACTGGTGTTTTTTTCTTTCTGTCTTTTTAAGCGATTTTGCTATAGGAAAAATGATTTGTATATTAGCGTCTAAATTCAAAGCAAACGATTCGACCCCCGGCACGCCATATTTAAAACAAAACGCCATGTTTTCCTCAACCCCTCTTCGCATCCCATCTCTTATTGGAGCTCTTGATAATTACTTCGATTTAGTGTATGAATCTCCTCACTGTAGGGGGTAGGTTGCTTTCCGTCAGTGGGTACCTGCTGTCACGATCGGTGTATCTACAGCAGTGACAGAGGCTATTACTAACCAATTTTCGAATCGGCTTCTTCTGATGGCCTTGTTTATTGTGGCTTTTGGCAGCTCCATGTGAATGTGACTGAGTCTTTTGAAAATATTTTATTTCTTGGTTTTAGCCACTGGATAAGTACACTGTAATTTTCAGGGCTGCCAGTTTTTGTCTGAGTGCCTTCACAGACAGTAGGCGTATATGTAGTAGGAGGTAGAAGAAGATTATTTGTGGTGTTGTAATGGAGTCTAAGATCTCCTATCGGTTTTGGGTTTTGGTGGCAGGTGTGGTTTTTGTGAGGGGAATGAGTATCACTATATGTAATATAATCAGATTCATCGGCTGAGGCCTGTACGGACCACCTAGGTTTCCCTCCACTGATGTGGGCTAGCTGTGTTGGGTCCTGTTCTTGGGAGTACGGAATTTTTGTTAGTGAAGGTACTCTACGAAGTATCCACCAGCAGAGGAATCGATCCACTCAAAGGAACTATTCTGCACATAAGTACGAATGTTTACGGCCCCTCCCACAAAAGTAGCGCCTAGAACGACAAGAGAACCTTCGCCGAACAGAGCACCATCCCTACAAGTTGTTACACCACCTCAGCCAAATACAGCAACGCACTCTCCAACTGCAGTAGCAGTCTCTCCACCGAGAAGGGTGACATCTCACCCGACTGCAAGAATGCCTTCGACGCCTGTTGCAGCTCCACCTGTGACTGCCGTAGGCTTCACCCCCCACCCCAGCTTTCGACGGAACTTTTACGCACAATAGTGCCTCTATTGTCAAAAGCAGGTCCTGACAACGGTGGCAGCTCCATCAAAGGTTGTTTAGCGCTCCAGTCTCTGGCAGTAATAGCCCTAGCTATACTCCCTCCAAACACATCGGCGGCCTCTGCGGCCGTTGCAATAGCCAACGGTGATAACTCCACCTGAAGAGCCTCCATCTTCGCCGGCAGAATCATGACCACCAACTGCGACCGTTCCATGTGTGACAGTTGCAGCACACCTATGGTTGTGCCACCAACAATGGTAACGTGGTTGCAGTCCCCAAGCAGAAAATATGCCTGCTCTCATGGAATCGACAGCACGCACTTCCAGAGTAGTAGAACCAGTGAAGATTCGCCGGCAAACTTCGGCCAGGGAGAACACTGAAGCGTACAACAACGGCAAACCAGGAAGGGTACTACTTCCTGGTGATTGACCCTCATCGGAACCACTGTCTTTACAACAGGTGGGATCTCAACGTAGAGCGACCATTCCCGAACGTGAGAACAACGATATTCCCGAACGTGAGAACAGCGATATTCCCGAACGTGAGAACAGCGATATTCCACTCACTCGGATATTAGGGTGGGGAAAATTTCCATTGTAAATATTTTCAGACAAAGATTTACTCTCAATTATAAGAATAATGTTTAAAAAACTCAATCATTAAGAATTTTACATTTGAAAAAACTCATTTATTGTAGAAATTCACTCTTGGCAGGGAAAAAAAACTCCACTCATGTAAGTTTTTGGTTTTTAGTAGAGGAATGTGTAGGACTTGAGAGGTCGGGAGAAGTGTTATTGGGTGGAGAGACCACGCCCTTTCAGCCAATCAACAAACGTCAATCAATCAATTCTCTAATCAGGAATTACTGCTATCATTTCCTGCCCTAGACTTCCCGCCCCCGGCTTGGCCTGCCAGCCAAGCGACAGACTCGCCATTTAGCAGATTTTCCTTAAGGGAAATCAGCAATTCAGGTCGTAATCATGACGCGATTTTCAAAATGTTTCTTCAAATGTCCATCGATCCTACCCAGGAGATGACGAAAATGAGGTCCGTTCCAAATTACATATATATATATATCTATATATATGAGCTTCTACTCATGTTACATAAACAATACTCCGTTATATAATACATCACTTTATTAGAAGCTTAAATAGCGAACATTGTTTTAAAGAGAGCTTTATTGTACGAGATACTTGCAAATATGTTCTGGTGAGTCCCCCCCCCCCCCGCGTCTTAAGTTCATGGACTACTAAAATTTGATTGATTGAGATATAAATTATTTTGATTAATTATAAAGTACAGCACTGGGTAAAGTAAATAGTTTTCAATAAAATTAATATGTTTTATTTTGATATTTTTCAGTAATTGTTATTCTTTCCGGTGACAGTCGGGCAGACTTGTTTGTTTACATTTCAGACGCTTCCTGTCTTGATGGGAAAGATTTCTTATGACCTCTTGTATTTATTCACTTAACATTCACGGTAGCTCTGCTAAGTTTACGCAGCCACTGCGTGACAGACTTTTTGAAAGTGTGAAGATCTTGGGTATGAATCATTGAAAAGGCCTCATTCTGTCACAAGTGTTTAATCAAAGTGGCAGACTCCTCGCCTCATCATCAGTGCCTTTTGAAAGGAGCGACAAATAAAAAAGTCACACAATTTTTTTTACACATAAATTTTGTACTCTATGTGTACAGAGATAAAATTAAATTGTTAATTAACTCAGAACTACCGAATCGCTAAGGCTAATTGGGAAAGGCGGGAATCGAACTCGCCACTCTAGGTTTACCATGTGAGACTAACGTCAACGCTTAATTCCATTTTAATATGTATATATATATATATATATATATATATATATATATATATATATATAATTATATAAAAAATTGTTAAACGTTTTGTCGAAATGCACATATAATGCAAAGATGCATGAGATATGCAGAAAAATAAAATCCCTCCACATAGGATTACTATGTAAGGTCAACGCTTTAATTCATATGGCTAACCTAAGCCCCAAATGTAGATATATGTCGATATTGGCAATTCTTAGTTTTCATCGTTTAGTAATGCTCCACTCCCACTCATCTCACAACATGAATAAGCCAATACATCTAGAACCTCATTATTTTAATTTATTACAAGGCATTGTTTTCATGTTCATGGTGTTTAGAGAAGGGTTAAAACAAATAAATTCAATACATCTCCGCTCTTATGAGTCGAATCATTTAAATTTTATTTTCTACAATTATTACTATTACAGGAATGTTAACCGAGATAATGGCATTTTTGTTTTCAATCTTATGTTTGTTCGGTTCAGTGTGTAGTTTACATGTGCAACCATCTAAATTCCTATCAATTTTCAGAAAGTCACTAAATCGTTAAAAAAGAGCTAATTTAGATAATGTTTGGTTATGACTGTACTTTTTCTAATTATTTCTGAACTTTAAAAAAAATAAATCTGAATCGTTATATGCGGTTGGAGCAAATAAATTTATTTAAAAGCATCGTAAAACGTACTGATATACATACAATGTTAAGTTCCATGAATTCATCAGTCAGGAAAATAAGTCGCGATCTTGTACTGGTGTTTGTTTTATTAATAAAGCCATTAAAAAGACTGGTATGGCGACATGTTTCACAATCATAAGCACCACACCCAACGTAAACAGTAACATTTTCTTCCCATCCGGCAATATTCTCTATAGCGCACTTAGGGGATGGTAATTTAGTAATCTAACACATTAATGTTAAAATCGCATAAGCAGAAGTCTATTTAAGGACATCTGAAAACGAAAAATATATATACAGGGTGTTTGGTAAGTGGGTAGGCAAACTTCTACAGGTGTGTCTACTCTTCAAAAGGAACAAAGTTGTCCATATGATGTATGTTCCTATTCCTAATAGTATTGGAGAAAAATTGATTTTTATGATTTTTCAATGTATCTATGTTTTTTTGTTTGTTTTTTTTACAAAATTCAGCTGCAGCAGATAAATTATTGCTATTGGACGTTTTCTGGCTATGTCATTTTGAATGGCATTAAATTCTCTTTAATAATCGTTTGTTTTAGCAGATTTCGAAAAATTTCTTCAAATGTCCATCGATCCTACGTATGAAATGACGAAAATAAGGTCCGTTCAAAATTATATATATATATATATATATATATATATATATATATATATATATATATATATATATATTTGTCTGTTAACGCTCTAGTGGTCGCAATTTTCGTTTGATCGTTTCCAAACTCGATATTTAAACGTTTTATGCAAAAATAAAGATCAAGTTCGTTAATGGCTGAAATCGAACCAGTGGGAGGGGGGGGGGGTTTAGAGGGGAGGATTTTCGATAATTTTTGCAATAGTAGTAGTAGCAAGTTGTGCCTTGAGAGTTTGCAGCTTTAGGTAGACGGATTAGTGTTCCCGTGTAGATAAGGGCTGGAAGGAGAAAGAGATACTATGAGAATAAGAATTTAATGGAAACTAAAGAAATACACACATGGAATTGTATGACTTTCATCAGAAAACTGTTTAAATCAATTCATCTTTCAACTGACTACTGGTTTTTAATTTTAATGCATCTTATATGTAAATAAGACTTCTGTAGTATTTTTGAGACCAGCAAGAGTGTTCGTTGTAACCGATCTTTCTTTTCTTATAACTTTCTTATTATGTAAATAGGTTTAACACGGGATGCGGTATCCAGTTCTGTACGTACTGTGAAATAATTATCAACTGGTATCTGGAGCCTATCTAGACAATTAGCCATGAATACTATCTCTACTATTTTACTGTGAGTTGAGGCAGCAATTTTCTTTAGTAGTAACACGAAGTGCGGAAGCCGTCTTGAACTGTGGTTGGCATATGAGACGTCGGAAGTGAATTTAGGTTCAATCTGAATGAAGAAGGGTATGATTTATCTTGCCATTTCTTACAAGTTCAATTGCTTGTACATTTGGGATTGCCATTATAATTTAGCTTATGAGTTTTAATTAATTGCAAGCAATTGTGAGGAGATTTTTTCGTTAGTACCGAACAAAAGTTAATTTTTTGACAAGTAGAATCACACATTGTGAAAAGTCCCTCACGCAGGGGCTGAATAAAATAAGCTGATTTCCCAGGTGCGTCACGTATTAGCATTTATCTCAAAACGTAAAAGTCAATGAGAACAATATTTCGTATTTATGATTCAAATATGTGCTTCATAATATAACAGCTTATTGTTAATATGACATGAGGAGGGGAGGTTTACTAAGGCCGGAAACTATAAAATGCAAATATCTCGGTTAATAATCAAGATAGTGAAAATACGTACATAACAACATTTATAGAACATTACATTTTCAATAAGATATGTTCTATACAATTTTTTGATTCGACGCATAATAACGGGGATATTAGGAATTTTCGAAATTCCTCCCCTCTAAACCTCCCCCCTCCCACTAGTCGGATTTCAGCCATTAACGAATTCGATCTTTCTTTTTACAGAAAATGTCTAAATATCGAAATTGGCAACAATGAAACAATAATTGCAACCGCTAGACACACACACATATATATATATATATATATATATATATATATATATATATATATATATATTTATATATACGAGTATATATATAATTTTGAAGGGACCTCATTATCGTCATCTCCTAGGTAGATCGATGGACATTTAAAGAAAAATTTCGGTATGTACAGTATGACCGTAATAGCTGATTTCCCTCATGGGAAATCTGCTAATGCTGGCTAATCATCCAATGTGACATTATGGGATTTCTAGTAATTCAACTTTCTTGGGCTACATCGGATTCACGGATGGACCATACTGGACCAAATTCAAGCCACGCCACTCATCCTGCTAAATGAACATATATAGAAATTCGACAATTTGTGGGTTTAATTGGATACTATAGATGTGTCGTAAGAAATTACGCTCAAGTAGCAAAACCTCTGACTCATGCATTGCGAAACCCAACTATAGCTCACTTCTCTGAATTAAAACATAGCGTGCAACAGCTAATAAGACCTCATTACGAACTCACCTATTATACAATTTCCAGTTTGGAATGTGCACTTAACGTTAACTGCATACGCTAGCGACATAGCTCTAGGACCAGTCATCTCAATTACCTTTTAACACTGGGCGCTCTGTTGTCTTTGTGCCTAGGACATTGACGAATAATCAACAGAAAACCCCTAAAATTAAAAAAGTCCGTCACGGAGGGGCTGCATAAACTAAGCAGATTTTCCCCGTGAAGTTTTACAATAGAGAAATCTGCATACTGGTAACACAATACCACCGTGATTAAATTCAAACGGTAATGAGAAATCTTTCAGTTAATTAAAATAAATTCCCAACTGAAACGGCTTCTGAATTGTAATAATCTATATATATATATATATTATATATATATATATATATATATATATATATATATATATTTGGAAACCCTCATTTTCGTTATAGACTTATTGAACATTACATTTGCAATAAGATTGATTCTTTACACATTTTCGATCCGACGCATAATAACGGAGATATTTACGAAACCGCTCCCCTCTAAACCCCCTCCCACTTGTCCGATATTAGCCGTTAACGATTTTGATCTTCATTTTCACATAAAACTTTTAAATATCGAGTTTGGTGCCGATAAGAGAAAAATTGCAACCGCTAGAGCGTCAACAGACAAATATGTATAGTTTTCAACGGACCGCATTTTCGTCAACTCCTGGGTAGGATCGATGGACATTTGGAGAACTTTTTCGTGAATCACTGCATGAGTACAACCTCAATAGCTATCTATTGAATTCCTATCTTCTTATGACAATGGATAATAATTGCAATCTGACCACAAGCCCATGATTTGGCTCTTTGCGGTGGAAATTCTAATAGTAAACTCATGAAATGGATTGATTAGCCAGATATATTTTTGAATTTGACATCAATGATATACTGAGTTGAAGACCAATTTTGTGGATGATGCGCTATCTTGAAATCCTTCCCGTCTTTAATCAGGCGTACTGCTCAAGAAAGTGATAAGTGTGGCATTGACCCTGACATAAAGCTCGAGAAGGCACTTGCCGAAGTAGTATTTCAGATAACCTTGACTCGTATCACGGACGAATTCCTAGACTAACTGTTTGTCGCTGATAAGAACGATTGTTCTCTCGCCGCCACACACAGGCAGGAAACCAACAATCAGTGTGTAAGTAGTGACTGGCGGCAACCATATTAACGTTGAACAACAGGCGCTAGACAAAAAAATACTTCACTCACACGATAGCTTACTCATGGAACTATGATCCGGGCGACATACTGCCTAACGACATAAAGAGTTTACAGCGAACCAACTGTATGGACCGTCCATTCGAAAATTGACGAAATATCTAGCGTTAGCTCACGATTTAACTAACTGAAGCTCTACATTTCCACCATACATGTATACAACTCTTCCCTAACTCTTATTAAACTCAGTACTATAAAATCACTACTTTTAGCAGATTTCCCTTAAGGGAAATCAGCTATTGAGGTCGTACTCATGACGCGAGTTTTGAAAAATTTCCTCAAATGTCCATCGATCCTACCCAGGAGATGACGAAAATGAGGTCCGTTCAAAATTATATATATATATATATATATATATATATATATATATATATATATATATATATATATATATATATATATATATATATTTGTCTGTTAACGCTCTAGCGGTCGCAATTTTTGTTTAATCGTTACCAAACTTCATATTTAAGCGTTTTACGTAAAAAGAGAGATCAAGTTCGTTAATGGGTGAAATGGACGGGACAAGAGGGGGGGGTTTTTGAAAATTCAATATATCTCCGTTATTATTCATCAAATCGAAACATTGTATAGAGTAAATCTTATTGCAAATTAAATTTACTATAAATATTGTTATATACATTTATTCTCTATCTTGAATATTAACTGAGATATTTGCATTTGTATTCTGCATGTGCTCGGCAGCAGTGGCTATGTTCGGACTTTCCGCCGTGAGCTCTGGCGGCCGTTTTTGTAATTATTCGTCCCTCTCGTGAATAGGGTTAGAGGTTACTTACTACTACAGCTGTTATTAGGCAGATTTCTCTATTGTAAAACTTCACGTTGGAAATCTGCGTAGTTTACGCAGCCCCTGCGTGACGGACTTTTGTTATTTATTAACGTCCGCTTTGTGGTACAAAGGCTAATTGGGGCGGGTTACATCCCTTTTCTAGCCAAGGTGGGACCAAGGATTTTAGCAAATTCCCCTTGAGGGAATTCAGCTATTGAGGTCGTACTCTTGACGCGATTTTCGGAAGTTGTCTTCAAATGTCCATCGATCCTACTCAGGAGATGACGAAAATGAAGTCCGTTCAACATTATATATATATATATATATATATATATATATATATATATATATATATATATCTGTTATCTCTCTAGCGGTCACAAATTTTGCTTGATCGTTACCAACTCCATATATAAACGTTTTATGTAAAAAAGACAGATCAAGTTCGTTGTTGGCGGACATCAGATCAGTGGAAGGGGGGGGGGGTTAGAGAGGAGGATTTTCGAAATATCTCCGTTACTGTACCTCGGATCAAAAATTTGTATGGAACCAATCTTATTGCAAATTAGAAGATCTATAAATGTTAGTATGTACATGTTTTCATTATCTTTAATATTAACCCAGATATTTGTGTTTTTTAGTTTTCGGCCTTCAGTAAATCCCCACTCCTACTCATGTGTTATAAACAATAAGCTGTTATATTTGAAGCCTAAATTACAAATGTTGTTCACATTGAACTTTAACGTCATGAGATAAATGCTAATCCGGGACGCAAGTGGGAAATCTGCTTAATTAACGCAGCCTCTGCATGACGGACTTTTATTTAATGAATTCCTGGTGTTTCTTCCTATTGCCCAGATGGGAATCGACCTCGCCGCTCTACCAAGTGAGATGTGATATCCAACACTCACATGGCTACCCTGAGCCCCTAATCACTATTATAACCCCTAAATCCTTTTAACTTACAACATCAAAATCCCCATCCTGGCGTTTAATTATACATCCCCTGACATTACAATGTTACATGTTGAATGTTACATTACAAACATTAGACGAATCCATGATTGATGACTTCGCTGACTTTCTGTTAGGCCAATAATAAAAAAGTCCGTCACAGGGCCTGCGTAAACTAAGCAGATTTCCCACGTGAAGATTTACAATAGAGAAATCTGCCTAATAACAACTGTAGTAGTAAGAAACCTCTAAACCTAAAACATTATTTAGGGCGTAAAAACCCAGTAGTTTCTAGCCCCAAAAAACAGTTAACCTAACCTCTAAACCTATTCACGAGGGACGAGTAGTTATGGAAACGGCCACCAGAGCTCTCGGCGGAAAGTCCGAACATAGCCTACTGGCGACCACACGCAGAATACAAATGCAAATATCTCGGTTAATATTCATGATACAGAATAAATGTATATAACATTATTTATAGTAAATTTAATGTGCAATAAGATTGGTTCTATACAATTTTACGATCCGATACATAATAACGGAGATATTTCGAATTTTTGAAAATCCCCCCCTCTAAACCCCCCCTCCCACTGGTCTGATTTCAGCCGTTAACGAACTTGATCTTCCTTTTTACATGAAACGATTAAATACCGAGTTTGGTGACGATTAAACGAGAATTGCGACCGCTAGAGTGTTAACAGACACACATATATATATATATATATATATATATATATATATATATATAGTTTTGAACGGACCTCATTTTCGTCATCTCCTGGGTAGGATCGATGGACATTTGAAGAAATTTTTCGAAAATCGCGTCATGAGTACGACCTCAATAGCTGATTTCCCTTAAGGGAAATCTGCTAAATATATATATATATATATATATATATATATATATATATATATATATATATATATATATATTAGGTATCTCCGCTACATTTTAGCAGATTGAGGATGTACTCATGACGGGATTTTCAGAAACTTTCCTCAAATGTTTATCGATCCCCACCCAGGAGATTATGAAAATGTGGTCCGTTCAAACATGTATATATCTATCTACCTATCTATCTATCTATCTCTGTCTCTCTCTCTCTCTCTCTCTCTCTCTCTCTCTCTCTCTCTCTCTCTATATATATATATATATATTATATATATATATATATATATATATATATATATATATATATATACATACATACATACTAGCTAAGGTACCCGGCTTCGCTCGGGAAATCATTTGAGGCTGAATGATAATATTTTCTTTGGGCAAGGCTTCAATGTTTACAACTTTATTTCCTGTCTGGGCGCATTGTTTTCTTGTGAGGATCAGGCAGGCGACTTATAGATGAGAAATTTTACTTTTGAAGAATAAATAAAAATGTGTTCCTAATCTATCCCTCTCCACTTTTTAACTCACCGTTTTGTATACTTCAAACATAATCATGGATAGCCATTTTTCCAATTAAATATCATCTATAATGAAACTTATTTCCTTTCAAAAACCAATCCGAGCACATATAGCTTAGGCATAGTTTTTACATTAGATTATATTCATAATAGTAGAGCTCAGTGGAAATCACTTCCAGTAATGCCAGCAGTTAACAGGAAATAAGTTAACTCAATTAATTGTTATAGCCTCCGGTCACCTTCCAACCGGTCAAATTTAAATGGATATTGCCTTTTTTCATAATAACATTACCATTAACGTCTAATAATTATGATGGTACACATTTGTTTCAATAACATCAAGATATAGGAAATAAGGTAATATATTAGTAGAACCAATGAGTTTGATCCCCATAACTTTCGCAATTGCGCCTTGTGCCAATTCAGTATGACTTTGTTTAAATAATACATTATATAAATTAAATCACGGAAATGCTCTCATAGTTTAAATTTCTATTGGAATTAAATAACAAAGTTATTTTCTAGGAAAAATAAGTAAATTAGAAGGGGACGAAGGAGATATATAACCTCACTAATCCTAATCATATTTAGAGTTATCATATGGGACTAAAACATAAAATCTTTTGTCATAATATGCAGTCATTAAAAACTCTTAAATAAACACTAATAAAATTAATGAAAATAATAAAATAAACAACTTTTGTAATGTACATATTTGCAGAGAATCTAATAGGAAACGAAATATCACAATTTTTCATTTCAGGCCGTCCTTATAACTTCACTCCCTTTTGGACCTAAAAATTATAAAATAGCTTATAATCATGAAAGAATTAATGCTAATTCACATACAGAGTTTTGTTAAGTTCGTTTCAATCGTTAAGTGTCCAACAAAATTGTTGGCTCCGCTTTAGTTTTTAATGTATATCTCGTTTATACCTTGTTATACGTAAAAGTGAATATAATAAATGTTACTTTAAATAACAAAATAAACAACTTTTGTCATGTTCATATTTACCGAAAACCCAATAGAAAACGAAATACCGCTTTTTAAATTTCAGGCCTCCCCTACAACCCCCACTCCTGCTCGTCCCTAGAAATGATGGTATGGCTTATTATAACGAAGGAGTTAGTGGTAATACACATATTAATTTCTATTTAGTTCGGTTCAGTGTTTTCTACCAAATAAAATTCTTGACTCCCGCTATACTTTGTAAATAAATAGAAATAAATAAAGAGACTCGTCTTCGAGAAAGAAAGAAATTGGTTTAGAGGCTCGTGTAAAACTTTACTTTTTTACTAGAGATATGCAAATACGTTCTGTGGACCCCCCCCCTTCTTTAGTTCTTGCACTACTAAAATTTGAGTTATTCGCATTTTTCAGTTTTTGGTCTTCAGTAAACCCCGACACCTACTCATGTCGTTTTATCAATAAGCTGTTGTATTATGAAGCATATCAATTGAATCCTAAATACCAAATATTGTTCTCATTGAACATTTACTTTTTGAGATAAATACATATACGTGCGAACGTGGGAAATCTGCTCAATTAACGCAGCACTTGCGTGATGAACTAAGTTTGGGTGTTCAGCCTTTGTTTAAGTCCCACTTCCGCTAGTGTGATTTTCATTTGTGACTCAATATTTCTCATGCTTAAATTTTAAATCTTATTTACTTTGGATTCCTATTCCGGGAGAATTAGAGAATAGTAGGATGAGGTCATCTGCCTTGCACTGCAGCAGATGGTAAATCTGCACCTGTGGGACGGACCTGTTTCTAAGCGGTGGCAATAGAAATCCATCTTGAATCAGCCTGTGAAATATTTACTATGAATATTACAAAGGGCCTGAAGTTTTGACTCAAAATTTGTGGGGTTTCCTAGACTATTCACAAACTGTTACTTAGAAGTTATTCTGTACGTGAAACCTATACGTTATATTGAGCTGAAAGTTCTTATTACAAGCATATCTTTAAATTGACAGAACAATTTTAATTCAGTTTTCAAAACAATATTATTATATTGTGAAATATATAAAGTAAAATTGTTCTGAATTAAATTATTTGAGGATTGGCAACATTGGAGTTTTCAAGGTCCCATCAAAGGAGGCTTCTCATTAATCGATTTCGGAAACAGCTGTCTAGTAAATGTATATCGTTTTATCAGTTTACTCATCTTCACCTAGGTTTTCTAATTAGTACTCTCTGTGACTATGTTTTCTATGTCATCTTTCGAAGGTTGCAAATTTACTTCCTGGTTTAGGGAGTTGAGCATTTCTTGAAATTAATATGTCTCAGAAGTGTTCAATTTATTTACCATAAATAAAACCCTTTGTCGTGTTTTTAAAAAGTGAAACTCATTTATATATATTTGTAACTCTTTATCATGGATTCAACTATGGAAAAAGAATCGACAAAGGAAACAATTAATGATAATGGTAAGCCCCTTTCTTATTTAAAATGCAAATTATTTTTGTTTTTTATTACTTCCATTTTTATTTTTTGCATTCTACATTTAAATGCACTGGCTCTTAAATGTTAAAAACAGTAAAGAACCTTTGTATGATGTATATACCTTTCTCTCATGAATGTTTATGTATAATACAGTAAAGTGAGTTTGAAATTTGCTTTGGTACGTTGGAAGTCGTTTGGGCTGCACATTGCTTTGCTTTTTTAAATACAGATACACAACAGAAAATTGAGAAGCTCTTAGCACAGATTACAGAACTAAAATCGGAGAACCAGAAGTCATCTGAGGAGTTTGGGATCCAAAGAGGCAAAATGAAAGATCTATTTCTACAGAAGGAAGGTAATAAATTTATCTCAAAGCACTTGTTTTTCTTATCTCTCTCTCTTTAAAGTTTTCTAATTTATGTTTTGATGGGCATTGGATTGCTATGTAAAGCATGATTATTTTAATGTCGCATTTCATGTTTTATTATTACCATTATGTATGGTGTAAAATATTTTTAGTGCTATGTGAAATAAAAAGTAAGATACCCCTATAATTGTATTATTTACGATATGTATGCTGTGTCTGAATCATCTCCATTAAGTTGAGCAGCCCCACTTCAATGTTAATTTCAATAAAGTGATTCTCTAGGGGCCAAATTTATATTTTAATTTTGGAGAATATATTTACCCTGTTAAAGCTAATTTCTTCATTTATTAAAATCTTTAGTTTTATATTTCAAAATATTTTTGTCTCCTTATTCATGTGAATTTTTTTAAACAAACATATGCTCATAAAATAAGAATGTTATTATTATCATAAGAGTAGTTGATTTATTTATTTGTATTAACGTCCACGTTTTGCATCTAAGGCTAATTGGGATGGGTTATCTACAGGTTACCACCCTTTTCTAGCCAGGGTGGGGCTAAGGATTTAATTCAATGAATTTCGTCACTAAATAAATTCCAATTGCCCTGGCGAGAATCAAACTCTCCACTCAGGGTTTACCATGTGAGATTAAAGCCAACGCTTTAACTCACATGGCTAACCTGAACCCCCAAGTGTAGTTGAAATTTCATACATAGATCAATTTTTTATACATAATGGCACTAAAATTAGTTAATATTTTCCTTTTTAGTGTTACTGGCTACTATGCTCTTTCCTTTTCCATTTTAATGCTCATTAAATTTATCATTACAAATTTTATGTTTTTGTTATATTAACAATTAGTAACACTAATGTATAATACTACTGAGCAATCAACAATTTCAGACTTTAATTCTTTTGTTTTAATCCAGTATAGAATAAATCTATGTTTTGATCGTATTATTACATTTACATATAATATTGTTTACAAACAATATCATCTCAACCAGGGGGTTTTAGAAACGTAGAAACGGTGAATAATATTACATTCTTAGGGCACATAATTCTTTGTTTACTCCCTTCTATATTCTAATATTGGGTTAAATACTCTGAAATGGTTGTATTGGGTTGTAACACATGAAGTGTCCGATTTTTTAAACCCTAATCTTTATAAAGGATTAAAACGTTGTGTGTTGATTCCAAGCAAAATATTTACCATCTATAATAAACATTTGTTAATCCTCTAGTCGCAAGCTATGTTTGTTTTTGTCCCAAGTAGGCTTACATATTTTAGTTTAATATCAATCGGGAACATGGAAACACGCGATTTCCGGATAATTTTCTTTTACGAGTATAAACTTGGTCATTCCGCGGCCCAGTCAGCAAGGAATATTAATCATGCGTTTGGCGAAGGAAGTGCTAATGAAAGAACTATTTGTCGTTGGTTTTCAAAATTTTCTTCAGGAGATACGACTTTAGAAAATCAGCCCCGTGGACGACCTCACTCATCAGTGGAGGACGAAGATCTTAAAAAAGCTGTTGTGGTCTATGGCCGGGGTCATTCATTATTCTTTTCTACCAAAGGGCAAAACAATTGATTCCACATTATACTGCCAAGAAATTGAGCAAATGCATCAAAATTTGATCAAGCAACAGCCGGCATTGGTAAACAGGAAAGGACCGATTCTGCTTCATGACAACGCCCGACCATATGTTTCAATACAGACAGTGAACAAATTAAAGGAGTTTGGCTATGAAGTCCTACCACACCCCCCATATTCCCCAGATCTATCTCCTACAGACTACCACTTATTTCGGAGCGAGGAAAATATTTTACAGATGATTTAGACATTAAAAATGCATTTTCTGAATTTCTTTCAACACGTGACACAAACTTTTTCAAAAGTGGGATAGAAAACTTGGTAAGTCGTTGGCAGATGAGTATTGAAAATGATGGTAAATACTTTGAATGAATAATATTTCAGATTCGATCTCAATTTTTCATTTTTTTCCTGATTCTACAAACGGTCATTTCATATGTTACAACCCAATATATTATGCTATGTTGTTTATTAATCACCCTTTTCTTGCCAGAGTGGGACAATATATGCTTTAATAAGTAGATAAATTCCTATTGCCCTGGCAGGAATCGAACAACCACTCTAGGTTTAAAATGTGAGATTAAGATGCAGTGCCTAACTCACACGTCTTACCTAAGCTGTGGTTTATAATTAGAGTGTAATTTTAGAAGTTTTATGACACCAGAGCTCAGTTTTGGCAATCATTGTGTATATTTTATACCAGACTTGTATTTTGTTATATTCTTAGCATGTGAAGCCCTTTGTTAAATTTTCTATTCTACACTCATTTTGTCCTCCAGTCTATGCCCTCCTTATAATTATGAAGTAAATATGTAAAGACTATCTCAAAATCAAGTGAAAATCCATCGTGCAAGGGCTGCATAAACTAAAGATTTCCCGCGAGTTAGAATGGCACACTGATGATGCCATCTAAAATTCTGTTTCTTACGAAATAAGAAGCCGTTGTAAACCCAACTGCAATTTTAAGTTCGTCATAAGGCACTTAGTGATGTAGTTGTTTTAATTGAAACCACATGAGTTGGTGGGGACTTAACGGAAAGCTAAAAACAAAGAAATACAAATAACTCTGTTAATTTTCAAGTAATGAAAAATTTATAGAAGTGTGTGGCTGTCTAATAATTTTACCATCAAGATGAATTCTCCCCATTTTTCCTGATGCCTTTAGTGTTGAATTGTCTCATGTAGAAGGCAGTAGGAAACCTCTGCATGTCCTTTGAGCCTTTTCCTTCCCTTGTTCATTTCAGTGAATCCAAGACTTACAATATATGCAACTACCAGGAGTAACTTGTAAATACAAAACCAATAAATTTATATCAAAAGAAACATTGCTCAAATAAATAAAGAATCAGAAGTCCCAATGTTCCTTAATTAGTTAGTTCCCATTACTCTTTTTTGTACTTTCACGTCCAGGAGATTATGTGTGAAATTATATGTCACAGAAAAAAAATACAAAACTGTAATCAGTCAATTATTTTTTGTAATTTGACTATGACCTTGAATTAAAGAATAGTGACCTTAAATTGGTTCTTGGTGTGTGAGACTGAGCTCACAGTTCAAACTTATGCTAATGATTAACCGTTGTACTTATGAGAAAATGTCACTACCAAGCATAAAAATTGATTCTCTATCGAATAAGAGAACTGAAACTTTAATTAATAGGACTTAGGCTGTCCATCTTGAAATGGAAATAATGCTAATGGACATTATTTCGCCAAATATGAATGAAGGGCACTAAGAAAAATCACTCCACCTAAACGGTTTTGTCTTTTTTGGCCCATCTTTAAACAACGAAGTCTAGGCCAAACACATCGAGCAAAAGTGGCAAGTGGTTAATTGTTTTATAGTATAAATTAACAGTGCCCCGTTACTAAAAATTATAATAATTATGTTGTTTCTCTGTATTAATGTGCTTTAACACGTTGAGCGGCATGTGCGTACTGGTGGACATTTTAATTTTTCCACAGGGGACCGAGACCATTGGTGGGCATTATTGTATCTCCTTGACAACATGCCCTACTGGTGGGCATATTTTGCATATATTTAGCACTGATAAAACTTAGGCTCGTTCCCAGAAAATAAGCTTTTTTTTTTTAATGAGCTTGGTAATTTTGTGCCACTCAACGTGTTAAAAAATGTTTTTCACCATGTATTTTTATACTTTTTATCACATAACACTTTCTACACATTTGCTTGGCCACCTGCTTTGGCACATTCATTTGACTGCGACTAAAATTTCCTCTGGCTAACGAAAGCCAAAATAATGCAAAGTTTATCTTTCTTTTTTTTTTGGAAACTCCCATGAACCTCTGTTTTACTTGATTATCAGACTGTGTGGTAACCAATCACCTCTTATACTATTTTAAAATTCTGTTGTAATGTGGTTTCACAAATATCTAGAGCGTAATGATGAAATTTCACACCAAACATAATGTTCTTGTAGGCCTTAGAGCAATGGAATATAGAGCCAGAGCCTAATAAAAATAAATAAGTATTACCTGAGTGCAGATTCTTTTTGCTTAAAAGGTGGAAAATAAAGGCCAAGAAAGGAAAGGGTATGAGGAAAAACAGAGATATTTGATGGATATTGGAAGAATTTCATATAGACAAACACACACAAGTTTGATGAGATGACTGGAACACCATGATATACGATCCTAATACGGTATACATGGAAAATACATCACTGGTGTGTAGAGAACAGTCTGCTTGAGAGCTCTGAAGAGAACTCCACCAGTTGACGGCTAAGAACAGGGTGCTAAGCCACCTCAGGAATGAATTGCCTAGTTGGCTAGTGCATGTCCAGAGCCTACGGTTAGTAGTTCTGACTAGCAACAATAGCAGAACTATTTTAGGCAAGAATGCTTTAATTTCTAAATATTAAACCCTGGAAATTTATGTGAATATGAAATTAATTAATCAAAATCTTTAGTATTCCAGAAGGCAATTAGGAATATTGAATCAGTCTTACGGGATGGCAAAAGGTTTGGGTTAAGAGACCCTTGTTCTACTTTATTATAATATGGTGTGTCTTCATGACAAAATGGTGTCCTAAAGTGTTGTTTGGAGTATGGCCACAATTAGATGTTATCTGTCTTCTTCTGGTCCTAAAAGAAATGAGTTTCTTTAATCAGAAGAATTTGGGACTTCTGTAGTTAGCTTATTATGTAATCATAGCTTATTATGTTATTATGTCAGTTGTGTTACAACACTTGGAAATTATGGTATCTAAAAAATGGACTCTTTGCAATTAAAATTGAAAAGAAGGCCTTAAATATCACCACATTTATCCCTAACGCAATTAGCCCTTTTCAGATTTCAAGGTCTGAAGGATGATTTATTTATTTTTAATTAAGATACAGGGATGATTATGGGAATACTCATTAATAAATAGTTACTTTAAAGGATAGTAGCTATTAATTACTTTTACAAAATATAAAAATTAATGATTGAAAAATTTGTATTCTAAAAACCTTTTGGAAAGTTAGGACACTATATTAATCAGTTTTTTCTTTCTAATAGCATTGTATTTAATAAGGGCTGTAAATAAATCAGAGTATTTGCTTTATTTATATTAATACTATTTTTTTTCTTGAATTTTAGTTTTTTTCTTTTCCAGCATGTTATAGCTTTTGCTGAATAATTTTTATCTTATTCTTCTTCTTTTTTTTTTTTTTAAAAAAAAAAATCATTATGAAATTATTTTATGCTTCCTGTTAAAAATCAGATGAACTGAAGAAGCTACATGATGAAGTGAAGAAACTTCGTGATGAGAGAGATGATGCTAGATCTCAAGCAACCGTGATAACAATTAATTACGAATCTAGGCTAGAAGAAGAAAAAGCTAGATATGAATCAGAATTGTCTGCTCTCAACTCACTAGTTAATGGTAAGTTTCTTTATTTAATATCGGAACTCTGGTGAAATTAATTCTCTAAATTCAATGTGTCATTGAATTACATTTAAAGGCAGCGGAGATCAAAATCTACATGTTATTTACACTAATAAAACTATTAATAGTTTATAGCCGATATATTTTATCGATTTGAACTTGGCTTTGGGAGATATTTGGACTTAACCCTTAGGTTGCCATGAAGTGATATATCAGCCCCGGGCTTCTGTGCCAGGAATGCTAAGGACTGATATATCAATCCGAGATTTTTGTGCCAAGAATGCTAGGGACTGATATATCAGTCTGGAGGGAGAGGTGCCCCAGGTGCTACTAACTGATGTAATAGTCTGAAGTGTGTGGCGCTCGATTCTAACTAGCTATTAGATTAGTTCTTCCTCTATTACCATCTGTTGGCTTTTTATAGAAGCAACAGATTCATTCAAAGCCTATTGATAACATAAGGATTTACTTTTCTCACTTTCAGCTTCCTTATACTGGGATTACCTTTATACCTACTCTTTCCCTTTTAGCAGATTTCCCTTAAGGCAAATCAGCTATTGAGGTCGTACTCATGATGCGATTTTCGAAAAATTTCTTCAAATGTCCATCGATCCTACCCAGGAGATGAAGAAAATGAGGACCATTCAAAACTATATATATATATATATATATATATATATATATATATATAGACAGACATATATACATATATATTTTTGTCTGTTAACACTCTAGCGGTCGCAATTTTTGATTAATCGTCACCATACTTGATATTTAATCGTTTGATGTAAAAAGGAAGATCAACTTCGTTAATGGCTGAAATCGGACCAGTGGGAAGGGGGGTTTAGAGTGGGGATTTTTGTAAATTCAAAATATCTCCGTTATTATGCATCGGATGGAAGAATTGTACAGGAACAATCTTATTGAAAATTAAATTTACTATACATACTGTTATATACATTTATTCTCTATCTTGAATATTAAGCGAGATATTTGAATTTTTATGAAGTCTGTGAGACATGTGGTCAGGTACAGTTCGGATTAGTTCGGCCATATCCGTCATTCTTCGGCTCAGGTGGGAGGCTTCTTCTAACCTTGCCTGTCGTTTCTAACCTTACCTTACCTTTGTTACTTTGTGATATTTATGCAAATACGTTCTGCTCATCCGCCCCCCCCCCTTCTTTAGTTCTTGGACTACTAAAATTTGAGTTATTAAAATATATATTATTCTTACAATTCAGAAGCCGTTTCAGTTGGGAATTTATTTTAATTAACTGAAAGATTTCTCATTACCGTTCGTATTTATTCATGGTGGTGTTGCGTTACCATTATGCAGATTTCTCTATTGTAAAACTTCACATGGGAAATCTGCTTAGTTTACGCAGCTCCTGCTTGACGGACTTTATTTCAACCTCGAGCACCATTACTCATTACCTTCTATTTACCTTTACATTTTTAGTCAGTATATTTTCTGCTTTTGAAAAATGATTTTTTATGGTGAAGAAATTTTGTTGTAACGTTTTGTGGGTGTGAGTGATCATGAAGGTGACTTCGAATGACAATAAAGATCCTGATGATAGTCACCGAAATGTGACAATTGGTGAAATGCCTTGAACAAATGGAGTTTCAAGTAGAAGAGATAGAATTACACGGATAGCACTAGAACGTAAAAATAATTCAGCACACGAGGCTATGCAGGGGCTAAACTATCCCACACAGCTAAATATTTGCCCAACAGAGAACTACGCAGCCTAAGGGTTAATGATCAAATAACCGAACAACTAATTAATAATAATATACAAAAAAATGTTGAACATAAATTGATGGAAGTTGCTATTTTCATTGAATTTCATTGTTGGTCAGTGTGATAGGGTGTTTAAATACACATCTTAAAATAAAACAATTCCTCCACTTCAGTTATTTTGAATTTTAAATTCCAAAAAAATAAATTGGAAACAAGTTTTACTCTAGTTCTAGTTTGTTAAAAAAAATGCAGTGGAAAAAGCCAAACTTATATATCAGTCTTCAAGTGAAATTACAAAAATGTTTGTAGTTGATTCCAGTTAATTATTTACAAAATAATAAACGAATAAAATTACTGGAAAGACATTAAATTTTCAAACAATCAAAACTAAATTACCAAACAAGTATGGGATACTTAGGTTAGCTGCTTAGAATTGGAAGATGAGTTCAAGAAATGTCCACTAGTGCAACCTACTTATTGTTGGAAGTATTATCTTGACCATTAACATAGATAAGTTACTAGACCAATGGGCCATCATTCATCAGAGATAACACATTGGTAAGTGTGTACCCCCTTGAAGTTCATTTACCTCCAACTTAAGTACCCAACTGTTATATATATTTTTTGTCTTTACCAAGCAATATACTTGATTGTGTCTAGTCACTTTTTTTCACATTACTTCTTGTAACATTCAATCTCAGATTATTAAGTAGTAGCTAATGCTTTATTATGATTAGGTCTATAATTATTTCATGTTTATAGTTTGTAACCATTAACATTCTTTTCACTAATTTTCTCATACTGTGGTTTATATTATCTCTTGTTTCAATTCATTGACAATTTAATTATTGAATGGTACATCTGAAGCCTTAATTTAATATTAAATATAATCAGTTAAGATGGAGAATTCTGAACTAAAGCAATCTTCTCCATACCTCCTGATTGAAAGGTTTAAAAATGTATCAACTATGTTTATAAAAGCAGTTTCTCGGTCTCACTTAGTATGTAAGTTTGTTTGAAACTTACTGGACGTAGATACCGCTTCTGGCAATCAAGTTTATACTACTTGTTCCTTTATTTTAGTATTGTATTTTGATCTTTGCACTTTATTTTTCAGCCACATTTGAAGAAGCTTCTCGTTACGATAAAGAAATTCGTGATCTAAAGACACGAAATGCTGAGCTAGAATCTGAATTAAAACTTGCTGGTAGTAGTGGTACTGGTGGAGGTGCTGCAGGACTCACTGGAGGGGCCGGAGGGGCTGAATCTGTTCTCTCCGCACCAGGAGCAATGCTTTCAACATTTGCACGCAAGGTCTATCATCAGCTTGGCTCAGTAGATTTACCTCATCAAGGAAATAGTGAAAACCTCGAAGAGTCTATGAGAAAGGTAAATTGTTCTATTTTTGTCATCTATTGTTTCTATTAAAAGTTTAGTTTACACATTAAGTTGTAAAATTGGGGGGGGGGGGGATTTATTGGTAGTTGGGTGTCAGCTATACAAATTCTCAGATTTTTAAAAAAAAAAAATTATTTTTAGGCAAAAGAGGATGCAGAAGTCCTTAGATCTTTGGTTGTTCCTTTAGAAGAAGAGATATCAGCTTTGAAGAATAAACTAAGAGAGACAGACGATCAGCTACAGAAATATAAAATGAAAGTAAGTAAACTAATTAAAGTTAAGAGTTAAAGTTTTAATAGGTTAAGATAATACTGTAATTGTGTTTGTTTTGTCTATTTTGTTTGGTGCAGTCAAGTACGTAAGCTTTTATTGTCATCTGTTGAGTAATGGGGTATAAAATCACTTGGTGTCCAGTTTTATAGAGTGACAGTCAACTTGTTTTAAAGCATTGTGTTTTAAGAAATGAAATAATTATATATAAAGAAACAAAAAAACGTCATACAAGTCCCTTCAAAATTTACCTGTTCTTAATATGGAAAATTACTTGGCAGGTTCATACTTTGCTGCAAATGACAGATAACAAAGATTTTTTTACCTTTTTAGTAAGAAAGGTACAAGTAATTAATGCATCCTAAGGTTTGGTCATTGTTTTTCAATCTTTAATATTTTCCTGCATTATTTTCATTTTTATATGTATATATTTTTGTTTGAGAAGGTCGTGGAATTTTTTTTTTGCCTACGATCCCGTGTGCAGGGAGCTTCAATTCTGTTTCAGTCCATAGTTTTTTTTTGAGAGCATTTGAATATTTGGTCAGCATTTCTTTGGTTTTCTTCTGAAATGCATTCTTGCTATTATAAAAAAAAAGCAAGTGGGAAGCTGGTTTAGTTATCACATTTTATTTGCAAGATACTTTTTTTTATTATCATTAACTTATTGAGTCATACTCTTTTAAGCCCCTTAATGTATATAACTTTTCTTTAAAAAATGTTAATTTTTAATATTAATGATAATAAAGAATTGTGCAATTTATTGACAAAGTTATTGCTTCATTGTTTATTTGAAATTTATAGTCTATCATGATTTTGTGTTTTAATTTACTATTACTTGCAGGAGAGGAGAGGGCTTGAGGAGAGATTTTCGAGCAAATCTTCTGAGGTAATTCCATTAATATCTTACGTTATATGATACTCTTGTAACTTGTACATATCAAGAATTACTAAAAGTAGTTTTAGAGCCATTTCTTTTGAATATTGATATTTTTTGTGTCAATCATTATTGTTGGTACGATTTTTTAAATACACTTTCAATTTTCTATTTATGTTTGGGGCATGTTTCTAAACACTTATGAGCTCATCGATGGTAACATAAAACAATTGGACAATTACTAAATTCATCTATAGAATCCTCTGGCTGGCTAAGGCTACTCATCTCAATTATCTGCTTAAATGGTCAATGGTCCAAGGATATAAATCCTTCTAATCATATTTGCCTGCATATATGTTTTCATTTCTACATTCTATAATTCTATATCAGTAAGCAGTAGTTATAATGGCAACATGGTAATTACTTATGAATCCAGCAGCTTGTCTCTTTTCTCAACGCACATTGTTGCTCATTGCTCATGGACAGCACTTAGAATATTATGAATAAAATCCATATTTTGAAATGCATTATTTATTATTGTTTGATCTTCTTCCATTTTATCAGTTTGAGTGTGTATATTGTTCACTATTATTGTCAATATTTTAGCAGATTTCCCTTAAGGGAAATCAGCTATTGAGGTCGTACTCATGATGCGAGTTTCAAAAATTTTCTTCAAATGTCCATCGATCCTACCCAGGAGATGACGAAAATGAGGTCCGTTCGAAATTATATATATATATATATATATATATATATATATATATATATATATATATATATATATTTGTCTGTTAACGCTCTAGCGGTCGCAATTTTTGTTTGATCGTTACCAAACTCAGAATTTAATCGTTTTATGTAAAAAGGAAGATCAAGTTCGTTAATGGCTGAAATGGATGGGACAAGTTAGAGGGGGGGGATTTTTGAAAATTCAAAATATCTCTGTTATTATTCATCAAATCGAAAAATTGTATAGAGAAAATCTTATTGCAAATTAAATTTACTATAAATATTGTTCTATACATTTATTCTGTATCTAGAATATTAACCGAGATATATGCATTTGTATTCTGTGAGTGGTCGGCTATGTTCGAGACATTCCACCGAGAGCTCTGGCGGCCGTTTCCGTAAACTATTCGTCCCTCGTGAATAGGTTTAAAGATCCCTTACACTACAGATGTTATTGGACAGATTTCTCGACTGTGAAACTTCACGTGGGAAATCTACTTAGTTTACGCAGCCCCTGCGTGACGGACTTTTTTGATTCTTTTTACAACACTATTTACAATTTGCATAATATATTTTGTAAATATTATACTTTGTGTCACTTAACTTTAATTTATTTGATTGCCATTTTTTCTTCTTTTTCCAAGTAGCTTGATGAAAATCCTCATAAATAAATTCCGTTTCTTAGTTAGTGCAAGCTAAATTTTTTATTGTTCTTTCTTATTTACCTTAATAAAAACATCTTGTTTATTGTCCTTTTGTTTATTATCATTGATCAATGGTGATAATCTTTCTTTGATCCAGTTTATATTCCTTTCTGTCTGTCAAAGAAACTGCCAAGTTTTGACTCCATTGACTTTTAATTTTTATTAACTTTATTACTTTTGTCATCTAGTGGCTCATAACATTTCGGTTGTTTAGATTAATTGGCTTTGTCAATCAAGTCACTTGGTTGAATTTCCTTGTGTTTGATATTTGTCTTGGAAGATCTATCTCTGACATCTTTCTCAAAGTTTTTGTTTTCCCTAATTTAGTCCTAAATATTGTTTCTTTGAAACATTTGCCTATTGAAATAAAACAATTTTGGATCAAATGTTAATATTCATTTATTTTTTTAATTTTCATCCCTTGCGCTAAAACTTGGGTTTTCAGCTCTTTATTTCACCTCACTGTAAGTCTTCAGTGCACTGTGCTAATTAAACATTGTTCTTCATTTGGTTTTATTTCATTAAAATACTTTAGCAAATTATATTTAGAGTTGTCAATGATCGGATTAACATAACATTTCTTTTAAACTTCATAGGGTCGAATCATTAAAATTGTATCATCAAAAAAGATAATTTTGGGTTTGCCACTTCAATTCTAATATATTATCATTTCTTCTGATTTATTCATATTTATTGATTATTTTTATATTTTTAATTCTTTGCTAGGTGGTCCTTCTTTGTTGCAGGACTTAGAAGGCGTTAGTGATGTCGCATCAACACGTGAGTGAATGGAACTTTATTTAAAATATTTTTAAGGCTAATCAATATATTTTGTTTTATATTGTAGGTGAGTTACATTGAATAGTTAATTGATAACTCTCTTTATATTGAATTTACGTCTATTTACTACAATTTTGTATACCTGTCTAACGTTAACCTTAATCCCCTCCTTAGAGGAAAAGGAGCCTGCTATTCAAGTTGCATCTCTTGTGAAGATCATTTTTATATTTCTTTAAAAAAATCAAAAATACTCAAGCAGAGAAAATACTTCTTTCAGAAATGTTTGGATTGACCAAATACTTTCGGTTCCTAAACATACAGCTTGATAATCCACGTAACAAATATATTATTTAAATTTAGAAAATATTTTATTACTGAAATAATTTAAATACTGTGAAATAATTTAAATTATTTTTGTCAGAAAAGTATAAATTAAAATAGTATATAAGGAATAATAACAGTTTATTCTTGAGTCTTCTTTGGTAACTTTAGCCAAAAATGTTAAACACAGTTTATTCTTGAGTCTTCTTTGGTAACTTTAGCCAAAAATGTTAAACTGGATGGGGGATCTATTATCATCACTTGCAGACTGTTGAATTTGAAAACAATAATATCTAGAAACCATCATTACTGATGCCAGAGACTTCTTCGAATCATTTGAAAAACTTAAAGATTAGCAGTTCCATTACTATATGACTAGATTAGATTAGATTAGTTTGTGGCTTTCCTCCCAGTTATCAGGGAGGGCACTGCGGTCCTATTGTGTTTGCCTTAAATTTCCAGTCTGAATGGTTCATTCAGAATGGCTTTATATTCCTTTTAAAGTCAAGGTATATCTTACCTGTGGCTTCCTTGTTACCTGACTCAGTATCTTCATGTCCAAAGTACTTGAATGTTAAATTCTCTAGCATTTCGCATTCAAGCACACGTGCTTAGTAGTCTCTTCCTCTTTTCCACAGCACCTACATATTGGTTTTCCGCTGAGTTTGATGGTAAACATGCGTTTATTCATCTTCCAGTGTCCCGATGTCACTCCCACTATTTGTGAGTTTCTTCCTAAGCAGTCTAAGGTAAATTTCCCTGTTTCTGATCCTCTCAAGCCCAATGAGAGCGTTTGTATGGGTAGCCTTGTGCATTTCCCATCTTTTTTGAATTCCTTCCTGGCCAAATTCATTATGGAGTTCTTGAGAAATTCCTATATACCCAAGTTGATGATGGTGGTGAGTGATTAAGGGCATATTGTGTTGCAGTTTTCAACCTCTGACTCAATTGTAAAGGATTCTTGATGCTATCTTCATACCTGGCACGCAGCAAATAGGAGCATAGTTAACATCCATTTTTAATGCATTATTCCATTCTGAAGCTGATGGAAGTTGCTTGCTGTATGGGGTTTTGCTTTTTGCCTGCTATTGAAGTTTCAATGCCAATTCCTTGCCACTGCAAGTTGGGCTTTCATTGAATGACTTTTTTTTTTCTTTTTGGTGCTGGGCTCCTTGTCGGACTTCTTCTACCATTATTCCCAAGCATTGAGCCCAGTCTGATCTTTCAGGCTCATAATTAAATGATGGCTTGAATATGTAGTTGGTTGTGTTTAGTTTTTTTTTTTGTAATGGACCAGTGTTGAAAAGGAGCTTCCCAAAGATGTCAGTTACCCTTAACTTGTTTTTGTCAAACAGTGGATTTTTGTGCTTAACAGGCTATTTGCTTATTTTATTAAAATTTCAATAATAAATGAATAAGTTCTACATGCATTTTTTTTGGTTGGCATTATAAATCTTTAAGATCTTTAGCTGCCCCCAAGCAAGAATCGAGGTGTTAGCAAACTCATGAAATAATGTTCTCCCTTGGCTGGGATTGAACAGGTACCTTTTTTTACCTTCAGCTGCCTGATGACACTGACCTTAACCTGCTCGGCCAACGGTGCCCCTCAATATGTATTAATCACTTTTAATTATGATTTTAGTGCCTTATCATAATAATTCTAAAGCACTGTACAGTGGTAGCCCCTTTTGTTTGTTATCATTCTATTATTATTATTAATATTTTTAGTTTCTTATTTAAGAAATTCCGTTTTATCTGTTTGTATGTGAAGCTTGTGAAATGTGTTTGAATTATGAACGAGAACTTGTTGAGACCCAGTCTCGTGTAACTGAATTAGAGAGAGAAATATCTATCATGAACAGGCTGAAAGAAGAATTAAAGAAAGAGTCTGTGTTCCGGAAACAAATGGAAGAAAAGTGGTCTGAAAGTAAAGAACAGCATAAACAAGAGGTTAGTTCATTATAATTACATAATATTACAATTTATTTTGTTTTGTTTAGTCAGTGTTAGAGTGATACGTATGATTCTAAAGACTAATGTAGTCCCTAATTTTTTATGGAAACTTACAAGGGAAAAGGGCCACTAGGACACTCAGTGATTTCCCCTTTGCCTCTTAAAAAGTATTGAAATGAAGATAAGATTTGTTTTGATCTCAAAATTTTTAGAGAGCCATCTCTTAGGATAGATTGACTAATAAAAGGCACTATTTAGGATGTGTATGCTATCTACAATCTCAAGTATTGTCTGATATAGGGACAGTGTGGCCCGAGGCATTGGGTATATCTGCCATAGAAATTGCAAATCTTTTGCTTAACAACCGATTAAGGACCAAAGCCTGCCACACTGCATTGGTGGAAGGGTTAAATCACCTTTTATTGTGGTGGCATTGCAATCCAAGGTCAAGAATTCTTAACTAATCAATCGCCACACAATACTGAGTTGACACTACAGAAGAAACAGATAGAAAGCCCAAACTCAAAGCATTGTAACAATACAGGTAAATGAAATCTTTACACCTCTAGTATGGCGGAGTATAGTGTATTATTCATTGAACCGCAATCAAAATTATAGTGCTCTTATAAGTAGTTGTGATTCGAAATTTACTCAATTTTACTCCTATATGTTGCCAGACTGCTCTCAGATCAGGAGTGGTGATCGTTTCGATTCGTTTACTAGTCTTTGTATTTAAATTATTTTAGCAGATTTCCCGTAGGGGAAATCAGTTATTGAGATAGTAATCATGACGCAATTTTTGAAAAATTTCCTCAAATGTCCATTGATTCTGCCCAAGAGATGACGAAAATGAGGTCCGTTCTAAACTCTCTCTCTCTCTCTCTCTCTCTCTCTCTCTCTCTCTCTCTATATATATATATATATATATATATATATATATATATATATATATATATCTGTTAACACTCTAGCAGTTGCAATTTAGGTTTGATCATTACGAAACTCGATATTTAATTCTTTCATGTAAAAAGAGAGATCAAGTTCGTTAATGGCTAAAATCCGATCACTGGGAGTGTGGGTTTAGAGAGGAAAATTTCGTAAATTCTTAATATCTCCATTATGCGTCAGATCAAACAATTTTATGGGAACAATCTTATTGCAAATGTAATTTTCTATAAATGTTGTTTGTTTTTTCACTATCACGATTATTAACCAAGATATTTGAATTTTTTAGTTTTTGACCTTCAGTAAACCCCCACTCCTACTCATGTCATATTAACAATAAGCTGTTATATTATGAAGCATTTGATTTGATACCTAAATGGCAAATATTGTTCTCATTGAACTTTTAAGTTTTGAGATAAATGCAAATCAGGTCACAGTAAGCTTAACTGTTTTTACAAATGTAAATATTTCTTTGTGGGTAAGGGCATTGGTTTGGTGAGGTTATTGCTTGTTAGGTTGTAGGATTTTACTTTAAATTAAATTATTTATTAACATCCACTTTATGCAACTAAGGCTAATTTGGACGGGTTATTTACAGGAATTTTACTTGAGTGAGGTATAAATTGAACGGGGTTCTTATAATTTTAATAGTTTAGTATTCTACCCTTAATATAATCTGAAGATTTAAATAATATTCATTTTTTGTTGAGAAAACTGTGAAATTTAGTAAAAATAAACTAAATGCCATTTGTGCCACATGTGCACCTGTATGCATATGCGTATGTTCTTCTCTCACAGCTAAGCTGCATGTTTAATTGCTGGGACTCAAATCTAGGTTTTCACACTATACAGACAATTAATCTCCCTCTCCCATTTAGCCTTCAAGTTGTTTTGACATCTAATTCAAATAATGTTTTCTGTAAGCCAACCTCTTGAAACTTTATCCACCGAAACAAATTAAAGCATTGACTGAATTTGGAGAGCCTGGCTTAGAGAGATAACAGGTTTCAACTCGCCATCACATAAATTGGTAGTTAAGTTAGCTTTAAGATAATGGCGAGGCCTAGTTAAACAGAGTCCGATTTTTCTCTAATATAAAACATATTAATAACTTATTTTTCATTTGACTGTTTTTATTTCAAGTAAAACAATAAATAAGCTCTTTGTTCTATTTAAATTGCTAGGAAATTATATTTTTAATAGTTCAATTTTAATTTTTTTTCTGTTGTCCTGAATTAAAACTTGATGTAGGGTATATTTATTTTAGGTTACTGAGCTCCAAGGAAAGCTAGAAGCAAATGAAACTGGTCTAAACGAACTCAAGAAAACTTATATCAGAGCCAAAGAAGAAATAAACAAACAATTTTTTCGGCTTACTGAAGAAAGAAGGGCAACTCATGAAAAATTAGAAAGGTATAAATTGTACAATAAAAACTAACTTCAATACATTGATCCCCACTACCTGATCTTTTCTCACTTAATTTTCATGTTTTATTTTTCATTTGTAAGTAAATAATAAACATAAAAAGCAATAATAAAATCATTATTCTACTAAACATACATATTGAGATACATTTTAACTTGTGGACTGTTGGTGGTAAGATTGATCTAGTGAGCAGTGCCCGATTAAAATTAAACTCCATTCTTCTTCTTTATCAAAATAATATATTCAAATTATTTAAACATTTCCTTTCTTTGGATTTGTATTAAGTGACCTTTCTCTTAAAAACAATAATTTTCTGTCCTTGTACTTCCCTCTTGCTTAGCTATGGTTTTTTTTGTTGCATATATAAAATAAAGTTATACTGAATTCAGAAAATTTAAGTAATTAATACCATTAATATAAATTTTCTAAGTTTTGAAAATAAAACCGGTTTTAAGCTTGATTTATCTATCCATTTGGGTGGGGACTGTTTAGCCTTTTCTTCACCAATGTCTTTTTCCATTTAAAAATCGCCATTCCTTTAATTTGTCTTTGTTCTTTCAATTGTGTGGCTATGACTCATTTCTGATTAGTTCTCCTAAGGTCCAGGAGGGTAACAAAGAGCTTCTTTTCAAGAGTTCTTTTCATCCTGGTTTCTTCCAGAAGAGGAATCTCAGGAGAATGCGTTCACCACTTAGCCCTCTCTCACCTCAGAGACAGATAGGAGTTATAGCCACTTTGAAAAGGTGGGTGTAGTGTCCCACTATATATTTGAAGAAATCAGTGCCTCATATAGTAAAATCCAAAACTCATATGTATATTTTTCACAATAACTTTTCGTTTTGTTTATTACATGAAGCCCAATTTTATCATTACTCATTATTATTCACAATTTTAATCTTTTATATTTTTACATTAATTTAACTTCAAACAACAGTTTATTCTTTATCTTGACTCAAATCTTAAGAAAACAAGTTGCTATATAACTGAATTGGAAGGTTATCATTGTATTATATGGCATCTCAATCTTGTGAAAATATACATCACATATTTTTGTAATTAAATGACAACCATTTATTGATACGTGGTACGATTCGGAAAGTAAGTTCTGTTTTGAAATAAAAAAATAACGAGTACAGATACAGTAAAGAAATTTATTTCAAAAAAATCTACAACTCTTACACTATTTTTCGACATAACTCCCGTGACTTTCCAGGCATTTGTCATAGTGTGGTAGAATTTGAGTATATCCTCCTCGTAGAATGTTGCTGCCATGAAGTAACACGCCTTTCAGCTCTTCATCGCTGTTTAACCGCTGACCGGCTAGAAAAGACTTCAGATGCAGAAACAAATGAAAATGGTTTGGAGCGAGGTCTGGGCTGTATGGAGGATGGTCAAACACATCCAAGCCAACACGCTCAAGAAGTGTCTTTGTCACATTTGCACTGTGTGCTCGGGCATTGAGCAGATTTGAGAGCATTCCTCAGCACCTATTCTGTATTGCATGGTGCAGTTTCCTCTGAGCGCCTCACAATAAACATCTTTATTGATTGTTTGGCCTCGTGGCAAAAAATCAATGAGCAAAATGTCTTTTCTGTCTCAGAAAACTGTGCACATGACCTTTTGAGGTGCAAGATTTCTTTGGTTTGACTTTTGCCGGGGGACATAGTCTGCCTCCATTCCTTTGATTGGTTTCAGGGGTATCTTAAGCAACCCAAGTTTCGTCTCCCGTGACTATCTGCGATAAAAATGTATCGCCATGCTCGTCATAACGAGTCAAGAAATCAATTGCACTGTCTATTCGGCAGGTTTTGTGCTGCTCAGAAAGGATTTTAGGCACCCAACGTGCGCAAAGTTTACAAAAATCCAGTTCAGTTACGATATCGTAAATTGCTGTTGGTGAAACTTCTAGAAATTCACGTGCAAGAGCACTAATCGTAAACTTACGGTTTTCTGTAATCTTCTCATCAACTGCTGCATGAATCAGTTCATCGTTCATCACAGATGGATGTCTACTTCGTTCCTCATCATGGACTGTATCTCAGCCTTCTTTGAACTGTAGGACTCATCTTCTCACCATTGAATCACTCATCACATTTTCTATATAAACCTTACAGGTTTTTAGTTGAATGTCAATTGCTTTAACGTTTTTTGCATTAAGAAAACGAATCACCGATCGAATTTCACAATCGGCGGGATTCTCAATTAGCGCAGCCATTACAAACAAGCGCTACGAAGTGCACGACAACAATAGAGAGTTCAAAGTAGCGTCATTTCTTTCCGGTTGACTCAGAGTAACTGCCGCACATGCACAAAACTGTGATCGCAATGCTACCGCGAAGAATAATGTAAACGGAACTTACTTTCCGAATGTACTACGTAAATAATGCTAATGTAAATAATATTTGTTATTGTATTATTTTATAACGATATAATCAGCTTATATTAGAGGCTGTGATATTCGTTTGTCCAGAATATACCTATTAGAGGGGGACTTTCAGGGGACCAATGGATTCGCTCTCTGCAGCTTTCCCTAGCTGTTGTCTCTGTAAATAAACTGATTCTGTAATTGAGATACATACCCTGCTGAATGGCTAGCCTGGGTATAGAGGCATAAATAATGTATTCCAGATCCCTGATGTAGTCTCTAATTCACTGAGTACAGGACCTCTTTAGGCAAAGTTATTAAAGTAAATTTAATGAACCTATGTATTTTTTTGCATAATTGAATGCACAACTTTTTGATGTGAGACAGCCAGTCAGTTCAAATAACTAGAGCAGTAAAAAGTTAAAAAAACTGGAGTCCTAACATTTTACATATCTTCTCTACAGCACAAACTGATTGAGGTGTGTCAACCCTGACGAGTGGTCAAGATATCCTCAGCAAGTGTGTAACCATGTAACTTTCTGATGAGATGTAATGTTCATATCCCCAAAAATATATTCTTATTTTGAAATATGTTTTTCTAAGTTCGTTTACTACGAAATGGGGTTTATTTTTATTGTTTTTGAGCTCCCTTAAATCCTTAACGATAGTCCTAAATTTATATATTGTGTTATTTCTATTCCAATACTGTGTTTTATTCACTAAAATTTAAAACTGTAGGTCTTACACTGTAATTAAGAATATTTCCATCAAAATATTGAAATAATCAAAATGGTAATTGCTGTGTCTGGGCTTTTTTTTATATTTCTAGTTTAAATTAATCTAGCGACACTTAATATGACCTCTGAAACCTCTATGTAGTTCTTTATAGTTATCATTCACTTTCTGGCATGCCAAAATAACATGAAGGTCCAGGAATTTCTGGGAGGAAATATTCAGTTTCTCTCATATTGGGGCTTTAACAATTTTCAGCTTAATAAAACAATGCAGGTGTTCATTGTTGTGAATTCATAAATTAATTTATTTGTGGGCACAAGTTGGCCTAGATAATTCCTCTCTGTGGCCTGGGATTTTTTCACCTTGTTGTTTGTTCCCCCCAGTCTGGTTAAAATGTTGGAAGGAGGTTGAACTTCATATTATATTAAAAGTCCGTCTCGCAGGGGCTGCGTTAACTAAGCAGATTTCCCAAGTGTGTCATGTTTTTGCATTTATCTCAAAAATTAAAAGTTCAATGAGAACAATATTTGGTATTTAAGCTTCAAATAAAATGCCTCATAACATAATAGAATATTGTTAATATGAGATGAAAGTAGGACTGGGGGTTTACTGAAGACCGAAAACTAAAATATTCAAATATCTCAGATAATAATCAAGATAGTGAAAAAATGTATGACAATATTTATAGAACATTAAATTTTCAACAAGATTGGAGATATTAAGAATTTTCGAAATTCTCCCCCTCTAAACCCCCCCTTCTCCTGGTCCGATTTCAGCCATTAACGAACTTGATCTGTCTTTTTGTATAAAACGATTATGTATCAAGTTTGGTAAAGATAAAACAAAAATTGTAACAGCTAGAGCGGTAACAGACAAATATATATATATATACAGTTTTGAACAGACCTCATTTTCGTCATCACCTGGGTAGGATCGATGGGAATTTGAAGAAAAATGTCTAAAATCGCATCATGAGTATGACCTCAATAGCTGATTTCCCTTAGGGGAAATCTGCTAATAAAACCATTTAGCCTTAGTTTATAGATTAATTGCAAAACTCAGTTTATTCACATTGAGCTCACAAATAACAGCATCACCAACTACAAAATAAAAATAATAAATTTTCTGTTTTAGATTACAGTTGGAAAATGAAAATCTTGTTGGAAAGTATAATAGACACTCACAAAGTCTTCAAAATGAAGAAATCAACCTTCCAAATACTGTTGAGGTAATATATGGTTTTGGTTTTCTTTCCTTCAGTTGTCTGTCTAATATTTTGTTATAATTATAAAAGTCTAATCGGTCTTAAGGCCTAAGGTATACACCTTTTGCCATACCTAATCACAAAGTGGTTCCAATGATTTTTATCTTAGCTCATATGCTATTTTCTCACCCCTTCTGACAAAAAAAAAAGGAAATTTCATTCCATCTCTGAGACATTATAAGGCTTAAAGGTAGCCAAAACCTATCCTACACTCTTTAATCTTACTATTTCCTTGGCCTCTCCTTTATTATTAACGTCCACTTTTTGATACTATGGCTAATTGAGACGTGTTATCTAAAGGTTACCCCTTTTTCTAGCTAGGGACTAAGAATTTTATTTAATGAGTTTGTCACTAAATAAATTCCAGTTACCTAGGGTGAAATTGATCTTGTCACTCTGGGTTTACCATGTGAAATTAAGGCCAACATTTTAATTGGTCTCTCCCTTAGTCTTTTCTTCCCCTTGTGGGAATATTTTTTTGGGAATGTTAAGTATTTTTAAATATACATAGTAAAACTCTATGTAAAGCTGAAATATGCAGTTGAAATAAATATTCTGCTCACGCAATACATATTGCTGATGTTTTGTTAGTAATTATGACATGCACTTACAATATTAAACCAAACTGAAACAAATTTTTGAACTTAATTTTCCAATTTTAAAATTTATATTAATTCTAAATTTTGGAAAAGAATATCTAAATCATTTAGCCCAAGCAAAATAAAAATAAAAATTTCTGTCAGGGCAAAAACTGCTCTGTTCAAACAATAAATTTACATAACTCTAATGTGAAATTTGATTTTTTTGTATATTCTTTTATTGTTATACTCTGTATGGGCAGAAAGGGGCTCTATAAAGTTAGGAATGAAAAGTAAAACAGAATGTATTCTTTCTTGATGTCATTTAAGGGTTTTTATCATTATATATATATATATATATATATATATATATATATATATATATATATATATAACCATTATTTATAGTTACTTTGCCTATTAACAATATGTTGGTTTTTTTTTCAGGCTTTACAAGAGATGTGGTTAAGGCAAAGAGAAGATTTGATCAAGGCTAGAGTTGGCCTTGAACACAGCGAGGAGACTGTGAAGACACTTGAATGTCTCTGTTCTGCCTCTGAAGAAAAGCAAGCGGAAATTGCTTCACGCCTTGTTAAAATGGAGTAAGGACATCTCTCCTTGATTTTATCTTTGTTATAACTTATTTTCTCAATAAATAATGTGGTTTTTTTTCAATACTCATTATTTCTTCAAAGAGTTGAGAGTTTGATTAATTTGTGATATTCAATTAAGCTAATATATGTTATTGAATCTCAGCTTGCCTATTAATTATAAGCTGTGCAATAAGTCTAAAGAGAACATTATATGTCCGAGTTGGGGAGTGGAGATTTCCATTACATATGCTATCATGGGGGAAAAAATATTATTCTATAAATAATTTTACATAAAATATATACCCAGTATATAATTACTTGTTTGTGATTGTATGTAAGTATATATATACACACACACACACACACACACACACACACACACACACACACACACACACACACACACACACACACACACACACACACACGCACGCACGCATACATACAAATACAAATTTTGGTTTTACATTTTAATTTTGGGTATAAGATGATTTAAATTCTCTCAAATAGAAATTTAGTTCTACAGCAGAATTATTGGTTTATTATATCAATTTTTTAAAATTTAAATAAAGACTAGCGAAGATAAAAATGTCTGATCTTTAATGGGCATGACTAAATAGGCAGAATGAGGTAAGTCATACAAATGTTTAAACATTAATATAACAGGAACACATTCAAACACTCATAGGCTCATTTTACTCAGGAATTGTAAATGAATCTTCATCAATGAGAAATTTTTTGACGCTTTGAAGGGCTTTTCGAATTGTATAAAAGAACCTGGATTAATTCATATTACTCAACAGAATTCTTGTTAGATGAAATTGCTGTTCTATTGCACTTATCCTGGATAAGATAGTGTTCACTTAAAAACAGTAAAATAAGCGAAATGCTATTAATTTCATCTATCAGGGCATTCATGTTTTGTTAGAAGTTCATTTTGAGACAGCTTCAGTTGGGTAAAACAGTTTTAATTTTTCAAGGAGGAGCTGAAACTAATCTTTCTTATTGAAAACCTATTCAAAAATTCACAATATTTATAAGGGGTTTTTGAAAGAATATGGAAAATAAAATGATAAACTTATGTAACATTTCCTCCCAAGAAGGAGTGTTCACGGTCCAGTAATGTTCTTAAATTGAAACGTTTTGAACAGTTGTTTGAACATTTGATGCAAATGTAAAAAAAAGAGAGAAACAGTTTTACACTTGTTTTATTTAATTTAATATTGTCTCGATGTCTCCTTTGATAAGTTCACAAAGGTCCTAGCGCATATGAAAATCCATATTAAAGTACTCTCATTACTAAATAATTAACAGAATTTAGGCTAAGAAGAGAAATATCTATCGAGGAGTGCTGCAGGGATGTCCACTTTTTCCTATTATATTCAATAATATAATTGGTGAGAGAGATAAATGAGTCTGAAGTATGAATAAGCCAAAGGAGTGAAGTTGCTTATTTCATCTGCCAAGATTTAAATTCCATATCGTTCATAGCATTTCCACCTGTTCAAATTTTAATCTTGAAAAATTTAGGGTCAGTAAAATGTCTACAATTTATCAAATCTGGTAATCAAAATCAGAAGGATACATTATCATTGAAAAATTAGGGTTTTACTATTCAAATATGAGAAATAATTTATCATGCTTCTTGATGGCAAAAAATAAATGTTTAAATTCCTACTTCAGATCTAATCTTGAAATGGAAATTGAGCCTAAAGATGAAATGATAATGAGCTTAAAGATTGAAATGTATTAATTGATGTCATGTAATTTACTTTAACTCAAACAAAAATTGATATACATTAAAACATTATATTCTACCACCTTTAGACAAATGCCTTACTCATACCTCTTTTGATTAACAATGAAATTATTTTGTTAATAAGAAATTTAGAAGGGAGGGTACTTAAGTAGTCTGTAAAAAATTAATGTCAAACCAAATAAGAAAAATAAGAAGAAACTAAGAAAAGACCTGATGTTTGTTTTAAAGTGTAGTTTAAAGACTGTTGTTTTTGAAAAAGTATCCTGTGAAGTTCAGATTAGCTCAAATAGAAGTTATTCAGCGGCATTATGAGCAACTAGTTAAAAAATATAATAGTACTTTAAAAGTACATGAATAATTGATATATTAGAAGAAGCTTAAAAATATTTACAAAGTTTTTATTTTAATCTTTTACATAAAATGGGAAATGTATTTATTGTTATTCCAAAATAATTGTGCTATATATTAATTAAGTCTGTCCTTAGAAGTGAAAGGAGAAAGCTTGAGCATGAACTGGCACGATATCAGAGCAGAATTGAGCAACTTGAAAGGCATGAACAAGAGAGGCTTAAAGAGATTGAAGAACAGAAGTCATTAATAAATATGTTAAAGTCAGAAAAGGTAATACTTTTTTATTTAAGTCATTAGAATAACTAAAAATCAAATTTCAACTCTTTTTTGAAATATTCCTCATAAAAGGAATGAATGTTTGGAGCTCGGTGTATCTTGGATATATAATAGTTTTTGTTTGTGAAAAATTCCTAAGGAATGGGATTTTTAAGTTGTATTTATTGATTTTGTGCTACTAATACTAATTGGGAAGGGTTATCTGCAGTTTACCACCTTTTTCTAACCAGGGATAGACTATAAGTTTTATTTAATGAGTCACTAAATAAATTCTTATTGTCCTAATGAAAATAGAACCAGTGACTTGGTTTTGTTTAACTTACCTGAGCCTCCTGGAATTAAATTGAGTGTTTTGTTCAAAAAATATGTCATATAATTGTGAAATAATCGCTTTAACCATAATACTCTGTTATTAACTTATATAAACCACAAAAAATAATAATAATAAAAAAAATCCATTGCTTTTTTAAAAATGTCAAATCTTATCAAAATTAATCACATTTATAATTGGGGGGAGGGGTATAATTTATTCTAGTTGGAATGGGTAAGAATGTTGTAACTTTGCTTTAACTTTTGAATCAAGTTCAATTATCAGTAATAAAATTTATTTTTAAAGGTTTCAAAATTTTCTTGAAATTCTGTTTAAAAAAATAAATTAGAGATGCCAGGATAAGAAAATGTTGTCCCTTATTAAGATCTCGTGAATTGAGTTTCATGGAGTACAAATATGTTATAAAAAATGTAACAATTGTCATAAAAAATATAACATAAATATCTTATAAAAAATACGACATATATATATATATATATATATATATATATATATATATATATATATATATATATATATAATTGTGTTGATGTTATCGACCAGGTTATATTTATATATGGTGTTGTTATTCTTGTTGGAGTTTTGGTCAATGTTGGTGAAAAAATCTTAGTTTATGCCGATATTTCGAGAATCTTTATTTTCTCTTCTTCAGGGCTGTAAAATTACAGGTACTACTTTAAAATATTGCACATTGTTATTAAACTAGAGTGTAAAAGGGGTGTTTTTTCTAAAGCAGTCACAGCCTGCATTTGTGGCATGTTATCCTGTTGGTGATGTACTGGCTGGTTTCTCCAATGTATATTGTCTCACAGTTTTTGCAGGGTATCTTGTAGATAACATTGCTGTTTTTATTTGGGTGTATTTTTGATTAGAGTTTTGAGTATATTACTTTATGCACAGGTTATTTATTTTTGAAGCTAATTTTTATGTTGTTGTTAGTCATTACATTTGCTAATTTTTCAGTTAGGCCTCTGACATAAGTGATTGAGTGGAATTTGTGTTGGTTGTTGTTATTAGTATTTTGTGTGATGCTGTGTGTTTGGTTGTCTGTTTTGTTTGTATTGTGTATGATGCGGTTGATGAGGTTATTTGGGTAATTGTTGTTTCTGAGTATGTGTTTTTTACTAATTTTATGTTTTCTTTGTGGTACGTTGGGTCGCTTAATTTGAGTGCTCTGTGTATGAGTGCTTGTGCTTTGTTGTTTTTTTGTTTTATTGGGTGGTGCGAGTTGTAGTCTATATGTCTGTCTGTTTTCTGTGGTTTTGTCCACCAGTTTACTGCTATGGTGCCGCCATTGGGTTTCCTTAGAGTGATGGTGTTTAAAAATGGTAGTGTGTTATTGTTTTCTATTTCTATGGTAAATTGAAGTTTATGGTGGTATGCGTTGAAGTGTGTGAGGATGTTTTTAGCTTCGGTAGATGAATGGAATGTCATATGGTAGTTGTGTAAGTGTTTTGTTTATGAGGTCCGTCATAATTATGTCTGCTGTAATAGTGGCTACAGGTGAACCCATGGGAAGCCCCTCTATGATTTTGTAGTAATTTTCTTGATATTCGAGGTATTCGCAATCTAGGTATAAACTTAGTAGGTTTTTGAAATCTGTTGTTATATTTGTATCCTCTTTTTGGTTGTCCCATTTATCGACTAGTAATTGTTTAACATTGTTGAGTGGGATATTAGTGAATAGTGATTTCAAATCGAGGGATATTAGTATATAGTTGTTTGTATAGTTTTGGTTTTGATTTCATTGTAGAATTGAAAGGAGTCTTTGATGGTGTAAGGGTCATCTATTAGTCGTTTGATTAAGTCTGTAAGGTATTTGGATGTGTGGTATGTGGGGCTGTTGTTGAAGCTGACGACTGGTCTGAGAGGGTTGTTTGCTTTGTGGGTTTTGACTGTGCCATATATTCTGGGGGGTGTGCTGTTGTATTTTGTTAGTTTGTTTTTTGTGAGTATGTCTATTTTTTTATCTTTATGCAATTTGAGTATTAATTTGTTGTTTTTTCTTGTAATGTAGAGGTGGTGTCTCTTTTGACTTGTTTGTATGTGTTTTTGTCTGTAAGTAACTCTAATATTTTGGTGTTGTATTCGTGCTTGTCCATGACAACCGTGTGATTGCTTTTGTCTGATTTGGGTATAAGCAAGTGTTTGTTGTTGTGTAGGAATTGTTTTGTTTTATTGATTTGGGTATTTAGGGGGTCTTCTTTTTTTGTGTTTTTAAGTTTGTTGTTGTGGTTATCATTGATGTTGTGTAATATATAGTCAATGGCAGATAGTATGTCTATTAGTGGTAAGTCTTTGTGTGTGTATGGTAGGGCCACCTTGGAGACTTAAAGTTTGTTGTATATTAGGGGGTATGATTGTGGGAGTGAGGTTGATTACCAATTCATTATTATTATGTGTTATGGTTTTGTTTATTTTTTCAATCTTGTTTTGGTGTCTGATTTTGGTTAAGTTGAAAAGTTTGTGGAAGGCATTGTCTTGGCTTTCTGTGAGTGATTTGTAAATTTCGGATGGTAACTTTACTTTTAGTGTTTCTTTGGCTGTATTTAGTTCTTTTTGTAGAGTTTTTATTTCCCAGTTTGTTATTTTTATTTCTATATTAAGAATTTCCTTTTTGAAAATATTGACTGCATTGTTAATATCGTTTTTGTATGGGTGGTTTTTTACTAGTAATGGATAAGTGCATTTGATATTACCATCTATGTGTCTTGGGTAGGTGTTGCTGTGTCTACATCTCAGAAGGAAGATATTGTCATTCTTTTTCTGGGCAAGTTCTCTTGTGAGGTTGGCAGTAGTTTTGCAGAGCTGGTGAATTTGGTGTCCATATTGTCTGTAGATGGTCTTGTAGAATTGTGTAATACTTGTTCTTTGTTGTGTATTCTCCATTTTTCGATATAATTGTGTTAATCTTTTCGACCAGGTTATATTTATATATGGTGTTGTTATTCTTGTTGGAGTTTTGGTCAATGTTGGTAATTATGGTAACACACAACAATAACAGTTGTAACATAGTAAAATAACAATAACTTAATATCTTTAATACAACATGAGAGTGGCCCTGATAAAAATATAACTACAAATGCAGCAACAAACAGCATTAATGGCTGTAACATAATAGAATAATAATTGTAACATAAAAATAACAACAACATAGTATCATTAATATAGCATGAAAATAGATTTAACAATATATAACAATAATAGTGGTAACATATAGCAATAATAATTGTAACAGAGCAGAATAATATAACATAATAGCTATAACACAACATAAAGATGGCTTCGATAAAATATATAGTAACTATAGTACAACATAAGAATAGCTTTAATGAAATATAACAATAATTGTAATAACATACAAAAATAGCTGATGTAACATAATAAATATAACAATAAGAATAGTAACTTAGGTGCAACATAAGAATAGCTTTAATATAACATAACAATAATTATAATAGTACATAACAATAACTATTGTAACATAATATAGTAAGTGGCAATGACATAATAGTGTTAACACAACATGAAGATAGCTTTAACAAAATATAGTAATAATTGTAATAACACATAAAAATAACAGCTGTAACATCATAACATGACAATAACACAATAACTTTCATACAACATAAAAATAGCTATAAAAAAATACAACAATAATTGTACAAACACATAACAATAGTTCTAACATAATATAACAACTGCAGTACAATAATTATAATATAGTTCAACAAACAAAGGGAATATATGATAGATATTTTAGAGCACGAGGTATAAAAAAATAATAAATGCTCCAAAATTAAAATAACGCACTATATTGCATAAATAACGATAAATTAAATAATAAACATAATACACTTCTAATAAAAAACGATAAAAAATCAAATTAAAACTGTTAATTCTGTTCATTAGCAGAGAGCACGTGCACACGAAAGAGGTAGGTTATACACTGAAAAAAGGGTAGTCTATTGTCTGGGATAGATTTATCCTAATTATTTCTTTTTTTTTTGGAAACACTGACTACCTGTGGCGGGTAAACAACCATTAGGGAAGGTTGTACTTGTGACACTAAACAGCTGCTACAATATACAAAACATAAGGCTGTGACACTGCTGTGTAAACAAAACAAGGGAGGTTACTATAACCCTAGCCCTAAGTGCAATAGTCATGTATAATAGTTTTTAGGTATCTTTAGTCTTGGTAAGTAATAATAAAAAAAACACCCCTTTTACACTTAGTTTAATAACAATGTGCAATATTATAAAGTAGTACCTGTAATTTTACAGCTCTGAAGAAGAGAAAATAAAGATTCTCGAAATATCGGCATAAACTAAGATTTTTTCACCAACAAGAATAACAACACCATATATATATATAATGTAGAAAAGGCTGGTAACTTATAGGTAGCCTGTTCTGATTAGTCTTAGTAGTGTGAAGTGGATATTAATTTATCTAGAAAATAAAATTAAAAAAAGTGTTTATTCTTTACTGTTATTTATTTTTTAACCAATTCATAGAAATATATATCTCTCATTACTATATGAAGAAGCGTCTTGCCTCACAGACGGGTATAGTAAATCTCGGGTGGTATTTAAAACTCTTTCAATAGTCCTAATTGAAAACTTTTATTTTCTGAATCATCTTATACTACTTTAAGTTGAGAAAGTTGAAATTACAAGATTTGGAAAAATATAAAATACATCTCCCAATTTTTGAAATTTTTTAATCGGAAAAGGAGAATATAGAATCTGTGTGTCTAAGAGGTGTACATCAAACATGTCTATTGAAACTCCCATCTGAGGGTTGGGTAAACTATACACACATATATGAATACCCATCTGAGGGGCGGGTACACATACATACCAATGGGGAGGGGGAACACCCATGTGAGAAGCGGGTACACTATACACATCTATAGAAACACCTATCTGAGGGTTGGGTAAACTATGCACGTCTATAGGAACACCCATCTGAGGGGTGGGTACATTATACACGTCTATAGGAACACTCATCTGAGGGGTGGGTGTACTATACATATCTATAGGAGAACCCATCTGAGGGGTGGGTACATTATACACATCTATAGGAATACCCATCTGAGGGGTGGGTGTACTATACACATATATAGAAATACTCATCTGAGGGCAGGTACACTTTATAAGTCTGAATACCATCTGAGAGGCGGGGTAAGAAATCATAAATATCTGCTAGTAGGGGGAGAGGGCTATTGGAGCTCCTCATTCCCATGCTGTATGAGGATATGTATATGTATATATGACCGAAGGGGCTTTTGAAAAATGCTACCCCTTTATTAGCCACTTGTACACTGTGTTCCCACTAATGGGTTAACTTGAAATTTGTTGTTTACAATAAATCCATAGCCCCCATAAGATTTTCTAATCTCATTATTAATATAGTGTGTTTTATAGATTATTGTATATTTTAAATATATATATATATATATATATATATATATATATATATATATATATTTATTTATTTTAATAATGGTTATATATTTATTTCCAACAGAGGAAGCTAGAAGACAGTGAAAATGAACTGCGATCTCGTCTTATTTCCCTCCAGACTGGCCTTGAAAATGGGGAAGCTGTACAGAAAGATTTTGTAAGACTTTCCCAGTCTCTTCAGAAAGAACTTGAGAGACTGCGAGTTCAAAATAATGTTGTAAGTATTTTCCTATTTCTAGGAATAATTGTTCAAACATTAGTTTTCTACATTTTAACTCAAAGAATATCAAGAAGAAAAGTGCTCTAAAAGAAAAAGAAAGGAGGAGGAGTAGTTATTACCTTAGTTATTCTAAATCAAAAATTAATTGTATTTTTGAAAGAAGAGTTGTAGTGTACTTTTCTATCATGTGTACTTTACTCCCATTTCAGCCTTTGCATCTGTCCTGACTGTATTGTACAATTCATTTATCATGTCACTTAATTCAGTAATGTTCTTTACTCATTTGTATGGTATGTTCAGTCTCTATTTCATACAATTAGAAAAGCCCGTCACGCAGGGGCTGCGTAAACTAAGCAGGTTTCCCATGTGAAGTTATACAATAGAAAAATCTCCATACGAGAGCCGGACAGTTACGGCAAATGGCCGAACTAGCTTTTGGCGGGAAATTCAGTCATCCGTTTTACAATTAATAAAAATGCAAATATCTCGGTTAGCATTCAAGATAGAGAATAAATGTGTAGAACAATATTTATAGTAAATTTAATTTACAATAAGATTGGTTCGATACAATTTTTTGATCCGACGTATGGTAACGGAGATATTTCAAATTTTTGAAAATCCCCCCACTCTAAACCCCCCCTCCCACTGGTCCGATTTCAGCCATTAACGAACTTGATCTGTCTTTTTGCATAAAACGTTTAAATATCGAGTATGGTAACGATCAAACAAAAATTGCGACCTCTAGAGCGTTAATATATATATATATATATATATATATATATATATATATATATATATATATATATATATATATATATATATATTAGGGTGGGCCGAAAAAAATTTTTATTTTTTTTTTCTTAATGCTATACCGAAAAAAACTTGTCTCTATTATGTGTTATCAAAATGCAACAAAGAAAACAAATCTGTACCTAACCCCCAGCTAGCGCAACACACTTGAAATTTTGAAATTTCACTAAAATCACAGGATTTTACAATTTTTTTTAAAGTTACCAAACTGCTAGATATTGGACTCCTATAGTGAAAATCATTTATATTAGAGTTATAAAATCACAATGGTTAATTGAAAATATATATTTCTTTTAATTTTAGGTAGCGCAAATGCCTTCAATATAGTTAATTGATCACTTTTCGAGTGCTAACCGGCTGTAGTGCAGTGCAGCATCTAATTTTTTAAACCCACTACCCATGTGTTTTTTAGAAATATAATGTTGATGGAACAATTACATGTAGGAAAAAAAATAAATAGGCAATTTACATTTTCCAAATGAGCTTATTAATTGCAAAATTTATCGTGAAATACAAATTGTCAATTCCCAGACTTCAACATTTTATTGTGCTTCTTTTAGAATAGTCCTTTAAATATTTGTAATTTTGAAATCTTGTTTGCTGGAAAAACTTGGCATTGAAGCTCTTGATAGCAGCGTTGTTCGTATGAAACCATCTCTGTTCTTGCCGCCAACGAGTTTTGAAGAGGCTTCAGTTACCAATTTCACACAGCGCTCCACCGCTTGCGTGTGACACGGGAATTTATGGAAGTTCCATTCTTTTGCTGTGTTGGCAGCTGAAATCTTGGCCCACATTTCTTCGTCAGATACTCTTCGCAACAATGGTGGTGGATAAATAGCAGCAGTTGTCATCGGAACCCTCAGGCTCTTCCACTTCCATTGAGCTTTCGTTTGATCCTATTCTTGGTTTTGTTGCATCCTTAGAGCATGAAGGCTGCGTAAACTAATGAAATGTTAGACGACATAGCCTGATTTTTTGTTCCTTTTAGTTGCAGTCTTTTGGTAATTTTTTTCGACTCCTTGTCTAAATTTCCAATTTTTCCTTGTCCAAGATTTCTTTGGAAATACATAAACTTAAGTTCAAGCAGCGGAATTTTTTTATCTTTTTCACATTGACATGAAATTGATAAAGGGCACTCACAGATCTCCGGGACCTTTTTGCAGTTGCTGGATCATTCTATTTTACATTTACATACAGATACATCAAAGAGTGATAAAGCTTTTTGCTTGAATTCCTCAATTTTATGTTTGTATTTTTCTTTTTCCTTGCCATGCTTAAAGGACTTCATTAGATTACGGTAGCTATTGTGGTATGAATTTATTAATTGCACATTTCTATAGGGCGTCACTGTTGGTATTGATGCTTTGTCAAAGAGGGCTTTTACTTTTGGAGCGACAATATTAGATATTTGAGAGAAACAAACAGGCTTGTTACTTTCTAATGCTAGAAGCTAGCATGCTATGCTTACTCACAGGCAATTCCCTCAGGCAGCCAAACAATGGACAATCAAAATCACTGCGAGTTATTTTCTTAGCAGCAGCCATCACGCACGCGAATTTAAACTTAAACTTCACTCAATAAATTATCAACTTAATTTGCACCGTCAACTCACAGCGACTACGCGTCTGCAGACGTAAACTGCCGAGTAACAAAGAACATGAAATGGTAGTGTGTTATGGGTAGAGGTAGTATAAGTGGGGGAAGCCCGGCCTGGCGACTGTCTTCGCCCGAACAGGCAGCCGACATCTGCACTTGACTGTATAACGCGTCATTTTCATGTCCGTTGCGCTACCTCAGATTAATAAAATTATACTTTTCTAATTATTTATTGTATTTTTAAAACTCTACTGTAAAGGGCTATCACTATAGCAGCCCAATATGAAACTATTAAGATGCTTTAAAAATAATTACAAAAACTTATGATTTTAGTGAAATTTCGAAATTTCAAGTGTGTTGCGCTAGCTGGGGGTTAGGTATATATTTTTTTTCTTTGTTGCATTTTGATAACACATAATAGAGACAAGTTTTTTTCGGTATAGCATTAAGAAAAAAAAAAATTTTTTTTTTCGGCCCACCCTAATCTATATATATATATATATATATATATATATATATATATATATATATATATATATATATATATATATATATATATATATAATTTTGAACGGACCTCATTTTCGTCATCTCCTGGGTAGGATCGATGGACATTTGAAGACATTTTTCGAAAATCGCGTCATGAGTACGACCTCAATAGTTGATTTCCCTTAAGGGAAATCTGCTAATATCAAAGCTGTATGCTCACTGTTTATCCTATTAACCTACCTTCCTAATACCTTCGGTGTGTTGCCTCTTTTCAATGTAACTTTTTATCTGTGAGTATCAATCGTATTTTTTATTTATTATATGTTCACATAATATAGCCCAACCCTATTTCATTATTCTACATACAGCACTATTTAGTGACTGAAATAACTATTTTCTAACGCAAAACTCAAAATTCTCCTCCCTATAGATGTACACCACAATTCATAACCGTGATTTTAATTTTATTTTGATTAATTAGTGGCTTTTAATTTATGGATATCCTATTTCAATATTTGGGAATCAGTGTGAATGAGTGGTTAGAGCCCTGGACTGTGATGTCAAATGTTGCGAGTTGAAGTACTGGCCCACTTCCCAGTACGGCTTGTCCCTGCGGGAAGTTAGACCATTACTCCCATGTGTAGGGGAGGCCCACAGACTGAACATACTTGTAAAAAATGACTCAATTTAAAAATTACATTTTGAAGCTACTGGAGCTGGAAGCCATTTTTTGAAGAATGTTGGAAAATGATTTGAGTTTTCAGAGTTTTTGGTAAATCATTCTCATCAGTTAATTGAATTATATTAAATTGATTCTAAAACTATTGTTTATTACCATTTAATCAGAAGGTTATTGTTTATTGCCAGTAACAAAGATTATTTTCAGTTACGGTGGGAACATGAAGAAGATGTTTCTGAGTGCCGAGGCTGTGAGCAGCCATTTAAATCTACTAAGGGAAAGGTTAGTTACTTTCATATTTATTAATGTGGTTTTAATTATAATTTTTTAAAATCATCTTAATGTATTTTTGAAACCCATGTCTCTCTTGGGTCTTTCCGTGTGTTTGTCTATAACTATTAAGATTCATAAAATTTGGTTAACATTTGAACCTTGATGTACTTGATCATTCCCCAAGCTATAAATATTCTTTTACTCTTATTTGTGACAGGACCTGGAAGCATTTATCTCGTTTAAATCCCTGAGAATCAGAGGAAATATAAGATTCTGTTTTCCTTTAAAAACTATAAGATCCCAGTTTGTGTAAGGCATATTCTCCTTTGAACTTGTCTAGTTTGGAAGAGAATTGTTGTAAAACCAGGTATATAACTTATAACTCTGATATATGTGCAAGGATGGAAACTCTTTTTAATGGAAGACCCCACTTCCATGCATGAATCACAGCAGGGACATAAAAAATTGACTGCAAAAATTATAGGACTATAGCTCTACACTGGAAATGTACAAAGTAATTTCATTAATCATTAATGAGATATTTTCATTACCGGTAAGATCATGCCAATATTCTGAGGGCTTTAAGAGCTACGTGGGTGCTATATAGTTCTTGTTTTTGATTGGTGAAAAATTAATATTAATAAAGAGTTTTACATGAGGCCATTGAAGAGTAGTAATGGGTATAACAATCAAGTCCAGCTGAATGATTACAGTTCCCCACTCGTGACTTATTTTCTACTTCTCAAATGAAACTTTTATATCAGAGGGTTTGGCAAGCATTATTAACACTAATACTGAGCTGTAGAAGTCATGGATGGAAACGTTTGGCTCCCATAATGAAAATATAGACCAATATTCATTTGTATAGATAAAGCATAAATTAAATACATTAATGCTCACTCTATTTAGTATTTCAAAAAATGTTTCTGGGAGGTAATAACGATTGAATGAATCTTATTTATTATTAACCCATTCAGTGCTGATCATGTAACAAATTTTGTTACCTTGTATTTGTTTGGGAGGCTGGTCACGCAACCTTTGTGTCTGTTAGTTCCCAGAATTTTCCCCTTGCCCACATAAAGTATACTCGTAAATGAGGCTGGCACTGAATGGGTTTAAGTATTTATGCTTACATCAGTAATTATGTACATAAAAATTCCAATTTCAGATGAACTGCCGGCATTGTGGCAGAATATTTTGTAATAGCTGCTTGAGCCACAAAGTTTATACTGGTCGTAGCCAGAGAGAAAGTAGGGTATGCCAAGTATGTCATACACTACTAGATAGCGAAACAGCGCCTTACTTCAGCACAGGCCCACCGCAGCAGCACAAATAAGTGAGTTGAATAATCATCCCATACTTTTCTTTACTTAGGCTCAAAAAGTTCACTGTAGTTGATCATCATTCACCCTTTAATTGAACTGTTGATTATAATCTATATATTGGTTTATGGAACAGCTTTGCACTGATTTATTTTGCATGCTGGCTTCATTTGAAAGTACATTCTGCTTGAATGAATTTTATATTTAAAGCTGAAAGCTCCAAGATTCCATCTCAACCGTATCAACTAGCATAGAGCACTTAGTAGGGAAATAGAACTTCCTCTTTTATCCTGAAACTACCCTACTGTATAGAGGTGCAAACAACTCTCTTGTTCATTAGTATGGATTTTTTTAATCAAGCACAAACTCTAAGCTGGTTTGACAATAACACAAATGTATTATAAATTTATAATTACATTAAAAAAATGTAATAAACAATTAGATTTTAGGCTGTCTTGGCATCTTTCCCTCATTAAATTGAGCCTAATATCCTTTCCAGCTTGTAAACAGCTGTTTACTGCTCTGCAGTTTGTTATTAATAGATACATTTTCAAGCCATTATTTAATTGCATTAAATGACTCCTTCTGGTTCAGTGTATGGCCAAAGAAATTCTTTTAATTGGACAGCTACTTCTTTTAAAAGAGGTATTCCATTATTTAAATATTACTGTATGATAAAATGAGTTTCAAAAAATCAAATTTTCTGAATAATGTGGGCAGAAAATGAGTGGGGTACCATAACGATAGAATAAATAAAATAAAATTATAGAAAATATTCTCTTTTTCGCACCTGAAGAAGAAGATATCTGAAAATGCCTTTGCATCTGAAGAAATTTGCAGGTATTGTCTTTTGGTGTAATTGATCATCTTACATTGCTTAATTTTATATTTCTAATTTCAGTAGATAATTTTTAGCATACTTTGACATCCCCTCCCTTTTTTTCTGTTAGGCTTACCCTTAGTAAGTTGTTTCAGAGGGACAAGAAGCTTTGATTTTTATAGACAGTGAAGCAAGAATCACAAGGGCATTTATGGTTGTCTTTCGCATGAGAATATCATGCTACAAAGGTATCGGGAAGAGTGTATAAAATTCTACTCAAGGTCAGAGTGTTAGAAAAGAAAGCCTTCCTTTTCCATCCTGGAAATGTTGATTAATAATAGGCATTAGCCAATATATGCATGAAAACTACAACTTTAATTTATATCCAATTTCACTCCATTGACATGATCCTGTGACAATTTAGACAAGAATAGTACATTTCCTATTATGTAGTTGAACCATTATATATCAAAGTATTTGTATTGTTACAGACAAAAATAATTATACAGGAATATAACTCACAAGAATAATTGTTTTTTATTACAGGTAGCTCTGGTCTGTTATGTGATTTCTGCTTCCCAGCACTTCCTTATCAATGCTTCATTCATTCTGACGGAGGAAGGGAGAGGTAGCATAGGTTCATTCAATTACCCATGTGATATTTTGTCTTGTACCAAATTGTATAGCATTTTATTTGTTAAGTTTTATTTGAAAAATGAAGTTTAATATTTTATTGTTAGCAATCACATGAGAGTCATTCCATGGATTATCTATCGAATGTTGGTGTTTCCTGTGAAAATTTCCTTTAATGTTATTGTATGCATTATATGTGAATTATTAATGGTAAAACATGTTATTAATCTTTGTCTTTTATTAAAATTGTTCATTTCTTGTTTCATTATCATTTTTGTTATTATTATTATTGGCTATTAGGTAGAAAGAGACTTAACTCATTGACGATTTTGAAATTGTAGAGTGGGATCTATACGTGCAATCCTTATTTAGCATAAATTGAAGATACCTACTCCTAAATGTTTAAAAATTCACTTCATAACTTTGAAATTTATTATGTACTATTTGCAATATTTTTTTTTTATATTTGCCTCCCCCCTTACCTCCTGGAAAATAAAACAAATTCTTGTAAATCTTTTGAAATGTAGAAGTACTATTCTATTGGTATGAATGACCCTAGTAGGGAGCATGGAAGGGGATTAAAATAGAACTTAACAGTTAATGCATTTTACTAAAAAATCATGATCAATTATCAATACTTCATTATTTTTCTTTCCCATTTCTATTTTTGTATAGTTGCCACTTTAAAAGTGTGACATTATCTATAGATAGGAACTTCTGGATAATCCGAGTTCAAAATTTATCTTACCTGTTCGAAAATATTTTTAAGATGGAATGGAGGAAGGGGCACTGTTCTAGCCAGTCTGATTATATTGTTGGTCGAAAAGGACTTCTTCTTAGTTTATATCTACATTTGGTATTAATGTTGTTTGTATTTAGTTCAGTCCTGTTAAATATGCTGTGAATAATGGGTAGTTATAAATTAGTTCTGACAGCCCTAATAGTCATTCTCTAATCTTGTCAAAAATTGATTGATGATTGCTATAAGCTAGGTAGAACCGTGATTGCTGTACTTTTATTGTTAGAATATCAGCGTGATTAGCTGTAACAAAAAGAAAAGGTAGTGTAATAACTATTTTTTGAAACAATTAGCCATCTAAAAAAAAAATATTTTGAAGAATCTAAAATTGGTTTATTAGATATTATAGAATCATACTGATTTAAATACACTTTTGTATGGAAGATAAGTTAACTCTATAGATATTTGTATTTTCTGATATCTTTCTGTTTCATCGAGCACATATAATTTTTATTTATTCTTTTTTTTTGGGCGAGGGGGCAGAATGGTAAATGTTCATCCAGCATTAAGAATGGATCTGCAAATATACTGTGGTTGAGGAATCATTAATGAATTAAATACCATTATTTTTATCTGTCTCAAAATTAGTTTAAATTACTGTAAAGCTCGGAGGTAAATTATTTTTATATGGAATGACTCCTTGTGGAGGTCGAGTGAGTTCTGATATTAGCTAATCAAATTGTAAATAGAAATTGAGCTTAGTTATTTTAAGATTTCCTGTATATAATGTTGAACATCCTTTGATAAAATAATAGATATTGTTAAAAATGGAAACATATAGTGACATAGTATCATATTGTGAATTTAAAGTTGTGTGTGTGTGTGTACATGCATGTCATTTAAAAAAAAAACTTTAACGTCATTTGTCTGACCTTTGGAGTTTATAAAGATAAAAAAAAAAGACATATTGACCCAAACAAATTATTACTACCTCAACATTTTTTCATACTCTTGATTTATTCTTGAAATTAATTAATTAATTTACTTTAATATGCAATTTACAATAATGTTCAAATCCAAACATAAAATAGTCAAACCACTTAAAAGCATTTTCTGATTACTTATAATTAATGAAGTCTGTTCTTTTGACTACATACTTTTTATTTATATGAATGTACACACACATTAACACACCACCATTAAAAATGGAAACATATAGTGACATAGTATCGCATTGTGAATTTGAAGTTTTGTGTGTGTGTGTACATGCATGTCATTTAAAAAAAAACAGTTAGCGCCATTTGGATGACCTTTGGAGTTTGTACAAAAAAAAAAAAAAAAAAATGGGCAAATTGACCCAAACAAATTATTACTATTTCTACCTATTTTCTTACTCTTAATTTATTTATTTATTTTAATATGCAATTTACAATAATGTTCAGATCCAAACATAAAATAGTCAAACTACCGAAAAGCATTCTCTGATTACTTATAATTAATGAAGTCTGTTCTTTTGTCTATTCTTTGTATTTATATGGATGTACACACACACTCATGCCCATAGTGATTTTTTTTTCCTATTATTATTTTGTCATTGCTAGCTAATAAATGTAAATAGAGCAAATATTTATTTTAAAATATCTCTGTTTAATACATATATATATTTTGATTAGTTACAGATATTTTTTGTCCTTTAAAATGGAATAAAAATCTCAAGAATTTGTAAAAATGTGAATATACTTTGTTTTAAATTAAAATCGTTGATAATGCTTTTCATTCCAAAACACTTCCTTTGTTGATCACTTTAATTGAAGTGCTGTTTTCTTGATGACTTTTATGAAATACAGCCTTCTAGGGAAACAATAGGTCTTCATTTTAAATCCTCTTGACAAAATTATAGAAGCTGCTGATTCACACGAGTTGTGAATGATTTGACGACTGTGCAAGCCCAGTGGCATGTTGATCTATGCCAAGAACTGCTCACCAAACCTAAAGACAGTCGTTTTTTGAAAAGAATAGTCACTTAAGAAAGAAATAGTTCTTTCACTGTAACCCTGGCACACACATAAGTACTGGTTTACATCAGACAAATTACCAAATCCAGTTGTGAGGCGTGATAGGTTTCCACATAAAGTTATGCGTGTGGAATTTCAGAGATGTCGTATACTTTGAACTGGTTCCTCAAGTTCTAGCTATAAATACAAAATGTTATTTTCTGCAATTGGAGTTGATATATGAAGTTCTGGTTAAAATAATGCTCTGTTGAATTGGATCAAAAGATGTTGGGAATCCAAGAGTTGGTTGATAGGTGGCTCAAAACAGTTGACATGAATTTTTTGAACTTTGAGGATTATGTTCTAAGTTATTATTTTTCAAAAACAATTTTATTGCGCTGTACAAATATCAACAAAATACTTGTATCATGGCCTGTACACATATTTACCTAGTTTTATGAGGCCTTTAGTCAGAGAAAACCCACTAAACAGTAATCACATTAACTACTAAACACTAAGAATATACCTTGCCAGTCATCAGAAACCACATCTCAAGGAGTTATAGGAATCCACAGATATTGTAGGAATTCAGTTGTGACATTGGGCCACCCAGTAGGGTCTACAGTCACTTAAAAATCGTAAATTTCAAGATAAGAGGTCGGGAGACAAGGCTTACATACAATATCTGAAAGAAAAAAAGAGTTATGGAATATCAAGGTGGATAGTACAAGAATGCTTTTCAGTGCAAGAAGGAAAATCCCATCTTCACCACATCAGGGCTAAAAGATTTAGGATAGGCAACTACAAAAGGACTAACGATGTTTGAGATAATTCCAGCATGTATTGAAGACAGCCATTTTTACAATTAAAAGCTGCCTCCCATAGACAATTACATTCCTCTCAAGAATAGAAAACAAATGAATGTATATTTTTTCCATTAAAAAAATCCTCTTCTTCAAAGGCCTTTTCCAGCAGAATATATCCTATATAGGAATCCACAAAAGTGTGACCTGAAATATTTAACTAATTGTAAAAGAATGCAATTTTAATTACTATATTTTTAAGAGTGGCAATATTGGTAGTCCAAGTCTAATGGTTGGTAATAAATATATATTCTTTACTGAATTACATCTAAATATTCAACCCAGCTCTAGCATTTCTTCAGGAGTAAAACAGATTACCATCTTTGAATGACAAGTAGTCTGATTTAACTTTTACAGAGAGATCATTTATTATTATTATTTATTAACGTCCACTTTTTGCAACTCAGGCTAATTGGGATGGGTTATCTACAGGTTACCACCCTTTTATAGCCAGGGTGGGACTTAGGATGCTATTAAATGAATTTTATCACTAAATAATTTCCTTTCCCCAGGCGAGAATCAAACTCACCACTCTAGGTTTACCATGTGAGATTAACCCTTTAATTGCACAATGAAAGGGTTAAGGTCAACGCTTTAACATGGCTAACCTAAGCCCCATAGAGATCATTTAGCAATTGGTATAAAGAGTTTTAAATGGGTTGACTAGTCATTCACTTAAAAAAAATTTAAATACGTTAGCGTCTGACAAAATATTAAAATCTAACAAACAGGAGTCTCTCTACTTCTTTCTTTAGCATTTGTTTTTAATATCCTCCGGAATGCACTGTTTACATAGTTAATTTAGTTTCATCAGAAAACACTGGTCATTGTTGTCTCTAAAGTAGGTATAGAATAATCTTGCTTTTACTTCACTCTTTTATAGAGATTATTAATAACTTAATGATCAAGAAATCCCTTTGTACACAAATTTTCTCTAATATTAATAAACACTAATGGACTTCTCTCATGCATTCCAATAATCCATAATACACATAATAAAATTAATATAATGTATATTAATAAAATCCAATTTACCTGAAGCAGGATTTCAATTTTCAAAGATTGGCTGCCATGAAGCTCCAAAATTTGCAAAGTTTCAAACTAAATTTTTGAGTTGAGAGAAAACAATAAAACAAAAATACATTTTCTTCTCAAGTATCTGTGGTTTATCAAACATATTTATTCTTATGATAGTTTCATTCGAGAGATATAATTAAGGTATAATAAAATAAACAAAGAGAATAATTTATTAAATAAATTAATTAATTTCCATTTGATTATTTATTTTAATATCACAATTAAATTAACTTTAATCTAAGAGAATAGAAATCATAAATAAATATGTGCTTTAAAATTAAAAAAAAAAAAAATATATAAACAGTTCAGCACAGCTATACTTGCTTAAATTAATATCATGAGAGCAACATGAGTGACTCCTTCATACAATTAATGAAGTAATAACCTTTCAAGTTCACTTGATGAAATCTAAGGTAGAGCTCAAAAAACAACTTGGGAAAGGAAAAGGAACTCGCCTTACAAAACTTTAGTAAATGTTTTTGCATTGTTGCGATGTATACAATTTTTAAAATATAATTGGTGAACATCAAAAATGATAATTATTGCATATTATAAAAAATAAAACACTACCGGACTTCATAATTAACTAAGTAGCTGACTGAATCTCCCAGTATATAATTATTACCGTCTTCCACTAAGGTAACAATAGACTTTTGTAGATCTACAGATAGGGTAGAATCAGGCTTCATAAGAGCTTTCTTGTCAGTAAAATTTAATGAAGGCATGGAACGAGGACCAAGTTGAGGATCTTGCCATCTCCATAGTTGGACACTGTCACCTTTCTGAATCAATAATAATTTTGCTAGGTCTTTAATACTCATTCCATCACGTACATTCACTTTTTGTGAAAAATAGCCGTTTTGCGGTTGAGGATTATTGCAAATGAGTGGCAAGCCTGTTTTTTTATGGCTGAACATAATAAAAGGAGAACAAGGAGTGGTTTCTTGCTGTACTTTCTCAGGGGCAGAAGGATCAGTGCTCAAAGCTATTTCAATACCTTCCAGCTGTAAAGATTGTGTAAGGTAGTCCTTGTTCTCTGTTAAAATTAAAACTTCATCAATCTCAGCAGTAACATTTAATGCAGTCAGACCTGAAGAGCTAACTTTGTCTTTTATCATTTGAACAAAAGGCATGACTCGCTTCATATATTTTTTAAGTTCATCCTTTTTTCCAAGCTCACTTGAAATAAATTTATTATCAGGAAATGAATTATTTTTTAAATACAACTCTTTTAGGGTTAACAATACAATTTCTTGCCATCTAGGGAACTTTTTTGCAACCCACACTGTAGCAAAATTTGGTTTTTCCACATCTTTACCTTTGCCTTTCTTTTTATCACCTTGTATAGCAGATTTTAACTGTAACCTAAATGAATGAGCTGTATCCATTAGATAAGTTGAGGCTTTCAAGAGATCACTATTTATCTCACCGTAAACGGGCCATTTTTCTTTAACAACAGAATCTTTTCCTAATAGTTGGTAAATATGTTCGGCAACATGAGGACAAATAGGAGACATCAAAAGTGCTTGGAGTTCAATAAATTTAAAAACAAGTTCAGCATGCATTCCTTCATTTTGGGTAAGCTCTCTATATTTATCACGAGCGGTTTGCATTTCAAAAAAACCAGTTCTTAAAGCTTCTTTAAAAAGCATTTTATTGTAATTTTCATCTGTTTCTTTTATCTTCAAGTTCATTTCGCTTATAAACACTTTATCATGAAATAAATTAGGGTCACCTTTCCTCAAAGAATCTTTACCAGCAATCATTTCTTTTACCCACTCAATAAAAGTATATAATCGAAGTATCCCAGCCTCTGCCACTGATTCAGCAAAATTTGCATCTTCTATAGAATCTCCAGCATCAGCTAATGCTAAACGCATGCCATCAGCACTAAATTTTTTCACAGCTTCAGTCAATGTTAGGAAATTACCTTCAGATTTTGACATTTTGGCTGAATTCAAAAGAATGTGACCATTGGCTCTGACTCCCCTTGGCCATTTACTCGGGTCCTTCCACATTGCAGTGTGGTTATATATAAAATATGTTAAATGGTTTTGAATTAAATCTTTTCCAGAAGTTCGTAAATCTAATGGATACCAAAAATTAAATTCTTTTTTCAATTTGTCTAAATTATTTTTCTTTATTTTACAGTCCTTTGGGTAGGGCTGGTCCAGAAATATATAATCCCAAACAGCAGGGGTCATTTGATCTGGTTTGATCTTGAAAACATTAGGTTTATCTCCTCTTAGAGAATTCCCTTGCAATAAATGAGCCACTGTGTAGTAAGCCATATAAATTGTGGAATCGGACAATGACTCAATCAACCATTTATCATCCCAAGGAAGCTTTGTACCAAGACCATATGTTCTTGAACAAGCATGCTCATGAAGCCAATTAAGAACGGCTTGAAAGTTCCTTCTAACTTCATCATGATAAGTATTCATTTTACTGAGAGCTAGTTCAGCTTCAGCTTTCCATTTTTCTTCTCCATAGTCAAGATACCACTGGTCACAAAGTGCCACAACACATTCTTCCCCTGACCTTGACATAACCAATTTCTCAGGCTCATAATAAACTACTGCCAAATTTTGTTTAATGAGTTCACTTTTTATAATTCCTTTAGCATCTTGGACCTTTTTACCTTTGTATTCACCAATCAATAATATACCTTCATAAAAACCTTTCAAGTACACCATATCTTTAGCTTCTTTCAGTTTCTCTTTATCATTTTGACTTTGAATATTAAGCATATCATAGATTTTGACAGCAGGGAAATCACCAAATTCTGGAATATTAATAATTGGAATAGGCTCAAAGTTAAGTACCATATCATCAGTGATGTTATATTTTTCTCTAAGGGCAGCCTTCTTCTTCAAATCTACCAATGCAGCATAATCATCAGGTGAATCAGAAGGGACACTTGTAACGACACCAGTTCCCTTATCAGCCTTAATTGTAAACATGGGAAGGCTGTAAACAACTTTATAACTTGTCAAAGGTGCTTCCAAAGGAACTCCCAATAGGTCCTCTCCAGTAACTGTTATATAGTCCCCAATTTTACCGTCTTCTTTTGTTAAACCTTGATATGCCATGTTACTAGCTGCACGCTTAGTACAAATAAATACCTCATTAACATTATTTTTGAAAGCAATGTACTCCATTGCTGGTTGGATCCAACAATTTGTTTGCCCATACATTGTTTCAGGGCGTAAAGTAGCTGCAACAAAATATACATTGCACCCTTTATAACCTGAAAGTTTTCTAGGAAGCTCCAATACTTTCATCTTAATCAGGGTATACTCCTGAGGACCAACACCTTCTCCAGACGCTCTGTCATGGTCCATACAAGGCTGCCCATCTCGAGGCGAAAAAATAGTATAACGCTTACCATACTTTATTTTGTCTGCATCTTTTAGTCGTAGGAATTGCCAACGAACAAAAGAGTCAAAAAAAGGATTAGCATCAGTAGTCATAAAACTACGCCTCCAATCTACATGTAGCCCAATAGATTTTAAATCGCTAATGGCTAAGGGTGGAAAATACTCCAACCAATACTCAGCTTCTGAGAACTTGGCTATCTCATGATCTTCAAGACCTAAACTTCTCATGATTTGCCACTGGTACTTAGCAGCAATGTTTTTTGCCAAGGCTTTGCTCTTCTTTCCTTTAGACTTATCCTTCGGTTCATTACTGTCTTCAACTTCAGTAGCCAATTCATCTTCAACAGGAAACTGTGGAGGATTACCAAATAGTTCTATTTCACGCTTCAATTTGTCAGCACATGCCTTAATGGGCATGCCAGTGCAATGAAACCCAAATGGAAAGAGAGCATATTTACCTTTCAATCTTTGGTAACGAACAGCGAATTCGCACTTTGAAATTGAAAAAGTATGTCCCAAGTGAAGTCTTCCATTCATATACGGGAATGGAATACAAGTGAAAAACTTATTATCTGGAGAAGAGGTAGCACCATCTGGAGCATCAATGTCGTGAATCTTTTCTTTGTACCATATTTCTTGCACTTCTTGTTCTATCTTCTGAAGATACTCAACTTTAAATGTACCCTTTCTTTCCATATCAGTTGGTGTTGCAAAATCAAATCGAATAAAATTTCCTAAATCACTTCATACAAAACAAACGTGTCTGAGTTTCTGACTTATGCAATAATCGTGAAAGAAACGTTCGCATACATACATAGATGGTCAGAACATGAATTGAAGTTTAAGCGTTCGATTTCTATGCAGGGATTGCCTCTATGTTTTGTTTTTTTTAATGTAAGGTATTTTTATTAAGTAGCGCCCGCTTTATGGTTCTATATATAACCGGGAAGAGTTATTTATTAGATTACCATCATTTTCCAGCCATGGTATGACTACAGCTTTTTTTTTTATTAGCGAGTGCACGCCCCTGGAACACTACTTTATCATCAATATTGATACGTCATATTTGCCGTAATGTTGGATATGAAGATCTTTACGATCATGCCCCTTCTCTAAAAGTCCACTTCTTGTGAAATTTCGGTCATTAAAAAATTAGGCTTTAGCTTTACAAGAACTTTTAAATATCGAGATTGGTAGTGGTTAAACAAAATAGTCCTTCACGCAGTTGCTGCCTTAACTTCGCAGATTTCCCACGTACGTCACATATTTACATTTATTGCAAAACTTAATATTTCACTGAAAAGAATATTTGGTATTTAGGCTTCAAATGAAGTGTTTCAAAATATTATAGCTTTTTGTTAATATGAGAGAAGTAGGAGTCTGGGTTTACTGATGGCCGAAAACTAAAATATGGAAATATCTCGGTTAATATTCCATTTAGAGAAAACTTTTATAGAACATCACATTTACAATAAGATTTACTCTACACAATTTTTCGATCCGACGCACAACTATGGAGATATTTCGTATTTTCAAAATTCTCCTCTCTCACTGGTCCGATTTTAGCCGTTAACGAGCTTGATCTTCATTTTTAAATAAAACGTTTAAATGTCGAGTTTGGTAACTGTCAGACCAAAATTGCAACCGCTAGAGCATTAACACACACACACACACATATATATACATATAAACACAGTTTTGAAGGACCTCATTTTCGTCATCTTCTGGGTAGGAAGATGGACATTTGAGGACAATTTTTCGAAAATCGCGTCATCACTACGACCTCAATAGCTGATTTCTCTTATGGGAAATCTGTTAATTGTTGATACTAGAGCGGTAACAGATAAATATATAGGTAGGCTCACATATACATTTTGCAAGGGACCTCATGTTTGTTATCCTGTAGGTAGCATCAGCAGACTTGTCTCGCAGGGAACGAAGGTCATCCTCTACAAAACCCAATGGAAAACCCTCTACAAAATTCTATTAGAAAAACTATTTGGTCGGCGCAGAATTGGGAGGCCCAGGTTGCAGTGATTGAACTGGGTCACAAGTGATCTAAGAACCAGCGGAATAAGGAATTGGATGCGTGCTGAGCACAGAATACGAACACATGACAGTTGCTGGCGGGGGAGGCCAAGACTCGCTTGTGAGTTATTGAGCCGAACTAATACAAATAATAATAAGGTAGGATCAATGAACATTTGAAGAAAGGTGGGTACTTATCGATTATCGGAAGGTCACCCATTTAAAGACGATAAACAAATCATATTACAAAAAAAAACCACTATATTATTTGAAATAACATTTCTAGAGTTAGCTCAAAACTGGACGATGCCGCTGAGTTGCTGCACACAGCGGTTGTTCCCGGCCGTCGTTTGTCACATGAACTCTGCAAGGCATATAGCTGTCCAAGTGGTGTTAATAAACGATCACTCATTTTCTGGGGGCTCAGGTTGGTCGTGTGAGTTAAGGTGTTGGTCTTAAATCTCACGTGGTAAACCTAGAGTGGCGAGTTCGATTCCTGCCCAGGACACTAGGAATTTATTTAGTGACGGACTCATTAAATGGATTCCTTAGTCCCGCCCTGGCTCGAAAAGGTTGGAGACCTGTAGATAAACCGTCCAAATTAGCCATAGTAGCTGAAAGTGGGCGTAAATAAATAAAAAAAATGACAAATAAAGGAACAGAATGACTATGGCAACCTAGTCAAGTATATCAGCGATAGCAACACAGAATAGCGATACGCGGGTTTGGACCATTTATCTGTAAATGAGTAGCATCACGCTAACCATTTTGTTATTTATAAAACCTAGAAGTGTTATTTTAAATAATAAAGTGATTTTCTTTTAATTATGATTTAATAATCGTCTTTAAATGGTTGGCCTCCCGATAATCGTTAAGTACCGAAAGTTGTTTTAAATCGTGTATTGGTGGCAAACACCATTGTCCGGTCACCTACACCTAGTGTTCCATTACCCCCATCTCACATATTACCATCACCCTTATAATGGAACAATAGTTCAGTAGAAGGGGAACTATCGTTCTCACCCCAGGTAGGTGACACTACTTTTATACCACCTTTTCTCAACTGCTGGGTCTCAAATAAAAAAAAAAATCCATTGCTCATTTTTATTTTTTAGGAAAATGTAATAAAACAGTTATCACATAATTATTTGCCATTCTTAAATTACAGGAGTTTAGGGAATATTTTATGGCACGATAAAAACGTATATAACTTTTCTTTTGGGTCGTCATTTTGACATTTAGTCATACATTATATTCATAAATAACAGTGACGTCATGATCTCTAATCCATTTCATCGCACTCTTCAGTGTTTATTTCTCAGACAGAAGCTCTTTGGTTATAACCAGATATTGCTGTTCATTTTCAAAAGTGTTGTCTGATTTAATTTTATTATTCGCGAACAAATACATACATTATATGTTATAATATTACTCTAAATGTACTCAATAATAAGATGAAATGTTGATTTGTCTTACAATTGTAGTTGGTAGTTAGAATTACCCTACGTATTACAATTTTTTTATTTAGAAATAAGCCTCTCTTATGAGAGGTAAAATTAAATAGTGAAACTTAAATGACTTTTTAAAAATGTCTCTGAACGGTAATTTGAAAGATATATTTTTACTATTAACTTGTAGCTTCTACTTTATTGTTAAACTAATAATATTTCAGTTGATGAGAAAAGCCTGCTTGTGATTATACTTGATGTGCATCCTTGCCAAAAAGTCATTACACACCATCATCATAGATTTCATCAAGTCCTGGAAGCGTTAATTGCTTTTTCAAATGCTCATTTGTTGATGAAACCTGACAACAAGGTAGCGATTCTAGCTTGCCATTCAGGAGCAAGGTACCTTTTTAATTGTTAGGCTTTTCTTTGATTTCCCCTTCACTGAGTTACAATTACTATTCAAAAGCTATGTTTCAGTGATTATATATATGCAGACAAAGATTATGCAGTTGTCCCCACTGGGGTTAATGATGGACAATATGAACTATTTGCCCATGTTGAGAGATGTGTAAGAAAAAATATGAAAGATTTTATTGCCCGAATGGATCCAGTTGAAGGTGAATCTTTATTGGCAGGATCCTGTGCAATGGCACTTTGCTACATCCAGAGGTAAATTGATTATAATCTATTTAGTTTTAGGGGATTTAGTTATATATGTTGAGCTGCATTTTTGAATTATAAAGCTAAAATATATAACCCATTCTAATTAACCTTAGTAGCACAAAGTGGATGTTAGTAATAACAAAATATATGTTTATGATCGTAAACTTCTTTGTTTAGGGGGTTAAATGTGAGAATATAATTAAAGAAAGAGGGGATCTAGGCTCTCCCTGCTTTGCTTAATGTAATTGGTTTGTTGTTTAAATATGTGAGATATCAAGCAATAGCCCTGAGGTGATATTGTTTCAGTGTTTGCAAGACATATGTTGAATGACCCCACTTCTTAAATTCCTCCAAAACTGCTTTGAGTATTCTAGTTTTAAAATGGCACAAGAAACCCCTTTGACATGATTGAAAGCTAAGCCCTTTGATGTGATTGAAGACCTTTTCTATGCTGTGCTTAAAAGGACTAATTGGCAGGGCCTGGGCTGAATCTTGCCTGTGTCGAGGTTCTATCTGCCGTTCAAGGTATTTTATAGAATATGCCAAATAAAATAAAAATTATAAATTGCACGCTTGATCATATAACAAGCAATTAATATATTTTACATTGTTCATAGTATACACATTATAGCATTAAAAATATGCTTTATTAAACAATTACATTGTAGTTTATCAATGCCGTTTTATGAAAAGAGTTCTCTAAACAAAAAATAAAAGTTTACAAGTTATTGTTTTAAATAAAATGTAAAGTTCCTCACAAAAGGGGCTGAATAAACTAAGCAGATTTTCCATGTGGGTATAAAACAATATTAATCTCATCTCACTATATATTTTATATTTCTGAGAAACAATCCGATGAGTAAAAGTGGAGGTTTGCTGAAGGCTGAAAACAAGAAAGTACAAATAGTTTGCTAAATATTTGAGCTGCAAACAAATGAATAGAACAAAAATTGTAGAGAATCAATTGATTTGAGAATAAGATTGGTTTTATAATATTTTTCAATGAGACTTATAATTACAGAAATATTAGAATTTTTGAATCCCCCCCACTAACCTCCCTCTCCATTAACGAGGATGATCTTTAATGTGGAATAAAACGATTAAATATATCAAGTATGTTATAGACGAAATAAACATTTTCAAGTTAAGAACGTAAAATTTTACATGATGATGTCATCCTATACAACATATTTGCATGCACCTCTCATTTGCATGTAAAAGTTCAGTATTTGATTTTTAAGCTTCCAAGAAAATGGTCTGTGATATAAGATCTTATTGTTAATATGACATGAGTAGGAGGGAGGGTTTACTAAAGGCCAAAAATTCCAATATTCACGATAGAGAAAATATGCATATAACAATATTTATAGGAAATGATATTTGCAATAAGATTAGTTCTATATATTTTTTCAATCCAATGTTGCATAACGTAGATATTTCAAAGTTTTGAAATTCCCTCTATAAAACCCACTCCCCTTGTGGATTTCTGCTGTTAACGAAATTAGTCTTTAGTTTTTTTATTTATTTATTTTTTTTAGCTTGGTAGTGAGTAATCAAATATTGAGACCACTGGTAAAGACAAGTATATATATAATTTTAAACGGCCCTCATTTTTCTCAAATATAGGTAGGATCAATGGGCATTTGAGGAAATTTTTTCAAAAAATTGTGTCATAAATAGAACCTCTGTAGCTAAATTCTCTTAAGGGAAACCTGCTAAAAAGATTAATTTTTACTTACTACTTCCATCACTTAAGAGTATCAACAAGCGTTGCTTAGATAACAGTCTACTGAGTAAGAATCTATTATATATTATAATATAATCCAAGATGCTGTGGTTTTATTTATTTTCATAACACAGTGCTGATGAGCTTTATACCGACCAGATTTATTGATATTGACCAATTATGTATTCAATTAATTTTAAAAGAGAATTACTTAATTACCGTACACTCTAAAATTAATGTACAACATGATATTTAAGATAAGAGAATAAACATAAAAATATTACTGCAATAAATATATATTGGTTGGTTATTATATATCTACATATAAGTATTATGGGCTGTGATATACGGACACCTGGAGGCCATTTTCTATCCTGTCAGTCATTATGTTGGATACAATAGAACTATCCCCTAATTAATGATTAAACTTTTTCATAAAATGGTCTTTCTAATTTACCATATGTAGTATTTACAAGGTATACCTGTTAATTGATCTCAGGAACAGGTAAACCTGATTTCGATGGGACCAAACAAGGGAATACATGCAGTGGTTTCCCATTGCCTTCTGGATCAGACCATTCAGCAATAAAGGCATCATGTATTTAGCATTTAGGCTATATCAAATGACTTAGCTATGTTAATGGGTTATAAGGTTTAATTGTGCTGTAAACAGATTAGACATCTCTCTCTCTCTCTCTTTTGAATATTGCCTTTATAATACTTAATGAGCTCATTGGTATTGGAGTTTTTGTAAATCGATTCATGAAGCAAAAACTTTTTTTTGTTTTGCCAGTTATTGTTAGTTAACTGGTCTAACTTGTTCTCTTTGGGAGTTTGAACATTCAGGGCTTTTATCTTTTGTTTAAAAAAAGGGGGGTAAAACCCCTCTCATAGTGTTTATCAAAAGTGGTCTATCCATGACATTTTGTGGTCATTCATGAATGCTTAGATCATTACATTATCTTGATAATTGTACTGGAAAACAATTCTTTCTATAAAGATAATTATGTTTGAAAAAAAAATGTTGGTATTGCAATTTCTTCTGTGTTTCGAATGTATCTAAGTAAGTTCATATCATTACAGGATGACGAGAGAGCTTCCAATTGGAGATAAAATGAATTCAAGAATTCTTATTCTGACTGGAAGTAAGGACAGTGCATCTCAATATATGAATTATATGAATGTGTTTTTTACAGCTCAAAAGGAGGTAATGCAATACCAAGACTTTTCTGTTTTGTATATAACTTGAAATTGTTATAAATAACATTAACTTTAATGAATAATATATCACGGTTTATGAGTTTTTCAATGTTTTTGGATGGGAACAATACTATTTAATAAATAACTTATTTAAACATCCTACATTTGGTAGTAAAATATGAACCAAATTTTTCTTGTAATTAGTTCTGTTTATGCCATAAATGTTTTTGATCTTCTTAAGAACTCTCATAAATTAATTATTTAATTTTTTCATATCAGAAAAACTTTATTTAGTGACAAACTCATTAAATAAAATCCTTAGTCCCTCTTGGCTAGAAAAGGATGGTAACCTTTAGACAATCCGTCCCAATTAGTGATTGTAGCAAAAAGTGAATCTTAATAAGTAATAATATTATTAATATCAGAAAAACATGTAACTTTCTGTTTCTCGCTTTCTTGGTTTAAACCAGTGTGGCACCACTATGTTTGATGGTCAATTCAAACAGTTTTTCTCTCAAAGCCAGCATGATCCATGTTGGTGTTTTGAAGAGGGTTTTTATTTTTTCCCAGCATGTTTCATGATTCCATAGCACTTCTTTTGGGACTAAAAGGTTTGAGAATTTATAGGGCCATAGTTCTTCTCGCTCAGCTTTTAGGTTTGAAAAATGGTTAACTTTAGATTGATAATATGCACAAGAACCCTGTTAGAAAACCAGGTTTTCTTTTACCCCACCATGAGTGGCGAGTTATAAATTACTAATTTTCTTTTTGAAATAGGTTAGACAGTAGAATTCTGCCGTTTGTCAGCTGGTAATCCCCGGGCAGGCCGACCACCTTAACGGACCGTTATAGCGGCCACTCCAACAACTTCTTCTCCAATTTTTAAAAACTATTCTGTTATTATTAATAGTCACTTATAGACTCCCTAACTCCATTTTTAGGGAAATAATTTTTCTGATAGCCAGCGAAATGTGCCCTATAAAGGGTTAAATCAGGGATTGATCATGCTTTTGAAGTATACAATAACATTTTTATGATATCTATTTCCTATGATCTAATTGCAACTTTATCTCTCCCTATTGATTATTTGAATTTTGTTGTTGGTTGTTTCAGAATGTAGTTCTGGATGTTTGTACTATAGAGCATGACCAGGGGTTACTACAACAAGGGTGTGATATAACTGGAGGAATTTACCTTAAAACACCTCAGAAAACAGGCCTCCTCCAATATTTAATGGTATATTCAATATGTTTTCTTAATTTGACTGGGTGTATTCTCCTTTTCATTCCTAATTTTTGCAGTGCATTTTATATAATTTCTTTACAGTTGTGTATGTAATTTCTTTACAGTCATGTAAAACTGAATATCAAATTCATTAATGGCTGAAATATGCCAAGAGGAGTGGGGGTTTAGAGTTAGGTGAATTGGATCTTTTGCAAGTAGCTCCTATTATAAGTCAGATAAAAAAATGGTTATTTTCTAATATTGTTGACAAACCAATGTTCTACAATTCTTTTTCTATACATTTGTCTCTACTTAAAATATTAATGGAGTTATTCGTCTTTTTATTTTGTTAGTCATAAGTAAACCCCCACTCCACTAAAATGGTCAGCTTAAATTTCATGTTCGGTTTACTTGCACTTCATACTATATTCAATCATAACCTCAATCCTTTGAATTTCCTTGTAAAGTGATTAAATGCTGGCTTTACTGGTCTCTCTATTGTCTTATTAATATTAAAACTTAACTCAATTAGTTTTATTCGATTTGTTATTTATTTATTAATATAATACATTTCCCCCTATTTTCAGTGGGTATTTCTTCCAGAACCTCCTTTAAGAAAGAAACTTGTTCTTCCACCTCCGGTGAAAGTGGATTATCGTGCTGCTTGTTTTTGCCATCGTACTCTAATTGATGTTGGCTTTGTTTGTTCGATTTGCCTTTCTAGTAAGTATACATATATATGTGTTTTACTTGAATATTTATAATTAAATTTAAATTTTTAGTATTGAGTGTTTGAATTAATTCATAGAGAGTTTTCCCCCCCCCCAAATATATAATAATAAAATTGAAAATATACAAATATGTATATGCGTGATAATTAGCTACAAATTGGTTTGCCAAATGTAATAAAATTGAAAAATAAGTAATATATTTTCCCTTTATGGGTTAATGTATTTTATTGTGTTCTAGAGCTAGTTAATGTGTTTATAGATAGAAAAGGTTCTTTTAACGTAGCCAAAAAGTATTTGGCTTATGCTTATAGTACAAAAAATGAATAATTAAATACATTTTCATTGTGAGGACTTCGGCTATCTGCTCCAGTGGTTTGAATGTTTGTTGCTTTGCAAATTTTTGATGGAAATGCGTCCATCTTCATCAGTCAATAAATTTAATTTGAATAGCTACTTCAATCATATGTGTTGGATTTTATTTTAATATGGCTTTCCACGTTTCAGATAGTATTGTTCTCTTGTTAATTTCGAGAGCTTCTTAGGACCATTCTTTTACCAAGGTGGTCTTCTCTGTATAGAACTTTTGTCTCATCGAATTTAATTTGGTGAGAACAAATTCTTGCGTGGACAGTGTCATACTATCTGAAACGTGGAAAGACATATTAAAATAAAATCCAAAACATATGATTGAAGCAGCTATTCAAATTTAATTTATTGCCTAACGAAGATGGATGCATTTCCATTGAAAATTTGCAAACATACAAACATTTAAACCGCTGGTGCAGATAGCTAAAGTCCTCACAATGAAAATACTTCCCAACGATGCAGCCTCAAAAATAGAATTAAATAAATTATGAAAAAATTCTTACTATAGGCACTTAAGAAGTGTTTTTCATAGACCACATAAAATATTGTTTTCATTAATTAATTCAACTTATTCACGGCAACTCAAATCTATTCTTAGGTAACTTCATTATAAGTTTTAAGTAATACAAATTTATTTGAAGGATATTGAGAATTTTAATGCAGATAAATTTCAATTTATTTATAATCAAAAATATCTATATAATGTAATAACATTCAAATATCTCAGGTTAACAAGTGGGTAATAGATGGTTATTAGACATACATTAGGATTCAAATTATCAACAATTATAGGACATTAGAAAAAAGTTCCGTGCATTCGATATTTAAACCATGCAAACCATTTCTGAAAGATTTGCTCAGCTGGAGCATGCTCTCCATAAACATCCACTTTTCTTCAAAAATACTTTATCCGGTATGAAGTTTGATGTGTGTGTGGGTGTAATAAACTTAAATGAATGAATTAATATAACATAAAAAGAAGGGCTAAGGGGTGGGTATGATACCAATAACAATGTCTTTGGTTTCTAAGAGTATCCATAGGTTCCACATGTTCCTTGGCATATATCCACGTGGCACAGGCATACACTATTCTGTCCTGTTGGCAACTGTCCCCCGGCCTCACTTCCTGCACAGCAGAACTCAGAGAGGGCTCTTTACCGCCCAAGTGTACTCGGAACAAATAAAAGATGTATACAAATTAATCAATAATTAAATTAAACTTTTTATTAATGTCAACTTTTTGCAATCAATAATAATCCATTTTTTATATCTATTTTTATAATTCCAATATTTCCTTTACTTTGTAAAAGGAAGTAGAAAACCCCACTGCATTTATGAAAACATATATTATTGTAAAATTTATTTTCCAGTTACTAACACGTATTTATCATTTACAGTTTTTTGTCGATTTAGTCCTATCTGCACCACCTGTCAGTAAGTATTGATATTCTTTAACTGTCATTTATTATAAATGTATTAATTTGCTTTCTACTAACATTTTCTTTTTTTTTTTTTTCAGTGCTTTGTTTAAAACTGCTCCTTTGCCAAGTAAACCAAAGAAGAAGAAAACACAAAAAACATAAGAAGAAAGAAAGAATGATATTTTATCTCTTCCTAATGAATTTTTATAAATTTTGTAAAATATTTTACACCTCTATTTTGTAAATATATTTTTTATGTAAATTTACCAAAGTTTTCCTGCCATTACCTTTACCAGTTGAGTATTGTATCTACTTTAACTAGATTGTTCTTAATCAGAATTCCTAACATCATCTAATTGTTAACCCTACAATTCTAAGATAACTAAGAATGATAAGACCAACTGTGTCCTAACATACCAGGCTAACATTATGAAATATTTCTTTACTTAGAAAATAAAGTGATATATCCTTCATGCACTATTTAGTTACATATATACCTAGTTTTTGTTCGAATTATGAGACGCTTGGAATATCTTACGTATATGAAAATAAAATAAAAATAATAATTCCCTAATTAGTGTTTTTTTTAACTTTCAAAAGGATTTGATTTTTTTTTTTTTTTTATTCATGAGCAGATAACAATTGAATGTTAACACATTTACTGTCGATGTGATTTATGGTAGTTACCGAACTTGGCCAAGGCGATATTGACCCTCTAAAGCATATTTGAAGAGCAGGATCAATTGACTTCATGGAAGTTTTACTTAGCAAGTTACATGATGCCGTGAATAATATGACACTAAGGATTTTATGGTTAAATTTAAAGTATCCTTTAAGTCCACTTCCACCAAAATTTGTTTGGGAGCCTGAAATGGCCTGCTGCAGTGTCAATAAAGTTTTTGGCTTCGAATGCTGTTCGGGTGGGAGCAAACCTACAGCAAACAATTTTGAAAGCATTGCTGTTTAGTTGTCTTCAAGAACTGAAAAGTCCGTCATGCTGGGGACTGAAAAATACACTTTAAGAAACTCAAATAAATAGGCTAACTTTGTAAGTCAACAAAAGTACAGTCACGCAGCGGCATTGTAAATGAAGCAGATTTCCCATGCACTGGTTTGACACAATATTGATCTCTTCTCGCCACATATTTTCTATTTCGAAGTAAAATTCTGGTGAGTAGAATTAGGGGTTTACTGAAGGCTGAAAACAAGAAAGCCTGTATAACTCGCTTAATATTTGTGTTAAAAAAAATGTATAACACAACAGTAGGAGAGCAACAATAGTTTAACTAGATTAGTTTTATAATATTTTTTTATATAACTCTTAAAAACAGATATTTTGAATTTTTTATCCCCCCCCCTCTCTCTAATCAAATAAGCATTTTCGAGTAAAGGACAAAAGCTCGGTTGATGGTGACATAACACAACATATTTGCATGTATCTCATACAGTAAAAGTTCAATAAAGTCATGATATAACAGATTATTGTTATTATGTATGAGTAGTAGTAGGAATGCTGAAAACTAAAGAATGCAAATGTCTCTATTAGTCTCCAAGATTGAGACAAATTTATATAATAACATTTTTAGGAAATTACATTTGCAATAAGATTAATTCTATACTATTTTCTTATAAGACTATAATAATGGAGATGTTACAAAATCCCCTCCCACTGGTCCGATTTCAGTCATGCTGTGTTATATGCATGTTTAGCATAAAACATTTAAATATTGAGTTTGACAACAATCAAACAAAATTTGCATCCGCTAAAGTGTTAACAGAGAAATATATATAGGTTTGAAAGGACCTCATATTCATTGTCTCCAGGATAGGAGTTACGGATATTTGAAGACATTTTTTGAAAATGGTGTAAGGAGTACAAGCTCAATTGCTGATTTTCCTATGGGAAATCTAAAAATACCTTAGAATACATGATAAAGTTTAAATGTTTTCAAAAATAATTTTTTTTTTTAAATTTACTTAATATAATAACCACCAGATGAATATCATGACTGGTGTTTGGCTTTCGATTTCATACGAAAAAATTAAAAATGCCACTAGAAAAATTTATTGTAACTAATGAATAATTGAGTCTTTAAATTCAACCAGTGCATAGAATATTAAATTTAATATTGAAAAAAGCAAACAATGCCTGGGGATGATACAACATCGACCTTCATTTTAATATTAATTATATAATATTTATAATTGAAACCACTGAGAAAAATGATCAAGGTCTATGCTTTTTTTGTGGTATAATTTAAGTAAATTTGTAATTTAAGTTTAATATATTTGGTTTAAATTTAAAATATATTTTTCTCACTGATCTATATGCCTTTTAACTTCATCAATTTTAAAAATAGAATTACCAATTATCTGAAAAAGTTAAATTCATTATTTTACCCAGGACCCTTCTATTAAAAAAAAGTTGGTAATAATCACAAATTGGTGACAAAAAAAAACAAAAATAATTGCATGAATATCCCACCAAGGTATAACCATTACACATTATAGTTAAAATAATCTAACATTTACTACTTTTTTATACACGGGTCTCATTATCATCAGAATATTTGTAGTTCTTTTTTGGATATCTGCTAAAAATAAATGTATTGTATGTTTCTTTTGTGATGGAGATGCTGGTAAAGAAAGCAATATCAAAAGGAGAGACTATTTGTGAAGTGAAAAAAAAAGAAAGCATAATATGAAGGAACAGTCACTAATTGAGAGGAATATTCCTTAGATGAGGAGTTCAAGAAACTTAGAAAAAGCACCATACCAATGGGGACCATTGTTATTTGTTAAGGGGGGATAGTTGAAAATTCTTTATTTTAAAGTTCGTTATTTTTAAGTTAAGTTAAAATACTATTACCGAGAAGAAATACTATTTAGTAAGAAAAGTGTACTTGTTGCTAGGGCCCTTAAGGAACAGGAGGAAACCTGTCATTATTAACCCTTCTTATTGTGACTGATCAAATCAAGAGTAGGTGGCGGGCCCAATGTGTTAATGATATAATAAGATAAAATAATTAAAAATACTCTATTAAAAGTTTGTAAAAATATTTAATTATATAATAATCCCTTGAATACTACTGAAGGTCACATTTCGGAAACCTCTCAATTGTTCTTGTTGAAGCACTTAATTTTGTTTTATTTTAAGCAATGGAATAAGCCCCATATTTCATGTATTAATTATTTATATAATTCTACTCTTCATTACTTGTATCTTAAAATCCTATATATACCTCTTAAATTTTTGTTAAAAAATTAATTTAAGGATTACATAATATACCTACATAAGGATAATGTAAACCATATAATACCTATAATAAGCTCATTCGCTATAGGTAATCACTGATTCACTAAATCACTTTATCTATTAAACCTTATTTATTTTGGTATAATCTAATAAAATTAACATGTTTGAAATGAATAATATATTAAATGTTAAACAATCATTTTGATAAAATGGATGAAATTTCCAATGACCAAGAAAGTAAGAAAAAACAAGACCAAATTGGTTTCTAAGTAATGCAAAGTTACAAAAATTACACTCTAGTTTTTATAATTAGAGAGAAAAAAGTTATTTGTGACATTATCAAAATGAATAAATTCAATTAATTAAATGATTTATTTTTCATTGATGACAAAAATGGTGTTGATTTCTAAATGTTCACATCTTTGTTCCTCCTCTAACATGATAGAAAATAAAATGATATATCTTCATTTATTCTTAATTCATTAATAAATAAACCCAGGAGGAATTATCAGAGTGAAATAATTAATTGGAAAATTATAGAATAATAGATCTAATTTTATTAAATGCAAGCCCTAAATTTAGGTGTTGCATCAAATATGAAGAGAGGGAAATAGTTTTTCATGCTATGAGATTGGAAATTAATGTAATAATTTTTGTTTCTTATTTATTATATCTTGGGTTTGTCTGGTGCAATACAATAGAATAATTTCTGATATTGCTGCAATATTTTCATTCAATTAATTGGGTCCCAAGCCATTGATGCTTCCATGGGAACTTGGCAACAAACACTGTACAGAATTCATATTCTTCAGACTGACATCCAAAGAGGAAATAACTTTAATTGTAAGTGAACTAATTATTGTATGAAAGCTTTTCCATATATGAACTAAATAATAATTTACTTGAGTATCATACATATCGGATAAGCATGCCAAAAAAAAAAGTCTCTTTCTTTAATCAATTCTTGTTTCCTGCCAGTCTCTTAATGATAGTGACAAATTAGAGAAACAAAATGAATATATTAAATTATTTAAAAAAATAATATGTCTTCCAACAAGTTTCCCAAGAATTTAAAATTACATTGTCTATAATTAATCTGTATGGAAAAATGTTTATTCAAATTTGTGTATTAAACTTCAAATTTTATTTTGAAGTAATATTTTTGTTCAGTAGCTGGTCAATTTTTATCTTATACAAAATATAAACCTAAAATGAATCTGCATTTTTATGATATTGTGATTCACACTATTTCTACACTAAATCCACTTTATTTATATTTTTTATAATGCCAAGAAAGTTTGCTTTTTGAGTTTATACTATACAAACTAGAATTGCAATATTTCTAAATGTCATCACCTTGCCAGAACAATGCATAGCACTGTAAGCTTCCTTGCTTCAATTTATTAATTTGGATTGATATTTTAATTCTATTATTATTTATTAACGTCCATTTTTGCTACTATGGCAAATACCCCCATACTATTGGAATTAGTTATCTACAGGTTACCACCCTTTTCTAGCCAGGGTGGGACTAAGGATTTTATTTAATGAGTTTGTCACTAAATAAATTCTTAATGCCCAGGCGGGAATCAAACTCACCACCCTAGGTTTACCATGTAAGATTAAGCTAACTCTTTAACTCACATGGCTAACCTGAACCCCAATAGTTTAATAGTAAAATAATAATAATTATAACCATGACATACTTGTTTAATACTAGAAAAAACTTGTTTAATGTTAGATTAAAAACTAACCAAGAGCTGGGTTAGTTAAAGTAATCCAATACTCTTACTCCAATACTCTCAGGTTAGCCATGTGAGTTAAAGAATTGGCTTTAATCTCACTTGGTAAACCTAGAGTGGTGAGTTCGATTCCCGCCTGGGTAATTAGGAATTTATTTAGTGACGAAATTCATTAAATAAAATCCTTAGTTCCACCCTGGCTAGAAAAGGGTGGTAACCTGTAGATAACCCATCCCAATTAGCCATAGTTGCATAAAGTGGACGTTTATAAATAAATAAAAAAATATAATAAATATTTCTGATTTTGCAGTTTGTTTGACATAAAGTAAGCTGATGTACGAGAAAGACAGAACCCTTTTGCTGGTGGCAACAGCATCAGCACTTCCAAACAATCTCAGCTGCAAGCTTTTAGATCCTTCGAGGATTTCAGAAGCAGTTGGTGTCATACATGGAGGATATATAAATGTCATCCCTCTTAGGACTGTTGACAATTCGACACAGTATATACCTTGTACCGATACCGCTGAGAGGTATTCTGCTGCTGTACAACAGGTGATTTTCTAGATATTTGATTTGGATATTATAATTTTTTGAGCTTTGAAAGTGGTCATAGTATAGTCATATCTCAGATGACCCAAAAGTAAATTATATGAGTTTCAATCTTTGCTAGAGACCCACTAAATTTGATTTAGATGTGTGATTAATGAGCTTCTTTTTCAGATCTCTGTCAGTTCCTTGGTAGCATTTAATGAAACTCTAATTTCTCAAAATAGTTATTATTTACAGGTTATTTAGCTGAGGATATTGGTTAATTAAGACACTTAAAATATATTAACTGAACACCTATGGTTGGACTAATTTTAAAACACGTAATTAACAGATATTCTTGCCCAAATTAGAACTATCTCTTATAATACAAAAATATTATATTACATATTAATGTAAAAATAAATTAATCCATCTGGTATTAGTCTTAATATAAATGCTTTGTTGTTTTCTTTTGGAGTTTGCTAGTGTACGTAACTGAAGTCATTTAATTTTTTAGGTTATGTGGTGTTACTTAAATTTCGAACCATGCCTGGTGGTAGCCTCTACTGTAGGTCTTCAAGTTTTTGACTGTTCTGCACTCACACTACGGTTTTCTCATCCCTGCAAGGATTCACCCAGTGGAAGGGAGCATTTTGCACGTGGCCTTACAAATCCCCCTGGTGATTATATATGTGTAGGTACGTTGGAAGTACATTTAAAATGAATTATTTTTTAATATGTATTTGAACGAATAATTGTTGTTTTAACATTATAATAAAAAGAAAGAAAGAAAGTTTTTTAATGTTATAACACCCTATTAGCCAAAGAGGATGTTATTAAATAAAATTATAATAAAAAAAAGAAACAATTTCTTTAATATGTGACTCTTTAATCAGTTATCAAGGAAAATAAGTAGAATAGGTTTGAATGGCTTGGAAGGTAGGAATCATGATTATTCTTGGCTTTGTTATAAAAAATTGATCTAAATGAAATTACCTCTTTTGGCTTTGCATATATTTTTTTGCAACAGAAAATTTATAAAATCTGTGGGAGATAAGGTTAAGCATGTTTGTGAACGAGTAAGTTTTATTGCATTTGGCAAACCTAGAATCATGGGTTTGTTTCCAGTATGGATAATAGCAATTTATTTAGTGAACTTGCTAAATAAAATCCTTAGACCAATCTTGGCTACAATGGGGTGATAAACCTGTTTGGATCTCATTCCAATCAGCCCTAGTAGCATGAGGCACAGCAGTATAAAATGTCAAATCAGCTGTTTATATGCCTTGTATAAAATAAAATCCTTAATCCTGTTCTAGAAATGGATGATAATCCATAGACTATATATCAAAAAATCTTTAATAGTGAAGGGCAAGTTAGGCTTAGACGTAAAAGAAATAATGGTTTTATCCATATAAATAGAATTAAATATATTGTTAACGCTCTAGGGAGATTTTCTTTAGCTCTGGTGTAATTGGTGAATAATTTATTAACAATTATTCTATAAAAAGTATCATTGTTTCATTGCTTGGCTAGACTAAATTTTCTTGGGCGATCAACTACACAGCTATTTCGTCCTTGGATTGTATAGTGCCCTTAAATCTCCATTGCCTCATCTCACACTTTATGGCTGATTTTTATTTAAACATGAATACATTTTTTTTAAAAAGTTGTTTTATGTAGTTTTAAGCTTGCTCTTACTGAGAAATAGCATCTCAGATTACTTACAAATACTAATAATAAATAATGATTCAATTTAATAGTAAACCAGCAATGCTCTGCATTCTAGCTTATAATGTATAGATACAATAAGACAAATATTTCACCTCTAAGGAGTTTTCTATATTTAACTTGAAAGTCAAATCTGAGATATTGTTCTCCTTTATTTTGATTATGATGTGTTTATTATTTATTTAGGTAATAACTGTGGAGTCATTCGACTTTTTGGGATGAGTGATGATGGAGGAATGATTTTTATTGATAGAAAGCAAGTCCATACCTCGCCTATTTCTGATATGGCTTGCTCAAAGGAATTGATGGCGTCCTGTGATGATGCCGGAGTAATAGTGCTGTGGTCTATAACTCCTGACGAAATGATACATTGGGCTGAGATAAGCAGTTATGGGTACAGTATATTCCATTTTCCTCTTATACTCTTTGTATTTTTTAGTTTTTAATGCTGCTTAGATAATGCAAACATGTTTTTAAATATTTTAATTAAAACAGGTGCACTCTTGGTACAATCATTGCCAATAACATGAGTCTGATTATGTTTATGGTTCATCATGGACTATGTCCAAGATTATTCATATAAAGCTAAGAAAAATAAATACCTGAATACTTGCCAATGTTCCTAGAGGTTATCGATTTTATTTTGTTCATTTTAAAATGTTCGATGCAGTATCTTGTGCTCATTCTGTATATGAGAATTCATTGTATCATTTATTATGTATTTCATGGTCTATTTCTTACTGTTTGACATAGTATGTAAAATTCAAATTCAGGCACTGGTTCTAGAAATAATTGATGTCATTTATCCCTTATGGGTTATCAAGTAATACTTATTTAAAGAAGGACAGATAATTGTTTCTACAAAAGGAATACTATTAGATGAGTGAGGATCATTATAACAATAATAAATCTTAGGAAAAAGAAAGATGTAGTTTTCCTGCATTAAATATTTTTATTTGACGACTGGTTTCACCACATGAGTTTCATTGGCATTGGTCTTTCGTAAAGGAAAGGACTGCAGAACTATATGTTTATCATGAATAACAGGTAACTACTGAGTAACAGCAGCAGAGTAACAGGGCTTTCTTAGCTACCTTATTACTCCTTCTCTAGTGGTATACATTTAGTTCTGCAGTCCTTCTTTCAATAAAGACCTGAAGATGCCACTTATGTGGAGAATTCGGTCATAAAATAAAAATATTTAATGCAGGAAGACTACATCTTTCTTTCCCCTATTTGCTGGATCCTGCAACATCGATCACTTAACATTATAATGAATCTTGTTATTTCCAATGAAGTATATTGGAGGAATAAAAAGTCAGCCTCATATGTTCATGTCATCACTGAATAATATTCAATATAATTGAAGTTGTTACAAAAAATGGAGAAGTGTATTTTGAGAAGAATGATAAGGTCTTAACACTAGTGTGATGGAATAGAAAAAAGTTCATATTGGTCTGTCACCCTCCCTTTCCCTAATAATTCAATAGTTTGTTAATTAATTTATCAAAACGTTGGCCATGCTATTCAAATTAATTTAAACAGAGCTATATTTTAAGTAAATATTTTTTTTCTTCTTCAAACTGTCACTGACCCCACTGATTTGAACTCATTAACATGAAATGAGCAAACTTTGAGACCACATAATCATATATTTCTTCATGGAATTGGATTTATGAAATGAAATTAGAGGACTTCATAGTCATTATCAGCAACAGAAGAATTGCTTAATCAGAACTGAATTTTTTAAAATCATCTGTTCTTAAAAAATTCAAATAGATGTACTCTATTCATTTCAGATACTTGAGTAATGGCTTATTTAATTTTCAGTTCTGCATGTACAAGTGTGAGAGTGTGGCGTGGTCTTGTCGTTGGTGCTTATGGATCAGGACATTTGAGGGTGTTTTCTGTCGACCACCGAAGACGAGAAGTTTCTTTATCTATAGAAGTAGCTGCTCATGCCAAATGGATAACAGCTCTAGACATTGCTCCCGAGTCTGGCCTTATTCTTTCTGTATCTGAAGACTCATTTGCTAAAGTCTGGCAGCTTTCTGGATCACCGGATAATTTAGTTAGTATTTATGCTTGCTTTAATCTTAGATTATTTGATACAAGTGTAATTAGAACATATCTCAGGTTATTCAGAACTCAGTTTTGTAGTTCCTCACAATTTACTTTTAAAAACGCTTAGCGCTTTAAGAATTAACATTCCCATCATCAGAAGTACAAATAATAAAGCACAATAAATGAATATGGTAACAATTTTTTTTGTTGTAAAATGTACATAGCTGGTCATGCACAAGACACTAGTCTCTTCCCCATCTCTTCAGTCCTAGTGTGTTGGTTAAGATTAATCCAGTAAGATCTCTCTAGGGATGTCCTATGCTCTAAAATTAAATTTTAAACTATTTTAATTTTAATGTTAAGATAATATGTAAAAATAAAAATAATTTATCCTATTTTAATCATAAATATGTTTTTGTTGAAACATTTTATTGTTGTAGCTTTGGTAGTTTTATTGATTGTGTTACTTTATACATGAACAGTTATATACATTTTTCCAACAAAAAGCAATTCAACTAAACTCCTTATTTATTGTGCTTTATTTTTTGTAGCGCTGATAATGGGAATGTGAATTCCTGCTAAGGTGCTAAGCGTTTTTAAAAATAAATTGTGAGGAGCCACAACAACTGTGTTCTGAATAACCTGATTCATCACTCTCAACACAAGTAGAAAATAAAAATGATTGAACATGTCCTATATACTTTAATATTTCAGCTGAAAGCTGTTAATTGTCTTCTTATAAATCAATAATGGAATAATGAATTTCTGATGCTGATGCCAGATGACACTTGTCTACATTGCAGTTGCTGTTTGATAAAGCTTTGGAAACTAAGAAAGTTCATGATATGGAAGTGGTTATGTTAACAATGAGTTGCAATAAAAATACATAAATCATCTTCTATTATAATCAAAAACTCTAAAAGAAACCTTGTTTATAATTGACATTGAACAATTGTAATAATCAAGAAAACTGTGAGGAAAAGCTCACATTCAAACTTTTATGAAAAAATCACTAAGAAAACCCAACATATTGGTTTTATGGGTAGACCCGTATCTGGAGCTGATTAGAATTTTTAAAAGCTGTTTAAGATGAGAAGAGATAGCGACCAGAAATGTTGGTGTACTTGACATCGTCGGACCTTAGGATGAAGCTATTTAAATGGTCTGACATGATGGAAGACATACTCATAGAAACACAAAATAAAAAAAATATCATAACCATTCTTCAAACTGTCAACAATTTAAGACATTAAAAGCATAAAATAGGTTTTATTTAAGTATTTAGTACAAGTATGATTCCCCAAGATATTTTTTTGAGCTTTTGTTGATTTGACCCAACAATATGTCTTTATAAACTCTGTCTTTCTTGATCAACAAAAATCGTTTGAGAGAAAAATGTATCATTCTTACAATATTAGCTCTCATATGCTTCTGTGAAATAGCAAACATTGTAATGGCCAAAAGACATGGTTTCTAGTCCTGGAAGGTTTGATAAGTGTTTCTCCAATAAAAAATTGTTAGTTTAATTGCATTTAGTATTAATTTGACATATTTTGGCATCACTCACTACAAGTCCTGAATATTTCTTATGAAGAAAGACGTAGCCCAGTAAAGTTACTCCAAAACAGATCAAACTTACCTAAACGTCCTCAACACCCTAAGTTTTACAATAAAATTTTTAAAAATATTTAGAGTTAAATAATTTCCAAGAAAACAAACTAAAATTTGATTTTTTTAGACATTCAGACATTAACATTTTTCATTTGACGTTATTAACTCTATAGGATTTGGCGGCAATCTAAACAAATACTGTTGCTTTCCTGATAAGATTAAAAAAAAAAAATAAGTAGGTTTAATGATCTACTTCAAAAATTGTGATATAGTTAATAATATTAATATGTGTGTGTGTGCGTGCGTGTGTGTGTGTGTGTGTGTGTTTATATATTCTAAAATGATTAAAAATGAATCAGAATATTAAATAAAACTAAAATAAAGTATTAATATAATTCTAATTTTTGTTTTCAGACTGTGGTACACAGGTTTTCCTCTCAAGTTAAAGACTGCATGCTCGTTGGTGGAAGATTTCTGACACTTTCTGGTTCTTTATTTGCAGTATCCATTTATGATAGTAATCTTGTTCAGTGTTTTAAGATGTAAACTATTTACTTCAGAGAGTTTATTATTTCAATTTCCTTTCCATTTAATGATAGGAGAAAAAAAATTGACAAATAATTTATAAAAACTTTTCTTCAAAATGGTCTTTGTATAGTCCAGTACATGTTAATATTTTCGGGTGGGCTATGGTGTATAAATTGCTGAATTTCCAGTACCGTTGAAGTGATGGATGTTATGAGCTTAAGAGGTAAATTCTGTATATATTATCTGGTAGAATTAACAAAGTCTATTCCTGTCTTTGTACTGTGAGTATAGGGGCAGGCTTTACATTTTGATTGAGGGAGCAAATGGCCCAGAAGAAAAAATGAGTTCACATTTTGTGTACTCACATTTTGTTTACAAATTTAAAAGCCTCTTTTCAAACAAACATATTTATTCTTTATAAGTCACATCAACGTAGCAAGATAACAATGTTAGAAGGAACAATGAATATAATACTTTATATTTAAATGTAAATGAAGTAGAGGGGAAGGCAAGCTGAATCAGACTATCAGAATTTGATTCTACTAAAATTTTATCTTACTTCGGGACTCAGGTTAGCCATGTGAGTTAAAGTGTTGACCTTAATCTCACACGGTAAACCTAGAGTGGCAAGTTCGATTCTTGCCTGGGGAAAGGAATTTATTTAGTGATGGAATCCATTAAATAAAACCCTTACTCCCACCCTGGCTAGAAAAGGGGTGGCTGTAGATAACGAGTCCCAATTAGCCTTAGTTACAAAAAGTGGATGTTAATAAATAATAATTTAATTTAATCTTTCTTTTTCAGGCCAGCTAGCCCACTTTCCCCATTTTCTTATTTGCTTTTAGATTACATTTTTATTAGATCATATAGATTATTTGATTTTGATTTTTCTAGAGAAGCAATTTAAAAATATGTTAAAGTAATTTTATGAAGTAATATGTTTGTAATATTTAGTTATGGTACCGATATAGTTAGTCTGTTCTATTGTCTGTTCCCAAAATTGTCTAGTTCTGTACTGAGGGGGGACAGTGTGATATATGTTTTGTTTCAATATAAAGTTGTTCCATTCTTAGGTGGATAATTTTAGCAGATTTCCCTTAAGAGATTATTGCAGGTTATTGAAATTGGATGAAACATTTATTTCTGTTTGTATTTATTCACGGTGTTGTTGTGTTAGCAGTATGCATATTTATCTATCTATCTATTTATTACTAAACTTCACGAGGGAAATCTGCTTAGTTTACGCAGCCCCTGCGTGACGGACTTTTATTTGTTAACCTAACTTGAGTAATTTTTCTTTTACTTTCATTTTATTTCGGTACATCTAATTGTAGGAGGCAGAGGGCAGGGGCATATGATATGACTGCTAATTTATTATTGGGGTAAGTCTAAAATGCCAGGTTTATTTCTCGTGATGAAATCAATTCACCACTGTTTGCAAATACTAAGAAAATGCTTATTAAATTGATCTGTAGACATTTTAATTTTTCATTCTATATCTGTAATACTTTGTGAAATATCCAATTGCTTATTTTGTTATTATTAGTAAAATGCCAGAAACTACACATCATGTTCCTGTACCAGCTCGTTTTTATTCATTTCTTATTACCTTCATTAAACTAATATTAGACGATATTAGATGTCTTATATTGGTAGAATCTATGTTATGACATCAGAGTAAACCCCCCATGAAGGGGGGGGGAGTTACTGAAGGCTGAAAACAACAAAGTACAATTAACTCCATTGATACTTGAGTTACGAAAAACTGTACAGAATAACTGGAAAACATTAATAGTTTAACCAAATTGGTTCTATAACATTTCAAGATACAACTCATTATAACAGAAATATTTTGAATTTTCGAATTTTCTTGACTTGGAAATGTTTATTTGATCTATGTCACACGCGGTATTTCACCAATATTTCACCGTTTCAGTCAACATTAAATATCATATTCGTTGATTAAAATCAGATCAGGATAAGGGGTCAGGGAAGGTGGCCTTAGAGAAAGGGGTAGAAATTCGAAAACTCAAAATATTTGCGATATTATGAGTCGGATCAAAAAATGTTATGGAACCAATCTTGTTAAACTATAACTGTTCTACAATTGTTATTCTATATATTTCATTGTAACTCAAATGTTAGGAAAGTTATTCGTACTTTCATGTATTCAGCCCTCACTTCTACTTATTGGATTCTTATTTAAAAGTAGTGGGGCTCAGATTAGCCATATGAAATAAAGCGTTGGCTTTAATATCACATGGTAAACCTAGAGTGGCGAGTTCAATCGGCAATATTATATTTATTTATTTGGAGCTTCGTAATTGTGGCGATGCTGCTCGGGGAAAAATAAACTTTATAAAATGAAAAAACGAAACAAAATTAATTTAAACGAAAATAAAACTACATAACAGAAATTGAACACGAAAAACAGAAATCCAACACAAAACAGAAATAACAAAATGCAACATAAAACAGAGATGGAAATCAAAAACAGAAATGCAAAACAAAACAGAAATAAAAAAACAAAATTGGAACAGAAAACAGAACTGAAACGAAAAACAGAAATGGAACACAAAAACAAAATGGAAAACTAAAAACAGAAATGGAACACAAAAAACAGAAATGGATCACAAAAACAAAATGGAACACAAAAACAAAATGGAACACAAAAACAAACTGGAAAACTAAAAACAGAAACGTAACACAAAAAGAGAAATGGAACACAAAAACAAAATGGAAAACAAAAAACAAAATGGAAAGCCAAAAACTGACATGGAACACAAAATAGAAATAGAAATCAAAAAGGAAACAGAAAACAGAAATGAACTAAAAAACATAAATGGAAAACAAAAAACAGAAATCGAACAATAAACAAAAATCGAATGCAATAAAGGAACAAACAAAAGATAGAATCCAAAATTAATTACAAAAAACTAAAAGGTGAGAATAACAAAAAAGAAAAAAAGAGTCACGTTGGATAATAGGGAAATCAAATAAAAAATATTAAACAAAATATAATAAAATTAAATAAATTGATAAATAAAATGGAATATGTATCTAAAGAGGAGGAAGACCTTCAGTTATGCTAGACTAATACAAAGGATGAAATATTTACATTGCACATATTCTAAAGAGGTCATGAAGAGTTCAGCAAACATTTAACTCTCTCTCTCTCTCTCTCTCTCACACACACACACACACACACACACACACACACACACACACACACACACACACACACACACACACACACACACACACACACACACACGGCAATAGGAATTTATTTAGTGACAAAATTATTGAATAAAATCTTTAGTCCCACCCTCCCTAGAAAAAGGTGTTAACCTGTAGAAAACCCGCCCAATTAGCCATAGTAGCACAAAGTGTGCGTTAATAAATAGTAATTAATATTTAGAAGTAGAGAATAAATAGTGAGATGAGATTGGAAGTGTGTCGTACCAGAACGTGGGAAATCTGCTTAGTTACGCAGACCCTGAGTGAATTAATTTTCTTGCACTGACCTCCCTATTAAGTTCCAACTCGACTCCAGTTTTGAGGACTTCTAGAAGTTAGAAAGCAGATTAAAATACTTCCAGAACTCTAAGATCAATCTCTCTCTGATTGCTTCAGCTCCCATTATTAATTTAGCCCTTAATTTTAATTGTATTATATATATTTGTGTCTTTCTAAGATAGTCTATTTTGACTAAGACAAGTACCGTGTTTTTCAGTAAATAAAATTATTATCAGATTTCCCTTAAGCTATTATTCCATCTATTCTATCCAGGAGATGACGAAAATGAGGCCCGTTCAAAACTGTATATATATTGTTACGTTTATTACAAAATCAGTAATAAACGTTATTTATTAGAGTTCTTTTGGATTGCATAGTTAAACAAACACAAGCTTCAGAATTTTTTATCACTGTGAAATTTATTTAACCAGGCACTACACACTTCGTTAATTATTCTTAACTACTACTCACAGTATGCACTGATAGCCTCACTGTTCTCGTTATTACACAGCGCAATAACTCACTCACGATCACTGAAGTTAAGAATAACACGGCACTATACTGTTCTTTGCAGATTCACGGCACAAGATTCTTCTTCACATATAACACTTTACCCCACTGCAACTAAGACGCACTGTTCACTAAAGCTGCACTGAACGCACTGTTGATCACTTGAAGAGAGCTGATAACAAACTAAACTAACTCTGTTTTTCTTTTTTTTATCTAAAGCCCTAGTATCACTTATACAATGGTCGGTTTCTTGGGCCCATCAGACCTATGGGGGGGGGGGGGGTGATAGTTTCCATTTTTCTGAACGTATCGCTCTATTATAAGGGAGTAAATGTGAATGTAAAAGGTTGTGAAATAGAGCGTTTGAAAGGATTACCAGGAAACGGGCGGTACCGGGAGGGTTAAACTAACTCGGGGCGGGCTGGGTCCTTATATAGCTTGTCGGAAAACATCAGGTGGAATTTTCTGGACTCTTCTAGATCCGGAGGGGTATTACCGAGGAGGGGCTAGACCATCTGTCGCTTCTTTGATCTTCTTCGTACTTCATGCACCTTCGCTTAATGAAGGTTGATGGGGATGAAAATATTTCTGATTACATCAAAATCCTTTCTCCTCGAAAGTTATTTTTATTTTTTAACCTAAGAGTTATGTTTCATTTGAAGAACTTTCAAAACGTAATTAATCGATTTACCGGATTGAGTTCGACGTAGCCAAAATAGTTAAGCCAGGCCATGGGACAACAACTTAAGGAAAATCAGTTATTGGGGTTTGTACTCATGATGCGATTTTCAAAAACTTCTTCAAATGTCCATCGGTCCTACTCAGGTCATTACGAAAATGAGGCCCGTTGAAAATGATATATATATATATATATATATATATATATATATATATATATATATATATATATATATATATTAGTACATTCTCATTTCTTCAGATAGAGGAGTTTATTCTTATCCTCACAGTTTCGGCCACCATTGGTTCCGTTCTTCAGAGCCAACAATGGACAAAAACGAACAAGTGTAAGAAATTTGCGAACAATAGTGAAACAGAATTTTTTAAGAATGATCATAAATATCAACAAAAAAAAGTACAACTTCTGACGGGACATCGCATAGAAAGCATAATGCCAGCTGTACTCGATCATGAGCCAGTGACGACGATCTTCAACGACAGGTATGACAACAGTACCAAATATGGTTGTCATTGAACTTTTACTTTGTGACTTTCATGCAAATATGTTTTGATGACGTCATCAATTAAAAGTTTATCCTTTATTATGAATTGTATCGCAAAACGTTATGAACCAATCTTGTTAAGCTATTGCTGTTGTATAGTTTTTGTTCAATAAATGTTTTCGTAATTCAAGTATTAAGAGAGTTATTTGTACGTACTCGTTTTCAGCCTTTCGTAACCCCGCGTCCCTTTTTATTAGCAGATTTCCCTTGAGGGAAATCAGCTATTGAGGTCGTACTCATGACGCGATTTTCGAAACATTTCTTCATCATATGTCCATCGATCCTACCCAGGAGATGACGAAAATGAGGTTCGTTTAAAATTATATATATATATATATATATATATATATATATATATATATATATATATATATATATTTGTCTGTTAACACTCTAGCGGTCGCAATTTTTGTTTGATCGTTACCAAAATCGATATTTAAACGTTGTATGCAAAAAGACAGATCAAGTTTGTTAATGGTTGAAATCGGACCAGTGGGAGGGGGGGGTTTAGAGGGGGGATTTTCGAAAATTTGAAATATCTCCGTTACGTCGGATCAAACAATTGTATAGAACCAATCTTATTATAAATTAAATGTACTATAAATATTGCACTATACATTTATTCTCTATCTTGAATACTAACCGAGATATTTGCATTTTTTTTAATTTTAGGCCGATATCGAATGACTGAATTTCCCGCCAAAAGCTAGTTCGGCCATTTGCCGTAACTGTTCGGCTCTCGTATGGAGATTTCTCTATTGTATAACTTCACGTGGGAAATCTGCTTAGTTTACGCTGCCCCTGCGTAACGGACTTTTATTACATAGGAATAGAGAGTTTTTGTCAACAGTATAGATCATTTAGGGCTGTAATTAGACCCGGAATATTAGTGTTTTAGAGGGGGGGGGATTCAAAAATTCAATATATTTCCGTTACTTTACGTAGAAATAGAGAGTACATTGTGAGATGATGTCACAAGTGTGTTATACGAGCACATGGGGAATCTGCTTTGTTTAAGTAGCCCCCTGCGTGACGGAGTTTTAGCTGATTTCCCTTAAGGGAAAAAATTCGAAATTTTTCTTCAAATGTCCATCGATCCTACACTGGAGATAACGAAAATGAGGTCCGTTCAAAACTGTATATATATATATATATATATATATATATATATATATATATATAGATAGATAGATATATTTGTCTGTTAAAGCTCTAGCGGTCGCAATTTTGGTCTTATCGTTACCAAACTTGATATTTAATCGTTTTATACAAAATGAAAGACCAAGTTCGTTAACGGCTGAAATCGGACCAGGGGGAGGGGGGTTTAGAGCGGAAGAATTTCGAAAATTCTTAATATCTTCGTTATTATACGTCGTATCGAAACACTGTATAGAACCAATCTTATTTCAAATTAAATGTACTATAAATATTGTTATGTAAATTTATTCTCTATCTTGAATATTAACCGAGATATTTGCATTTTTATTAAGCGTAACGGACGAGATCTTGTCGCTTCTACTAGTTTCGTATGCCTTTGAACAATTGTACCTATTAAATTATAATTTAGGTAGGTGAATGAAATGGCTCCGCTTCCGCTGTAACAGCGTTACAGAATTCTTTCATCTACCTACATTAGAAGTCACTTCCACCTGCCAGAATATTAACTTATATGTCGAACGAATGGAAAGTTCTTCACTGGAGACATTTTTCGTCATTGGGCTCAGATGTACAGAAAGAATAAAGGATGAGAGAGAGAGAGGATACTATCCAAGATAGGAAGATGAGAGAGACAGGAAGATGAGAGCAAGGGATGTAAATGAAGGTACGTGACCCCGTCCCTTCGTTACCATCCCTTGCTGGGCCTCTTCTCGTCCATATTAATTGGCAGAATCAGTCTTCGGCCATGTCTGTCCCTTTGTCCGGCTTTCTCACACAGCTCTCTCTCTCTCTCTCTCTCTCTCTCTCTCTCTCTCTCTCTCTCTCTCTAACTCTCTCTTTCTCTCTCCCACTTCTCTTTTATAGCTTTACGAATATCCTCCGACTCACGCACCAAGATACCCCTTACCCGAAGGATGGGATCCTAATGCCTATCGTTAAGCAAATGATCATTCGAATTTGTATTTAATGATTGCCTCCTTTTGCTAATATCGAACTAAAGAAGTATTTTCCACCTGCTAGAATAACACACATGGGATCTCTCCTCACCACAGATTCTGTATTTCTATGTGGAAAACCTAAGAGTAGGACTACAATAGTTTAACAAGATTGTTTCTTACGACCCAACTCACTATAACGGAGATATTTGAGAATTTTCAAATCCCCCCTCCTCATAACAATCAGTATTCTAGGTCTGATTTCAAACAAAAAGAAATACATTCTTAAGCATTCACTAAAAATGTAAAATATCGAGAATGGTATAATACATTTATTTATTAACATATTTATTTTTAGCTGGTGGTGAGGGTGATGAATCACGTTAATAAGAAATGGCTCCTCACAATTTATTTTTTAAAAAAGGCTTAGCGCTTTTGGGAATCAGATTCCCACCCTCAGAGCTTAGGGCGTGCCTATAGAGTTGCTACCGGCCTGAACTCTGCCGATGCACTAAGTAACTTCACCACTTAGCTTCACTAAGCTTAGTGCATCGGCAGGGTTTAGCTTCTCTATAGGCACGCCCTATGCTCTGAGGATGGGAATTAAATTCCCGAAAGCGCTAAGAGTTTTTAAGAAATAAATTGTGACGAGCCACACACATGTGTGTTCTGATTAACCTTATTTATTAACGTCCACTTTTTGCAACTAAGGCTAATTGTGACGGGTTATCTAGAAGTTACCGCCCTTTTCTAGCCAGGGTGGGGACTAAGGATTTTATTTAATCAATTCCGTCACTAAATAAATTCCTCTGCCCAGGCGGGAATCGAACTCGCCACTCTAGGTTTACCATGTTAGATTATGGTCAACGCGTTAGCTCACATGGCTCAATCTGAGCCCCCTCGAATATGGTATAGATCACATAATCATTTTCGAATAAAAAACGAAAGATCTTAATTGATTAAGTTATCACACAACAAATTTTCCTTTATCTCGCTTAGTTAAGGTTTCTTGAAAACTATATTTGGTATGTAGGATGAAAAAATTGTTGGCTACGCTTCCACTATAATTCCACTTCTTTGTTTAAATAGTCTTTCTTTCAGTTAGCTTTAATTTCCTACCTGTACCCACTTAATTTAATAAAAGTACGTCACGCAGGAGCTGCGTAAACTAAGCAGATTTCCCTCGTGAATGTTTACAGTAGATAAATATATACTGCTCAAAAATGAATAGGGATATTGGTTATTTTTTCTTATCCTATTAATGTTTATTTAAATCGATCTTAATTAAATTTATTTTTTATGGAGGGAAAAGACAATAATTTCTAATAAATATTAATGATATTTATAATAATAAAAAAAAAATATGCTAGGCCCCATACATACCACAAAACAGCCAATATCCCTATTCATTTTTGAGCAGTTTACATACAGGTAACACTACCGTGAATGCTTAGTAAATGTACAATACAAGGCTGAATTGTAAACAAGCAGGCAAGCCAACCTCGTAGTGCTGCATAGATAGATCGGAAAGACAAACAATTAATGGAATATATTTGAATATAACATATTAATTTTATTGAAAACAATTTACTAAAGCTAATGGTGTAATTTGTAATGAATCAGAATCAGTTTCATCTCAATCACTCAAATTTTTGTAATCCAAAAACAAAAGAAGGGGGGGGGGTCAACAGAACGTATTTGCATATATCTCACAACGTTAAAGTTCAATGAAAACAATATTTGGTATTTAGGCTTCAATTAATATCTTTTATTATATAACAGAGCATTATTTATGCAACACTAGTAGAAGTAGGGGTTTACTGAAGGCTGAAAACTGAAAAATGTAAATATCACGGTTAATATTCAAGATAGAGAATAAATGTATATAACATCATTTATAGTGTATTTAATTTTCAATATGAAATGATGATTCCATACATTTTTTCGATCCGACTTATAGGTACGGAGATATTTCGAATTTTCAAAATTCTCCCACTCTAAACCCCCCCCCTCCCTCTGGTCCGATTTCAGCCGTTAACGAACATGATCTTTCTTTTTACACAAAACTACTAAATATCGAGTTTGGTAACGATTACACAAAAATTGCGACCGCTATGGATCGATGGATCGATGGACATTTGAAGAAAAAAATCGAAAATTCCGTCATGAGTACAACCTCAATAGCTGATTTCCCTTGAGGGAAATCTGCTAAAAATTAATTGTTGATATATGAAATATTTTATATGTTATTTAGTTCTACTTTATGTTTTATATGTTATTTAGTTCTAAGAAAGATAAGTTTTTTGTTACATGGTATCTAACAAATTTTAATAGAAATTGTAACTATTATTTTGTGTGTCAACAGGGCACTGACGATGATGCACAGCATCGAAAGTATTATAGTGGAAGCGTAGCCAACAATTTTTTCATCCTACATACATTAGAAGTCACTTCCACCTGCCAGAATACCAACTCAGAATATCTGGTATTTAAGCTTCAAATGAACTGGTTCATGATATAACAGAGTATTGTTTACGTTACGTTCAGATTTCAACGGAATTACTCATTTTGGCCTTCCTCAGAAACCATTTTAACTCAAACGGTAGGATAAACTATTATCATTAGAATGTCGAAATTTCACTCATCCCAAGATGAGTGTACCGTCATATTGTGTACATACCCTTTTGATAAAATATCAATGTTCTAATGGAATTTTCAAATGAAATTATGTTGCGTTTTATTTTATTTTATTGGAGTACACTTCAATTACTATTATTAATTAGATTTTTTTTATTAATATCGAGCCATGCTTATTGTGAACGTTTTAGCAGATTTCCCTTTTGGGAAATCCACTATTGAGATCGTACTCATGCCGCGATTTTCGAAATATTTTCTTCAAATGTCTATCGATTCTACCCAGGAGATGACGAAAATGAGGGCCGTTGAAAACTGTGTATATGTATATTAATAAATATATATATTTGTCGTTTACCGCTCTAGCAGTTGTTTAATCGTTACCAAACTCGATATTTAGTCGTTTTATTTGTAAAGAAAGATCAAGTTCGTTAACAGCTGAAATTGGGCCAGGGGGAGGGAGGTAGAGGAGAGGAATTTTGAAAAATCGAAGTATTTCTATTACTAAACGTCGGATCAAAATATTATATAGAAGCAATCTTATTTATTTTTGTTATTATTATTTACGTCCACTTTATGTTTCTAAGCTAATCGGGACGGGTTATCTACAGGTTACCATCCTTTTCTAACCAGGGTTGGCCTAAGGAGTTTATTTAATGAGTCCGTCACTAAATAAATTTTTACTGCCCAGGGCGGGAAGAATCGAACCCGCCACTCTAGGTCTACCACGCAAGATTACGACCAACGGCTTAACTCGCACGGCCAACCTGTGCCCCTTAGCAGTTATATACATTTATTCCTTCTCTTGAACATTAACCGAGATATTTGCATTTGTTGAGTTTTCAGCCTTCAGTAAACCCCCACTTCTACACGTGTTACATAACACCATACTCTGTTATACAACAAACCACATTATTCGAAGCTTAAATACGAAATATTGTCCCCCGCCACGTCTTAAATTCTTGGACTTCTAAAATTTGATTTATTTAGATAAAAATTATTCTGATTAATAATAAATTACAGCACTAGATATAGTAAATAGTTCTCAATAAAATTAATATGCTATATTCTGAAATGGTTCAGTTGTTTTTTGTTTTTCTTTCCGGTGAGCCATTTGCTGACCTGTTTGTTTACATTTGAGACGCTTCCCACCGTATTTATCCACTTAATATTCACGGTGGTGTTGTGTTAGCAGTATGTAGGTTTATCTATTATTAAACTTCGCGAGGGAAATCTGCTTAGTTTACGCAGCCCCTGCGTGACAGACGTTTTATTTGCTCTTAATGTCTGTTATTATTTTGTTAAATATTTTCGTTGATTGACAGGAATCACCATGTACATATATTAATATTATATAATTATTCAGTTTGATTAACATTTTCCCCAAATGTTGTTAATGCTCAATGTTTGAAATTTGGAAGTATTCGAAGACGTCAGGTTTAATTTTTTTTTTTTTTACTTATTTATATAGCCTAAAGAACCTTGTATAATTCAAGCCTAGAGCCCATTATAATCGTTATAAACCCTGAAGGAAAAAAGGTCGCTTGAAATCGATATGGTAGTAATTTTTATCAGGAGGGTTCCCAGTAATGAGTAGAGGTCTGGAGCACGTTCCTTCATTTACATCAGAATTCTTTCTTTTTTTTTTCTTTCTCTTTCCTTTCTTTGCTCTTCCCTCCCTCCTTCGTGAATAGTAGAGCTTCCTTCTAGTTTTAATGCAGCCTCCGTGGCCAAGCCCAGTCGTGAACAGAAAACGAATAAGTCCCTTATTCTGCAGAGGGAGGGGGGGATTTGCAGGGTAAAGTATGGTTTGCTCGTCCCATGCAGTGTTAATACCCACGTAGAGCTGAGAGGAATTGTTTAAATCTATTTACTTTTGTTTTATTTACTCTATATAAACAACATACAGTAAATACACACTTCTTAAAAAGTCACGCAGGGGCTGCGTAAACTAAGCACATTCCCCACGTAAAATTTAATAAATAAATCTACATACTTTTACACTAAGCAACACCGTGAAGATCAAGTGAACAAACACAAATGACAATGAGAAATATTACATTCAATCTAAATTTCAATAACCTCCACAGCGGAAAGAGTCTGAATTGTAAGCAGACAGGTCATCCAACCTCTCAGAGCTGAATAGATAGAAAGAAATATTCTTGACCGGAAAGAAAAACAATTACTCAAATATATTTGCATATAATATATCAATATTATTGAAAACTATTTACTATATCTAGTGCTGCAATTTATAATTGGCCAGAATAATTTTTATCACAATTACTCTAGTTTTAGTAATCCAAGAACCAAAGACCAAAGGGGGATGGGTCATCAGAATGTATTTGCATGTATCCCATCTAGAAACGATTTGTTGAAAACAATATTTGGTATTTTGGCTTGAAATAAGACGGTTCATAATATGTTGGCTTCATCATAACTTGCTATGCTGAAGGAGAGGGGGTTTATTGAAGGCTGAAAATTACAAAAATGCCAATATCTTGGTTAATATTAGAGATAGAGAAAGAACCTATATAATAATATTTATAGGTAATTTAATGTACAATACGATTGGTTATGTACTATGTTTCGATCAGACTAATAGTAACGAAGATATTTAAAATTTTCCAAATTCCCCACCTTTAAACCGCCCCCCCCCCCCCACTGGCCCGATTTCGGCCATTAACGACCTAAGATTATTCTTTTTACACAAAACGAATAAATATGCTGGAGCGATAACAAACAAATATATATATGTATATGTAATTGTGAACGGACCTCATTTTCGCCAAATCAATGGACATTTGAGGAAATTTTCCAAAATCGCGTCATGAGTACAACCTCAATAGCTGATTTCCCTTAAGAGAAATCTGCTTACAATATTACAGATGTTCGGTACAAAAATTGAGTAAGTTTGACATAATGCATATTATGGATGCGCATAAGTACGTCTACTTTGACTCCCATATGAGATTGAGAATTATGTTAGATGCGACAATGTGAAATGACACAAATATAACCTGATATCAAATTTATTTAATTCAACTGAAGAGAAACGCTTCTTTGACAATAAATATATAAACTCCGCCACACACGGGCAGTGCAAACTAAGCAGATTTCCCACGTGCTAGTACTACGCACTTCTGATCTCATCTTACCACATATTCGGTATTTAGATGTAAAAAAAAACGATAATTAGATGGGGGGGGTGTTACTGAAGGCAGAAAACAAGTAATTACTAATAACTCGCTTAATACTTTAAGAAATCATAAAACAATAATTATAGTAGAGCATAAATAGTTTAACAAGATTGGTTCTATTACATTTTACGATTCTAATAATAATAACAGAGATATATTGAATTTTCAAGCGCCCCCCCCACCCTCTAAACCTCACTATTAGCATGCATCTCACAAAGTAAAAGTTCAATGGAAACCATATTAAGCTCCGAATAAAGCGGTGAAGCATATAAATGCTTATATTTAATATGACTTGAGTATGAGTGAGGGTTTACTGAAGGATAAAAGCTAAAAAACGCAAATTTCTTTGTTAATAATTAAGATACCGAAAAAAAGCGTATTTAACAAAATTTATATAACATTACATTTGCAATCTGATTGATTTAATAAAATTTTTCGATCCGGCGCAAAATTACGGAGATATTTTGAATTTTCGACATTCCATCCTCTAAACCCCCCACTTCCAATGGGGGTCCCATTTCAGACATTATAGGACTTGATCTTTTATTTTACATGAAAAGTATAAATACAGAGTTTGACAACGATTAAAAAAAATGTACGACGGCTAGAGCGCTAACAAACAAATATATATACAGTTTTGAACGGATCTCATTTTCGTCATCTTCTTGGTAGGATGGAAATTTGAGGTAATTTGCATCATACGAACAACCTCATTAGCTAATTTTTTTTAAGAGAAATCTGCTAAAACCTTTGTGAGGTATATTTGTATTATTTATTAATTGTTTATTACATGCACAATTGATAAATGATACAAATATATTTTGTTCGCATTTAGGCGTGAAACATGTTTCAAAAAAGTCCATCACGCAGCGACTGCGTAAACTAAGCAGATTTCCCACGTGTGTCACGTATTTGTATTTATCTCAAAAAGTAAAAAGTTCAAATAGAACAATATTTGGTATTTATGCTTTATAATATAACAGCTTATTGTTAATATGAAATGAGTAGGAGTTTTCTGAAGGCCGAAAGATATAAAATGCAAGTATCTTGGCTAATAATCAATATAGTGAAAAAAACACATAACGTTATTTATAGAACATTACACTTGTAATAAGATTGGCTCTATACAATTTTTTGATCCGACGCATAATAATGTAGATATTAAAAATTTTCGAAATTCTTTTCCTCTAGTCCCCCGTCCTCCCACTGGTCAGACTTCAGCCATTAACGAACTTGATCTTTCTTTTGTCATTAAAAGCTTATATGTCGCGTTTGGTAACGATAAGACAAAAATTAGGACAGACAAATATATAGATCTCTCTCTCTCTCTTTCTCTCTCTCTCTCTCTCTCTCTCTCTCTCTCTCTCTCTCTTTCTCTCTCTCTCTCTCTCTCTCTCTCTCTATATATATATATATATATATATATATATATATATATCCAATTTTCAACGGACCTCTTTTTCTTCATCTACTAAGTAGGATTGATGGATATTTGAAGAAAGTTTTCGAAATTTGGGTCATTAGTACAACCTCAATGACAGATTTTCTTTTAGGGAAATCTGCTAAAATGTAAGGCTTGCTCATAAGAATACTTTGAATTGGAGGAGGGGGTGGGGGCTGGGTATCTCTTAGGAATGTTGGTACAGCGATCCGCCATCTTGATTGTATTTCCTCTTAACTCTTAAAGGATTTTTTTTTATCCTTCTTTAACAGCTTTAATGCAAACAACTGGCGGAGTTTACTTATGTATCCCTCCAAATCTCGTTTTCATTGTCCTTTAGGGAATTTAATATTTAAAGGACTTCGAGATCATTTTGGTGTAGAGATTAGTTAGTAAACAGAATACTTTTTGCCGCTGACTATAAAGGATCCCTTCAAAAGATTGTACGATCATACTTTATAAACATTAACCCTGATCTTTGCCAGATCTCTTCCCTAATCCCTTATTCTCATTATCCCTTCTATCCCTGACCTCTCCCGAAGCTGTCAATCCCTCACTTTCGGTTTCCCTCTTGTCACTTTCAGAAAACTTTCTCAAAAGGAAATGAATTCTTAAGTGGCTTGAAGTGAGAGTGTACTAGAAGTTATATAATTTCCCTTCTTTGAGGAAATACTTATTAATATTAACTCTTCCAGCTTTTCTTTTTCTTTATTGAATTTCTCTCTCCGTCCCTTCCCCTTTGAACTTTACTTTCATTATTATGAAAGGGGGAAAAATGAACTTCACTCAATGGTGCGGTAAGTATCACTTAAAATTTTTTAACTCATTAATTTTCAGTATTATTTTAACAATTTATCACAAGCAAAGGCAGCTTTTTTTAAAAAGAAATATTAATTAATTTTATTCAAAATAATAGCTCACGAGGTTAGATCTTCAAGAACTATATTACCAAACAAAAAAAACTATTGTTGAAAGTTATGAAATTATTTACTACAAAATATTTTGAATTCATTAATATTTTTTTTTTAAATAATCATAATAACAATTCCAATCAGCCTGATAAGTTGTATAAATATTTGTTTATAATAATTGCAGATATCTTAGGAATATTTATTTGATTTATAAAAGGCGGAGGACCTTCATAACTTTAGGAAAAATATGTTCGGGGCATATATCATTTATTTATTTGAGATGACGCTATTCTGGCAATTAATCTTTAAACAAGGGAGAATATGAATGTACAAAAATAAATATAAATATTATTACAAATGTACAAAATTAAAAATTACAAATGTAAAATATAAATATAACAATTCACAAAATTAAATATAAAATAATAATAAGTTTACAACGTAATGAAAAAAAAAAACTATAAATAGGTAAACTGGAAGGAGGTAAATCTTATGTTCTACAAATACAGTGCTTACTATATATAATTTTACATAATGATAACTTATATGCTATCTCACAATATGAAAAACTATGCAGTCACCCAGACTTGCCAGAAAAACTGTATTTTTACTCACTAGCACACACATAAAAAACTCATCCCTATTTTTATCTTATTTGAATAGTTATTATATTTCATTAATTAATCCATTATTTCTTAATGGACTCTATTCCTGACATATAAACCACATATTCAGGCTGTGTAGCTCAATTGATATCTGGACGGGGTCATTTGTGTGTGTGAGCAAATAACAGAAAAAGACAAGATGGGAACTGAACCTTTTACGAGGAAAGAAAGGTGCAGATAAGCTTCAGAAATCTTATACGCTACCACGCAAGGGCTACGCAAACTAAGCAAATTCCTCACTAACTGGTATATATAAAGCTAATGATCTCAATTCACAGTCTTCTCAATTTCTCCCGTAGTAAGAACCTTATGAAACACAGCCTTGATATGAGGTGATTAGTGATTCAGTCACTGAAAGTGAAAACCGGATGGGTAGAAGTGAAGGTTTACTTATATGGCTGAAGACCAAATATTTGCAAATATCTGGGATATTTTTTTTTTTATTTATTTATTCATACAATAATCGCATTTCGCAACTGGGGCGATTTAGCGACGAATCAGTTATTTAAAATACAACATATTTAACATATAACATATTTAACATATAACATATCTAACATATAACATATTTAACATATAACATATTTAACATATAACATATCTAACATATAACATATTTAACATATAACATATTTAACATACAACATATTTAACATATAACATACAACATATTAAACATATAACATATAACATATCTAACATATACCATATCTAACATATAACATATTTAATATATAACATATTTAACATATACTATATCTAACATATAACATATTTAACATATAACATATCTAACATATAGCATATAATTATTATATTTACGTAAGTTTGCTTATTTCTGCAAATATTTTCAGTATTGCCCTACATTATAATTTTTTGAAAATATTGTTTTGTTTCAAGTAGTGTAATACGCTGTCTATATACTGGCTACGGTCATGTAGTAGTTCAATCGGAGTGTATGGTAGGTCTATGTGAGTCCTTAAATAGCAGTCAGTAAGTATATGTTTTATAGTAAGTCTACAGTTACAGTGTTGGCAGTAGGGTTCGTCTTCTCCAGTAAGTGTGAGTTAGTCGTGTATGACTAATTTTCTACCTCGTTAAAACTACTTCTTTTGTAATTAGGCTTTTTGAGGAAGGCCATTCACCAAGTGTATGTTTCAGTTCTCGAAATTTTTTATCAGTTGTGGTAAACCAAGTTTTCTGCCATGAGTCTGGGATAATGTTTGATATATAGAAAACATGCATAGTACGACATTCAATTTGCAATAAGACTGATTATGTAATATTTATTGATCTGATTCATAATAGATATGCCGACTTTTCTACTTTCATCCCTTCTAACTAATGGACATGTGAACATCCCCCCCCCATTGTCAAATTTCATCTATGAACGGATATAATCTTTATTTTAGCACCAAACAATTAAATAACAAATATGGTGCTGATAAAAAAAAACCTTAAATGACACTGAACATTTTTTTCTGAATCTCAAGTCCGTCACGCAGGAGCTGAGTATACTAAGCAGATTTTTTTAAGTGAAATTTTAGAATAGATAAATCTACACACACTTAACACCACCGTATAAATGATAACGAACAATCTTTCAGTCAGTTTACATTTTATAACTTGCCTGAATTGTAAACAAACAGGTCAGCCAACCTCTCAGAGTAAAATATATAGAAACATTCTTGATCGGAGGGAAAATCAATTACTGAAATATATCTGAATATAATATATTAATTTTATTGAAATCTATTTACTACATCTACTGCTGAACGAGAATAATTTTTACCTCAATCACTCTAATTTTAGTTATCCAAGAACAAAAAATGGAGAGGGGTGGGGTCTTCATAACGTATTTACATGTATCTAGACACGATTTTTTGAAAACAATATATGGTATTTCAACTTGAATTAAGACGTTTCATGAAGAATTGGCTTATTTTTAACCTGCTATGGCAAAGAAGGGTGTCCTTAAAATGAATGCTGAAACTAAAATTTCCAAATATCTCGGTTAATATTCAAGATAGATAAAATATGTATACAACAATAGTTATAAGTCATTAAATTTACAACAATATAGGCTCTACAAAATTTTCGATTCGTCTTATAATAAAGGACATATTTCAAAATTTGAAAATCTTGAATTTTCAAAATTATATATATATATATATATATATATACACACACACATTTTATTTGGTATCTAATATAAACGGTATCTAATATAAACACTTGCCCAAGATGTGCTTGGAAATTATTTTTTGATATGTATTCTTTGACGGCTATGTCGGAGATAAATTACCTGAATTGCCGGTTTGGTATCCATTCAATATCAAGGTTTTTCCGAGATGTTCATGTAATACTGGTTTGGTATCCATTCAATGATACATTTTCCCCATCTGAGCTTGTAATGCTGGTTTGGTATCCATTCAATGATATATTTGTCCCATCTGAGCTTGTAATGCTGGTTTGGTATCCATTCAATGATACATTTGTCCCATCTGAGCTTGTAATGCTGGTTTGGTATCCATTCAATGATACATTTGTCCCATCTGAGCTTGTAATGCTGGTTTGGTATCCATTCAATGATACATTTGTCCCATCTGAGCTTGTAATGCTGGTTTGGTATCCATTCAATGATACATTTGTCCCATCTGAACTTTGTTTGGTATCCAATCTATGTGTAATTTGTACCAGATGAGCTGGTACTGCTGCTTTGGTATCCAATTAGCTCATTTCGGGATACATTTGTCTCAGAGCAGCTTGTAATGCTGGTTTGGTATCCATTCATTGATCATTTGTACCGAGATGAGCTTGTAATGCTGGTTTGGTATCCATTCATTGATATTTTTGTCCAGGATGAGCTTGTAATGCTAGTTTCGTATTCACTCTTTGATGATTTTGCCTGAGATAAGCTTGTAATTCTTGTTTTGTATTCTGTAGGAGGTGAACTTGTAATGGTGGTTCGGTGTCCATTCTTCGATACTTTCGTCCGAGATGAGCTAATAATTCTTGTTTAGTATCTATTCAAAGATGCATTAGTCCCATCTGAGCTTGTAATGCTGGTTTGGTATCCAATCTATGTAAAATTTGTACCAGATGAGCTGGTACTGCTGGTTTGGTATCCAATTAGCTCATTTCGGGATACTTATCCGGAGATGTACTTGTAATGCTGGTTTGGTGCCCATTCATTGTCAGCTTTTTCCGAGATGAGTATTCAATACTGGTATGGTGCCCAATCTATGAAACGTTTGCCGTACACCAGCTTGTAATGCTGGTTTAGTAATCAATCTTTGACATTTGTGTCCCAGAAGAGTTATAAAGCTTGTTTGATGTTCACTCTCTGACACTTTAGACCAAGATAACCTTGTAATTCTGGTTTGGTATCTGTTTTTTGCACTTCTTTAGGAGGTGAGCTTCTAATGGTGGTTCGGTGTCCATTCATCAATACTTTTGTCCGATATGAGCTTATAATTCTAGTTCGTGTCTATTCTCTGATATTTTTGCCCGAGATGAGCTTGCAATTTTGGTTTGGTGTCCCTTAGTTGAAGCTTTTCAATTGTTAACAATGAACTCTGGCTATGTAATGATCCCAGCAAATATGCCCAATGTTTTTTATTGAAGTTTGTTGCATTTGTGCTCTTTTGTCACTCTTGCTTGGTATTGTTTTTACAAGTTTATTTCTTCGTCACATTGCAGATAATGAAAATTGGGAAACTATGGTTGCTCTAATTGTGAAAAAAATATTTATAATAAACGTAATATAAAGTCGAAATTACAAATTTTATCAGAAGCACTATTTTTTAATTTTGTGTACTTTTTGAAATTTGGCGGGGTTTTTGGTTAGTAAGAATGCCAACAGATGTCGGAAACATGAGTTTTGTGGAGGGCTTAGAGAAGAGGCTCATTCCTAATGTCAATAATTCGTGGTTTTTACACCCGGGGCTCTCTCCTCCCCTTGAAAAGCGAGGCACAAAGAACATGGTGCTTCTATTCCGATCAATACGTAGTACGAGCGAGTACCGGTGGGCAGCGCTAGCGCTCCGGGCAACCTAAACAGAACCTGCTTGCACAAGACAGGGGTTATTTCAGCCAAAGTAAGTACAACAAAGAGTTTGCGACTTAGTGCACATGCACCACAGCCTTCCAGTGCACGACGAGGCCTATTTTGTACAATGCCTGAATCACAAGTTCACTTATGTCTTTCGTCTTGTATGAATTTATAATACTTTTTCTATAAAATAAAGCTATTTTATTAGAAATCTTGTTTTGATTATTTTTGTTCTACATATATACATTCTGTCTCTTTTCTAGCAGAACCTCTTCCTTTCTCCTATAGTCGAGTAGTATAATTAGAAGGGTAAACATTTGTAAACACGTGTTACCATGAAGTTGAATCACATCTAACCTAAGTGACCACATATCCAGAAAATCAATAGTATAGTATACATTAGTCCTAAAAATTCATCAATATTAAAGTGTTTTCCTTACATTTCTATTATCCATTGCGTTCATTCATGTGCATATTTAAATATTTTAGTCTTTTGATTAACTAATTAATGGATAAGCCATTTCTTTCTTGTTAGAAAACCTTATTAGAATTTATTTTTTAAAAAAAAGGCAAACTAATACTTCATTTTAAATAACAGTAAGGACCATTAGGTTTACAACTGATTTAAATAAATTCCCTATAGGACTTGTTACATTGTAGAAACTTTTTTTCGTTTAATCTAATACTTGCAACTAATAAATAAGTATGAGGTTCTTTAATTAGTGCAGTTTCTTATTTTCTTTGTAGTCCGTAGAAAGAAAAACATTGGACGAAAATTTCCTAATAAATTTAAAAGCTTTGCATTTAGATCAAAATTACTTTCATGCACTGTATTTATAGATTTTAGATATTATTTATTGCACTCATCGTAACTTATATTTGAATAGAAAACTTTCTGTATTCAAAATTAATTATGAACTTAATACATTTTTATTGGCCTTTCTATTTTAAATAAAATAGTTTTAGATGATTAAAACTTTTCTTACGTATTTACTATTTAGGGATATGTAGTGGCAATTGATTTTTTCCCCTTACTTTTCCTTAATAGGAATATTTTAGTTTAGTTAGCTAATTTTAATATTGATTTAATGATGAGAACTTAATTTTTTTAAATGCTGTATTTTCTGGTAGGTTCTGAAAGGCTAGGCTATGGTTATAATTTGAATTTACCGGAATATAGACAAGTGCTGCAGGTGGTGGTGAAATTTGAAACGTTCTGAGTTTACTCCCTTTCACTATAGATCGTGTGACGTGCACTGAAAATAAGCTAATCTGTTCATCATGAATTTTAGCAGATTTCCCATAGGGGAAATCAGCTATTGAGGGTGTACTCATGATGGGATTTTCAAAAAAATTCTTCAAATGTCCTTCGATTCTTCCTGGTAGATGAAGAAAATGAGGTCTGTTCAAAATTTGTTGTCTATATATATATATATATATATATATATATATATACTTATATATTTCTCTGTTAACGCGCTAGCGGCCGAAATTTTGTTTGATTGACACCAAACTCGATGTTTAAACGTTTTATGTAAAAATAAAGATCAAGAGCGTTAACGGCTAAAATTGGACCAGTGGGTGGGGGGGGGGGGTCGAAATATAATGTTCTATAAAACTTATATAATTTTTACATAATGAAAAAAAGTACTTTACAATATCTAATATAGATATGTCATTATCTTAATATAGTACATTATCTTGATTTTTAACTGAGATATTAGCATTTTTAGTAGTCGGCCTTCGGTAAGCCCCCACTCCTACTCATCTCATATTAATAGTAAGCTGTTATATTATGAAGCACGTTATTTAAAGCCTAAATACCAAATATTTTTTAAATTGAACTTTTAGGTTTTGATATAAAAACAAATACATGAGGCACGTGGGAAATCTGCTTAATTAACGCATTTTTCATAAGTAATTGAGGTACTTATAACAATTACTACAGAATAATACTGAATAATAATGAATTAAACAATTATTACTATATAACAATAATTTATTTATCAGCAGTTTCGGTGTTAATACTCAGTAAATTTCTTGATTTAATTATTTGAAAATTGAGGATTTGAAGTGAGTATAAAAGCTGTTCATTTGCAATCAGCGTGGTTTTCTTTCGTCTAATGCCCATCCTCACTATCTCTTAGATAACGAAAATGAAGACCGTCCATATGTGTGCGCGAATATAAATATAAAAAGTAAATAAATAAAATACATATAAAAATGATAAAAAGTCAGTATATTATAGTGAGAATCCTTGTTCGGCTATAGATACAATATATATTTGCCCCATAATACACAATTTTTAGAAGTCATAATTATTGTTTGATCCTAAGCGAACTCATCTTTTAAATGTTTTATTTAAAACTCATTAGGTGAAAAATTATGAAGGAAATTTAAAACCGCAAATATCTCTAATATTATTCGTCGAACCGAAAAATGTTATTTAAGTTCTTTGTTTACCAATTTTATTTTACTACAAATGTTATTTTATAGGTTTTATTATAGATCAAATATTAAGGAATTATTTGTATTTTTTCTTTGTGCGTCCTAAGGGAATTCTGCTTATCCTACTTATGTAATTTCAAATATTATGCTATTACATTAAATCATGATGATGAGTCTTATTTCAAGCTTAAGTATTTTTTTCGAAATGATTACGGTGCCTGATTACTGTAGGAGAAATATAGAGCCTGATTTATCATTTGATGCCATGAGATAAAATTTCAGTTAAGTAAATCTCAAGACACTATAAGTTTTATTTTAACGATAGCCGATATTTGTAAATTTTTTTTGTAGTGAATTTTGAAGTTAAGCTAGTTTATGACTGAAATAAGGCCTGAAGAAGTTGGGGAGAGGGTGGGGTGGGAGAAAAATAGTTAATATCGCCGTTATAACGTGTCGTATATGTAAATTTTATAAAACACATTTTTGAGGACAAGTTATTTTACATGTTTCATGTTTTAATTCGAACATATACAGAATTATTTTCATTTCAGTTTTCAGTAAACCGTGTGATTTTCACATCAGGCTGCTATATTTTCCAGCTTGTATTTTAGTTTTTGTTTATGGTCAGTTCTCACTAATTGAGGCGCAGAGAATAGATTGTAAGATACGAAGTAACGTAATCTATATAAAATTCCATCTCTCGGGATGTAATTGGTTAAAGATTTTTCTGAGAGGCGTTGCTTGTCTAAGCATTTTCGAAACCTGTAAGACACACAATATCAGATAACGTTTACGAATTAGTCCCACAAAGAAAGAAAAAAGATAACACGATGTTTTAACGAGAGCTTATAAAAATAATAGTAATCTAGAGTAATGGGTTCGATTCCCGCATAGCTATTTTCCTATAGGAATTTATTTAGTGGTGACCTCTGTAAATAAAACCCTTAGTCCCATTCTGACTAGAAAAGGAGGGTAACCTCTAGATAACCCACTTTGCACCCCAGTTAGTCCTGGTAGGACAAAGTTGACGCTAACAAATAACAAAAATAATCGTATAAATATTAAATCATGTGGAAGAATACTTAGAACATATTTCAAAGAGTAAAAAAATATAAAGCCGTACCTTGACATGACTGATGATAGTTAAGATTTGATATTCATATGAATCCGGCTATTTTTATAAGAAGACATACTGGAATTCCATGACTCAGTTTTTTTTTCACTGTTCGAGAAATCTTTTGCATGAATATTTGTTGTTTAAATTGTCCATTATAAGGCGTATGCAGAAATAGATTTTTTTTAATATATTTCCGCATTAATTTCTTGTATTGAAACTATGCATTTTGTAAGAGCAGTTCCGACGTGATTTCTGTACGTATGAGTTCATGTTTCTTATGTACATATGTACCTCTCATAATTCGTCACGCACTGGCTTCGTAAACTTGGCAGATTTCCCACGTGCATAGAATAAAACTTGTAGACCTTTAATAGATTAACAAGATTGATTCTATAACATTTTACGATGCGACTAATAATAACTTAGATATTTTGAATTCGTGTTGAATAAAACGGTTAAACAACGCGTTTAGTGTTGATGAAATGAACATTTTCGAGACAAGAACGTATAACCTTAATTGATAACGCCATAAAATGCATTCGAACAAATGCACAACGAATTTGCATGTATCTAGGATAACAAACGTTCCGTGGAAACAATATTTCGTATTTGAGCTTAGAATAAAGATGTTTTATAACAGCTTATTGTTATTAATACATTAGTAGGAATGGGGGTTTACTTAGGGCTGAAAACTAAAAATTCCAAATATAAATCTTTGAGAAAATATGTATGCAACAACATTTATGTTGCATGATGATGCCAGTTTTATTAATTAATTGTTTTTTTTCCCACTCCCATTCCAATTACAGTATGAAATTGAGAGATAATTGCAGTTCTGAGTGCACCGTTGGAAAGGTAATTACATTTTACAACTTTTGTGAGATTCGGCAGTTTGAAGGATCTTTTTTGGAAGAGTAATGATCCTCGAAACATTGTCACTAACTAGACTTTTTTTAAATTTCTATTTTTTGATCTGTAATTGCGGCGTGAAAAAGTTACTTCTGAACATTGAAAGTACATAAGACTTAAAGTAAATGTAATGCTGATTTAAAATATGTAATGAATTGTTGAAAAAAAAATGTGTAAAAGTAGAGAAAATTTTTGGGTTTCTTACAAAAATCACGGTTTTTTGGAAATAACCTTTAGAACAGCATATGTCCGGAACGGAATGAGATAAAAACCTGGGGTTGGTTGCGTTTAACTACATTTTTGGTGTAGTTTTACCGTTTTAAGGATTGTCAACTACTTGCGATACACTCTGTATATATGTACATGCCTTTTGCCACTCTAGCGGTAGCGATTATTGTATTACTGTTTCCAAACTCGATATATAATAGGATTAGGCCAAACTAAAGATCAAATTCTTATATATAAATATATATGAATGATATTTGAACGGACCTCATTTTCATCATTCCCTAGGTAAAATTGTCGGACATTTTTGGAAAATCACTTCCTGAGTACAACTTTGATATTTAGGATATCTGTAAGGTGACGGTGTTAAGTGGAAGGGGGTGGGGTGTGATTTAGAAGTTGGACGAATAAAAAAAAATTCCGTACTTATTACTGATATAACAAAAATTGTTACCGCTTTTTTGTTTACAATGGAAATATCTATGAATTATACTTTATGTCATTTTACGATCAGATGCATGGAATGGAAATATCACATATAACTTGAAATACATTTTTTGTTTATTTAATTTAACAGGAGTAAGTACAAGTCATGTGCTGCTCACATCAGATGTTCTGTTTATAATGAAGATATCTTAAATTATGTTCGATTACATTTTCCAGATTCATTGAATAAAGTTGTGCACAATAGACCACCGATAATTTTTCTACAGAAGTACATCCAGGACACACTATGAATAATCTCTGAAATGAGCAGATCCTAAAAAAATTGAATATTTTAAATTGAAATCTCCAATCAATAAGATTAGAACAAAAAATCTGTGGTTTTTAACATTTTCTAGGTTTATTGGGTAGAGTTAATATGAATTCGTTTTTTAAATAGTATTGTGAATGCCTTCCTCAATTTTAGCAGTATTGTGTTAATCTAGACCACACATTGACTAGGTGACAAGTAGCCTTAATCTTTCCGGAGATATCGAATATGTCTTTCAAAGGAAATATAACAAAAAAACACTTGTTTATTTAGTTTAATATGAGTATAAGGAAGTCTTACGATGTAATGAGGGGAGTTTTTGTTCAAATACCACCCTTTGATTGGAAAGTTAATCGGAGAGTTACAACACTGCAATAGTAATAAATGTACAATACTGGTTTTAAGTTGAGGTTGGAAGAAAGGAAGGTTATAAACGGATACAGACTTAGTATGAGTGAATTTCCTCTTTTGTGTGTCTGCTATTAATTAATAGATCGATGTGAATAAACAAATCAATGATGTTTTACTCTAGATATTAATAAACCACTTCAAAATTCGTTAGTTTTGAGACTGCTAGAAGAAAGCAAAAGTCCGCCACTCACGGGCTGCGTAAACAGCAGATTTCCCGCGTGAAGTTTAACACTAGATAAATCTACATACGGTAACACAACATCACAATGAATATTAAGTGAATAAATACAAACGATAATAAGAAACCCCCCGACGGAAAGCATCTGAAATGTAAGCAAACAGTTCTGCCAACTTCTTACCAGAAAGAAAAACAATTACTGTAATATATCTGAATACAACGTATTAATTTGATTGAAAACTATTTACTATATCCTGTAATATATAATGAATCAGAATAATTTTTATCTCAATCAATCAAATTTAAGTAGTGCAAAAACTTAAGAAGGGGGGGAGGGTCACCTGAACATATTTGTATGTATCTCGTATCATAAATGACTCTTGAAAACAATATTTGGTATTTAAGGTTCTAATGATGTGTTTTATTACATAACCGAGTATTGTTTATGTAACATGAGTAGAAGTGGGAGTTTGCTGAAGGCTGAAAACAGAAAAATACAAACATCTTGGTTAATATTCAAGATGGGGAATGAATGTATGTAACAATATTGATAGTACATTTAACTTGCTGTAAGATTGATTCTATACATTTTTTTGATCCAACGCAGATATATTTTGAGTTTTCAAAATTCTCGTACTCTACCCCCCCCCTCCCTCTGGTTCGATTCCAGCCGTTAACGTAGTTGATCTTTCTTATTACATTAAACAATTAAATATCGAGTTTGGTAACGATTAAACAGGAACTGCGACCGCTAGAGCGGTAACAGATAAATATATGTGAGTATATATATATATATAGTTTTGAACGGACCTCATTTTCGTCATGTCCTAGGTAGGATCGATGAACATTTGAGAAAAATCTCGAAAATTGCGTCTTGAGTACGACCTCAATCGCTGATTTCCCATAAGGGAAATCTGCTAAACCTCACCCAGTTTTGTGCAGCTTGTCTCTGACAGGTTGCTGTGGCTTACTATGTTGATTAAACGATTTGCAGTTGGTGCAGCTGAGATCTCTCAGATCTTCCTTCGGGCAGTACTTCATTTCCCGCTCCGGCGAGCATATGGGCCAGGTGGGGTTTTTTATTGCATTCGGTCTTCCAATGGTTGAACATGGAAAATTTAATGCAGCCCACAAATACCTAAATAATCTTCGGTAAAACAGTTCGAGTCCTCTATATTCAGAATTTCCTTTTTAAATGACAATCAACTTTTACAATTGTAATTCAACTATTACATATACAATTACAGTAATATTCAAGTCAATAAATCTTTATATAGGTTAATTTTGAGTCCAAAATTATTTATTGGTTTTGATCCGACTATTTGGAGAGTAAGTTTTCTTGCTTTATAAAATGAAGTGTATTTATTTCTATTAAATAACATGATAAACATAATAGGGTGTTAAATATTTTTGTTTTCTATAACACACTAATATTATGTTAATGAATTTATTTAAATATTATTGAATAGAATTTATACTATGTAATACATTCATTATAAATTTAGCTCAAATTCCAGGAATAAGTTTTACAAAATCTTATTTATTTGTTTTATATAATAAATTGATTTCGTTAACAATCTCCATATATGCCATTAATTTTTTAATTTATTGACATACAAATTTATTAAAGGATAACAAATATTATAAATGATTAGAAACTTGTGCCATCTTAAAGAGACAATGTACCTGATGATAAATTATTTTTTGACAATTGGTAGCTTTATTTAATAACAGAACATTTTTGATAGTATTACCTAAAAATAAAGGATCAAGAATCCCCCCACACTTCCTGGACATGGAAAACGTTCGCCAAGTGGATTGCCTCCTCCAGCCTCAGCCAATGCCTTGTCTTCCACCCAGTCGTCCATTCCTCGCTGCAAATACGCCCCAGACTGTCCAGGAACCACGAAGCACCAGGATGCTGATCCACTGCATTGCCGTACTGCTCATGCCCGCAATCCGTCGGCACTCTTCTTACACCAGACACCTTTGTAAGACAGGGTCACTGGGAGTACCCGGACCATGCCTGGCTCAACCTCGGTGACCTGGGCAACCACCCTCTTCAGCTCCAACCTGTCTTATTTTTCTTTCTTCCTCTGAAAGATGTCCTCCAATGGTCCCGCTGCAGTAACAATATGTACATCAATAACTGCCACAGTTGTCCTCCACTTAACAACTACGTCTGGTCGAAAGGATCCAACAGAGGTTACGAATAAATTCTCGTACCAGGTACTCCATCCTCGCATTATAAAGCCCTGCCTTACAAAGCGAACTACTTCATTATGCCGGCGGATTCGAAGTCTCTTGGTAGCAATACAATTGCCTAAAACATGAGCAGCCGTCTCCAATACAACCACAGGCAGATCGGCACATGGCTATCCTAATCCTATCCGGCTTACGCCGAGATGTCCTCAACCGGGTAGGAATAGCCCCTCCTACAATCTTAATAAAGGCGCTAATGTAATGTGATGTATTAATCTAATTGCAAATGTAAATGTTGTTATTTCCTTCTTTTTTTTCACTATCTTGATTTTTAACCATGATATTTGCCTTTTTATTTTTTGCTTTCAGTAATGCCTCACTCCTGCTCATGTCATATTCACAATAAGCTATTATATTATGAAGGACTTTGTTTGAAGTCTAAGTATAAAATATTGTTCTCATTGAACTTTATTGAGATAAATGCAAAAACGTGATGCATCTGGGAAATCTGCTTAGTTAACGAAGCCCCTGAGTGACGGAATTTTTAATTTAATGTCAATAGTAATTCACATTTTTCCGTGCCGATTTTTTTCATATATCGTTTTGCATCATCATACGTATACTTGTCTATCAATATGTTGCAATTTGAAGGTCAATTGTACTTTCCTGGGAAAATTAGTACATTTTCCGCAAATTAGAAAATAGCTTTTGATACTTTCTGTAAGATTTTTTTTTATTTAAATGAAGCTTTAATGTTACATTTAAAATGTGTGTAGTGTCACTCACTACTCACTAACTATAAACTCGGCTAACCAGCCTGAGTTGTGGGACCTCGTGAGTTTTCCTAATCTCGAGTGGGAGCGAGAGAGGACTGTAGTAATTCCTCAACTCTGATTCGGGGAAATTCCCCCCTGATGAGTCCCTTAGAGAGCCGAAACCAGAGCGGGCCCCTCCCACGACTTATAACTTAATTTTACCTACTAGAGCTCCAATTCGCCCAAAATCAGCCAACATTGAGGCTCCAAATCCTTATGGCCCGCACTCCTTTAATTGTTTAACCAAAGCCTTTGTCAAACCAATTGCCATAATGAAGCATAATTGGTTTAACTGGTTTTTATCAAGAAATTCCACTAGGAGAAAATTATGGTTCTAGTATTGTAAAGAATTAGTTAAATAAAAGAATTTGCGTTATCTAAAAAACTAAAAGTTCAATGAGAACAATATTTGGTATTTAAGCTTCAAATAATATGCTTCATAATATATCAGCTTATTGTTAATATGACACGAGAAGGAGGGGAGGTTTACTGAAGACCGGCAACAAAAAAATGCAAATATCTCAGTAAATAATCAAGATATTGAAAAATAAACCTACATAACAATATTTATAGAACACTAAATTTGAAATAAGATTTATTCTATACGTTTTTTCAATCCGACGCATAATAACGTAGATATTAAGAGTTTTCGAAATTCTCCCTTCTGAACACGATTTGCATGAAACGCTTAAGTATTGAGTTTGGACATAATCAAACAAAAATTGCGCCCGCTAGAGCGGTAAAAGAATAACTGTATATATATATATATATATATATATATATATATATATACATATATTTTTGAGCGGACGTTATTTTCGCAATCTCCTGGGTAGGATCGATGGACATTTGAGGACATTTTTCGAAAATAGTGTCATGTTTACGACCTCAATAGCTGATTTCCCTTAAGGAAAATCTGCTAATTTATAATAATATTATTGAATAAATGCCAGTATATAACTCTATGAAATTGTAAACAGTTTTTCATGAAAATCCCCGAAATAATGTCATCATAATAAATAAGTTTAAATTTTCTTTAAACTATACATAATAAAATACTTAATTGATACTTAATTTTTCTAATTTAATGAGGAACATACACTTAGGAATAAAAACCCAAAATAACTCTGCTCCAGTGTATATAAAAAAAGTCCGTCACGCAGGGGCTGCGTAAAGAAAACAGATTACCCTTGTGAAGATTAATAATAGATAAACCTATATACTGCTAACATAACACCACCATGAATATTAATTGAATAAATACAAACGGTAATAATAAATCATTCCCCTGCCGGCGGGAAGCGTCTTAAATGTAAACAAACATGTCTGCCAACGGCTCACGGAAAGAAAAACAATAACTGAATCATATCAGAATGTAACATATTCATTTTATTAAAAACTATCTACTATCTACTGTAATTTATAATGAATCAGAATAATTTTTAACTCATTCAATCAAATGTTTCTAGTCCAAGAATTTAAGACGGGGGGGGGATCGCTAGAACATATTTGCATCTATATCGTATAATAAAGGTCTCTGGAAAACAATATTTGGTATTCATAATGTGGTTTATTATGTAACAGAGTATTACATGTGCAACATTAGTAGAATTGGGGGTTTACTGAAGGCTGAAAAATGCAAATATCTTGGCTAATATTCAAGATAGATTAGATAGTACATTTAAGTTGCAATAAGATTCATTCTATACACTTTTTCGATCCGACTTATAGTTACGGAGATATTTCGAATTTTCAAATTTCTCGCCCTCTAACCCCCCCCCCCCCCAATGGTCCGATTTCAGCCGTTAATGAACTTGATATTTCTTTTTGCATAAAACGGCTAAATATCGAGTATGGCAACGATCAAACAAAACTTGCGACTGCTAATGCATTGATATATTGATAAGATCGATGGACATTTGAAGACTAATTTCGAAAATTGCGTGATGAGTACGATACAATAGCTTATTGTAATTACGGCAAGTAATTACAGAACTCGGGTATCGATAAAACCTCGTAATGACAAGAGATTGTATCAATGCCGCACTGCGATGTGTTTTGTACCAGAGAAGATGACCAAGGCATTCAACCTTGAGCCAAGAGTGAGACCATGTGGTTGCTTGTCTCTCATGCTGTCCAATATATAGCCTTGGAGGAGGTAACACGGGAAGCATACTAGGAGGGGAAGGGAGGAAAAGGCGGATATGAATGAAGATGCATAATTTCCTGGCTTTTCAAACCCCTTGGGAGCAAGATAGAGCATACACACTCTCGGCAGTTCACTGATATCAGCTGAAGATGAGACAGGCTTGGTGACAAAAGCAAATAAAGAAAATAACAAGAATAAAGAAAAGTACAAGTACCTGTAGCAAACTGTAACCTGGATCTGGAAAAGAGTTTGAGAGTTGTTGGGGACCTACATATTCCTAAAGTAGATAACTCTAAAAACAAATAACTTATATTTAAAACAATCTCTAAAAACTTTCAGTACAAAGACATCGGCCAAAGAATAATTATTGCAAACTGCACTACGGGAGACACTGATATGGAACTAGTTTGAAACTCATAAATGAATCGTTGAATATTGAATGGTGGCTTCGGCCTCTGGAGAAGGAACATAAGAGGTGATATATCAGAAAAGAGACATTGGTTTTTTGAATACTAAGCGTAAGCTAAGAGGTTATGAAGAGCGGTAATGTTGAATGGCTCGAAATGAAATGGTGGCTAGAGAAGGAACATAAGAGAGGATATTATATCTGAAATGAGAATTTTTTTTTTTCAATCATATTTCCCTCAAAGAAAATCAGCTATTGAAGTTGTACTCACGACGAGGAAATTCCATAAACAATACTCTGTTATATAATTAACCACTTTATTCTATGCTTACATACCAAATGTTGCTTCCAAGAGACCCTAATTTTACGAGACTCAAGCAAATAGGTTCCGTTGATCCTCTCCCCCTCTTTTTTTTCTTAGATTACTAAAATATGAGTGATGAGACAAAAAGTATTCTAATTCATTATTTATTAGAGTACTATATACAGGTATTAGTTTTTAATTATATTAATATATTATATTCATATTTATTTCAGTAATTGTTTTTCATTCCAGTCAAGAATATTTGTAACTATCTATTCATCTCTGAGAGGTTGGCTGACCTGTTTTTTTACAATTCAGATACTTTCGAATGTAGAGGTTATTAAAATGTCAATTGACTGAATGATTTCTCGTTATCAATTGTATTTATTCAATTAATATTCGCGTTGCTGTTAAGTGTTACTAATATGTGGGCATGTAAAACTCGAAGTGGGAAATCTGCTTTGTTTACGAAGTCCCTGCGTGATGGACTTTTAAGACGATACGTAAGCTATGTTGTTACGATGAGGAGAAATTTTGAGTGGCTCAAAATGGAATGGTGGCTTAGGTTTCTAGAGAAGGAATGTAAAAAAGGACGTCCTATCTGAAAGGAGACATTCGTCTTTTTAGGCGATACGTAAGCTAAGAGGTTACGCTGAGCGGGACTTTGGGCAAGAGGCAACCCTGCCTGCTCTTTATACTTGCGAATAAATGTGTTTGTCGAACATGAGGAAGATCAAAGATGAGATTGATTTGGTGACTAAAGAATGTCGCTACCGAGTCACACTTAATAGTCTGGAATGACATCACCCAGAGCAGACATCAAGATTTTCAAGGACTGTGATGCCGAATAGTTATATGTAATACTCATTTTTGTGAAAGAGTCTCCTAAACGAAAAAAATAAAAATGAATTTTTTTTTTCGAAAATTTGCATATGGTTTGACAATTTGAGTAAATCTTCGCAATTATGAAGGTTTTAGATTGTTACTTACGACATTTGACCCCATATAGTCCCAGTTGGATCATTGCTTGGGTGTATTGTTACAAGTAATTGCTTTATCAGTTTCGCTCTGGTGAAATTCAATATTCTGCATGCTCAAATGAAAGCTGGGAATGTCAATTTGGCGCTCCTCCGGATTCTCTGGTATTTGAATATCCGACTTAATGGAAAGCGTATAAGCCGAAAGAGCTGTTTTGCCGCTACAGGAATAATTATGATTTTGTAATTAATTTTCTCCTTTAGTTATATATATTTTCATTTTCTTTTCGAAATTTATGTTCAGTTATGAATTTCATTTTTTGGGAGGGCAGTAGTTTTCATATTAACACGTTCAGAGCGGACTTCAAAAAAGAGGTCTATCCGCAAGTGCGTCACGGGGTCAATTGACCCCGTACTTATGTCCCATTTTAATGCGCTACTACCACTCGTAAAATGAACTAAATTTCTATATTCAAACATTTTTTTTACTCTTAGGACATCAAAAAATACATGACAGTCACAGGCCGTGTTTTCATTAATTTTTTGTTACGTGACTTAGAAATGAATATTTACCTTACATTTTTCATGATCGTAATTTAAAGTTAATTCATACTCACCCATTTTTATGTATAACAAAAATTAAAATCCTTCGTTGATCACCAAAACTATTACATAAAGGAGAAAAAAAGGTCCCGACAAGGTGAACTTTTTTTCTCCTTTATGTGATAATTTTGGTGATCAACGAAGGATTTTAATTTTTGTTATTCATAAAAATGGGTGAGTATGAATTAACGTTAAATTACGACACATCATATGACTATATTACCCCGTGCCGAACTTGAGCCCAAATACCACTCTCCAGGCCGGCACGGGTTCATAAAGCCCCGTGCATTTTTCAATGATATACGACGTATTTTTTGGATTTGAAATACATAAACTTACTATTTCTAATTATATTTACTAGTAAAAAGCAAAAACCGTAAAGTGTTTTTTGAACATTTATCTTCAAACCCGACCCCTACTGGGAGACAGTTACGTATTGGGTCATTTGACCCCCTGCCGTACTGAACGTGTTAATAACTCTGTGGATGAAAGGAGTAAAAGCTTCGGATAAACTAAGAGGATAAGAACTTGCAGAGGTTAAAATCTAAAAGTAGCTGGAGATTAGGTGTAGAACTCAGTGGTTGGTCAAATTGTGTGGCACAATACAAGATTCCACTGAATTCAAAACTAAACTATATATAATTAAAAGAGTACATAAACGTATGACAAATACATATGAATATTCAACCCCAAAATGTGAGGATTAGATTGATTTAAGAGTACATTTAACATTCACACAAGAGTACATTCAAATAAATAGAAGACTAGAAATAAGAACAAAAATAGTTATTTATTATACAAGTGACGAAAGTAGATCATTTTACAATTCGAGTGAAACGTTTACCCACACGAGCGAAGCGAGTGTGGTAATTTCACGAGAGTTGTAAATTCTACTTTCGTCACGAGTGTAATATTAAATTTTTTCTGTAATCGTGTAATATATGATCAGATTTAACCAGAATATGAACAAAATTAGGATGTTGTGAAGATTATGGTATGTTGTTGGTAGGCTATATGCATGGTTGTGAAAGGTTATAAGCATAGTTATAAAACAACTAGTGATGATTGTGAAGTAGTGCAGTTATAAACAAGTGCAGGTTATAAACAAGGAAGGTAATTATTATTATATTTAAATTTTAAAATATATTGATTATTTCCACCAATAATTCATCCAAATTTCAATTTATTTTGTCTTAACATTTTCAAGCCTAGTCAACATTTATATTCGTCCAAATTATGATTGAAGGATAAAGTGATGTGTTACTTATATCTTTAAATCCCTATTCTACTGAGTTTACCCTATTCATGGGTAAATTACATTCAACAGGTTAGATTATTTTTACCATTTGGTTCCTTGATCACGGTTAGGGACAATTTATATTAGCTTCAATCGCGCATCATGAAATAAAGGAATAAATAACTATTTTTCGGTTTAAGAATTTATTAAATGTTATAATCTCTAAATAAATGATTATTCCGTCATCAAAATTTGAATTCAGGTAGAAATTTAACCCTCGACTTAGATATAATATGAATTTTATTTTATTAAAAATAAAATATCAGATGCGAAGCATTTTATTATTGTAATTGTTGTTTATTAACGTTTAATTTATGATACTATGGCTAATTGGGACAGGTTATCTACATGTTACCAGGGAGGGACTAAGGATTTTATTTAATGAGCTCGTCTCTAAATAAATTCCTATTGCCCTGGCGGGAATCGAACTCGCCATTCTAGGTTTACCATGTGAGGTTAATCCCCAGACTTTAACTCACGTGGCAAACCTGAGTTCCATGTATTATTTGATGCACTTCATCACCGGCAAGATCTTGTATCATTTAAATGAACTTTTCATCTTAAAAATTGAATTGTTGCTGTATTAAAGATTGCAGTTTTCCACGATTATATATGTTTTTTCGTTTGGTTTGCGCCCCACATCGATGGTGATTGCCAAGATCTGGAGTTGTTAAGGGGTAGTTAGAATAATATATTTATTCCTTCATGTACTTACCTTTGTTGTACTTTATTTTTATATTATGGAAAATATTTCTTAAATATCTGATTGTTTCTCATATCCGTGCTTTGTCTAAATGAATATAATAAAAGTTATCCCTTTTAAATCTTTTTAAGTATGCTGTAGACCTATTCTATTTTATACTATATGTTTTTGTAAATATTTATATGGTACTATTTGTGGAATATATTGGCTGCTGTCAGTTAATAGTTCTGTCAGATCGTAGGGTATGTTTATATTTACAAACTATCGATTATCTTTTTAACAATAAATAATTTTATTTTAATCCAACGACCATTAATCTTCTGCTTTTCTACCCTGACAAGAAGGGTTCAGTTCAGAAGAACTTTTTCTTCCTAACTGAATGAAGTTGCAACTATTACTAACTAACTGAGGACTGTTTGCTTTGTTATGTTGAAGTTCTTAAGTTAGTTAGTTAGTCAGGACAACTATTGGCTTTGAAGGACTTCAAAGATTATGAAATTGAGTTGGTCAATAGAGCTAATGTAATTGTTTCAGTTTTTCCAGTGCGCGTTTCAATTGAAGGGCATGAAAATGGATGAGGTTTAGAACTATTTAAACGTTAGTCTTTAATAAATTATTTCTGTGTACTACAACTTCCCATAGTTGAGGTCTTATATTTCAGATTCGTTACTATTATGATCAATGGAAATTGTATTTCCATTCTCTGAAAGATTTTAAAATTCTAATGTATTAGAGCGCGTCATTTTAATAAGATATTCTGGTTACGTTTTTTAGGATATTTAAAAGCTTAAACTCGTAACATATTTTGGATCAGTAGTGCACTACGCGACAGCACATTAATTTAAATCTAAAACATAATAACGGTTTATGAAAAGATTAAAGCCTCACTTAAAGGATAGTGGTAAGTAATTTATTAACGTACAAGTTCGTTAGCAGTTATGTAGATACTGACATGTATTTAATTACCCGCTCTTGATAATATAACTTTTTAAACCTCAATATACCTTTTAGCAGATTAGGGGAAATCAGCTATTGAGGTTGTACTCATGATGGCATTTTCGACAAATCCATCGATCCTACCCAGGAGATAACAAAAGTGAGGTCCGTTCAATATTATATATATATATATATATATATATATATATATATATATATATATATATATATATATATTATATTTTTCGATTTTTTATTATAACAGGATAATGTTAATATGAAATGAGTAGGACTGGAGGTGTACTGAAGACCAAAAAAATGCAAATATCTTGCTTAATAATCAAGATATTGAAAAAACGTATATAACAACATTTATATAACGTGACATTTTCAATAAGATTGATTCTATACGATGTATCGATCGACGCAAAACAACGGAGATATTTCGAATTTTCAAATTCTACTCCTCTAACTCTCTCTTCTCACTGGACCGATATCCGCCATTAACGTACTTGATCTTCATTTTACATAAAAAGAGTCTCTCTCTCTCTCTCTATCTCTCTCTCGCTCTCTATATATATATATATATATATATATATATATATATATATATATATATATATATATATGAAGTTTTGAACGAACCTCATTTTTGTCATCTCTTGGGTAGGATCAATGGACATTTGAGGAAATTTTCATGAGTAGAAGCTCAATAGCTGATTTCCCTCAATGAAAATCTGCTAAAATAACTATTTTACCAAATTTTCCTTATGACAAATCAACTATTGTGGTTGTACGCTAAACGGGATTTCAAATGGACGGAAATCCTATTTAGTACTTGGCGAATGTATACACACACACACACACACACGACTCATCTAGTCGAAGGAATTTCTAGGACCCCGTCTTCTATCAAGCTGGCGACTGCTGATCTCATCGCCCCTAAGACGTCAATAGCTCCGTCAATTTACCGACATTCGAGATGATTGTGATACAGCTTCAAGTAATCATTATTTGAAATTCTTAATGGGGGTTTAAAATAAACAAATATATTTGCAAAATAATTGCTTCAACATTTTTGAACTCCCTCATTGATAATGAAGCGTGGCATGCGATCGGGTTAGAATAGAAGTCGTGTACTTTTCTTCCAGAATGGTAGAAATTAGAAGAGATTTTTTTTTTTTTTAAATTATTTCAAATATTCATTGTTTAAAAATGAGTGGATTAAAATCCAGCAATATGATATTATAGAATGAACCAATGTGGAAAATGAAGCCACCACCAAAAACCGCACGTTCGACCTTCATTAGCGGAACAAAGTCTGAACTGTGACTTTGGTTTACAGCAAATTAACCAGGATAACTTTGAGCGCCGTCTCATAAACGATGTGTGGTTTTATATCGGACTCGCCCCTCTCCACACATTTCGAATCGATAACATATCCTGCATTTTATTTACTTTCCGAAATTTTAGTGTGTCGTTTTAGCAGATTCCCCTTACGGGAAATCAGCTATTGAGGTTGTACTCATGACGTGTTTTTGAATTTTTTTTTCAAATGTCCATCGATCCTACACAGGAGATGACGAAAATGAAGTCCGTTCAATAATTATGCATATATGCATATATCTGTTAACGTTCTAGCGGTCGCAATTAGCGTTACCAAACTCGATATTTAATCGTTTCATGTAAAAGTAAAGATCAAGTTGTTAATGACCAAAATCGGACGGGGGTGGGGTGGTTAGAGAGGAAAATTCGAAAATTTGAAATATCTCCGTTATTACATATCGGTTTGAAAATTTGTATTAAAAAAAATCTTATTGATAATGTAATGGCCTATAAATGGTGTTTTATTCATATTTTCTCCATCATGAATATTAACGGAGATATTTGGAATTTTTAGTTTTCGGTAACCCCTCCCCCCATACTCAAGTCACATTAACAATAAGCTGTTATATCATGAATCGCTTCATCCGAAGCTTAAATACAAAATATTGTTTTCATGAGACCATTATTATGTGAGGTTATTTGATCTACACCATGCTCCATATTTAACCGTTTCAGACAATACTAAAGACCATATTTGTTAATGGCAGATATCGGACGTGGATTAGTTCTGGTATAGAGGGGGAATTCGAAAATTCAAAATATTTCCGTTATTATGTGTGGCATTATGAAATGTTATAGCACCAATCTTGTTAACCTTTTGATGATCTACAATTGTTGTTCTATGCATTTTTTTCATAACTTAAGTATCAAGCGAGTTGTTCATTCACTCGTGTTTTCAGCCTTCAGTAACACCCCCCCCCCCCTCCTGGTCATCTGCTCATCGGTTAGTTCCATATAAATTATATAGACATAAGATCACAAATATGTTATATCAGCACGTAGGAAATCTGCTTAGGACGCAGCCGGCGTGATGGACTTAATTTATTTAGGACTGTTTGCAGATTAGGGCTCTGGTGCAGAAGAAATGAATGTGTTCCAAAAAATATAAATTTACCATCACTACCATTTAACAAAGTTAATAAATCCCTTTGTCTTCTTTTATTTATCAGCTGGTCCGATTAAATACCATAATTGTATTTAAATTGTTTAATCGAAAGTTTTTGTTGACGCATATTTGGTAAACGTATATGAAGTGGACGTTTAGGCCTAGAAAACTAAAAAAAAAAAAAACTATTTACGTCCACTTTGTGCTTCTAAGGCTAATTGGGGTTCATCTACAGGTTACCTCTGTTTTCTAGGTGGGTCTAAGGATTTGATTTAATGAGTTCACTAAATAAATTTCTATTGCTCAGGTGAGAATATATCTCAAGACTGTTGGTTTACCAAGTGAGATTAAGAGCAACGCATTAACACAAATGCTTAACCTGAGTCCTATAAAAAGTTTTATAAATTATTTAGGTAATATCCTTGGTTGGTAAAAAAGCCAACATCTCCACTAGACTTGTCTTTATTGCAGAGCTAGCAAGGCCAGAGTTTACCACGTCTGTGAAATTGAGATGTCCTTTCTTATTTGTAGTTGAGTCGATGCGGGTAATAAAGTATTTATTTCAATGTCATGTTGAGTTTTCCTTTTTTTAAGCGTTTGTAGTTTTCTTTTCTATTTTATATTATTGAACAAGGAACGAAAGACTCCAATATACTATGATAACAGAGGAAAAAGACGAAGACTGGAGGTTTATTTAAAAAGATGAATGAAGAGAAATAAAAATAGAAATAGTATATAACGATAAAAACAATATTAAATAGAAATACCAGCCAGTAGGTAAACCCAACATTGAAAAGAAATCTTTATAACCTGCATCGACCTAAGACCAGGCCCTGTGCAGACTACTAAAGCAACCAAAACAACTACAACTCGGAATCTGGATTACATAGAAGTCCGCCACGCAGGGGGTGCATTGCCTAAGCAGATTTCCCAGACATTTGGATTTATCTCAAAAAGGAAAAGTTCAGTGAGAACCATATTTGGTATTGAGTTTCAAATAAAGTCCTTCATGATATATCTGGTTTATTATTAATATGACATGAATAGGAGTGAGGGTTTATTGAAGGCGAAAACTAAAAAATGCTGTTAATGATCGTGAAAGGGAAAATAAATAAATAACAACATTTATAAAGCATTTAATTTGCAATAAGATACATTCTATAAACCTTTTTGATTCGACATATAATAACGGAGATATTTCGTTCTCAATCAGCTATTGAGGTTCTGCTCATAACGCGATTTTCAAATAATTTTCCTCTAATGTATGTCAAATTTAATTTTTGTTTGATCGTGTAACAAACTCGATATTTATTCGTTTTATGTAAAAAGAAATCGGACCAGTGGGAGGGGGTGTTTATAGGAGGGATTATGGAAAATTCGAAATATCTCCGCTACTATACGTCGGATAGAAAACATTTATTGCAAATTAAATTTCTTATAAATATTGCTTTATACATTTATTCTTTATCTTGAATATTAACCGAGATATTTGCGTTTTTCTGTTTTCAGCCTTCAGCAAGCCCCAACTTCTACTCATGTTACATAAATAACACTCTGTTATAACTTATATTGTTTTCAAGAAACCTTTATTATACGAGATAAATGCAAATATGTTCTGGTGCCCCCTCCCCCTCCACCGTCTTATGTTCTTGCACTACTAAAATTTGATTGATTGAGATAAAAATTATTCTGATTCATTATAAATTACAGCACTAGATATAGTAAATAGTTTTCAGTAAAATTAATATGTTATATTCTGATATGTTTCAGTAATTGTTTTTTTCCCCGGTGAGAAGTTGGCACACCTTTTTGTTTACGTTTAAGACGATTTCCGTCGGGAGTTTTCTTATTATCGTTTGACTTTATTCACTTTACATTGACTGTGCTATTGTTTTACCATTACATAGAGTTATCTATTGTTAAACGTCACGAGGGAAATCTGCTTAGTTTACGCAGCCCCTGCGTGGCCGACTTTTTATCCATTTCTAACAGTGAAACTAGATCAGAGCATTGTCTCTCCGTCAATGCTTGTACGACTGTTGAATCATAACTGTTTAAATAATAGGATACAGTAGGAGGATATAGGGATTATTTCGTCGGTCAATTGAACTACATCCGACCACAAGCCTCCAACTAAGCACGTACTCTGTATTGGATATGTGGCTCAGTGTCTATTTCAGGTAATATTTGTCTATTGTTAAAAATTGTTATTAAAAACTTACTCATTTAACTATTTAAGTGTAATACTAAATTTTTGGCTAATGGTCTGAAAAGTCCGATACGCAGGGGCTGTGTAAACTAAGCAGATTTTCCATGAAACACTTTACAATAGAGAAATCTGCATACTGGTAACACTTAACACAACCGTGAGTCAATACAAACGGTAATGACAAAACATTCAGTTCATATTAATAAGCTCCCAACGGAAACGACTTCTGAATTGTAAACAAACAGGTATGCGAACCACTCAGAGCTGAACAGATAGATAGACATATTCTTCACGAGAAAGAAAAATAATTACTGATATATTACTTATTAACTTTATTGCAAACTATTTATGTATGTATTTGGATGTATCTCACAGAGTAAAAGCTCACACTGCTCTCTAAACCAATTTCACGAGAGCCGAACAGTTACGAAAACGGACGAACTAATTTTCACCGGAATCTGACGAAAAAAAACCCGACAATAACTGATCTCGTTCGTCCCTTTAACGCCACACACTTAATAAAAATGCAAATATTTCGGTTAATATTCAAGTTAGAGAATGAAAGTATATAAAAATAAGATTGGTTCTATACAATTTTTCGATCCGATGTATAGTAACGGAGATCATTAGAATTTCGAAAAATCCTCCTCTAACCTCCCCCCCCCCCCTACTGGTCCGATTTCTGGCATTAACGACCTTGATCGTTTTTTTTTTACATAAACGATTAAAAATCAAGTTTGGTAACGATCAAACAAAAATTACGACCACTAGAGCGTTTAGAAACATATACGGTATATATATATATATATATATATATATATATATATATATATATATATATATATATATAATTTTGAACGGTCCTCATTTTCGTCATCTCCTGGGAAGGATTCATGGATGTTTGAAGGTATATTTCGAAAATCGCGTCATGAGTACGCCCTTCCTATCTGATGTCCCTTCCTAGGGACATCAGCTAGGAAGGTCAGAGAATTAAAATAAGAATTGAATTCAGGCCATTTAGCTCCCACATTTTTACATGAAACATAGATGTATAATGACGATATCTTACTGTTTGGATGCCATATCGGATTTTCATTTGTTCCATAGTGTACTCTATGCTAATGGTCAAGCTCTTTCACTTTCATACTCATTTTGAGGGAGTTGAGAAGAAAAAAGTATGAGCGCCATTTTGGATTTTCATAGATACTGTATATATTAAATTGTGTTGCCATTACTACTAATGGTACTTACCAAATATCGGACAAACAGGACCAAGCTACGTGAAATTCAGCCACGCAGGGGCTGCGTAACTAAGCAGATTTCCCAAGAGAAGGTTTACAACAGATAAATCTACATACTGGTATCACCACCGTGAATGTTAAGGGAATAAATAGAAACGGTAAGAAGAAATCATTCGGTTAATAGTGTTAATATTATCTACAACGGGAAGCGTCTGAATTGTATACAAACAGGGTAGCCATCTTCGCAGCGCTGAATAGATGGAATTATTAATTATATTGAAATTATTAATATTTTTTTAAGTTTTTATTGAATTATTAATTTTATTGAAAACTATTTTTATTTTTATTGAATTTTTAATTTTATTGAAAACTATTTACTATATCTAGTGGTATAATTTGAAATGAATCAGAATAATTTCTATCTCAATCACTCAAATTTTAATAATTCAAGAACAAAAAAAGTGGAGCCAACAGAACGTATTTGTTTGTATCTCGTATAATAAAGGTTTGTTGAAAACAATATGTGGTATTTAACCTTGTAATGAAGTGGTTCATGATACAACACCTTATTATTAATATGACACCAGTAGGAGTGGGGGTTTACTGAATGCGTAAAATCTGCTAAAAGTCTATAAAAATAATACGGTGACCTACGTTTAATATCAAATTCTGGTGTTACAAAAAAAAGAAGAAAAATCGATCGCTATGGATATATAATGCTATAGTTATTTGTGCTTTGACCTGCAAGGTTTATAGAATAGTTTGTTGAACATCAAGAAAAGCTCTTCAAAAAATACAAATCCTTGAGTTATCAAACATTTTATGAGAAAATAATTAATTGTCTTGAAAATTTCAGGGATGGAACACAGCAACTATTTTATTACCTAAATCATTAATATTACATAATATATTATATAAATATTTAATGTTTGGTCTATGTACATAGATTTAATGTTATACCAAATGTTATAAACTGATCTTAAAGAGAATGCATAAACGCGTGAGCAATAGTTTCCTCCGGACGATAAAGGTGATATATAGGAAGGTTAGTTAGTGACAGTTGCTACAAATTATTTGAAAATCTGAGTTATGGAGATAATATAACTCATTTTAATGCCCCTACCCTTCAAGAGCTATGATTATAGTAGGATACCTCTATTTTATTGTTCTACTAAGAACAGCAATAAGTCATAAAAATAAGACTTGACTGACGAAGATGATACTTCGTAATAATGACATATTGAGGGTATGCGGCATGTAAAATATGAAACCCATATAAAACTAATAATAAAACGAATTAAAGCATGTAAAATTATGAATTATTTCACTTGTTTAATGTAACTATTGTTTACACACTTTTCATGGAATTTATAGAATGAAAAACCACGATATTCATTAGGTAAAAAATAACTAAAGTTGCCGGTCTTAATTTGCAATTGCAGCTCCCTATCTCTTCTTGAGATAGAATATTTTAGAATATTCAGAATATTTTAGAAGATTTAGGTTTTTAAAACAAAAATCAATTCGTGGTTTCGGATTCGTGGCAATAGGGATTTATTTCATGAAACCTCAATATGTAATGTCCAGCACTGGTTAGAAAAAGAGATCTGCAGAAGACCACTCCGAATTAGCCGTAGTAAAATAAACTGATCATTAATAAAGTACAAAATAGTAATTTTTCGGTGTAGAGCCCATAAACTGTCAGTCTCATGGTATTTGATTTATGGCCGAAAGCTGCCAAACATGTCCTTGGCTATCTACTTCTTTATTCAAGTAGCTCCACGAATCCGAACTGACGGAGTCAAAGATTGAATGCAACGCCGGACTGGCCAGGTCGGCAAATGCCGAGGGCACACGGACCTAGGGGATCCACGGGCCTCAAATGAAAAAAAAAGATAACCTAAATTTAAAAAGACATTAATTTTGTTATTAATTAACACGCTAAATGATACTGTTGTCATATCTGTCGGTGGAGACCGTCGTCACTGGCTGATGGTCGAGTACAGCTGGCATTGTGCTTTTGATTCAATTGCACCATCTTCAAGCCCGTCAAAAAGTTTTACTGGAGAGTATACAGAGAGTACAAATTTTTGACTGCCTTGAAGATAGTGCCATTGCATCGAAAGCACAATGCCAACTGTACTCGACTATCATCCAGTGATGACGGTCTCCACCGACAGGTATGACAACAGTACCATTTATACTGGCGGTTCTAACCCTTTATTTGAACCCTAAATAATATTTATTTAAATTTGAAAATACATCGATGATGCATATTCCTATTAGCAAATGTTACAATTTTATTTTGCAATTAATGCTATATGCTTATAGGATTTTTAAACAAAATTGTTAATGTTTTGTAAGGAACTGATTATTACTTGAATTATTATTACTGGTTAATCTAAATTTATTAATTTTTGAAATAGCCTACAATCCTACAATAATTATTTGTATGAATCGAAATGCGCATTTTAAAAACTCAAAGTCATCAGCTACTTATTTTATTAATTTCAAGGGTTAATACCCTTACTAAAATGTTTTAATATATATATATATATATATATATATATATATATATATATATATACATACATGTTGCTGATATGTAAATATATGTTTTACTACATAAAACATTTTTTCTATTGTATTTGGTATCAAAAATTCCGAAAGGGCGGGGGCTCGGCAAATTTTGCCGGTGGCCAGCAGAGCTACCAGTCCGGGCTGATTGAATACAAATATGGCTGAATACAAGAAAGTACAAAAAAACTTTTTATTTTATTTTCTATTAATTGGTTTCTAATGTGTATATACATAGACTTAAATGTTAGTATTAATTATTGTGTTATTTAATGATAGGACTCCTCTAAAAATGTAGAATTTTTCTTTCACCTTCTATCAGTGAGTTACTGGAACGGAATTATCAGGATTGCTGAGATGAGTCACCTGCTGTCTTTCCCTATTAGCGCATGCAAGTAACTCTGAAGATGGAGACAATAGTCTTCGAAAGCGCTTAGCGTTGAAATAAAAAAACTTGTGATGAATTGGACGTATTTTTCTTTCTCCAAGATGGCGGAGATCTTAATTACTGGATAAAGATATCCGAAGCCTATATAATGGCAACTCAAAACTAATTGTATAACCAATCTTTTTTGAGATTGGGGGTACGAAAAAGAGGTTATTGTACTGAAATAACCCCTTTCAGTGCGAGCAGTTCTCGGAATCGCGAGTGCTCTCCAGAATTCCAGTCGATATTTCCCGTTTCCCTAAGTCAATTTAGAGTTTGTCTATATTCTTTATTTCCGTGTCGACACGTTTCGCATGCAGATGACAGTGACGTGAAAGAAAGAAAAATGATGTGTCAGGTTTTCACTAGCCCGATGGCCATAGTTGCTGGCTGCGATATGATATAGCCCTGTTCCGTGGGGGGTGGCATCCCCTTACTCGCCCTGCATTTTAAACAGTCTATGGGGCTAATATCCAGCTCACGATCCGTCCTTCCCTGTAAATAAATTGCTGGTTCAATGGCTGTTTCTTTTCCCCTTTTTCCCCTCTCTTTCTCTCCTCGTCCACTTTGTGCCTAAGTAACAAGGGGTAAAGAGATGACACTAACGCAAATAGTGTATCGCCCCAAATGCTGCAACCGGCTAAAGCCTTGAGCATCAGAATTCTACCACATATATATTAGTAATTTTCCACTCAAAATATATCATACTGTTTAAAACGAAAAGACAAAAAATTATATTTTTTTAAAATTTGGTTTGTGCCCCACAGCGATGGTGATTGGCATAGTTAGAACAATACATTTACTCCTTCATGCACTTACCTTTGTTGTACTTTATTTTTATATTATGGAAAATATTTCTTTAATATCTGATTGTTTCTCATATCCGTGCTTTGTCTAAAGAATATAATAAAAGTTAACCCTTTTAAATCTTTTTAAGTATGCTGTAGACCTATTCTATTTTGTACTATATGTTTTGGTAAATGTTTATGTGTTTTAGATATGTTAGTACGTAGGTGAATCCTCCTTTTAAGGTTTTCATTTGATTCACCCTCGTATTTGTGGAATATGTTAGCTTCAGTCAGTTAATAGTTCTGACATATCGTGGGGTATGTGAAGGTTTTTTCGTTGGATGCAGTTTGTCAGTATGTGTTTTATCGTAAGGTGTTTGTTGCAGTATTTGCATATAGGGTTGTGTGTCCTTGTCATTAAGTGTCTATGTGTCAGGTATGTGAGACCGATCCTGAGTCTGGCAAGAACAACTTCCTCCCGTCTAGTACTCCTATGGCTCGATGGCCACTCCTTAATAATAAGAACAAAACAAAATAAGAATGAAACAACATTAACTAAGAGAATGAAAAATACCCAAAAAAATATAGAATAATAAACCTCGAAACGAAATCAAAATCAAGCCCGTAAATAGAGGACAATTTCCAACTTCTGCAATGTCATAATTTCATGCCCTATTCCCCAATTTTCATATAAGAAGCCTGTCTAAATAGGACTTAAATTTCAGCAAATCATTATTTTTTTATTGATAGAGTTGCTTGAATAGAAAATCGTATGAATACAAAAAAAAAAAAATAAGTCCGTCAAGCAGGGACTACGTAAACTAAGCAGATTCCCAAGTGAAGTTACAATCGTAATTCCACATAACATGAATATTAAGTGAATAAATGCAAACTATTCGTGGGTACTGAAAAATAAGAACAAAAAAAATAACGATAATAAACATATTAAATAGAAATACCATCCAATAGGAATAGCCAACATGTAATGTTGAGTTTTCCTTTTTGGAAGCGTTTATATTCTTCTTTTCTATTTTATATTATTGAAAAAGGAAAAAAAGACTCCAATATACTATGATAACAGAACCAATAGACGAAGACTGGAGGTTTATTTATAAAGAAGAATGAAGAAAAATAGAAATAGATAAAGTATGTAACGATAAAAACAATATTAAATAGAAATGCCAGCCAGTAGGTAAACCCAAGATTGAAAAGAAGCCTTTATAACCTGAATCGACCAAAGACCACGCTCCCCTGCACGACGTGTAAAGCAACCAAAACAACTACAACCCTGATATTCTGGAATAAATAGAAGTCCGTCACGCAGGGGCTGCAATAACTAAGCAAATCTCCCACATGGGCCAAGTATTTGTATTTATCACAAAACGTAAAAGTTCAATGAGAACAATATTTGGTATCTAGACTTCAAATAAAGTATTTCATAATATAAGAGCTTATTGTTAATATGAAATGAGTAGGAGTGGGGGTTTCTGAAGGCCGAAAACTAAAATAATGTAAACATCTCGGTTAATAATCAATATTTGTTCTATACAATTTTTCGATCCGACGCATAATAACGGAGATATTCGGAATTTTCGAAATTACCCCCTCAAAACCCGCCCTCCCACTGGTCGGGTTTCAGTCATTAATGAACTTGATCCTTAGTTTTACTTAAACCATCAAGTTTGGTAGTGATCAGACAAAAATTGCGACCGCTTAAGCGTTAAAAGACGAATATCTATATATCTATATATATATATAAAATTGTAACCTCTGTCTGTACATTGATTTTTTTCGCGAAATTTCACGATAACTTTTCGTTTCACATGTCATAGACACCATAACTGCATTTTGTTTCTTTCGTGTGTGTTTGTTCGTTTATTTATTTGTTTGTTACATTTTCACGCATAAACGGCTGAACCGAATTTTATGAAACTTGGTATGTAGATTACTACTAACCCAACTTATATATTATATGTTTAAAATTTTGAAGGAACCTCATTTTCGTCACCTCGTGTATAGGATCGATGAACATTTGAGGAAATTTTTCGAAAATCGCGTCATGAGTACGACGATAGCTGAATTTGCTTAAGGGAATCTGCTAAAAGTACAATTATACTGTTCTGAAAAAAAAGAAAATATTCTCTCTCTTCAGAAATGTTTCCTAATTATTATGTTTTCATGTGTTCTGAGTTCGAATCTGAAGTCCGAAAAATTCTTACACATCAGGCACTATTTTTGAAGGTTGTTTTTGAAAAAAAAATGAAATAGCATGTTTATTTTTTTTCTTACTTAATTTATGTATTTTCTTACAAATAATTACAATGATATATCAAATAGTGCTGAACATAATATAACTTTATGACTCGTCAATTTGTATATTTCTTCCTTTTATAGTTTTATAGTCTTCATCAGATGCCTTCTGTGCCGTGACCAGCAGTATTCAGCAAGAATCTTTTCATTACATTTACCGCTGTACCTTTTATCCATTAGGGATATATCTTGATGAAACCAAGGTCGGAAAACTGTTCATCGGAAACTGTTCACAAGTTGGGAGGGAATAAATCCAAATGAGAGTGCAAAAATTAAAGTTTTAATGGCATGTTGCAACCCTTGCCCTCTTAAGATAAAAGTAATTCATTAACAATGTCTTTGTAATTCGAAGCTCTTCTGTTACCCAAAGATTCTTGACACACGTTTTCAACCGCAGTCAAAGCTCTTTTTTTCAGTTTCATTTCATTTGAATTCCAGGTCCTTAAATAGAGTGTGTATTTGTGGCCCCACAAAAATCCCCTCTTTAATTTTTGCTTTACATCATTTCTGGAAATTTCATTTATTCAAGTACAAAAAACCTTCTCCTTCCTTGTCCATAGGTTTCACGAAATTCTATATCAGTTCTAATTTGATATGGAGAGATGGAAGTAGAATGTTTTTGTTTTGTTTCAACCAAAGGAGTACTGACAATATGTTTTTGAGGAATTGTGTATATACTTTCCATGTGCATTAATCTGTCTTCTTTTTTATACTGTCCCACTCATAGAAAAATCAGCAAAACTTAGTATAACCATCTTGGAGCCCTGTAAGCGTTGTCTTAGAACTTTCAAATAAGATGCAGGTATAAACTGGGTTTTTGCATAATAATAAATGCATAATTCTCTGACTGTAGGCCTAACTAACTCTAGAAGCCTAACATTTGTGCTTTCCCCATTTTTTCACGTTGTAATACATTGTAATAGCTGTAAAACCAAGTAATTTTTTTTATTTATTTTTTTTTTAAAGTTTTCAATGATAGACAAATGTTCAAAATGTTGACGCAAAACACACATTTGACATACAATGGTGCCTGATAGAGATTTTCTGGCTTCTTTTTCGTATTCAGTATACCTCAAAACATTAAAAAAAAACATATTTTTGTTGAAGGGAGGATTTTTATATTGAACAGTATTATCTAAGCTAATATTCCAGCATGAGAAAAAAATACACAGTACAGCGAACGTAGAAAATTAATTTGGCTATAATATTGATTACATAATATTTTACAATTTGACTCACTCTCTCTCTAAACCTTACCCACCGTCCGAAATGATTTCTGTCATTGATATTTAAGTTTGGTAACGATTTAACAAAATTTACAACTGCTAGATAAATATTAAATAAAGTGTGAACTGAAGAAAAATTAGGATTTTTGATTTACCTCTTAAACTTTTTTTCTAGGGATAAATCTCCAGGGTGGGAAATTCGAAGATGTTTTACGAAAAAAGCTTTACGACTTTGTACTCATAGAACCTCAATAATTGATTTCCTGTATAATTAATTGGCCAGCATAAGTAATAATAATTTATTAGGTATACTGGTCTGATTTTCTACACATCAAGAACAGTAATGGTCATGATTTAGGGAGCACCACAAGAGAGGAATAAATAATAAGAAAAATTCGTAAATGTCCAATCTATATTAAGCAAACATAAACGTTTGAGAGTAAATATTGATCTGTGGGCCAGGCACTTGATATAACCTATAAATTAAACAATTTCCATTAAGGCATGTAGGTAGCCATGAATGCTAAGGCGTTGGGTTATTTTGAGTCGTGGGTTCAATTCTCGTGTGGACATAGAAATTAGGCGTAGGCCACACTAAAAAGAATCGCTATTTATACTTCATTGGGTTGAATTAAGAGGAAGTTAGTTTTGGAAATATAAAGATTATGAATAAGAATGAAGTATTAACAACTTGACAACAACGGTAAATTATTTCTTCTATAATGCGATTAAGATAAAGTCCATTACGCAGGGGCTGCATAAAATCAGCAGATTTCTCACTTTTGGGCGTAACACTCTTTTGGCCTCATTTTACCATATATTTTAAATTTCTGAGTTTAAATCGGTTTGGATGTGGGGGATTAATGAAGGCCGAAGAGAAGAAAGTACAAATAACTCCCTTAATATTTGAGGAACAAAAAAATGTATAGATCAACAATCTTAGGGCATCAATAGTTTAACAAGATTGGTCCAAATGGAGATATTATGAATTTACGAATTCCCGCCCCCCCCCTAACTCCTCCCCTATTCCTAGGGAGATTTCAACCATTACCTGCAAGGAACTTTAGTGTTGAATGAAACAATTAAATATTAAGTATAGTGTAGATCAAATAAACATTTTCGTGATCAGAACGCAAAATCTTAAATGACTTATGTCAACACAGAACATATATGCATGTACCTCTCAGAGTAAAAGTTCAAAGAAAACAATACTTTGAATTTATGCTTAATATGACATGAGTACATAGGATTCGGGGTTTAATGAAGGCCGAAAACTAAATAATCCGATTATCTTGGTTAATATTTATTTATTTATTTTGGAGCGTTCGCAGCGAGGCGATATTGATCATAAAAAAAAACAAAAAAAAAACAATTTATATAAACAAAATACAAAAATGAAAATAGAAACAAGAAAAAATTAAATAATACAAACTAAGAACGCAAGCAAATAACAAAACTCGACTAAATAACAGAACGCATCAATATACCAAAACACATACTAAATAACGGTACGCAACTAAATAATACTCTACTAAATAGTAGAACGCAATCAAATAACAAAACAACGAAAAACAACAATAAACACAAAACAACAAATAAAATAAATAAACAAAGACAAAACATTAAGTTCAAAAACAAAAAATCTTGTAAGGAAACTAGATAATTAAAAACTATAAAGACTAATAAAATTACGCAAACAATTATATACTTTCAAGGGATTAATACTAAACTAAAATCAAATAAATATAAATTGGTATGTACAATAAAATGAAGATTTCTAATATCTAAAATATTCGTCGTGATAAAGAAGTTACGTATAGAATAACATTTATCTTTAAGTATGAATTACGTATAGCATTTTTTCGATCTGAAGTTTAGTAATGGAGATAATTCGAATCTTATAAATTCCCCCATCTAAACTCCCCCCTCTCCCAATGGTCCAATTTCAGCCATTAATGAACTTGATCTTTGAGTTCAGTAACGATAAAATAAAAAAAAAAGACCTCATTATCGTCGGGGACAGGATTGATTGAGGAAATGTTTCAAAATCACGTCGTGACTAGAACCTCAATAGCTAATGTCCGTTAAGGGATATCTGCTAATAAAAAAAAAGTGACATTCATTATTTGTTATTCCACACATATTGTTTAAGTTGAAAATTAAGGAAGTTATTTGTATGGTTGCAATTTCTTTGAATGGTTTCATATTCAATAAACATTTTATTGTAGTCTGGTTGGGCCAAGGAAATGGCCAAATTTGTTGTGTCAGAGAACCATGTCTTTCAAGGAGTAAGTAAAGATACCTCTGAAATAATGCTTTTCCTTCAATAAATATATAAGTTAACTGTCTGTGATACAAATATTATCTTATTTTACAAAAATAATACAGCATATAATGTAAAGCAAGATACAGTAGAAGAACATGCTTCAAGCTCCTGATCACAATATAAAATAATGTAAATATTTCATGAGAAGTGTATCATGTTCACGAACAAAACACTTTAAGCAATTGTATTTAATCTATAAAGGAATCTTTGTTTAAAAATAAATTGTAGAGCTTTGAGGTTGTTTTATATAAAATATGAATAATGGTGCTGGTTTAAACATAACGGATTTTATTAATTAAAATAATTCGCGTTTGGATATTTTGATTTTTTTGATATTAAATTGAACCTCTCAAAATTGATATAAGGGTGGCTAATTATTGCAAGTTGACAATGGTTATCTATTGATTAAGTGTCAAATCCATCTCATAAAAAGCCCGTCACGCAGGGTTATTATTTATATATATATATATATATATATATATATATATATATATATATATATAATGGGGCCCGTTCAAAATTATATATATATATATATATATATATATATATACGTATATATAAATTTGAACGGGCCTGATTTTCGTCATCTCCTGGATGGGATCAATGGACATTTGAAGAAAAATTTCCAAAATCGCGCCATGAGTACGACCTGCTATAAAACCCGAACAGAGTTGAAATTTTACACTTTATATTTGTACGCACAAAACCAGTTGGACGAACCTAGTCAGTCGGGTATCTTACATAAAGGCACAGTATCGTAGCACGCATACATTTTTTTTTTCAATCACTTTACAAAATTCGAAATTAAAGACAATTAGTGTAAAATACGTGTGTATGAATTAGCAACGATTATGTGTGTCTTGCAATTGACTTTTTGAAGTACTATTGTATAATGGAAGTATATATGAAGAAGTATATTATTCTAGTAAATAATTAAGACTGCAGTAACCGACGTTGCGGAATAGCTAAAATGGAGAAAATTAATACTTTAGTTTGGAAACCATTACAGGAGTTTTGGGAGGAGGAATTAATTCAACTTAATTCATTAGTCTTGAATGAAAAATAATGACTTTCAACTAGATATTAAAATATTCTTTGAAACACGTTAGGGAGGTTCTGGCTCCACCTTAGTAGCTCTTTAAAGAAATTCTTAATTCACATTAATGGACTTTGAGTGAAGAAAGTCATTGGCAGTTTATTTCCCTTTCACCCGTAATAAAGGCAACTTTTAATAGAGATTTAAAATTTTAAAGAGAGCTGGCGAGAACCATTCAAAAACTCTTTCATTGTACAAAGCCTATTTCCAAGAATGGTGCCGTTCCAAAGTATTTCTACTAAAATTTAATTAAGTAAAATATAAACCGACCAAAATCTTCTTCAGCGGTGTTTGTAATTCCGACTAATTCTGAGGTTTAAAACTCTGTATGAAATGAGAGCTTTGAGACTGACATTTCAACAGTTTCATTAGTATTCAAATGAGCCTGTTTAATCACTTCGAATAATTTCCAAAGCAAATATAAATACTCCTAAATCATTTATTTGGTTAATTGCTGTGCTTGCTACAGAGATAATTAGCTATCAATAATTCTATTTGGAAATGATAGCTTATCAGACGACTCTCCTTTAAATTAGACTATGAATTTAACTCTTGGGGTCAGCTGATACAAGCAAAAAATTAAATAGCCTAAACATTAAATAAAAAAGTTATCTGTTTTTACTTCTTTGTACGAAGTAAAGAAATTGTTAAAATCCGCAAAAAAATTCAGTTTCAAATTTCAAAGGAATTATCCTTTTTGACGTTCCCTAAAACCATTTTGACTAGTTTTGGAGTAAGGTCTGTCCGCGTAAGTACGTTCGTACGAAACACCCATAACACTTAAACGGCTAGAGTTGTTCAGTTGAGCACTTTCATTTTTGATCGAAACTACTATGGGAATTTGGATTTAAAGGAGGGTGGTTGTGTTAAATTTCAAATTTCTCCGTGCATATTTGAGAAACAAAATAAAAAGTTTTTGTTTATCATGAAAAGTTTTATAAATTATTTTGTTTGACATTTCTCGATCCCATAAATTGAAATAGAGATATCGTATGTAACAGTTAGATTAAATAATTATAAGTTGAGTAAAACAAAATTTTGTTTATTTTATTTAATTGGAGCTCAAGGAAGTAGTGTGGTGCGCACATCAGATTACTGTTTAGTTTAGTAGTTGTTGCAGAAGATCAGTAGAAAAAAAAAACACGTGCACTTTTTCTACCGATTTAGATTCCTCTACATGTTTCGCGCACTCTATGACGCTCTTCAGGAGAAATACACAGTTATAAAAAGATTTGACCTAAATCTGGACACACGCTAAAAACCACCCTTAGTTTGACTGACCTGAGTTTTAAATAAACAGAACAGGACTAAAAACGTAAACAACCTAATACGGATAACAGAACCTTCTGACTAACAGACAACTAACTCAGTACAACTTTTTATGGGCTCGAAAAAGCTTGCCAGCAGTACTCGATGATCGGCCAGTGACAATGATCTTCACCTATAGGCATGGCAACAGCATTATTTTAGTAGGTTAGTGATTTCATCCAGTTTCAGAAAATGTAGGACTATTGTAAGATGGGAGACTGAAGTTTGTAATTTCGGACAAAATTAAAATCTTTGGATTCTGACACTTCTTGTTCTTGAGAATCATTTATTCACGTTTTTAAGCAATATTTTTATGACAGTTCTATTTCAGTCCGTCTCTTTTGGCCAGTTACATGTTGTCGAAAGCATATTTATTTATGGACGTAGCATCAAATGTGATTTGCCCTGTCAAAAGTCAAAAATTATACAAAGTGATAAACAAAAGTAAAATAGATAAGAGATAATAACAATTAACAATAACAAATACCAAAGATCAATGACAAATAACAAAAGTGAAATAGATAAACATTTTATAATTGAACGTAGAAAAAATAATTGGTGATGAGCATAGTTGGCGGATGATCAATAGGAAATGAATGGCTGAAAATACTACTTTTGTCGAAAGCATAACCAAGATGCAGTGAATTTTGATTACCTAATTGTCATTACACATTAACTTATGTAGTAAAAAGCTAGAATGACATGTACTCTTGATATTTAGAGTTCCTGAGATATGATAAAGAAGTTATTTGACACCAAATGTTAGTATACGGTGTGGCTATTAAATAACGAGACTGACGCTGCTACAGAAGAAGTGTGCATGCGCCAAACGCCAGCAACTAACAGCTGTTATCGCGAAGCTTCCTCTTTCGAATATAGTGCCTCTCGCTTCTGTAAACAAATCAGTACAGCCGTAGCCTTCGTTAGCATTAGAGTTGTTTTTTTGTTTCGCCGGAAAAATGTTAAGTGTAACAGTAGAGCAACGAATTGTTGTGAAATTTCATGTGAACCTTGGAAAACCCGCTACGGAAATATATAATTTATTGAAGAAGTGTATGGCAATGGATGTTTATCGCGTGCCCATCTTCAGCGAGAGCCAAAAAAGCTCGAAGGAGCAAATCAAAATTCAAAGCAATGTTGATTGTTTTTTCGATATTCATGGGATTGTGAACCTTCACTGGGTTCCTGAAGGTCAAACAATTAATCAACATTAGTACCTTCACGCTCTTGCTGAACTCCGCGAAAGAATAAGAAAAAAACGACCTGAATTTTGGAAGGACAAGTCATGGGTTCTCCACCAAGACAATGCGCCGGCTCATTCCGCATTGTCTGTTAAGAGGTTTCTAGCCAAATTCAGCATCCCAGTGTTAGACCATCCGCCTTATTCGCCGGATCTTGCGCCGTGCGACTTCTATCTATTTTCTAAGGTGAAATCTGCATTAAAAGGAACAAGATTTGAGTCTGTTGAAGCTGTAAAAGAAAAAGCGGCACGCGTCCTGAAGGAGCTGACAGAAAAAGACTTCCAGCACTGTTTCGAACAATGGAAGGTTCGCATGGAGCGTTGTAGGGATAAAGGAGGGGTGTATATTGAAGGAGATAATAAGTAAAAATGTATGAAATAAAAATATAATGTTTTACAGCGTCAGTCTCGTTATTTAATAGCCACACCCGTATAGTACTTACTTCACATGTTAGCAACGAGATTTTCGTGACAAGTATTATGCTTCAATTTACATCTTCCTTATAAATATTACAAAATATACGGAGAAGCTCCACGAAAAACTTTTCAATAAGTATAGCACACTTCAATCTTTTTACCACATTTACTATTGTCATGAGTGATAGATGGATTTATATTTCTTGGAACAAACAAGTTTCTGTTAAAAATGCAAAAAGCCTTTTTATGTCTTCTTCATCGTCGAAGGAGTTCTCTTAAGATCGGTTTCAAAGCTCTTCTTGGAAGATCGTATTTTTTAAAATTAAGAAGATGTGACACAGTAAGATGGGCATTGCAACAATCGCAGGTTGGCTAGAATAAGCCTTTCAATAAATAACTATGTGTTAATATTGGGTGTCCAATTCGGATACGGGCAAGAACAACCTCCTCTATTCGGAATTTTTCTACTTGCAGTATTCCAGCGCTCAGTAATTTCTTTGATTTGTCGCAGTTTATTGTCATTTTTTTTCGACCTGTCTGACTTCCACCTTTGAAATATGAGCTTATGAAAATCTCATTTCCAATCATCTGGGGGAGACGAAGGTCTCTTTAAGGAAGTCTATTTTAAATAGACAATAACAATTTAATGGAATAAAGTTTGCATCTTTAAATGTTTTTCTCAGGAACATGACACATAAGATGAGATAAAATTGACAAGTTTGGTTTAACCATTTTTTTTTGTTTTCAGAAATCGCAGTTTCGGTTTGGAGTGCGTAAACTTTCGAACTTCACAAAGAAGGTAAGTAACTTTATTATTTAACAAACAAGCTGAGTTTGAATTGCAGAGTAATTAATCCAAAAAAGTGGAACGTTATATATAAAACATATAATTCAAAAAATGGGTACTCTCATGATGTCTATATTCTCTGATCTACCAGTCATTTACTGGTAATGTAATTACTGATGGTTTATGTTGGGAGTGAAGGAGATTTATATTTTTATAAAATCTGACTTTAAGGGATCCATATATCCTTCAGAGATACAACCAAGTCAAGTGTTGTATTTTTGTAATAGTTACTACTTGTGAATACTTGTACTAGTTGGGATATTTTAACAGCCAGAATTGTTGACTCCCAGAAGGAGTCACTCATGAATCGGGTTTCAAAAAATTTCCTACCTATGATATGACGAAAAATAGGTCCGTTCCAATTTATGTGCGTGCATATATGATATTAGTGATAGACCAAGGTTCTGTGGGGGAATGGATATTGAATATGTCGCTACAATGTCGATTCATCTTTAAAAAAGAGAGAATATAAATTTACAAAATTAAATATTACAAATGCACAAAATAAATATTTCAATTTATAAAACTAAATCTAAAATATTATTAAAAGATGGGTAGACTGGAAGGAGGTAGAATCTGAAAGGAGGTAAATTTATAATCTTATGTTTTACTAATACAGTGTTACTATATATAATTTAACATAATGATAACTTATATTAAATGCAGGCACTTCATAAGGTAAACTATGCAGTCACTGAGACTTGCCCGGAGATCAGTGTTTTTACCCTCAAACACACACACACACACACACACACACACATATTTAATCAAATAATCCATCATTTCTTAAATATTTAAAAACATCATCTATAAATTGGCTAATGTTGGCTTGTTGTCCACATAAATTTCTGGTTATTACTGTGCAGTCAGTTAATATGTGTTTTACAGTCAGCGTACTACTGCAGATGTGACATACAGGTTCATCTTTCCTGCTCATTAGATATGTATATGCTAGTTTAGTGTCACCAGTACGCAGGCGTGTAAGTACTTTTTCCACTCTTCTAGATTGCCTATTACTTGAAGTCCAATTTAGAGTGTGTCGATTTGATTTCTTTAAGTTTATTGTCAGAGTTATAACCGTAAATTATTCCAATCATTAATTACGAGTTTTCTTATTTCAGTGAAAACGTCTTAGTGAGGTACGTCCAAAAGCTCAATTGTTTTTAACTTCTGTAGATTGTGTTTGTCGGTGTTTCTACTATATTACTTTCAGTTGTGCCAACATGCCGGGTAACCAATAAATAGTAATGTGTAATAAAGGAAAAGAAAAAGAATTATGCTTCATTTGCAGACCACCGCATTCGACCGCTCATAATTGCAGAATTAAATACAGGTCTCTCAGATAGCAACTTCTTATTTCTCAACAGAAATTTTTTTAACAGTATTCATAACCCAAGCCGCTTTTCTATGTCAGAGACTGCTATTTATTGTTTTCCTCGGAATCCAGAGATTTTTCTTGATCATTACATATTTGTTTTTAAAATTATACTCTCTTACTCAGTGCCACGGACAGTTATAATTTTTTTCCATGTAGTGTCAATTTCAGTCTCTTAGCAGTGGCATCCAGAATTTTGAGAGCAGGTGGTCACTATTAGGAGGGACTTTTGAAAATTTGAAATATCTCCTTTACTATCAGATTGATATAAAAATTGTACATAACCAATCTTATTGTGATTAAATTACTTGCTATATACTTTTTTTTCTTCAATACTTAATCTTATTCTGAGATTCTGAGTGGTTGTGCTACAGAAGTATGTTGTATATGGAGACATCCATGAGGCATTTTTAATAGATTGCCAGTTTCAGGATCAGATTTCACGTAACAGGTGTAATATAACTATACTATGATATGTGTAATATAACTATAACTAATGGTAACCTCACGATAATCAGAAACTTAACTTCCACCTTGCCCGTTCAAAATCTTCCAATTAATATTTCTAGAAAGGTATTCTGGATGTCAGTTATTCCTCCAACAACATTGTAAATTCAGTACTATCACATGCAAGACAGAAGTTAATGATAAGGTGATTAGCACCAACATGATTTTCGCAAGCTTTCCTTGTCATATACTTTTTAGAGAAAAGGGTCTTCTTTTATGAATTTTTCTGGGCTAAACGCACTCCGTTAATCAGGTCCGGTTAGTATAATTTCACCCACGGAATTTACCTTCGACAAATAGCCAGGATCATGTAAGGCGTGGGTATAAGCGCATACTCTTGGTAATATTTGCATTAAAATGTATTTTGTCATTGTTATGAGTAGTGGCATTATTTTCTTCTCCCCATTCTGCTGGTGTTCTTTATTCCTCCCGTATTGGAAAAATCAACCGATAAATCTTGATGACGTCTCCTGCATATTTCAATAATTCTGACTAGGCTTCCCAAGACCCAGAAGCCTTTTTCCCTCTATTTTCTTTAATGCAATGAAGTCTATTTCTTTGATCTCTTCTCAGTTTCTTCAAATATTTTATTATTGACCTCCTGGAATTTAGTGTTCTAGGTCCACGTTTCTTATTCTCTTTATGACAGAATGTTATTTGCATTTGACGAAATCAGCAATAACGAATTAGCAGATCAGCTATTGAGGTCGTCCTCATTAAGCGATTTATACTCCCTTGATTATTAACCGTGATATTTGATTTTTTTTACTGTGTGGCATTCAGTAAACCCCATGACTCCTACTCATGGCATATTAAGAAAAAGCTGTTATATTACGAAGCACTTGAAGCCTAAATACCAAATATTGTTCTCATTGGATGTTTACGTTTTGAGTTAAATGCAAATACGTGACGCACGTTTCTTACATCTGCTTAGTTAACGCAGCCCCTGCGCGACTGACGTTTTTGTTGTTAAGATAGGAATAAACAGATATAACACATTTTATTCAAGAGAGGCTCGATAGGAATCTGAAGAAAATTTTGGAAATGGTTCACGTCGTGATGTGCCAATCGCGGATTTCCTTTAAAGAATATTGAAGGAATACATAAGGAAAGAAAAAAAATATTCATGTAAAACCAATTCCATTTCATAATAAATAATCCTCAGGGGTTTGTTAATGAAGTGTTGTATTACGAATGAGTAAAACTGAAAAACAGATAGTTCATATTCGTTTTATAAGAGCCATCGCCTAGCCAGCGTTCTCCTTAGTGCAGAGTGTTACCTCATATTCCCATAATTTCATTCAAAAATGATGAGTACTTAGATATCCGAAAAATAAATGAGTGTGTAAAAGTATAGTGCAATGTTGAATTTACTATCCAACTCCTTAGAATAAAACGTATTGTTGCGAAAATTAGGGATATTTGATCTCGTATTTTTGAAGTACAAAGAAAATGAAGGCATCCCTGCAAAGGATTAGCGTCAGGGAAGGTATCTAGAGATCCGTCTAGACGAAGACCCGACTCCGGGGACCAATCAAGGGGGCTTCATAATAAAACAGCTTATTGTTCAAATGACATGATTAGGAGTGGGGATTCACTGAAAAAATGCAAATATCTCGGTTAATAATCAAGATAATGAAAAAATGTGTATAACAGCATTTACAGAAAATTACATTTACAATAAGATTGATTCTATGCAAAGTTAAAATCTGACGCATAATAACGTAGATATTTCGAAATTCCCATTCCTCACCCCTCCCCCCCCAGTTGTCCGATTTTACCCTTTAACGAACTTGATCTACATGTTGTACATAAAACATTTAAATATCGAGTTTGGTATCGATCAAACAAAACTACGTCCGCTAGAGCGTCGTACACACGCACATATTATTTTTAATGGACTTCATTTTCGCCATCTCCTACGGAGGATGGACTTTTGAGGAAATTATTTGAAACTCTCATCATGCATACAACCTCAATAGCTGATTTCCCAACTAAAAGTCACCCGGGAGTTTAGTCAAGTCAGTTTTATTAATTTAACAACAGTGCGATCAGAGCAGGTTTTAGTTAAACGTCAGTACAGTGCAGTGTTTAGTGAACATCAGTTATATGTACAGTGATTGACCGTGAAGTCAACAGTGCATATTGTGATTAGTAGTGAAGAATAAATTACCAATTGTCCAGTGATCGTCAAATAAAGTGTGTAGTGTTAAAAATGTTAAAGTTTGTGTATTTAATTTTTCAATTTAAAAGAATAACACTAATAATCAGCGTTTATTATTTTTGCTCAGTGAATTACAATAGTGACGTTTTTAAATAACTTTTTTCTAAAAGCTATGTAAATGCTGAATTTGCTAGGTATTGTTCAAACGAAATTATATTGTCTTCAATGTTCCAATAATTAAACTTGCTCGTCGTTGAATGTAATTGAATTGAGTTCGAAAGTTGTACAATACTATAACAAATGTAGGATTATTATTATAAATGGCGGAGTGTATAATAAATATTTTAATTATTGATAAGTTGAGAGATCATTAAAAAGCAGGAGCTCTTACCTTTACGTAGTTTAGTGCTTGTTAATGACAAGTATTAAGAGGACAGGGCTCTTTCCTCTTTCCCCTAATGGCATTCATTCTGGCGACACTAAAGCTGAACTCTGATGTTGAGTTTGGGTGACGGAGAATTAAAACTTTACTTTAAGAGCTTTAAGAAGGGTTCCAGGAGTAGCGACTGATCGCCAATGACAAGAAGATGTTAGAACTTTTAATAAGTACCTCGCCCTTTGTTGTCTTTCTACAATATTACTTCGCTTCCCGCCTTATTTGTAGGGGTGAGTTTGGCGGGGACTTTGGATGATAAGAAAGCCGTCGTTTGGCACACATTATCCAAGATGGCTCGAGAGGAAGTTTAATTATTCTCCTCAGGTGGCTCTCAACTTTGCCAATAATGCTCAACATGATGACATGTTCCACTCCTTTATAGGAGGAGGTGCCATTTTCAAGATTCTGCTCCAGATGGCTTTTTAGTGATTTCCGATTTCCCCTCATTTTTTGGAGCTGCTCTGTAGAGAAATGACCTGATCAGCACTTACCTAAGTATAGTATCAATATTCTTTTTGGGCTAATAATGTTCGAAATCTGACTACTTCCTGTTCTTTTTCCTCTCTTCCTTTGGTAGAACAATATTTACAGTGGAATAAGTGCATTAAGACTGTTCCAACTAGAAAGTACCTCCAGGAATTTCCTTATTTTCAAAATATATGAAAATGCGAACATGACGGAATCCACTTGTATACGTTATTTTAGCCATTATTATTATTTTAATAATAACTGACTGCTTCAGTTAAGTAAGTTCCGATTTCCTCTTGGGTCATAAATAAATAAATGAACGAAGAATTCCCTTTATTATGCCTCAGTTGGCATAAACACAATAATTCATTATTAACATCAATTAAAATTTAATAAATTCCTTAGGCCTAAGCAAGAAGAAGTAAGTAAAGACTGGTCACCTCTTGAAGCGTAATACAACTCCCTAAAGAAAAGCCCAATGTCTTAGTTGTCTCACCTGCCTTAATTGGTATAATGGTGTTTACTACATAAAAGTGGGTGTAATTAATTACTTTTTGCAGTTTTGTTTATTTTTACTTTTATTACTTTTATTAAATTTCAATTATTTATTAGCGTCCACTTTTTGTAACTAAGGGTAATTGGGACGAGTTATATACAGGTTACCACCATTTTCTAGCCAGAAAATATCTTAGTTAATAATCAAGATAATGAAAAAAACGTACCTAACAACATTTATAGAACATTACATTTGCAATAAGATTGATTCTATACAATGTTTCGATCCGATGCATAACATTGGAGATATTTCGAATTTTCGAAATTCCTCCCTCTAACCCCCCTCTCTTCCCTAGGGTCCGATTTCAGCCTTTATTATTCCTACATAAAACGTTTAGATATCCAGTTTGGTAACAATCGAACAAAAATTAAATATACGAATCTATAACTATATCTATCTATATATAAAATTTTAAACGGACCTCATTTTCTCATCTTCATCTTCTTAATAAAATCTGAATAGTTTTCACGTATAGTAACGGACATAATTTTAAAAATTATTTTGAGTTTCTCTAATACCCATCCCAATGATTGAATTGTAGTGATTAACAAACCTGAAGTTTAGTTTTACATATAACCCTTAAGTTTCCAGTTTCATGACAATATAGCAAAAATTGCTCCGCTAGAGGGTTAATAGGCATATAGGCATATATATATATATATATATATATATAGTTTTTCGGTCATTTTCGTCATTTCCTGGGTAGGAAGTGATGGATATTTGAGGATTTTTTGAAAATCGCGCCATGAGTACAATGTCAATAGCCTTAAGGGCAATCTGCTATAAAAGTATACATCTGTTGTCTGAGTGAATTTAAAACTTTCTTTTGAGTTCAGGTTGACATATTAGTAAGAGCCTAATGGCTGACCCAAAGAAAGAGGTATCGAATTCGCTGTGTAGATAGAAGGTGTGTAGATTTAGTTACCTGAGAAGAGGGGATGAGGGGCCTCGAAGCACGTAAGCGGAGCTTTGACAGCTGACACCGCCTCTTTCCCGCCATCTTTAACAATTCCCGCATTTATTTCCAGAACAAGAACTCCTTTCTGCTCCCTTCGACTTGTTACCTCTACTCTCTACATCTCTTCCATCTGGGTTGATAAGCTCTGACAACAGTATGCTGTTATCAGCCGATCTGATCACAATGCTTTTGGGCCATAAATTGAATATTTATTACATTCTAGCTTATGCTTGATTGTCTCTGCAACATTGTTGCCACCAACATGACTTTTTTTTTACTCCTGATAAAAATGTATATCTAAACTTTTTATGTAAAAATAAACATCATTTTAGTTAACGACTGAAATTGGACAGGATGGAGGGGGGGAGTTTAGAGGGGGAATTTCGGAAATTCGAAATATCTCTGTTATTATGCATCGAATCAAAACATAGTATAAAATCAATCTTATAGCAAATGTAATGTTCTATAATCGTTGTTATGCACGTTTTTTCACTATCTAGGATATTAATGGAGAAATTTTGCAGTTTATTGCCTTCAGTAAAGCCCCTCTCCTACTCATTTTATACTAACAATAAGCTTTTATATCATGAAGCACTCACTATACTTGAAGCCTCAATACCAAATATTGTTCTCCTTGATGTTTTACGTTTTGAGATAAATGCAATGACGCTCGTGGGAAATCTGGTTAGTTAACGCAACCCCTGCGTGAGTGACTTTTTTTTAAAAATCTTTATTTGATACGTACGGAGAAATTTACAATTTTCTATTTTTTCCCTCTCTATCACTCCTCTCCTTCAGTTGCTTTCGAACTATACATGAACTTTACAACCTGACGTTAGAACAATCCCAAATATGAAATTTCAACATTTTTTCGATTGGTTCTGTCTGAAACCGAAAACATTCGTGGTTAGAATACTGTCTTTACTTTGTAAGAGGATGTGAAAAATTGTGTGCTTAGGTCCTTTGATAGTGAAGTTAGCGGCTTATATCAATATCAAAAACTGCTTGGGGAATCGCGTTTCGGTGGCTAAATGGCTAAATATTATACGAAAATTATTGTCAAGAAGGTACTGTTTTTATATTTAATTATGTTATTTAAGGTATTACAACTGACTCATGATTTGAAAGTATTTTTAAATTGGATAAGACACTAGAACTGATCCAGTGTTGAGTCTTCTGAAGGCATAATCTTCATCATATGTCCCCCCCCCCACTTATTCATGTTTTCAAAGCCTAAAAAATATAATAAATTTAACTGCGTTGGAAATTCTGGAGTTCTAATTTTATTAAATCACCTGACCGAAGACATCACTTCACCTGTTACTAGCGCGAGTTCGATTTCCCTCCTGGACAATAGGAATTTATTTAGTGACGAACTCATTAAATTTAATCCTTAGTACTAACTTGGCTATAAAAATATGGTGACCTGTAGAAAATCCTTCCCAAGTTGGCATATTAGTAAAAAGTGGACCTTAATAAATAAAAATAATAATATTATATTACCTTGTGTTACCATGTTTATATATTTTATAGGTTAATCATTCTGTTTCAAAAAAATGGGCACTTTCACATCAGTTCATATCAATTCCACTGTTTTTTATTTATCTGCTACCCTGCGTATTTTGGCATTTTACAGTGCTTTTTGTCAAGTGGTATTTAGTTATTAAATATATAATAAATATTCATTTTGAAAACAACAAAATTATTAAAAAAATATAAATATTCTGGCCTGGAAGATCTATGGGAACAACAAAGGCACAGCAATGACGTTTTCATAAGGTAAATTGTGGTATGCTCTTAAGATCTTCAGGATTGGCTTTGAATTTTTCTAGGGGCGTTTTGATATCTGCTGTTAAGGCGTGGTCCCCTTTCCATTATTTCTATAAACTGATCATTGCTAGACGTTATTGTTGCACAGGGGATTCTAGAAGTAAGATTCTTCCCAGGTGTAGGGTTCGGCTTACTACCCTGCAATTTAATCATTTCTTTGAACGTTAGCAGCAGATTTTTTATGCAGCTGGCATCAGGGCACTCACTAGCTTGCATCTCCTCTTCCAAAGTCCCGCATAACGAAGGCGTCTTGCATGTTGCCTACATATTACCCCCTCATCAGCATCGGATGGTACATATCCTTTTCTTCGGGGACAAATCAGGAGAGAAGCATCGGCATTGTTCTGAATGTTGATTTGAAATCGAAGGCCCCAGCGATATCACCTGGTGCGACAACGGGAGTGTTGAAACACGCCTCTATTTGAGGAACAAGTATCCTGAACACGCAAGTGCTACCATAATTTTCCAGTAAACTGCCAGTAATGTTGAAAATTTTTCCAGAAATAAAGGATTCTGGTCTAACTGTAACTAAAACCCAGCAACATATGAGAGTTTTAGTTGTGCACTAATGATGGTGATGTTTCTGAAATTCCGATACTGACTAAAGAAATTTAAATGGGATGTCCTAGTTTTTCTTTATACTCCGTGGAATAAATAAACTGTGTATTTTCTCAGTATGAAGTATAAAGTGTTAATTTCATCTTAGCTTATCTCGAATTGAATTTAAGCAACTAAAAGGGACTATATAAAGGAAAACATAATAACACAAAAGCCCAGGGGACAGTGTCTGTTTAATCTAAACAAAAGTTGAGGACAATTTTTACTGTGAAGTTCAGAAAGCACCTCTTTCAAAGGGCTAACTTAAGTTTATCTTAGAGCCAGGAAGCTGCTAAGTTACTCAAAGCTTTGTTCAACAAGGGAAGAATGGTGGAGATTTTCTGAGAGGAGTTCTTTTAATTTAGGAAATCCCTCAGCGCTCAATTTGATGAAAGTATCTGATAAAAGTTTTCAGATGACAGAATCAAATGAAAAGAATGAGAGAGAGAGAATTTAGTGGACTTTCTATTTTTTAGACAAAACTTTTAAATGTGTATTTTTGAGTAAAAACAGAAATGTGTTAAAGGAATTAGTAATACTTTTTTGGTCTGTAGCAGAATATTTGTTTTTTTATAATGGGTATCTCAACAAGATAAAATTTTTTTCTCGCATTTAAAATAGAAGTTAATTATAAGAATTTCTAAGAAAAACTGCTTTTTCCGGTTTTCCTCCATCCCTATATTTAGTCCTTTAATATTTTATTTTATTATTTCTACGTATCTCAGGTATTGTTTACACCATTCCTGTATTAAAAATTTTCAAGAACTAAAGAAAATTAAAGAACACTGGTTATTGGCGAAATATACATACGCAGTAATACAGACTGTGGCAATTTAAATATATATGTATGTATTCGTCATCTACTAGGTAGGATCGATGGACATTTGAAGAGAAATTTCGAAAATTCCGTCATGAGGTACGACCTCAATAGCTGATTTCCCTTAGGGGAAATCTGCTAAAAATACGGTATACCAGAAAATCAAAATTCTAACTGTAAATTCAACTTCAACACTATTTTGGAGTTGTTTTTTTTTTAATACTGATGGTGGTATTTTTAAAAAATAAAGCTTTGTAAAAATGTTGTGCATTTTTAAATATTCTTGCGTATTACTGTTTCATCGTTTTTTCAGGTCCTTGCACGAGTAGGCCAACTGTGATTCAGCTTTAACCTCAACTTATTAAGTGCTTTTGTTACTGTTAGGTCAACGACGTAACTTTTTCAACATGCAGTTATAAAGAATTATGATGCACAGCAAATTAAAATGCTAAACAAAATTTTGTGAAAGTAACTCATTCTACGAATTGCAGATACGGGGAAAAATGGCCACACTTGGAACCACATTTCTGTCTACTTATCTTTAAATTAAAACATTGCGAATAACACTGATTTTTATTTAACCAGACTAATACGATAGTCTTAACTCCCAACAATATAAAAACTAATCATTATTATTATTTTTATTTATTAACTTTTTGCTTCTGAGGCTAATTGGGACGGTTTTCTACAGGTTGGCAACCTTTTCTGGCCAGGGCGGAACTACGGGTTTTATGTAATGACTCCGTCACTAAATAAATTCCTATTGCCCAGGTGAAAATGGAACATGCCTCTCTAGATCGCACGAAAGCTAATTATTACTACTATTTTAGTGTCAATATCTGCACATCAAAGGGATAATTCTTAACTGTATCTATTTATGTGTTCACGTCCCAACTCAGGATGCGCAGAATGAAGATAAAGAGCCCTTTTATACGTGATTGACTACCAAATATGAAATATGATACGAAAATATGAAAGCCATTTTGTATTGACTTCTTTGTCCTGATAGATAGGAAAAAGTAGTATTGACCAAAATCCGTATAGGTTAGCGGACATGACCAATGGTAATGACGTACGTAATGTAGAGTTTTTGTACAATGGTATATGTTTCCTAGTAATGTGGTACTCGAAGAAACACGGATAAGCCTGAATGCCGAACTCTGAACGAAATATCCTACGTTTTCTTGAAGACAATCACTTCTTTCAAGATTCAAACTTACTAAGCTACCACTAAGGTCTCTACTAAGGTCAGAGCGTTTTTTGGATTTGGCTGAAATGTGAAAGAGACAGATCGACACAATGCCGATTCCTTTTAAGGATTGATAAATATGTCAGAAGACTAGTTAAGTGTTATTTACACTAAGAGACTCCAGTATCAGTGCTTACAAGTGAGCCACGGCATACGTGACAAGGAAAGCTGAAAGAGGTTGAAAGGTGATTAAATACGTGGTACGTATGTGCAGGAGATTTAATTTTACGGGAAGACAAGCCTGATTCGTAAATTATGATAAATGCCTCAAGGATTATCCTGAGGATAATAAAATTTATTTGGAAGAATCAAATAGAGTCCCTTTTATAAAAACCGGTCGATGAATGTAAATGTGAAAATTAGAGTGATAATGGATTTTCTCCCAGAACCTGTAAGGAGATACTGCGTCCGTTTGTCGGAAGCCAGTATATTTGAAAGTACCGGAGTGGGTTACGCTCAGGAAGATTGTCACAGATAACATCTTCTTAGATTGGAGAAATCGTGGAAAAGGCGTATATGTATGATAAGGTTAGGCATCATTCCTTCATCGCCTTTCGAAACGCTCACCACTTTAAGACATATAAATAAACTGATAACAGACCAACACTTTTATATGGCTGCGATATTTCATGCCAAGAAAAACAGCTGAGCTCAGCTGGTCTGAACAGAAGAGCCTTGGTTGATATTAGGGGCAATGAGGGAATAGCACGGATGGAGGATAGGAAGAAATGTCAAACGGATGTACATTTATGTTGTGTCTGATATCATCTCTTAAGATTGCCAAGCTGCGTTGGCTATGGAACTTCTTGGGAATGGACTGCGGACTTTCCAGAAAACGTTAAGGGTGCATGAGGTGTAGTATGAGGAATGGTAGCCCCAGGCAGAGGTGCTGGATTTTTTTGAGGCAAGACATGCTGATGCTAGGGACCCAACATTGGAGGATGGTAGCTGAAATGACACTGAATATGGGAAGATATCAGAGACAAATGCACACATCGAGGTATATAAGTTTAACACTGGAAATTGGTAAGAGAAAAACTGAAAAAGGGACTAGGATGCAATTCCCCACCTCTGTCGCTCGATAGTGGTATGAAATAATTCAGACTCTCTTTTTCAAGAACGGCCCTCCAAGTCTTTAATTAATAAAACATGGGCAACACTCAACGTCGTACAACATCCACCTCCTTCTCGGTTGGCAACACTACACGGGGAAAATTCTTTTGGTCTAGACCAAGGCCGACACAACATTTTTCCTCTATTACATATTTATTTTTTCGGGGGGAAGGGGGGGGGGGATAAATTTTCAACGCTTTTGCGAAGAAGAGTAAAATATTTCGAGACACTAAAAATTAAGTTCATAGTTCACCTAGCATCTTAATTTATGAGAGGAAATTATTAGGGAAATAGGGATTAGTATATTATTTTTGCAGTAATTTAGAGGCATTATAATTAGTTGTGCTACCCAAAACATGATTTTGTCTTTTATTTCACTATACATGCTTTAAGATACTTCATGGTGTCTAAAGACGTATAGAAGTTCTCGTTATCTAGGAAGGCCACTATTTCAAATATGCCTACAAGGGAAGCGAGTATCAGGAAAATATCTTGATTTCCTGTTATCACTTGAATGTGTATGATAAAAAGTTGAAAAAAATATGAAATGATGACTGGCATTAACTCAGTATGAGTATGCAATCTCTAATACTTCCCATAGTGTTCGACATTTGACCTGATTCCCACCAGGTGATGTCACGTTATTTGAATATTGTACTAAGTAAAGCCATTATTTAAAATTAACTTGAAGTACTAAGAATATTATTTTTATGAAAATATGATCCCGATTTTTAAGTTTGATGGAAGTTAAATTTAATTGTTCTTAATTAGACCTGGAAGTATATTGTTTCCATTTAGTTAATATAAATCTAATCACTTGTAGTAGTGAATTATATTTTTCATTGAAAAGCGATGATTTGCACAGAAAAAGAAGGATCACAAGAATTAATTTATTAAAACTGGAATAAAATTAAAATTTATTATAACTTTTCAACCAAAAGGCACTAAATTTAGTGATAGTTCCCATTAGAACGTTTTAAATATAGTGATAAATATATTTTATTTGCTGCAGGACCTTTTGAGCTTTTAAACCTCTGAGCAAACTGAGTAGAAAATTCTTGAATAATGAGAAAAACACATATTGGAGGGATAATCGAGATAATGTTCTTAGTAATCATCATCAAATTTCATTTTAGTAAATTATTTCTTATAATGATTGCTTGATTTTATTTGTGTAATTTATGACTACTGTTATTCTAATTATTATATTTAAGTAAAATACTCATAAATACTTGCATTGGGGGTGGCATCATATTATAAACTTTATATATTTTTTCCTGAGGCGCTTAAAACAGTAAAACCAAATTCATATTCTTTTTAACCTTTATTTATATTTTAAATAAGATAATAGTAATCACAATAAGTGACGTTCCTCAAAGAAGAACTCGAGTATAAGACATTTATTAAAATCAATCTTTGGCAGTCCTTTTTGAAATAATTCTAAAAAATATTTTGTGGATAATCGATTTTATATTTCATCAAATAATCCATTATTTCTTAAATACTTAAAAACATCATCAATTGGCTACTGTCGGCCAGTAGTTCGCATACATTTGTGGGCCATGGGTACGTTTTCACTTGTGTGCAGTCAGTTAGTATGTGTTTTACAGTCAGCGTTCTGTTGCAGTAGCGACATATAGGTTCATCTTGTCTGCTCATTAGATATGAATGTGTTAGTCTAGTGTGTCCTGTGCGTAGGCGTGTAACTACAATTTCATCCCTTCTAGAGTGTCTATTACTTGAAGTCCAGTTGAGCGTGTTTGATTTGATTTCTCTAAGTTTACTGTCAGTGTTATACCATAAATTATTCCAGTCATTAATTACGAGTTTTCTTATTTGAGAGAAAGCGTCTTGGTGAAGTATGTCCAAAAAAATCTATTTGTTCAAGTCATACAAAGTTAAGTCGCATTCCGATCATAACTAATTAACTGTGCATCTGTTACCGTTTGACAAGATGGCCAATTACTGCAATGAACTTTGTATAAATTCGGTTACTGCCAGAATAACGTAGGTGTAACACATTTCTTGTTGGGCTTTGTATGTTCGGGATTATATTCTCTAACAGTTGTTTTTAAAACCGTTTTATCTTATTTAAACTTTTCTAATTCAGTTTCAAGATTACCATTGGGCATTTCTAGTTATGAAGTCTTTCTGATTTTGTACACATCTGTCCGCCACAAGTGTGACTAACGTCGTCACTTAACTCGAATGTAATCAGATTTGTTAATATAATTTAATGTATTACAGGATTGATATCTTAAAAAAATAGAAGGTTGGCAGCACTGAGCCTAGGGAGGTACCCAGATACTTCCTTTGTCCTATCGGTTTTGCCGCCTCCCTGCCGACCTCATATTGGTCTATGTTTACATGTTAATTGATGCTTATAGCAATGTAGTGTTCTTATCTGGCCTTCAGGCATTGATTTATTCCGCTTGCCAGAAAATTGTATATTTTGTGCACAAATATGTTTTTCCGGCAGTGATAAATACATACTGTGCCATATGATATTTGTGTTATTGGGCATGGTAAATTAGTTGTTATTTTTTGAATCACCCCTTCCTCGATTTTGCTATACATTTCATCTACTAATGATTATTGACATTACAAAAAGTTCTCCTAGTATCATAAGAACATCATTGATAGTATCACAGACAGACCTAGCACAGTAGAATCATATGTTAATGTTATTTAGACAGATCATTTAACAATTAGTTCAGTAGATATTTTACTACTGCTTTACTATTGTAGCTTCCCACCCCTGCCCAAATTTCTTGAGAGAGAAAATCTTTTCCAGGAAGGAAAATAAATGTTAATCAAGTGATATGAACTAGAGTCAGCATTGGATGTCGAAGAGGTATCTAGTATAACTTCCCCATATTATTCATGGGTCAATTTGTTTTCCGTGCCTTGAGATGGCACATACTCATGTAGGAGGGGAGGTGGGCAGATATAAAAGACGAAGGACGAGGAGGGCAAGAGAGTGATAAAGGGGGGGGGAGGGGGAGGTCTAATGCTGTTAAATGAAGTGGAGAAGGAGAGAGAGGGGTGGGTGGGGGTAGTGTGGAGTGGGGAGGGGTAGTGGTTGAGGGCTCTGCATCTGACAGCCCAATTAAAAAGATAATTCAGTGGCTCTGACCGACCATCGACCATCCGGCCTCTCACTATGTAGGCCAACTCCCTCTCGCTCTTGTCCGCCAGATGGCCTCCCCCATTCTCTCTCTCTCTCTCTCTCTCTCTCTCTCTCTCTCTCTCTCTCACACTCTCTCTCTCACTCTCTCTCTCTCTCTCTCCCTCTCTCTCCCTCTCTCTCACACTCTCTCTCTCTCTCTCTCTCTCTCCCTCTCTCTCCCACCCCCTCACACTATCTTTCACATTTGAACCAAATATCACATAATTAGACGCACATTTTTTAAAGCGAAAAGTGCACTAGTACGGGTGAAGATTTATTGGGCGCTGAAAAGTTAACTGTGTTATATAAAATTTAACCTTAAAAATATCACTCGATTTGTAAATGAGTTATTTTATATGATTGTTGTTCATCCCACACGAACGCATGCCATGGTCACTTTAATCTCTTACGTCAATAAAAAAAAAGTCCGTCACGCAGGGGCTGCGTAAACTAAGCAGAACTTCCCTCGTGAAGTTTACTAATAGATAAATCTACGTACTGGGAACACAACACCGCCGTGAATTAATACAAACGGAAATAAGAAATGTTTCATCCAATTTCAATAACCTGCCGACAGGAAGCGTTAAGGCCGGTCCAGACGCTCCGTTTTGCACAACGACTTGTCTGCGCAGTTCAAAACGTTGCAGATAAAACGTTGCGTGTGGACTGGAAAACTGTGCAGTATTGAACCAATTTCGAAGACGGTACAGTTTTAGTAAAACTGAGCCAGAGAGCATAGATTTCCTTGAACTGCGCAGACTAGTCGGCGTGTGTGGACGGTAGCACCGTTTTCCGATCCATTTTGATACTCAGTTTCAATTCGTCAGGCGACAATGGCTGACCTTCGGCAATGTTCTAGGGAGTTTTTAAGAGATTTTATTGCTCTGTATGAAAGGTTCCCGTGCATTTGGCGTGTTAAATCAAAATTATAATTTATAATTTCAGGCTTCCCTTATAACCCCCACTCCTGCCCGTCCATAGAAATGTTGGTATGGCTTATTATAATGAAGGCTTCACAGCTAATACACAACCGAGTTTTAATTAGTTCGGTTGAGTCTTTTTTGGCAAATAATATTGTTGACTCCCGCTATAATTTTTAGCGTATAACGCATTTAAACTTCGGTATACGACAAAAGTGTATATAACAAAAGTTACTCTAAATAACAAAATAAACAACTTTTGTTATGCGCAGATTTGACGAAAAACCAATAGAAAACGAAATATCGCTATTTTTAATTTCAGGCTTACCTTATAACCCCCACTCCTGTTCGCCTCAGAGAAAATTAATGTAGCCTAAAGTCTAAGTTGGGTTAGTAGTAATATAAATACCAAGTTTCGTGAAAAAAAAAAAAATCAATGTACAGACAGAGGTTACAATTATATATATATATATATATATATATATATATATATATATATATATATAAAATTTTGAACGGACCTCATTTTCGTCATCTCCTGGGTAGGATCGATGGACATTTGAAGAAATTTTTCGAAAATCGCGTCATGAGTACGACCTCAATAGCTGATTTCCCTCAAGAGAAATCTGCTAATTAAATGCCCAGCAAGTATTTTAAGTTATTTCTTTGATTACAATGTTACCAACGGAGAAATATTATTATTATTATTTATTTGAGATGCGGCTACAACGGCAATTCATCTTTTAACATGTTAGAATATAATCAACGGAGAAATAGAGAATGCGATGAGACGGATACCGTCATTTATTACAATAATATAACTCTAATAATAAGTTAAAAATTGAAATGTTAAATCAAAACATGGTTATTGAAGAATTTCTACATCCACAGTTCCAAAGCGGTTGCATAATCATTTTCAATGATATCATAAGTGTCTCTAATTAATGTCTATGAGAATTTAAAAAAAAAATAAAAATAGAAATGCTTTTTTATTTTTATTTTATTTCATTTCTATCTCAACAAGATACAAAATAGACTGAGAATCACCCATGTTACTTAAAGAATTGTACACACTGAAGGGGAGGTTTATTTTAGCAGATTTCCCTTGAGGGGAATCAGTTATTGTGGTAGTAATCAAGATGCAATTTTGAAAAACGTTTCTCAAATGTCCGTCGTCCCTACCTAGAGGAAGACGAAAATGAGGTCCGTTCAAAATGTTATCGCTCTAGAGGTCTCATTTTTTGTCTGTCCTTACCAAACTGGGTATTTAAACGTTTTATGAAAACTAAAGACCAAGTTATTTAACTGCTGAAATCGGACCTGGGAGAGGGGGGTTTAGGAGGGATTTCGATACTTCATCAAAACTCTTCTATGTGTTGGATCAAAAAAATCTATAGAACTAATTATATTTCAAAATTTTTTTGTCTATCTTAAATATTAATCGAGATATTTCCATTTTTTAGTATTCAGCCTTCAACAACCCCAACTCCTACTCGTGTCATATTACCAATAAGCTGTTATATCCTGAATAAGTATATTTGAAGCTTAAATTCAAAATATTGTTCTCATTGAACTTTTACTTTGTTAGACAAATGCATATTCGTTTTATGTATGATAAATGATGATGTCATCAATTATGTCTTAACTTATTTATTCGAAAATGTATCCATGATCAATGCCATAATCAATATATAACCGTTTAATTCAATACTAATGTTCATAGTTGTTTATTGGGCCATAGATATTCAAAATATCCCCGTTATTATAGGTTCTATCAAAACATATTATTGGATCAATCTTGTTAAACCATTGATGTAAAACTCTACAGTTTTACTTATATATCTTTCTTTTTAGCTAAAAATATTAAGTGAGTTATTCGCAAATTATTCTTTTCAACTGTTAGTAATATAATCTACTTCCACTCATCGAATTTTCACTTTGTTATAAAAAATATTTGGGGGGAGGAGATCAAAACAGCACTTGGGAAATCTGCTTTTATTTATCGTCCAGCAGGACGGACTTTTTAACAGATCCCATTGAACCTTATGATTTATTTCTTGTGTCGATTATACTTTGGTTGATTGTTACTCAAAATTATATTATATTCAAACATTTAGCTTTGCTTAAGAACTCAGAAAGAGTCACATTCAACACAAAACATCCATGAATCATAACCTAAATGTATATTTAAATAAATAAACAAGGGGGAGAGAGAGAGACCACTGGGAAGGAAGGCTTATCTCTAAAAGCCGTATCCTCTGATTGATTTAGCTATTTTCCAGAGTTGAAAACTTTGATTTATTACACCAGTGTAGGGACGCCAAATTCAATGTAATATTTTTAGTCATGGTAGATCAAAACATTTTTTCCATGCAGTCCATTGTCAATTGATATTTGGAGCAATAGTTATATTAAAAACCGACACGGAGGTGCTGTTACAATACACGTGATCTAATCTCACCACATATTCTCTATTGCTATGAAAAAAAAAACCGAAGTAAAAGGGGGGAGGGAGGATTACTGTTCAATTTAAAATTGAAGCCCTAATTAAACTATACCAGCCCCATCTGTTAGCAACTAGACCAACCAAGGATGCCCCCTGATGAGTGCTGACCTCTATAGCCTACCTTTGAAATCACAACCTGAGAGGGATCCTTGGGTTCAAAGTGCAAGAGATAAGGAAGACAGGCTGGGACAGTAGAGTGAGTAGGACAGGAGAGGAGAGAGTAGAGCCTCCCATGTGCAGCAGCAGTTTTAGCTTTTTCTCACACCCATTCTTTAGAACTTCCAGCATGAGTGAGTAAAAGAAGGAGCATCCAGGGGGGAAACAGGATGGAGGGAGGAAGAGGGAGAACACCATAGCAGCATCCAGGACAGTATCACCATATCAACAGTATCCCTTGAAGTAATTTATATACTAACTCACTAACACATATATGCCCTGCAATAGCCCATCCCAAAATATCTTGTAATTATTCAACATAGAAATGCATAGTTTGGTCCGATTCGGGCCGGATATCTTGTAATTATTCAATATACTATTAATGGTAATAACCGTTTTATAAATCATGGTCCTCCGGTATCAAATCATACATTCAAAATTTACATGAACCAGCACCTCTCTTAAAATATTTACAAGCCGTTAGCGGGCAAGGCCGAATTGCTTGTAAATACAATTACAGAAGGCTGAAAACAAGAAAGTACCAATAACTCTCTTATTACTTGAGTTACGAAAAAAATGTATAGAACAACAATTGGAATGCTTCAATATTTTAACATGATTGATTCTATAACATTTTACGATCTGACTAATAATAACAGAGATATTTTGAATTTTCGAAATCCCCTCCATCTCTAAACCCTAAACCCTATTCCTGGTCCGATTTCAGCCAATCATAAATATGATCTTTAGCTTTGAATAAATATTGAGTATGGTATAGATCTAAATAGAAAATATTCATTTCGAGACGCGAACTTAAAATTTTATTGATGACGTCATCGCACAACGAGTTTGCATAAAAGTTCAACGAAGAAAATATTTGGTATTTAAATTCCGAATAAAGTGATTCATGAAAAAGCGTATTGTTACTATGATAAAGAGTTGGAGTGGGGGATGAAAACTAAAAGATGCAAATATCTCGGTTATATTAATCACAGAGAAAATATGTATATATCAAGATTTATAGACAATTAAATTTACAAAAAGATTAGTTTTATACAGTTTTTCGATCCAACGTGTAATTACTGAAAAATTTCGAATTTTCGAAATTCTCCCCTCTAACCCCCCCCCCCTTTCCCAATTTTACCCTTTGACAGACCTGTGGGAGGATTTTAGAGTTGTAGAACATTTAAAATTCAAAATGTCTCCCTTATTTGTAAGACGGATAGAAAACGTTTAGTAATTTTGCAAATTTAATTGCCTTTAAATGTAGTTCTATATATGTGTCCCCTCTACCAAATATTAACCGAGATATTTGCATTTTTTTTTAGCTTTCAACCTTTAGTAAACACCGACTCCTACTCCACTAAAATTAACAATTAGCTGATATACCATGAAACACTTTTTTTTTTTAAACCGAAATACCAAAAAGTATATTCATTGAACTTCCCGTGGGTGATAGACGGAATGACGTTATCAATTAAGATTTTACGTTCTTGACTCTAAAATGTTTATTTGATCTAAACCATACTCAGGATTTAACAATTTTATTCATCTCTAGTGTCCACATTAGCTAATGATTGAAGTCGTAAGGAAATGAGGGGAGTTCGAAAATTTAAATTATCTCTGTTATTATGAGTTATATTAAAAAATGTTATAGAACTAATCTACTATTGATCCTCTACAATTGTTGTTTCCAGCCTTCACTACTTCCTTGTTTCCAGCCTTCAGCTATCTCCCACTTCTAGTCATCAGATTTTTGATTAGAAATAGAAAATATACGATCAGAAGAGAACAATAGTTTGTTGTTCCGCCGCGTGGGAAGTCTGCTTAGTTTACTGCTGGACTTTTTTCTATATCGCTTTTAGTTGCCAGATAATACGCTCGCATGGCAGCAATATGCATGTAGCTTTCCATTTCATGAGCTGCTGCATAATTCTTGGCCTCTGGCTTTAAACAGGAGCAGAAGGAGAAAAAGTCCGTCACGCAGGGGCTGCGTTAACTAAGCAGATTTCCCGCGTGCGCCACGTATTTGCATTTATTTCAAAACTTAAAAGTTCAATGAGAACAATATTTGGTATTTAAGCTTCAAATAAAGTGCTTCATAACATAATAGAACATTGTTAATATGAGATGAGTAGGAGTGGGGGTTTACTGAAGACCAAAAACTAAAAAATGCAAATATCTCACTTGATAGTGAAGAAATGTACTAAAAACATTTATAGAACATTACATTTGCAATAAGATTGGTTCTATACAATTTTTCGATCCGACGCATATTAACGGAGATATTAAGAATTTTAGAAATTTTCCTCCTCTAAACCCCCCCTCCCCCTCGTCCGATTTCAGCCGTTAACGAACTTGATCTTTCTTTTTACCTACAACGATTATTTATCAAGTTTCGGGGCTCAGGTTAGCCATGCGAGTTAAAGCGTTAACCTTTATCTCACATGGTAAACCTAGAGTGGCAAGTTCGATTCTTGCCTGGGCAAAGGAAATTATTTAGTGACGAAATTCATTAAATAACGTCCTAAAATACCACCCTGGCTAGAAAAGGGTGGTAACCTGTAGATAACCCGTCCCGATTAGCCTAAGTTGCAAAAAGTGGACGTTAATAAATAATAATAATAATAATATCAAGTTTGGTAACGATAAGACAAAAATTGCGACCTCTAGAGCGGTAACAGACAAATATATATAATATATATATATATATATATATATATATATATATATATATATATATATATATATACATATACACAGTTTTGAACGGACCTCATTTTCGTCATCTCCTAGGTAGGATTGATGGACATTTGAAGAAAAATTTCGAAAATCGTGTCATGAGTACAACCTCAATAGCTGATTTCCCTTAAGGAAATCACATTACAGCCCCCCAGCTCAAATTACAGCTATTGTCCATTGCGAATGCTAAATTTCCTTCGGCCCCATACGACACCCGAGCACCGCTAACTAACATTATTATTATTATTGTAGAACCGTGCTCTGTATCTGTAGTAATTCGCAACGTTTAGTGTCTAGCGAACGTTCCTTGTAGAGAGATGTTACAAAAATACGTAAGATAGCCTTTGAAGATTTTTGCAGCTCCGAAAATCTGGCTAATTGCTATCTTTAAATGTTATAATCACGCACAAAGAGAACAGGCCTGTTCTAATGCTTGCGTGTGAGGGAGTTTGTATTTACGACTACTGTTCGTCTCTACTACTGAACCAGCGGTAGAAGTTTTTATTCCTATTTTATTATTATTATTATTTCTTATTATTTTTAAAAAAACATATGCTATGAATTTCAATTCAGTCTAAAGATTTACCATATAAACTTTTCTTTTTAAAAAGTTTTAAGTCCATAACAAGGATCATAGTTGTCACCAGAGTTGGGGTTTATGTATTTTATGTTCCTTTAATAATGGATAATTTTCATGTAATAATGGATTTGTTTTGTTGACTAATTCATCGGCTATTGAATTAGCATCTTCTCCATTCTTCGAACAGATATCTCTTCGAGTTACTTTATAGTTTCAGGTGTTTTACGTAATTTTGATAAATTAATTGATCCAGGGTACTCATTAGATATAAGTTCCTTAAATATATGCTTTTTATTTAAACTACTAACAGCAGCTTTTAAAAGTTCTCCAATTTTACATAATTTTCCCCACAATGTAAACAAGTGCCACTTGCCAAGGCCCAAGAACAATGAAGCTGATAATCTTTTGAATTTATTATTTTCACATGTAAATGGCTTTTTAAGAATTTGTACAAAACAAAGGGGATTCATAGAAGGTCATTAAAAATGAAATGATTTATTTATACCATATCTTTATACACTCTGTATTATATGTTAAAAAGTGCATAACACATCCCTTCAGGCTAATAAAACTTACATGCTAATGTAATACATGGTGAGATTACTTCCATGGAACGACCATGTCTATACTGATGTAAATATGGTGGACTCAAATTTACATAATGCGAAGCTTAGACTAACGGGCTAGGTGTAGTAAAAGGAATTAAAGTATCTACTGAAGTGGTTTTAATGATTATTCTTATATGTTTTCCTAGTTAATTATGTTCAAATTTAAATGAATGTGAAATAACATTGCTAGTATTGTTTTATTAAGTAAAATAAACTCCTTCTCGAAACGTTGTACGATTTCTGCCATTTAACAGAGTTTTTTAGATTTTTTTTGCAATAGATACGGATTATAACGTATAAATCTCCACGATATGATTGAGAAATATTGCTATGATCTCTAAGACCGGTCAGAGTACACTGTCTTAATTTCATTGAAGAATAAGTTAAAATTCCATTTTAATAAAAGTGAATGGGTTTATTATAGGTAGGAATAAGATCATTTCCAATAATTTTTTTTTGTCAAGGAAAGCATGAGGTGAATATTTTTATTTTTACAAAAGAAACAATACAATTTAAGAGCTGAGTAATTAGTAACTAGAAAGAATTAATTTAATTTGACTCACACAACATATATATCCATTAAATGGTTACAGAACAAATAATGTATTTTTTTTCCTGATGCGGAACAGACATTTTTGCAATATTTAGGATTTTTTAAGAAAAATAACTCTGTATTATTTTTTACTCATTGGTTCAATAATAAATAGATATATTTATTTTTTAGATTGCTGTAAGTAGTTTGATTTCTGTATTTATATATTACATATGTCACTATTTCTTATTTATTTTTATCGTTACAAGTGATTGTCCCGAATTAAGAGATTTCACTTTATTTTATGAGGTAATCTTTGGTTTAGAAATGTTTTATAATACATTTTAAATAAACGGGTTAAATATAAAGTGATAAATATATTATTTATACTTTTGCTATTACTTTAATGCTGCACCATAAGCTAACTTCTAAAAGTAGTCTTCTTACAATAGAGTATGATGCAATAAATTATTCTATTCTATTCTATTCGGGGTTCAGTGGTAGGTTTTATATGAGAAAATTAATGGTGAGCCATTTGGTGTTGGTCTAGTTATAGTTTTTATGACATACGGAAAAACTTCAGGACATAAATTAAGTCATCAAATTTCGATTTTACATAATAGTAAACATAAAACAGGTTTGGGGTATTGCGTGAAGAAGAGTTGCAATAAAATATAATATTTATTATTTATTAAGGATCATACACTAGATATTGCTTTCACATGTCTAGCCACTAGATATGAAGCGCTCAGTATTATAGTGACCCAACCCTCAAATTTTGCTTATTTGAGTTACCATAGCATCTGTTGCTGAATAATGTGTTCTATGAAATATTAGTGGCCTAAGCCACCTTCTAAGTATTTTTACTAGATAGCAGCAGCAGTTTGTTTTGTAACTAACAGTTTTGGCGGTCTTTGAAAAATATATAGTGGCCTAACTAACTTGGTTTTACACAAATCTTACTTTTTAGGGTTAGTCCACTATTGTTCTGATCGCCTCATATAGAGGAAGTGTTTTTAGCAGATTTCCCTTAAGGGAAATCAGCTATTATTTGAATTCCAAGGCTATTTTTATTTAATTTTTTTATTTTGGAGCATTGGAATTCAGATAACAAATGAGAGGGGAAAAATAATAATGAACATTAATAACAAAAAAAGTACATTAACTCAAAAAATGAAAAAAAAAACAACTTTAGCAAAAAAAGGAACATTAACCATAATAGCAAAAACAATAATCATCTACAAAAAATCAACAATAACAATAAATATATAATGCATGAATGAAAATAACAAAACACCTCAACAACAGGAACAAGAAAACAAATTGAACAATGACTTTAGTGGAAAAAAATAGATCTTAGAGAAAAAAGTACTAATGTGTAATTGAATACAAAACAAAAAAGTAGGAGGCTCAAATAGAAATGAACAACAAATAGAAAAGATTAAGTTAATAAATAAGACCTTAAAACCTTTTTTAATTATTTAAAAAAAATGAGGAATAAATTTGATAAAAAGGAATGATTAATAATATAAAATACTTTGTACGTACTGATTGAAGTAATGAATTATTCAAGAATTTCATCTAAAAGTGTTCAAATATATTAAAAAACCAAACGAGAATTTTTAAGTAAAAATAAAATGTAATACAGGAGTCAATATAAAAAGAAATAAAATACTATGTTTTTGAGTTAAAGAGTATTGTCTTTGATGTTGAAGTATTGTGTGACTACACTAATATATATTCATTTTCTGAATATGCTCATGGCATTGAGTAAGTATGCGTTTGACTGTCAGGTAAACATTGCAAGTCTGACAAATTGGAATTGTTATTATTTGTATCAAATATGAGTGCGTTAGTAATGTAAGTCCAAATCGTAATCATGATAGTATAACATTGCCTCGTCGTGTCATCTGTTCACTTGGCCATACTTGGACAGTGTGTTTTAATCATTTGAGTTTGAGTTAGTGTACGAACGTCAATAATAAAAATTTATTGTTTCATTCCGCTTTATTAAAAGCTGTAAGATGTTTTCTGTTTTTGTATTTTTTATTCGAATATCGTGGAGGATTTTAGAGTAGGAAAATAGCAATATCAGATGAAAAATACGAGGGGAACGATGGGAGAGAGAGAGCGGTCGGAGTGAAGAATGAGAGGTTTATAGGGGGCCCCAATAATTAGATCCTGAAGCCACAGAACATTTGTAAGCAGCTTGGCAAAACACTATATACGTTCCTCGTTAATTTGTACGAATTCTTCTCTTCTCATGTTTTGCCACAAGCTGTAATTTAGAAAAGAATGTACCTCATTCTTTTCAGACATATTAGACGGTAGTTCTTGTTTATTTATTTATTATCTTCTTTCATACATGAATTATTTATGAGATTGTAGATATATATATAATTTGAAGCGAATGGTGTCACACTTTATTCCTTCAAACGCGACTTCAGCCTTCGTTATTTTCAAGGGGTCTTTATGCTTTAATAAAAAAGCTCTTCACGCAGATTCTACGCTAACTAAGCAGATTTCCCACTTGATGGAATGTCACATTGGGGGTATCTCATCTCACCAATTATCTCAATTTCACTCGTAGATAGAAGTAGATGTATTCAGAAACTGAAATATACACTAGAAATTAGATTGTTAATGACTTTGATAGTTAAAATAAGACTAATAATAATATAAGTCAGGGTTTATCCAAGCTGAATGCATAAAAATACAAATAACACGCTTAATATTCGACATAAGAAAATATAGATTTAAACGACAATTGCAGAAAACTAAATGTTTACACAAGAGTACACCCTTATAATTTTTCTACACGAATCAAAATAATGGAGATAACTTAATTTTTTAATTCAGTTCACCCTATTTCGGGTTCGATTTCACCCATTAACGAATATGATCTTTAGTTTTGAATGAAACGATTAAATATCAAGTATGGTATAGATAAAATATAATTTTAAAGGTCTGTTGAAAACAATATTTCAGCTGGGAAGAAGACGTTAAGACGGGATATTGTTAACGTGTGATGACTAATATGGGGTTTACTGGAAGCTGAAAAAATGGTAATATATCGGTTAATGAGATATAGAGAGAAAATGTTTATAACAATATTTACAATAGGACATTGGGTCCCATTCACAACAGCTGAGATATTTTGAAATTTCTATTTTCTTCCCCTCTAAATTCCCTTCCCTCAAGTTAAATTTAATCCGCTAACGAACTTGATCTTCAGTTTTATATGAAACAATTACGACAAACTATTATATATAGTTGAGCGGACCTCATTTTCGTCATCTGCTTTGTAGGATCGATGGAAATTTAAAGAAATTTTTCGAAAATCCATGGATTTAATTTGGTTTGGCAGATTTCCCTTCAGACAGCTATTGAGGTTATACTAATAACGCAATTTTCGAAGAATTTCTTCTAATATCCATCTATCCTACCCGTTCCTGCTCATGTCATATTAACAATAAGATAGGTCATGGACCACTTAATTCCAAGGTTAAATATCAAATTTTATTTTCATTGAACTTTTACTTTGTGAGATATATGCAAATACGTTATGTATGAAAATGTATATTTGATTTATATCATACTCGATATTTAACAGTTTCATTCAGTACTAAAGACCCTACTTTTTATTGGCTGAAATGGGACATGGAATAGTAGGGATTCGAAAATTCAAAATATCTTTGTTATTGCCGGTTTGAAAAATGTTATAGAAGCAATCTTGTTAAACTATTGACGTTCTACAATCGTTGTCCAATGCATTTTTTTTTAATTCAAGATTTCTTTAAGAATAAATACAGTATGTGGTGAGATGAGATCACAAGTGTGCTATACCGACACGTGGGAATGAACCTTAGTAGTTGGAGACAAGAAAACGTCCAATTCTTCACAAGCTATTATAGTGAACGTTACTTGCTGTCTTTCCCTACGAGTGCATGCAAGTAGCTCTGAAGTTGAAGACAATAGTCTTCGAAAGCAATTACCTCTGGAATAAAAAACTTGGGAAGAATTTGAGGATTTCTACGCTCCAAGTACACAATATTCTTCACTTCCAACACCAGTACTGTGAAAAATCTGCTCAGCTTACGCAGTCTCTACGTGACGGACTGTTTATTGTTAAATGGCTGTTTTTGAAGCATCGTTGGCCATGCTGTGAGTGTTATTCTCACTCTTATTGGTCTGTTTTTGCCAACAAACACCGACTAATATTTTGAAACATTTGACCAACTCCTCTAGTTTCCAAACTTGGTTATCTGTAATTCTATTTTCGAAATTCGAATGGGAATTCCGCGTTCACTTCCACTTATTTATTTATCAATCTATCTATCTATCTATCTATCTATCTATCTATCTATCTATCTATCTATCTATCTATCTATCTATCTATCTATCTATCTATCTATCTATCTATCTATCTATCTATCTATCTATATATATATATATATATATATATATATATATATATATATATATATATATAAATGAATGAATGAGGCTCAGGTTGGACGTGTGAAGGCGTTGATCTTAATCTTATATAGTAAACCTAGAGTGGCGGGTTCGATTCCCGCCCTGAGCAGTAGAAATTTATTCAGTGACGGACTCGTTGAATGAACTCCTTGGCTAAAAAAGGGTGGTAACCTGTAGATAACCAGTCCCGATTAGCCATAGTAGCATTAAGTGGACGTAAATAAATAAAAATAAATGTTTGTCTGTATGTCCTTTATAGAACCGTAAATGGCTGAACCGAATTTTATGATACTCGGTATGTATATTACTACTAACCCGATTAGGTTTTAGGCTATATTAATATTCCCTGAGACCAACAGGAGTGACGGGTAAAAGTGAGGCCTGAAATTAAAAATAGAGATATTTCGTTTCCTATTGGTTTTTCGGCAAATATTCACATAACAAAAGTTGTTAGTTTTGTTATTTAGGGTAATTTTTGATATATATACTCTTGTCATGTACCGAAGTATAAATGATTTATACGCTAAAACGTATAGTGGGAGTCAACAATTTTATATGGCACAAAAGATTTAACCGAACTAAACGAAACTTCGTATGTGATTTGGTATAACCACCTCCCTGATTATAAGCTATCTTAAATGTCGAGGTACGAACAAGAGTGGGGGTAATAAAGGAGTTTTAAAATGTAAAATCGTGATATTTCGTAACCTATCCATTTTTCGTATAACAAAAGTTGTTTGTTTTGTTACATAAAGTAACTTTTGCCGTATAACGAAATATAAATGGGGTATAAAAGAAGAATTATAGAAGGGATCAACAATGTTATAGATCAAACTCCGTATTTTTGACTTTAAGGTATATTAACATTTTTAACACACGAGTGGGGGTTGTTAGGGAGGTTGTGCATGAGCCCACGGAGGTTTCTAAGTTGTTACGACTAATTTTCGACAGATGGCGCAACTGTCATTCCAATGAATTTCATATATTGCCGTGGCAGTTCATGCTGATTTGAATTGAAACGATAACATTACTTTACTTACAAATAATTTTATTATTAACATATCCCCAGCACACCCGACTCAGGTGTAAATCTTAGTGGGAGAAGGTAACAATATTTTACAAAGTAAAGCCCAAAAAAAAATACTATCATCATTCAGCCTCAAATGATTTTCCTGGTGAAGCCGGGTACCTTGGCTTGTTATTTTTAAATTTAAACTGATTTCTGAGAGGATTATGGCTTGATCCTTTTTTTCATGGTTTTACTCTTAGCTTAAAGGAGGTGCAGGGCATGTATATGTTTTCTGAATATTTTTCTCTTGTTGATCATCAACACTTTTCACTATCATTTCTTTTTGTTGTCACTCGACTTTTCCTTTGAATAAAATTTCAGGCTTGCCTTGCATCTCATTGACCACGGACTATTCAAGCTGAGTGGTGTTGAGCCGTGTTAAACTATTTAAATCTCCCGCCATAACCACTACTTGAATTCCCCGCTTATGAATATTTAAGGCTTTCCCGCTAGAGCGCTGCACTTTCCTCTCCCCTTCCGGCAAATGACGTTGGTTTTCCGTTCGTTTACTCTGTGTCTCTGACAGTAACAGCTGAACTTATCTGGATAGTTCTCTGTCGGGCTGCCTCCCAAGGATGTTCGTCTAGTTTAGAGTATTTCTCTTTGATGGTGGCTTCCGTCCAATATCTATTTCTTTTTTGTTTAAGCATCATGTACTCTTGCCATTTCGAATAATCCCCACTTTCGATTATCTTATTCCTTTCCTCGGCCGTGTACTAGCTGAATTTCATTATCCCAGGTAACCTACTTTTCCTCTTCTTTCCCGCGGGCCGCTTTCTTAAGAGCCTTCAGAAAACCACTTTGTTTTATTTTTCAAATTTATTCCATTTCATGTTTTCTTCCTCCGGTTTTTCTTTCTGGAATAAGTATCTCCTCTGAATATTTGCTCACATTATAGACTTCAGACAGACATTAGGCTTGAGCAACATTCACTTTATTGTATTTAGCAGTTATATTGACTTTCATCGATATTGACTATTTAGTCGGAGCATGAATACATCTATATCCAGATATTTCTCCCAGAGATGCAGGACGGTAGAGCAACCAATTGATCAGGATCAATAAAAACGCATTGTCCTCTTCGAGTACTTTAATATATACAAAGTGCACAGAGGGAAAGCTCCATCATCAATACCTGCTGATTAGACAAGCGAGGCCTGTGCCAAAACAGTAGTCGGGGGGGGGGGGGAGGGAAGAATAATTTTTATCTCAATCAATCAAATTTAAGTAGTCCAAAAACTTAAGAAGGGGGGGGTTACCAGAACAGATTTGCATTTATCTCGCATAATAAATGTCTCTTGAAAACAATATTTGGTATTAAAGCTTGGAATGATGTGGTTTATTACATAACCGAGTATTGTTTAAGTAAAATGAGTAGAAGTGGGGGTTTTCCAAAGGCTGAAAACTGAAAAATGCAAATATCTCGGTTAATACTCAAGATAGGGAATAAATGTATATAACAATAATTAGTACTAACTATATATAACAGTAATTTAACTACAACTTGTTTTTATTCATTCCGATGTATAGTAATGGAGGTATTTCGGATTTTTAAAATTCTCCCCCTCTATACCCCCCTCCCCCGGTTCAATTTCAGCCGTTAACGAACTTGATCTTTTTTTTTTTTTTTTTTACATAAAACGACTAAATATCGAGTTTGGTACCGATTAAACAATAATTGCGACCGCTAGAGCGGCAACTGACACACACACATATATATATATATATATATATATACACAAGTATACAGTTTTCAACGGATGGGGAGGAGAGTTACAAGTGGTTGAATGAATCTCGAGCAATAAAGGCTTTTTAAAAACGTTATTTGGCATTTAAGCTTAGAATAAAGTGGTTCGTGATATTACAGCATATTGTTAATATGACATACGCAGGAGTGGGGGTTTACTAAAGGCTGATAACTAAAAAATCCTAATATCTAGTTTCATATTCATGATACACAAAGTATATATCCAACATCATTTATAGGACGTTAAATTTGCAATAACGATGGTTTAATACGCTTTTTCGATCCGACGTATAATAACGAAGATATTTCGAAAGTTTGAAATTCCACTCCCCTTTAACCCCCCCCCCCCACCCCCACCCAAGAATCCGATTTCAGCCGTTATCGAACTTTAACTTTCGTTTTACATAAAACGCTTAAATATCGAGTTCAGTAAAGATTGAGCTAAAAGTACGACAGCTAGAGCGGTAACTGACAAATATATATGTAATGTTGACCGGGCCTCATTTTCGTCATCCCCTAGGGTCGATAAAGGTTTAAGGAATTTTTCAAAAATCGCGTCATGAGTACAACCGCAATAACTGATTATCCTTAAGGGAAATTAGCTAAAACACTTGTAAAGGATAAGACGTTTTTATTGATCCTGATATATCCATATAGTCCTAAACAAAGGATAAAAGTTTTTTTCTGTAATCGTTGACTAATGGTAACATTACTAAACTGAAATGAGTGAAGAAAGTGAAACATTTTGCAATAGAGTGAAGAAAGTGAATTGCCTTCTTAATTAGTAATAAGTATAAATTAAAAAATAATTTGAAATGTGAATGAATTATTGGTGGAAATAATCAATATATTTTAAAATTTAAATATAATAATAATTACCTTTCTTGTTTATAGCCTGCACTTGTTTATAACCACTACTTCACAATCATCACTAGTTGTTTTATAACTATGCTTATAACCTTTCACAACCATGCTTATAACCTACCAACAACATACCATAACCTTCACAAAATCCTAATTTTGTTCATATTCTGGTTAGATCTGATCATGTATTACACGATTACAGAACAAAATTAATATTACACTCGTGACGAAAGTAGAATTTACAACTCTCGTGAAATTACCACACTCGCTTCGCTCGTGTGGGTAAACGTTTTACTCGAGTTGTAAAATGATCTACTTTCGTCACTTGTATAATAAATAACTATTTTTAATACATTTTACAAACTAAATCAACATTATTTATCCAACTAGCATTTCAGTTTACTCAGCCCCTGATAGAGCCTTAATCACAGATTTCTCTTGTAGGAAATCAGCTATTGAGGGTATATTGATCGCGCAAGACAGCCTCTCAAACATCTCATGTCCAGCCTACATTTCAATTATTGTATACGCGGTTTTGGTACAAAGAGAGAATTAGAGAACAGATGGTAAGATGAGATCATGTTGTTTCAACACGTAGGAAATCTGCTAAGTTTACTCAGCCCCTTAGTACTATTTGTATTTTAATTAATTTACTACTGAGTTTCTCTTCTTGGCCTCAGAATCCTTCAGAATGTTATTCTAACTCCGTCTGTCTCTTGCTTTCGTCTTGCATCCTGTGACCCATAGCAATTTTAGGTCCTCATAGTGGTCGGCCTACTCTTCTTGTACCAAACACATGTCCATGCAGTAGTTTGCTCGGCATTCTGTTTTGGGTCATCCTTTTTACATGGCCCTGCCATAATATAAGTCGTGTTTTAATGAATTGGACCACATTTGCATCTTTATACAGGGAGTTCAGCTTTGGTCCGTAAGCTCCATAATTCTGAGTCATGTCGAAGACTGTACCATAAATCATTCATAGAAGCTTGCGTTCAAAGAGTTTCAGGTTGCTTCCCATCGCAGCAGTCATGGTCCACGTCTCTGCTCCAGAAGTTAGGACTGGTCTAATTAAAGTTTACTGCAATGTCATCTCAGTGCTTCTTGCCAGTATTGTGCTTTTGAAGAATTTCATATTAGCAAACTTATTAGCGATTAGTTGCCATTATTCTTCTATTTACTTCATTTATTTGTTTATTCTCATCATTCAGTTCTGGGCCTAAATTTATGAAACTTTTTCAAACGAATATCCATCAATCTTAATTTCTACTACAGTCCTGTCCATCGATCTTACCTAGGAGATGCCGAAAATTAGGTCCTTTCAAAACTATATATATATGGTTTGAAATTGGACCAGGGGGAGGGGGGTTTAGAGGATAGAAATTTCGGAGATTCGAAATATCTCTGTTACTAATTCGGATCGAAAACGTTGATGAACAATCATATTGCAAATGAAATTTACTATAAATATTGTTCTATACATATTTTCCGTATAATCATTATTTACCGAGATATTTGGATTTTATAGTTTTACGCTTTCAGTAAACCCACCACTCCTACTGGTGTCATATTAATAATAAGCTGTTATATCATGAAGCAGTTTATTACAAGGTTAAATACCAAATATTGTTTTCAACAAAGCTTTATTATACGAAATACAAACAAATACGTTCTGTTGATGACCCCTCCCCCCTCCTTTTGTTCTTGGATTACTAAAATCTGAGGTATTGAGATAGAAATTTTCTGATTTATTTCAAATTACTCCACTTGCTATAGTAAATAGCTACTACAGTAGTATAGAATAATTTTACCTATTCAGCGCTGGCTTCAGCGACTGAATGATTTCTTATTACCATTTGTATTTATTCCCTTAACATTCACGGTAGCGTTACCAGTATGTAGATTTATCTGTTGTAAACCTACCATTGGGAAATCTGCATAGTTTGCGCAGCCCCTGCATGACGGACTTTTTTTCATAGGAATCATCAAAACAAGCCAAGAACTATTTCTGAAGAACTATTGCATTGGTTCTCTATTGATCGCCGGTATGTTTATCGTTGAGTGGATTTTGTTGAACATTGGCAATTCTCTCTTTAAACTATTACACCTGTTGAATAATAGGTTTAATTAATTGTCTGGATGCGATTGGAGGGGCTGCGGCTAAGAACTGCCGGTGGGCCATTCTGGAAAGCAATCCTGTTTCCGAAACGGACTTTGAAATTAAATGGAGCCGGGAAGCACACATGTGTCCGGGAGTTAGATCCAATCCTCGGAGTCCTAACCTAATTCTGCCCTAATTCCTAAGGTAATGCATGGCCCAGGTGTGTCCGGGCTCCTTATCACCCACTCCAGCTCTAATCGACAACCCTCCATGATATGGACTCTATTCCCTCACTCCGTACCATTTATTTGTCATTTACACAAATTCACTCTAATTATTTATAGTGGCAGATAAGAATTTATTTCATTATGAATACTTACATATATTGCTATAAGGTTCACAAGAAATAAATAATCATTCCGTTTTAAAAGTTCTACATGCTGTTCCTGCCTAAAAAAGAACCACAACGCCCTTAGATGTAGTTCGAATCATCTCCCAAATGATAAAAGACCTTAGAGAGTCTCTAAGTTAAAAAACAGTCCAATGTGGCTAATATAAAAATTGTATTGGCATTTGTTACTTAAAGAGGGGACCATCACCAATTCCCCTAACAATTTGTTGTCCGAAAAATAAGAAAAGTATTAGAAAAATCAATTACAAATAATATATGTGATAATTATGTTGATACGTTGAAATATCTTTTGAAATAATCCTAAATTGCTAAATATTATTTTTCTTCTTCTAGTAATAAATGTATCTGTTCGAAAAAATACTTTCATACACTTTAAATTACACTAACTCTTTTTATAGAATATTAGAAAAATAAAAATAATATTTAGCTATTTAGTAACCTACCCTATAAAATTTTGCTTCTGACTTAAAGAACTAGTAAATATACCCTTAACATTTATTATTTCGCTCTTGTTTTTTTCGTTTCCTCTTAGATTTTCCACTTCATTCAATAATGCTTCTATAGTTGAGTCCTGAATTGCGTATATTTTTCAGACGATAGCGTATCAGTGGTCATAAATGAAATTAGAAATTATTTTCAAAGAGCATAATTTTTAAGTTAGCTTTTAGTCCCCCATTGCTCATATTTTTTTTTTTTTTTTTTTTTTTTGTAAATTCTTGAAGGTTTCTTTTGGTTTCTTCCTTTCACATATATGAAGAGTTCATACATTTATGTACATGTCCATTAAAGTCCGTCAAGGAGGGGTTCCGTAAACTAAGCAGATTTCCCATGTGCTGGTATACCTTTTGTGATCACATCTCAAAACATATTCCCTATTTCTATGTATTATATAATTTCTCTTTTATTCTAAGTTGATCGTAAAGTATATATATATATATATATATATATATATATATATATATATATATATATATATGTTTAAGAAGATGAAAGTATTTTATATCTGACAGCGAATCTGTTAGGTCTTTTGTCTATAGGTAGACTAAGCTATAGGATGTCGTACGTCCGACGGCTCATTCGATTGGATCTCCATTAATATGTCTTTGCTGACGATAAGACTCGTTTTTTGGAGGGCAAAAGGAAGAATAAATTGAATAAATATTTTCCCACCCAGGCTAGAAAAGGTATAGAAAATATATGATAAAGTGAACTTTTGTTTGACCTACTACTGATAGCTCTCCGAACCTACAAAACTAAGAGACGAAATATTTTGGAGCGATCAACAGAGAAGTTTTGATTTTCCGTGCTGGTTGATGCCAAGCTTTGATTGATTTGTTTTGTGCAACTGATATGGTGCTACTCTGAACAATTGACTACGCCAAAAATCGAACGCCGAATACAGCAGGACTGACAGCTGACTACAAAAAGGCTCGGTTGAGAGTCTGTTACTGATGAGAGATCTGCAGAAGGTATGCTGCATAAAGCACGATCGTGTGCCACCGTGACTGATACTCGGGTTCTACAACTGATAGTTTGAGAAGCTGTTAAATGTATTTGTTTCGGTATAGACAAAGGCGCTTTTCCCGGAACATATACAACATATAAAATATTTAACCAATATCTTCTAACTTGAAACTTCGTCTTTACGAGATATTTATAGTGAGCCGACAATGAAGGTTAAATTATTATTTATTAACATCAAATTTGTGCTACTAATGCTATAAAAGGCTTCTGTTGCAATGATCTATAAGGAAAAAGTTATACTGGACCGAAACCATTTAAAAAAGTTCGTGACGCAGGGGGCTGCGTAAACTAAGCAGATTTCCCAAATGTGCCACGTATTTGTACTTATCTCAAAATAATAAAAGTTCAATGAGAGCAATATTTGGTATTTATGCTTCAAATAATGTGCTTCATAATATAACAGCTTATGGTTAATTTGACAGGAGTAGGAGTGGGGTATGATTTTTGAAAAATCACAATATCTCCGTTATTATACGTTGGATTGAAACAATGTACAGGCAGCCTTATAGTAAATTTAATCGCCTATAATTGTTGTTATATAAGTACTTTCTCTACCATGAATATTAAATAAAATATTCCCTAAGTGATGTTTTCACTATTTAGTTTTCAGCCTTCAGTAAACTCCCACTCCTAATCATGTTATACCAAAAATAAGCTGTTATATTATGAAACACTTTATTTGAAGCTTAAACACAAAGTATTGTTTTTATTAAATATTCTTTATGGTGAGGTTCTTACCAATACTTAGTGCGATCACGCCATCATTTAAGATTCCTAACTCGATCTATACCGCTCATATTTGATCTGTGGCATACTTGACACTTTTTTTCTGTTTTATTGAACACAGTCATATATAGTAATATACCTGAAACCTGACGAGGAATACTGGGGAGGGGTTACAACCTAATCTCAGGACGGCATTTTGCAAATTTTGTGTATAGGCTGCTTTATGTTATTGTCCCTTTAGACCGACTAAAGATTATGGGTTTGTACGTTTGATCCGATTTAGAGAACTTTCCGTAAAATGAAATTCTACCTAGCAGATGACGAAAATATAGGAAGTGCAAACATATATGTTTGTTAAAAATGTTGATACTTAAACATTTTATGTTAAACTAAAGCTGAAGTTTGTTAATGTCGCATTTACCTAAGGTATAAAATATTTAAGTTTTAATATCTTGCGTTATTATACACCATATTTAGAAATTGTACTTAGCCAATAATATCCGTCGTTCTCTATTATAGTATAACTATAGGAATCAATATAATTTTTTTTTTCTTATTAAGCTACACTTTAGCTATCATGACCACATAGGACGGGAAATAAGCTTTTTTCCCTTATAGTAATGTAATTATTTGTAAGTTATTGCTAGCAGTTTCTCACTCACTACTACTCATCTTATCTTCATCTTACCATGTTGTTTCACTAAATATGTCGTGTCCAGTTAAAATTTAGCTTTGTTACGTAGGGAGATATAGAAAAAAAAATAGTCATACGACTTCTTCGTAATGTCATTCCTAGATATTTTACTGGTGTATGCGAAGTTGGCAGGTTAGCTTGATTTTGATCTAACACAGAGTAATCAGACACACCAGTACTTCTGACGATGAGATTTAGATTGACCATTTTCATGCAATTAGAAACCTAAAGAACGAATTAATCCAACTGATTACGTATCAGCAGAGTTAATTGATAACTGTTTCAGATATCAACTCAATTAGTCCTGAATAAATAATTAATATTGATACTGAACGAGAAGTTTAGACGATGCGGCTGTCTAAAAGATCTGTTCAAGTTTCGGGAAAGCTCGTTGGCTGAAAATAGAAGCTTTCAAGTAAATTGGTAGTATGAAATAGTTTTGAGGGGGTGGTTTTTACTTCTTGTGATTTAATGGTAGCATTTACTTTAGATGAAAGCTTTCAAGAATGACAAAGAGAGATGTTGGAGTCTGCAGGGTTTAAAAGATTCAAATATATATTCTCATAATAAATGATAATACATTCATATGAAGTATTATATTCAGGTGAAGTAATTCGAACCGGAATACAGCAAATATATTTTCTGACAACCTCATCGAGCAGCACAAAATTGTGTGAATATTGATATAGAAATATATGAGCGCGCGCGTGTGTGGAGGGGGGTAGCTGCGTTCCAAGAGAGAATAGTAATATTTATAATAAAATAGTTACACAAATACTAAATAATTGGTGTATTTTTAACCGATTTCCTTGAAGGAGCATAAATGACCTTGTCTGTTAATGGCCTGAATTCGAACCAAGTTCAGGGTTTCTAAGACAGGAAAGGGGGTGAATTCGATATTTCTAAATATCTCAGTTCTTATGAGTCGGATCGAAAATTTGAAAAAAAACAATCTTGTTGTTTAAAAAAAACCAACTATTCTTGCCTTACAATTATTATTCTATACTTTTTTTGGTAACTCAAATATTATGCCAGTTATTAATACTTTATGGTTTCTAGGCTCAGTAAATCCCAGTACTACTCATCGGAATTTTACATAGAACTAGAAACTATATGATGAGAAGAGATCGCTAGAGTGTCGTACCAATCTGTGGGAAATCTACTTAGTTTACGCAGCCTCTGCGTGTCGGGCTTTTTATTTTTCAGTTAATCCTAATTACTGCTCAGTTATGGTTTTTTCAATTAATAGACTTGTTCCGAAACGTTCTATATTTTGCCCAAATACAAGTTATAGTTTAGATTTGCCCTTTACTAAACATTGAACCCGCTTTGTCCCGTTGCAGTGGCGTTACATTATATGTTATCGATGTATATTTTCGGATGTTAACTTACTTTACGCAGCTTCAAGCCATTTTAAATTGTTGTCTTTAATACTAGTATTATGTTTATTTGTCGTTTTTCTTACTTGTACTTAATGTTTATTTATCGTGATTTAATTTGTTTTGTAGTAACAGTTTTTTTGTTATTTGTCTATAATTTCTCTTAATTTTACATTGTTAAATTTTGAGCCATGTCGCCTAGTTGCGGGTATATAAATATTATATATATATATATATATATATATATTCATGTGTACACTCTCAGTCTCACATGTTTTATTTCCGATCCGGAGTATGTGAAATGTGTCCCTAAATTCTATGCATCCAGGAAAACCCGCAGTTCCTTCGAGCTTCTTGTAGAAAGCAATAGAGTGTTTTAGCTGTAGAATGTTTTTTTGTTAGCAAATATCCCTTAAGGGCCGTAATTTTGGTCGCATCGTTACCTAAGCTTGATATATAAACGTTTCAAGCAAAATTAAATGTCAAGTTGGTTAATGGCTGAAATTAGAGCAGTAGATGGTGGGGGTTTAGAGGGGGATTTCGAAAAGTCAAAATATTTCCGTTGTTTTGAGTCGGATTGGGAACGTATATAGAACCAATCATGTAGCAAATTAAATTGTCTATGAATGTTGTATATATTTTTTTCTGTAATCGTTGAATAATGTTAACATTACTAAACTGAAATGAGTGAAGAACGTGAAACATTTTGCAATAGAGTGAAGAAAGTAATCACTTTCTTCACAAGTGAAGAAAGTGAATTACCTTCTTAATTAGTAACAAGTATAAATTAAAAAACAATTTGAAGTTGGAAATTAAATGCTTTTAAATGTATCTTAACATTGTAAGAATTTATTTTAACAAAATAAATTGAAATGTGAATGTGAATTATTGGTGGAAATAATCAATATATTTTAAAATTTAAATATAATAATAATTATATTATTATTATAATTTGATTCTTGCCTGGGCAAAGGAAATTATTTAGTGACGAAATTCATTAAATAACGTCCTAAAATCCCACCCTGGCTAGAAAAGGGTGGTAACCTGTAGATAACCCGTCCCGATTAGCCTAACTTCCAAAAAGTGGACGTTAATAAATAATAATAATAATAATAATAATTACCTTCCTTGTTTATAACCTGCACTTGTTTATAACTGCACTACTTCACAATCATCACTAGTTGTTTTATAACTATGCTTATAACCTTTCAAAACCATGCTTATAACCTACCAACAACATACCATAATCTTCACAACATCCTAATTTTGTTCATATTATGGTTAGATCTGATCATGTATTACACGATTACAGAAAAAATTTAATATTACACTAGTGACGAAAGTAGAATTTACAACTCTCATGAAATTACCAAACTCGCTTCGCTCGTGTGGGTAAACGTTTCACTCGTGTTGTAAAATGATCTACTTTCGTCACTTGTATAATAAATAACTATTTTATCTATCTCAAACATTAAGTGAGATATTCGTATTCTTTAATTTTGAGGCTTCGGTGATACCCCACTCTTACTCATGTCAGGATAGCAATACGCTGTTATATCAGAACCACTTTATTCTAAGCTTAAATATCAAATACTTTTTACAAGAGACCTTTATTAAGTGAAATACATGCATGAGTTTTAACCTCCTCAAAACCTATTTCGACTAGTTTTCATATCGTTTCATTTCATGGTTTTCAATATCGTATAGCTCAAAAAGGACAATGCATAAATTGTTATATTGAGAACTATTATTCCGTCTACCTTTCCTTTTGATGGAAATCGACTAAGGGAGGATTGGATTAGATAGGGCGGAAATAAAAAAAAAATCAAATTTTTACGTACCACTTAGAAATACAAAACAGTTATATATTTTTTGAGTCAATTATGTTTATCATGAAAATATCTATAAAATATGCCCTTAGACACTTTTTGATTCGATGAATTGGAACAGAAATATCATTTATTACATACAAACTGAATTAATTTTAAATGAAGTGCAGCAAAGGTTTCTGTTTAAATAATTTAAAAGGAGTACATGGAAGTAATGTGTTCCCCACAACATATTTTTTATGTATGAGATGTTTCAAAAAAGGCTGAAATAAATGGCTTTACTATTTGGATTGTTCGACACCTATGTATAAAGAGTTAAGTGGTTATCGATTAGTGTTCGTGGGCGCTTTGTACGAGGTGTATTTGATGAACTAGTGTTGAAAAGAGAAGAAGGAAATGGCCATGTACGAAGTGAAATCAATCCTTTCACACTGAAAGACTTTTAACCGTTAATTCAGAGACACGTGTCTTTGAATTGGGTTTAATAGCTAACCTTGCCAAAATTCTCATCGTCTGCAAATTTTTTCGCATCTTTTGATATGGATTTACGTCTGATATTTATAAAGTTTAACATTCAGCTGGGAGTGATTATTGGTTTAAGGGAAATCAACTATTGAAGGTTGTAATCATGACGCGATTTTCGAAACATTTCCTCAACCAAGTAGGGTCCTACACAGGATATGACGAAAATGAGGCCCGTTCAAAACTATATATATGTGTGTGTGTGTGTTTGTCTGTTAACGCTCTTGCAATCGCAATTTTTGTTTAATCGTTACCAAACTTGATATTTAAACGTTTTATGTAGAAATAAAAGCCAAGTTCGTTAACGTCTGAAATAGGACGGGGAGGGAGGGGGGATTAGAGGGGGAAATTTCGAAAATTTTTAATATCTTCGTTATTATGCGTCGGATCAAAAAATTTGTATAGAACTATTCTTATTGAAAATGTAATGTTCCATAAATGTTGTCTTAAACATTTTTCACAATCTTGATTATCAATCGAGATATATGCATTTTTTATTAGTTTTCGACCTTCAGTAAACCCCCACTCCTACTCATGTCATATTCGCAATACGCTGTTATATTATCGAGTACTTTATTTGGAGTCTATATACCAAATATTGTTGACAAATAACGTTTACGTTTTGAGATAAATGCAAATGCGTGATGCACATGGGAAATCTGCTTAGTTAACGTAGCCCACGCGTGACGAACTTTTTAACTATCATGAGCTACAACGCACTACATTCAATTCGTTCTACAACAAGCAGTTCCTAACATCCTTGTTAGATATTTACCAGGGTGGTTACTCTGGTTCATAATCCATAGATTCTTCTCTGTATACCTTTGTTTAACTAACAAGCTTTTTTACTTAAGCTTTCGGACCTTCTGTGATAATGCTTTCTCGATTATGATCCGTCTTCAGAAACAATGAATTGATTTTTCATTATTCCTTATTATTCATATCTCCCTGGAACCAGTAATGCCAAGTCTCTTTAAAGTTTAACAAATTTGAAGTTCATTTCAAATCTTCAAAAATTGCTACTTAATCGGAATCCAAAACACAAATTCAAGCATGGCATTTACTTACTAATGCTGAATAATGTATTCGTTGTTATACAAATCCAATATTACCACATTTAGTGAATTTCGAGAAAAGAATGACATTGCGAAGAAATATATTATTTAATGTAATAAAACTTCAAGATAAATATTAAAATGTTGTTCATTAACGTCCACTTTTCTTACCACCATTTTCTAGCCAGGGTGGGACTAAGGATTTTATTTAATGAGTTCGTCACTAAATAAATTCCTATTGCCCAGGCGGGAATGGAACTCACAACTCTAGGTTTACCATGTGACATTAAAGGCATCGCTTTAAGTCACATGGCTAACCGGATCCTTTTTTGTATAATTCTTGGAATTATAAATAGAAAATGTAATCAATTATGAAGTAAATAGAGACGCACTGGAAATCACTTAGAAAAACAATAAATAAAATTTCAGACTTTAAGGAGACTAAATGGAGATTAATGTTTTTTTTTTATGAACTGGGGCTCTTTAACTTTTTCTATTTTTCTATTGAGTTCTACCGCTTTTTTAGTTCAGGTCTTTATTAGTCTGTATGTTTTCTGAAACAAAACGTTTTGCCAACACGATCAATAATAAATCTCAACTCCGCATTCAGATGAAATTGTGTTGCAATCGCTATAGATTTTAGTAAGTGTAGCGTGATATCCTTATAAGTCTAGCTAATTTCCTTTCACAGTGAGACCCCTTGTTGTTTTATAAATGACATATTCAAAAATTGGACTGAATCGTTAAAGAAAGCCGAGTAGGACAAAGAAATAAAGGTCCCCCAGGACTAGGTAAGACGGCGGTTGCAATAGTTGGGGAGATTTCCCGAAGGGGAGCTTTGATTTGTAGAGAACCGATATCTCAGGAGACGCGGGCACCCACAATAGCCAAGGGTTTAGGGGAGGGGGGAGTCTTCACTGGCAGAAATGAAAAAATTCCTTGGGGGGGAGGCATTGATTATACCGCAGTTGCTTCTACCACCATTCTCTATTCACAGGGTTCATAATACCACACCTTCCTCCTTACCGTCCCTTATACAGCCTCTGCGGAAGGTGAGAGTCGTAAAAATGTTTGGGGATATGAAATTTCTCTCCCAAAAAATACCCTAGCATTTTCTAGTAAATGATAAAACAGCCCTTTGCCTAAAAACCAATTTATATGCTGTCGGGAAGTTTAATGCTCCTTTTTCTGCCAAGAGTTGTTCATCAGAAAACTGAGCATAAATGACTCTGAACACCAAATAATGACAAACGGGAGACAAGCCAAAACCAACCATTCTGTCCAATTCTAGTGATCTAGATTATGATACTTCAAGAGGACGAACTTCATTAAATTTTACTTTGGAAAGACTACCTTTCATTTATTCATAACCGAAAAATACCTTAGAATTTATTCTCCGTAAGTGATAAAACAACCATCTGCCCGAGTAGTGATTTATGTGCTGCCTGGAAGTTTAAAGTTCCTTTTTCTGCCACGAGAGGATGAAAACTGAGCAATCGATGGCATAAGCAGACATACTCAACTCCTGAAACCATCCTGTCCAAAGTCGTCTTGAGGACGAATTTCAATAAATCTTACTGTGGAGAGACTGGCTATTATTATTATTTATTCATAACCGAATTATAATGTAGCATTTTTGTTTTCATAAATGACAAAATAATTCTTTCTCCGAGTATAAATTTACGTGTATTTCAGAAGTTTAGAATTTCTTTTTGGTACGAGATGAAGAAGAGGACTGAGAATAAAGCCCGTCAGGCAGTGGCTGCAGATTTCCCGTATGAAGTTTAACAATAGATAAATGTAAATACCAGTAACCCAACACCACCGTGAATAAATACAAATGATAAGAAGAAACCTTTTGCAGCAAAAAGCATTTGAAATGTAAAAAAAACTATTCTGCCAACTTCTTACAGTAAAGAAAAACAATTACTGTAATATATCTGGATATAACGTATTAATTTGATTAGAAACTATTTACTATATCTAGTACTGAAATTTATAATGAATAAGAATAATTTTTTCCTCAATCAATCAAATTTAAGTAGTCCAAAAACTTAAGAAGCGGGGGTCACCAGAACATATTTGCATGTATCTCGTATAATAAATGTCTCTTGAAAACAATATTTGGTATTTAAGCTTCTAATGATGTGGTTTATTACATAACCGAGTATTGTTTATGTAACACGAGTAGAAGTGGGGGTTTGCTGAGGGCTGAAAACTGAAAAATGCAAATATCTCTGTTAATGTTCAAGATAGGGAATAAATGCATATAACAATATATATAGTACATTTAATTTGCAATAAGATTGACTCTATACGAATGATTTTTTTGATCCGTCGTATAGTAACGGAGATATTTAGAGTTTTCGAAAATCCTCTCATCTAACCCCCCCCCCCCCATCCAATTTCAGTCGTTAACGAACTTGATCTTTCTTTTTACATTGAGCGACTAAATATCGAGTTTGGTGGCGTTTAAATAATAATTGCGACCGCTAGAATATATATATATATATATATATATATATATTTATATATCTATATATATATACAGTTGTGAACGGACATTATTTTCGTCATCTCCTAGGTAGGATCGATGGACATTTGAAGACATTTTTCGAAAATCGCGTCTTGAGTAGGACCTCAATAGCAGATTTCCCTTAAGTGAAATCTGCTAAAAAATGAATTGGAATACTAATCTATGACAAATGGGAGACAAGCCCAATTCTAATCGTATATTCTGTTGAAAGATGGACCACCCGATGATGCTCCTTCATGAGGACGATCTTCATTAAATGCTACTGTAGAAAATTGGTTCCGATTTACTCATAAACGAAAAATAGAGCAGCTTTAACGAAAAAACTTTCCACGGATATCAAATAATTTGTAGTCCAAGTTCTACTTCTGCCACGAGTTGGAGAAGAAAACTGAGGGGAAAATGAGCATAAGGAGACAGACAGGCTTAATTTCAGAAACCATTCTGCCCAATTGTAATAATGTTTCCGGTTGACAGACCGAACTCCAGATGATGGTCCTTCACGAGGACGAGGTTTATTAAATGCTATGGAAGATTGGCTTTTATTTACTCACAAGCGAAAAATGCCTTAGCACTTTTGTCATAAATGATAAAACAAAGTTTGAGCAGATATAAATTTAAGTATAGTGAAGATATTTAAAGTAATTTTGTTTTGGCACGAATGATGATGGGACTTGTGAAATAATTGTGAAAAAATGGGAGACGAGCCCAATAAAACTATTCTTTCCAATTTTAATAATCAGCTGGCAGAATGAACACCCAACGATGATGCTTTCTGTGAGGAGATAGGCATTTCTTAAGCCGAAAATTGTGACAGGTTCCATGCATCTGCTTGAGTGAGAAGTTCTCATGCGACTTCACGAAAGTTGGGTTTCATACCCTGAAGCGGTTCGCTACATTAAACCTTGCGTCAGCTAATCACGCATTATACGCTCCAGAGAACATAAGTTCGCCGAGCTTCATGCTATTATATCAGCATACATTCGAAAGGATTTGGAGAATATTAATGGAGTTATTTTTAAATTTTGCATGTTCAGCTTTAAAACAGTTCAATCACTGTTGCTTGGAAATTGTTTTAAAAGAAAGTCAGGACCCGGCAGATGACATCTATCACAAACACTCTTCCATCATACTATTCACAACTTTACAACAACGGTGCGATATTCCATACCGATGAGCCAGCCTAAGGGCTAAATTCAAGAAGAGCTATTGGGTTTTATACACCTTATCCTCCCAGCCAATAGAAGTCCGACAGCTTTAGCAGATTTCCCTTGAGGGAAATCAGCTATCAAGGTTCGTACTCGATAAATGTCATCAACTGTCCATCGATCCTACCCAGGAGATGACGAAAATGAGGTCCGTTCAAAATTATATTATATTATTGTATATATTATTATTCAAAAATTGCGACCGCTAGAGTGTTAACAGACATATATATATATATATATATATATATATATATATATATATATATATGTTCGGCTTTTAGCAGATTTCTAATTTTTTTTTACCAAACTCGATATTTTATCCTTTTATGTAAAAAGAAGATCAAGTTCGTTAATGGTTAAAATCGGACCAGTGGGAGTGGGGATTTTTTGAAAAATCGAAATATCTCTGTTACCATACGTCAGATCAAAAGAACCAATCTTATTGAAAATTAAATGTACTGTAAATATTGTTATATACATTTATTCTCTATTTTGAATATTAACCCTAGATATTTGCATTTTTCAGTTTTCAGCCTTCAGCAAACCCCCCGTTCTACTCATGTTACATAAACAATACTTACTCTGTTATGTAATAAACCACATTATTCGAAGCTTAAATACCATCAATTATTTTCAAGAGACCTTTATTATACGAGATAAATGTAAATATGTTATCGTTCCCACCTTCTTAAGTTCATGGACTACTACAATTTGATTGATTGAGATAAAAATTATTCTGATCCTTTATAAATTGCAGTACTAGATATAGTAAATAGTTTTAAATTAAATTAATATGTTATCTTCTGATATATTTCTGTAATTGCTTTTTTTCCTGTTAGAAGTTGGCACACCTGTTTGTTTACGTTTCAGGTGCTTCCCATCTGGAGGTACCTCATTATCGTTTGTATTTATTCACTTGACGATGACGGTGCTATTGTGTTTCCAGTATGTAGATTTATCTATTTTTAAACATCACGAGGGAAATCTGCTTTGTTTACGCAACTCCTGCGTGACGAATTTTTTTCTATTTTCAGTAGTAGTGAGAAACTGACATATGGTTTCCTGCAGTGATGATGAGGAGTTCACCGATTAAACACTATGATCCTTAAAAATCGATAGAGTTGATATTATTGTTTACTTAACGATGAGTCGCTATCATTCAGCCAGTCAACTACGAATGTCCTGTAATTATCCTCTGAAACTGTGCAGAAGTCTGCAAGGAATTGCATTCTGCAAACAAAGATTACCATAAAGCAATGGGTGGTTTGCATTATGGGTGGGCATTATGCTCTAATTAATGTCTTCGGTGAATCAGTTCATTTTCATATTAATCTCTCATGGTTTAATTACATTTTAGTTGCCATTTGAGTAAAGGTCCTAAAGTTGTCGGTTGGATTGCCACTGAGGCAATAGGAATTATTTAGTGACGAACTCACTAAATAAAATCCGTAGTCCCACTTGGCTAAAATGGATGTGTTATCCCGCCCCATAAAGTTGACGTTATTAAATAACATTTTTTCTTTTTTATTATGAGCCACCATTGTCCAGCCTGATGGAGATTTTGTACTCACCTCAATTACTCAATTTTTTATTTATCAGACAAAACGTCAAACTCCTTAAAAAGGAAAAAAAATAATATGCAAACTAATACGATGAATTAATAATTATATTTATCAACCGGAAACATAAACTAATCTGCAAAGTCTTCTTGTCATCATAGGAATAATAAAGATGTTTTGGTGGGTGGGGGATTTATTCTATTAAAAAAGCATTTACATTTTTACTAATTCAAACACCTGGACGATATAATTCCATAATCCTCTTTAATATATTAATATTTTAATATGTAATAAATATATGAAAATGCTATCCATTCATGACAAATTAACTTTTCGGCTTCTTTTCAAGATTCCCCCCCCCATACATTTTGCTATTTTACTTTTTGAAATAAATCCTAATTCCTTGTGTAATGACGCCATCAATTACTACAACTTTATTCTTGAAAATGTTTATTTTATCTATACCATTATCAATATTAAACCGTTTAATTCAATACTTAGTTGATAATCGGGCAATATATATTCAAAATATCTTTTTTATTATAATTGTATCAAAACTTGTTATAGGATCAATGTTGTTAAACTATTGATGCTCTGCAGTTATCTTTATATACCTTTCTTTTTAGCTTAAATATTAAGTGAATAATTCGCTGACTATTGTTTTCAGCTGTCAGTAAAACCCCACTTCTATTCCAAATTTTCACTTTGATATAAAAAATATATTGGGGGGGGGGCGGAGATCAATCCTTCTTTTTAATCCAGAGGTTAAAGCATATGCTGTTCAAATGTAGTTCTGCACTCAACTCACTTTTTGTCGAATAAGTATCTGCATTTATCGTTGGCGTTGTTCAATGGAAAAAGAACGTTTTATATTAGTTTCGTGAACGAAAAAGGTTCTATGATTTTAATCGATATTACAAATTTAAATTTTCTGGAATGCTTATTGGCTATAGCACCCATCGTGAAGTCCAGATCTTTGTTTGCTTTCGTGTTTTTCGTTTACATGTTATCAATACATAAAACTGGGTCAGCGGTGATATAAAGCTGGCCTTCTACTCTATATCTCAGTTAATGGTAAATAGAAATGGCGAGGTCGTCTTAAAAGAAACTGCCTGTGAAATTAGATCAGATAAACCTGCCAATCGGGTAAGGTTGAGTTGTATCAGATAAGAGGCGGTTGTACAAAGATATCGCACTGAATATATTCTTTCTCTCGTTATAAGGAGGCTTTCCTGAAAACCGCGTTGAATAAGCTCAAAGACTGGGCAGATAAACGTTTTTTATGGGAATGTCTCCTGCCATTAGTAAATGTGTAATAAATGAGCGTTTGGTAAGGAAATTGAACAGACCAAGGGAATGGGCACGTATAACTTATTTCAGAAAAAGGATTTTATAAACTCTTGTTTTATGTTGTTGTAAGAAATGATTACACCTGTCGATTGTAGGTAGTTGTTGTCATCAGGAAATCTTGATTTGTGAGTGGAATTGCTTTAAAAAGAAATTAGACCAATCGCATGTTTTGATATACGAAATTCTTTAAGGAAACCTTAAAATGCGAAAGTCGGATAAGCCATATGCTTTTCTTGTATTAAAGTTATTAAACTGTAATTAAACTGCATAAGATGAATAGCTGTACTGGATATACGAAAATCACACATGGACTTCCTGATCAAAAGGCTAAGCTTTGTAGGTTCAACCATTGTGGTCTTTCATAAGCTGTTCTTTTCCGCCCCACCGAAATCCATAAGATAATTCCATAAGATGTTTCCAAAAAAATGACTTTCTAGTCCTCCCGCTGCCCCATTGCCCAATAACTTTACAAATGTTGTGCCTTGTGATATACCCAAGAAGTTTCACTCTTCTTTTTCCCGGGGACAAGACATATACTTTCGCATACCTTATTTAGAACATCTACGTTAAATTTTTTTGAGTCCAAATTGTGATTCTTTGCCAAACCCGCATTTCCATTGCTTATCAAATATTTTATTCCCATTTGTGAAGAGTCCAGCGTTCATTTCCGCAAAGCTGTATACTCCAAACGAAAGGTTTAGCAAAATTCCTTTTGGTATCCATGCCTATTGGCATAGTTACAATCAAATGATATCTATTGCCAAAAATAGCTGAATAATCAAGTGCCATTTAATTAGGGGATTAACCGATTACACCCGCCATTGGTTAACACACCACCCTAAATCCCAACAATCCTACCCTTCGAACCACTCCCCCTTCAAATGAAGCCATAGGCGAGCACAGGGGTATATCTTCCTTCACCCCCAGCAGTCAACTGGCTGTAAAATTTCTCCAAAAACAACCTTAAATTAGAGAGGTATCAGATAATAAAAAAAAACCAATGGTTTGCATGTCTCAGTTATTTGAGAGAGGAGTTTCTGTGATAAACCACAAGAAACCCTGGATGTGGAACTTTGTTGCAAATGGTACTGAATAATGATAATACATTCAATAAGGAATTGTTAAAACCAAACTATTATATGTGTGGTTGTTATTTGTATAGACGATTGTTTGTAAGAAGATATATGATGAACTTCATATATGAACGTCATATGTAGGTTTAAAAAGAGGTTAGAAAAGATATAGCCGGCATGACATTCTTTGGTCAGGATAGGTGTAATGTAAGCATAATAAAGAAAGATAAATCTGAAAGGGAGTTTTTATCTTTCAAATATCTCTGATAACAGAGCATTGTGGCTTTACTCATGAAGCTACTTTCAACATTGAGTCGGTTTGAATTGAAAAAGCCAATAGGAGCAAAACGTGCTTGGCGCTTCAGTCATTCATTAATAGGGTACGTGATTTAGCTATGCCATTCGCGTATTTACCCCAGTGCCACCACCATTGGAATACTATTTTCATAAATCCTCTGGCCGTATCGCCTGGCTCCTCGCCATTTTATTTTATTTTCTTATTTTCAATTTATTTTTTCCCATACCAATGACTTAAATCCGTTTAACAGAAGTCTTATTGGCATAGCATAGATTGTACCTTCCCTCCTTTTTTTTTCTTCAACTCAAATTCACGTAAAGTGAAAAATAACTTCAGGGAGTTTTCAGATGAAAACTAACCGCCAGAAATCACGGTTAGTAAACGTTCTACATTAATCCAATAAAACTCATTTTAGTAAGTCTTAAAAAAAGAAAATTTCAGTACAATGCGGCAAATGTATCAGGAGAAAAGAGAAGGAAAAAAATATAAAAAATCGATAATATGTATATAAAAAAAATAGTGAAAAAAACAATATTGAAACCAATTAATTTAGTTATGGTTAATCACAAAACTTTTTTATGGCTCCTCACAATTTTATTTCTTATAAACGCTGAGCGCTTTCGGGGACTATATCCCCATCCTCAGAGCTACAAAACAATGTAACATTAGCTTTTTGAGTTACTAAAGACCTGATTTTCTCAAAAATTTATTTTAACAGATTTCCGTTAAATGAAATCAGCTATTGAGGTTGTACTCTTGCCACCATATTCAAAACATTTTCCAAATGTCCACCCATCCTAAAATGTGGTCCGTTATATATATATATATATATATATATATATATATATATATATATATATATATATATACTTGCCCGTTACCTCTCTAGCGGTCGTAATGTTTGTATGATGGGTACTGAACTCGATATATAAGCATTTCACCTGTAGGAAGGGGCGGGCGATTAAGAGGAGTGATTTTCGAAACTTCGGAATGTTTCTGTTATTATAAATCGGATCGAATAATTGTACAGAATCAATCTCTTATTTCAAATTAAATTTACTATAACTATTGTAATATAAATTTATTTTATTTTCCCGTGATATTTGTGATGATATATTTAGTTTTCAGCCTCCAGTGATTCCCCTCTCCTACTCGTGTCACATAAACTATATTCTGTTATATAATGAACCACTTCATTTGAAGCTTAAATAACAAAAATATTGCTTTCAGTAGATATGTACTAGATGAGGTACTTGCTAATACGTTGTATGTTGACGTCATCATTTAAGATTATACGTTCTAAAATCGAAATTATAGTTGTTTCATTAACCCTAAAGGCCATAATAGTTAATGGCTAAAATTTGATATGGAATACCGTTTAGAGAGGAGGAGGAATTTGAAAAATCAAAATATCTGTTACATTACGTAGAAATAGAGAATAAGTAGTGAGATGAGACATCAAAAGTGTGTTATACCAGCACGTGTAAAATCTGCTTAGTTTACGCAGCCCCTACGTGACGGCCTTTCGTTTTGCAGTTATGTACAGCCGTGCCTAAGCACAATGATTTATGCATTTTCGATTTGTGCAATCTGGTGTTATCGATTCATTCTAATCAGAATTGGGGAGTTCGCGTTTTCAAGCCGTAATACGCTTCAAAATTAGAAAGGGATAGGTACAGAAAGAGGGTAATAAAGTGGGAGCAGTAATGAAGTATTAATAGTTGGAACAGCCAGATTCTTCTTTTTCCTGTTAAAAGCTGTAACCAGAGCGTATGGCAGTGACATGTAATGGACGCATATCAGGATCCCTGCTAGTCGGAAAGAGAAGAACCATGACAGTAGTAAGATATAAGGAAAGATGTCAGAACAGAGGTAACTGATATCATCTGTGGTATTAAGGAGGCTTGATTGCTCTCTATAGGACACGATAAGAGAATAAGTACAGTCGAGAGCCAGTCAAAAGGAAACTGGTTGACCTCACCGTTTACTTTCGTTAGCTAGGGGTACGAAATCAGAGGATGTCTGAGGTCAAGGTTTTGTTAGGACTGTACCGTAGGATACTATGCAAGCAAAATGCCCTTCCGATTCCGGGACTAATAGGATAACCTCTTAATCCAACTATAATAGAAGCTCCACGATCCGTGAAACTCAGTAACTCCCCGTGAAGGATAGGATTGTTGTCAAAATAGTAGCGGATGGAGGTTCCGTAGATCTAAAAGCGGCTGGGAACGACTGCTACACCTCACTAAAGCATAACTAACTTAGATGAAACATCTAAAGGGTCAGTGGTTTCCAAGTTGGCCGTAACAACCACTTGACAGGCATAGTTTACACTGGCAGCAAACTTCGAGTGGCCCAACACGTTCGAGAGAGGATATTCACTCATAATATATCTCTATGCTTTTGAACCTATTTGGTTGGAGCATTTGCTGAAGCCAACACCCTCCTATTTATTTTGTTCATTAATTCTCTTAAACTCCTTGTGGACACGGTTCGTCCTGTTAAACACATTTTAAAACCTCGTCGTCTCCTACAGGAAAATATGTTTATTTTCTCGTTCTGTCCTTATTCGTGTGCAAATAAGAAACATTCCGAGTATAGCCCATACCTGGACAACATCTTCCGACACCTTAACCCATTAACGCCCGTAATTATTTTTTTTGAAATTTCTTCATAAAGTTTACAGAGGTTGTTCTTTGGAATCCTTATAGCATATGAAAAATATTTTAAAAAATTTTTCACACGCACACTGGCGAGAAAGTCTTGATAAAGAGTGATCCCAGAAGGGACCGCCGGGCACTTTGACCACCTGTGTTTTTTAAGAGAGGAAAGAAACGAAATAAGTCAAAAATACGTTATTATTTATTTAAAAAAAGACAAATTTAATTTTGTTTTAAGACAAGAACAAATTCAAGCCCTGTGAAATGGTTAAAAACACTCCTCACACAGCCCTACGCCACATTTTTCACACATGTATCTAGATCGCGATTTGCAAGATTCCAAAGCACTTCGCCCCGCTTGTTGTCTGATATCTTCTGAATGAGATGATTCATGTTGTCATATCTCATGTCCACCAAAAATCGAGATTTGATTGGTGCACTGGGTCCAGGACGAACTTTTCGTGTTGAATATCTGGTGAGATAATTTATGGCTATTTCTCGCCGAAATTTCAGCTGTGATATTTTTGTATATTGGCGATATATTAGCCATGAATTTTGTATCATGGCATCCACTATCCAGGTGAACACAACCCACCAAAATTTCTTACTTCGGAGTCCAATACGGTACACATTTATGTTGGAATCCATTTTAGTCGGTTCCACCCATTCCTTTATTGTATATGGCAACTCCCAATGGACGATCGCAGTTTATGTTCTTCTTTTTTTCCGCTGACCAGCGTTTCACAGATGATAGTGGGTGTACACCGTAGTCGGTTGATCCGAGGGTCAATACTCCATTATCCTTCCACTGTACAAGGATGATGCCATCATTTTTTTCAGTGAAGCTCTGTATTATAAAGGTGTCTGACATCTCCTTGCTCATCGTCCTCATTTCCTGATTCCTCATCAGTTTTTTCATTTGGAGTGGGGGGCTCAACGTAAACGGAATGGGGCCGCAGATGGCTTGGGATATCCCCTGTCCAAATTTCTAAAGCCTCCTGTAGCGTGAGGCCAGGCCAGAAAAAAATAAATGAATAAATAATAATAGTAATAATAAATAATAATAATTAACTTTATGTAGTAAATAAGTTTTAGTCTCGATAGATATAGCAAACAAAAATAACGAATTTACTGAATGCACTCATTAAAAAAATACAGGGGGTCATACAGCCCAGTGGTCCCTTTTGGGATCACTCAACTTTTGTAAAGCCTACAAGGGCTGTAAATTGTAAATACCCCATAAAAATTAGATAAATCCATGCTAGCACTATCAGAGAAAAGAAAGCAACATTGAAAAGGAAGATTATTAATATATATAGGTACTTACGCCAATAATTGTCGCAGCGAGTCGAGATCCACAGCTCCTTCCATTTTCAGTGAGGTGTGATATTCACTAGACGCGAGAGTAATGAAGACTGACCCACCAAGGGTCTGTGGGGGGAACTCAGGAACGAGTTAAGACAGGCTCAGAAACGACCGGGACAGGAAGGAGTTACCCAGCTCATTCTGAGTGAATACAGATTTTGAGTCCCAAGAGGGACCACGGGGCGCTAATGGGTTAAGAGACTTGAAATTTTATCCAGAACTAAACTCTTCAAAAAATATTCTCAGATACAATTTTAACTAGCATATTTAGCTGATTTCCCTTAAAGCAAATCAGCTATTGAGGTATATATCATGACGCGAAGGACTTTCGAAAAATGTCCTGAAATGTCCATCAATTCTTTCTAGGAGATAGCGAAAATGAGGTCCTATTGAAAAATTGTATAGAACCAATCTTATTAAAAATACAATTCCCTATAAATGTTATTACGTAAATTTTTAGCAGATTTCCCTTGAGGGAAATTAGCTATTGAGCTCTTGTTGGTTCTAGTCGTAAGATTCCGGATTAGTTCTGCCGTTTCCGTAACTGTTCGGGTCTCGTGAAATGGATTTAGACTCGTGTAAGCTTTTACATTGTGAGATATATGCTAATACATTCTGTTGACCCCCCCCCTCTTTCTTCAGTTTTGGACTACTAATATTTGAGTTATTAAAATATAAATTATCTGATTAATTATAAATCGCAGTACTAGATAAAGTAAATAGTTTGCAATAAATTTAATTTTTTATATAAGATATACATCAGTAATTGTTTTTCTTTCCGGTGAAGAATATGTCAATCTGTCTGTTCAGCTCTGAGTGGTTGGCAGACCTATTTGTTTGCAATTCTGAAGCCATTTCCGTCGGGAGCTTATTAAAATAAACTGAAAGATTTCTCATTACCGTTTGTGTTTACTCATGACGGTGTTAAGTGTTAGTAGTACGCAGATTTCTCTATTGTAAAACTTCACTGGGAAATCTGCTTAGTTTATGCAGCCCCTGCGTGACGGACTTTTGTAATTTACTAACTTGATTGTTGACGGAGATATTTGATTTTTTTAGTTTTCGACCTTCTGTAAACCCCCACTCCTTCTCGTGTCATATTAACAGTAAGCTCTTATATAGTGATGCACATTATTTGCAGCTTAAATACTAAATATTGTTTTCATTGAACATTAACGTTATGTGGTAAATGCAAATGTCTTATTACTTTTAATTTATTAATTATAGCTTAAACTAAATTGTAATTTTTGTTATTATATTTTAAACCAATTTAAGTTAAACACATTGATTTTGTTATTAAAATTATGTTGATTTTATTATAATAGTCAATGTAGTTCTTACAATATTCCTTGTCTTTTATAATTGTTTGTTATATTTAATGTTTATTTGTTGCGTTTTTATTCTTAATGTACCTTAGTTGCGAATACTCCTAAACACATTATTCGTCTGCCACACTTTAATAGCGCCTAGACGGTTAGCTTTGGTGTGCATTACTCAAAACCACATCTACAAAATTCGTATTATGATTGATAATTAATTACATGTGACTAGAATGTACTTTTAGTAGAACAATTTTACTAAAGTTGGTCTAAATGTCGCCATAAACCTACCGCAGAGATCAGTAGTTCCTTATGTAAATTAGACATTTGCAAGTGGTTTTGGATGCTTTTCACGACTGGTTCGAGAGGCAGACCAAGCACAAGTCTATTTTCAAGTCTCTAACAAGTTTAAATGCTCTCTAACTCACTATCATTTGAATTCAGTCTTGTGCCCGAAGAATATATTGCTCTAAAGAACACATGAAGATTAAACTACTACAGTTTCTAACTAATGAAAATTATATAAATTATTAAGTTGAAGAAAAAAAAAGTCGGTCATGCAGGGGCTGCGTTCACTAACCAGATTTCCGTCGTGGGTCACGTATTTGCATTAATCGTAAAGTTCATTGAGAACAATATTTGGTATTTGGCTTCAAATAAAGTGCTTCATAATATATTATGTATGTTATAACAGCTTATTGTTAAAAACACATGAGTAGGAGTGGGGGTTTACTGAAGATTGGGAACTAAAAAGATGTAAATATCTCACTTAATATTGACGTTAGAGAGTACATGTATATTGCAACATTTACCGAACATTACATTTTCAATAAGATAGATTCTATAGGATTTTTCGGTCCAACTCATAATAACGGAGATATTTCTAATTTTCAAAATTCTACCCCTCTAACCACCCCCCCCTACCTCTCTTTACTTGTATCTTTATTTTGAGATAAAACGACTATAAATCGAGTTTTGCAACAATTCGACAAAATTTCTACTGCTAGAGGGGAAACAGATGTGTGTGCGTGTGTATATATATATATATATATATATATATATATATATATAATTTTGAACGGACCTGATTTTTGTCATCTACTAAGTAGGATGGATGGACATCTGAAGAAATAATTCGAAAATCGCGTCATGAGAACAAGCTCAATAGCTGATTTATTAGCAGGGAAATCTGCTAATATCATATAACATTGATAAATTTGAGTTTTTGTTGATAAAATAACGGCTTCATTAGTCGTTGAGAATAATAAGACTAAAATAGATTTTGATGTTCAAACTACTTTAGAAAGTTTGAATTCCCAAAATTGTGAGTTTCATCAAGATATTTAAGATTTCATGTTTCATCTCCACATACCCTGACTTCATGAATGTTCATTCAAATTCTTAAAATTCATTCACCTAAGTGAAAATGTTGCAGGAAATTGTAGGTGTTACACTCCTATTAGGGAATTTAATGTTCTTTATCGCCAATATTGAAAATAGAAACTACACTAAAAAAAAGTCCGTCACGCAGGGGCTGCGTAAACTAAGTAGATTTCCCACGTGAAGTTATACAATAGAGAAATTTCCATACGAGAGCCGAACAGTTACGGCAAAGGGCCGAACTAGCTTTTTGCGGGAAATTCAAAAATCCGCTATCGGCCCAAATTTAATAAAAATGTAAATATCTCGGTTAATATTCAAGATAGGGAATAAATGTATAGAACAATATTTATAGTACATTTAATTTTCAATAAGATTGATTCTGCAAAATTTTTCGATCCGACGTATAGTAACAGAGATATTTCGAATTTTCGAAAATCCTCCCCTCTAAACCCACTTGTCCGATTTCAGCTGTTAACAAATTTGATCTTTCTTTTTACAAAACGACTAAATATGGAGTTTGGTAACGATCAAACAAAAACAAAGTTTTGAACGGACCTCATTTTCGTCATCTACTAGGTAGGATCGATGGACATTTGAAGAAAAATTTCGAAAATTCCGTCAAGAGTACAACCTCAATAACTGATTTCCCTTGAGGGAAATCTGCTAAAACCTACAGTATGCAAATATGTTACAATCGGGCTGTTTATTAATAATTTGTAGAAATTATGGAACAAAATATTATATGATTATCCATTTTAAGAGAAATCGGCTATTGATGTTATACTTAAATATGTATTTGTCTGTTAACGCTCTAGCTGTCGCAATTTTTGTTTGGTGGTTACCAAAATCGACATTTAATCGTTTTATGTAAAAAGAAAGATCAGATTCGTTAAAGGTAAATCGGATTAGTGTTGGGGGGGGGGTGTTCACAGGTGGGAATTTTGAAAATTTGAAATATTTTGATTACTGTAAGTCGAATCGAAATATTGTATGGAACGAATCTTATTGCAAATTAAATTACCTGCAAATGTTGTCATATACATTCTTTCTGTATCTTAAATATTTACAGAGATATTTGAATATTTTCAATTTTCAACTTTCAATAAACCCCGATTCATTATCATCTCGAGTTATGACTAACCCAACATATGAACCGTCTTATTTCAAGCTGAAATAACAAATATTCTGCCCAACAGGTGTTAAATGCAAAAGTAAGTCTATCTATTGTAAAACTTCACGTGGGTAATATGCTTAGATTACTCAACCCCTGCGTGACGGGCTTTCTTTAAACGCGATTTAACATTCCCTGCTGTATTATTTCTTTCCCATGTTTAGTGGAATTCCATTTCCTACTAACATGCATAATTAACAGCCATGCCACCCTATCCCCATTCCTATCATACTGATGTGTCAGAATACAACACCTGCTTATCACACTGCCTTTCAAGTCAAACCTGCTTATTTTCAGGTTATCTTCTTCTCCTGCTGTCAGCCATTTGAAGGGATATTCTTTCTTTTTCATGAAGAAAAACATTCAAAGGAAACATTCCTTTCTGTAAGGTTTTTTATAGAGTTACATAACATTTGTTCATTGAACAAGAAAGGGAAGGAAGAGGCAAAAATAATTTCGGAGATTTTTAATAGCTGAAATAAATGGTGGTAAATTTCTACCACGTACAAAACTCAGTATTTGATGGAAAATATTCAAAATGTACGATTGAAAATTAAATCGTATTCTAATTCAAATTCCGTTATTTCTCCCGAAAGATAGAAGAACAATGTATTAGTTAGAGGGGTATGTATTGTAGATGTTAGTTTTGCATGTGACTAGTTTTGGTTTAGTTTTTATTATTTGCACAACTCTGAAGTCTTTTATTTCATTTTATTTTGTATCTCTGACTATAATTTAAAACATTTTAAATTGTGTGTTTGTTCAAACGCACGTCCGTGCGTGTATGCGTGCGTATATATATATATATATATATATATATATATATATATATATACACTAGTTATGGTACCAGGTGTTACTCGGGATATGCTAATAATTAAAGTAACTGTTATGTAAGAATTCACTTTCCACAATATTTGTATATTACCTATCTCGTGTGTATGTATCCTTTTTAGCAGATTTCCTTTATAGAAATCAGCCTACTCAACTCTTTAAATTTCATTGACATCTGGCTTACTCAAGACAAAAACTTAATTAAATTACACATTAGCTCAATAGTAGAAGCATACCAAAGTAAATTACTTTCTATAGACTTTGAAAAACTCCAAATTTCAAATTATAGTCCGTTACAAAAGTCAATTTCCACAACTACCGGTTCACCTCAGGAATTTCTAACAATGGGTTTGCCATTCCAAATTGTAAAAACCATTGCACAGCTATCAACATCCAGCAACTATTGTATAAAGTTTTCAATAAAAATGTATTCTATAATATTAATCCAAAAGAAATTTGCACATTGTGTAACTTAAATATGAATGAGGACATTTATCATAGAATGCTTCATTGCCCTATTTACTCCCCTTTCAGAGAACAGTATTTATCATTCATCAAAGAGCCAGCAGATAATTCACAACTTCATAATATTCCAAATAATGCAACTAGAGAAGGATATATTAACATTTTTAAATATTTAAGAAGTAGTTTCAAACTTGGCGAATCTTGTCTGAGTTAACATTATTAAATTTCTCTTGTTCTCTTAATTGTTTTCTTGTTTATTTAGTACTGTTATACCTATCTATTAGTAAATTCTTGTCAGTTATACTCAATTCTAGTTTGTAAAAATATGTTTATATATAAGCTACTAACATAGAAAAACTAACCTCATTTTATAAGGCCAACTCCTTGCTATAAGGAAAATCCTTGTAAGCAATAAATAAAATAATAAATAAATAAAATAGAAATCAGCTATTCAAAACATCATAGACTACATAATTCATAACCATAGATTGTATTCAGTATCCCGAAACCGGTCCAAAGCACAAATATGTCAGCTAGTTAATAATGACCAATATTAGAACTACTCTTTTGAATGTCGGGAAAGTAAACGACATATCCATAATGACATATAGTACGTTCTTTGAAACATAATATTTTAATGGAGCAATGTTGATAAGTAGCAGAAATAACTGGGTATGCCTCTCCAAAAATCTCACTCCATCTGCCTTCATCATTCTAAGTTACTTATTTAGGATAATTGAACAAATTGCATTCTTGAGAATAATACTATATTGCTAAAAGTATAAGCATCAAGTAACATCTAAACATAGACCAAATGATGTGAGCGGTAGAACTGATAGGACAAAGGAAGTATCCCTTCCCACACCTCCTTAGGCTCAGTTTAGAAAAGTTTAGATTTGGTAGTTAAAGCGGGAAAATGTAAAAAACAAACATGCACCGAAGCTATAGATTGCAGATATATTGCAGTGTCGATGACACGTTAAACGAAAGAGTATCGTGAAATTTCAAGAAAATGAAATCAATGCACAGACCGAGGTTGCCATTATATATATATTGAATATATGAATTTACAGAACTTGTACGTATTTTTTATGTCACAAAGTACTGCCGATGGGGTGGGTTAGCACTGAAAGAAACTCTGCTAAAATAAAAGAATTTTTAAGAGTAGACATTTGTATATTCTTCCTTCAACGTATTGGTTTTTTACGATGATTTTTTGATTCATCAATCGTGATTAATATTGAAGATACTCCGTTTTCCGTTCTTTTAAAAATACTTAGAATAATAAATTAATATTCAATTTAGAAATAGTTTATAAAGAACTCAAGTTTATATCGTCATACAATCGATTTATTTAACCTGCCTTTGAAATTCCTTTTTATGTTATATATATTTAATGAAATTGCTATTTAACATCATTGTAGGGAATGAAGTACACTTTATTTCAATATAAATTGATGAAGGACTCTTTAAAAGAGTAAAAGGATGGGATATTAAGGTGGCTTCGACGACGAACTTATGAAACACAGGCTGGCTAAATACTCCAATATTTTTTAAACTTCTCTCTTATTAAATTTTAAAATTCAGAGATGGTGGGGGATTTCCATAGCATCGAAGTGAAGGAGATATTCTTGATTAACCGCTACACAATTATTGGAATAAAATAGAGCTACAGAATAAATAGTAATGAAGGAAAGAACAATCTCGAAGACACAAGCTATTTATTAGACAGTCTTCATGGGATATTAGTTTTCTTCAAAAGGAATTATTCTGAGTTAATTTCACCTGGTTGCTGTCTGTGCACGAAAATAAAACCTTACCTCTTTTTTATGTTCAGAAAGTTAAAGAAGAAGATTCTAGTTAATTTATATTAATTTAGAATTTCCTTAATTAAAAAATATTTAGTTAGTTTAGTCTATGGATACCTAAATACTTATCAAAGTAGAAAATTGATTAACTGTAAAGTAGAGGAGGTGAAAAAAGCACCCCCTAGCTAAGTTCAGTAATTCTGAAAAAAACAATTGTCTTCAATATTATTCATAAAAATAAAATAATATATTTACACATTTAAAAACTCCTTTATGTTTCTCTTATTCTTTTTTAATCTTACTTCTTATTAAATTTTAAAATCAAAACCTCCCCTTCACCAACTTACAATAGCACCCTTATATATATATATAAATGGCTTGAGTGAGGTGGAGGGGATGTGGTTTCCATAAACCGTTAAAATGAAGTAAATATACTAGAAACCGGCAAAAAAAATGCTAGGGTAAAAAAAGTTATACAATAAATAGAAATAAAGCAAAAACCGATCTCGAAGTTGTAAACTATTTATTAGAGATTCTTTATTCGTTCTTTCGAAAATGAATTACTATGCTCTTACCCGAAGTAGTTCCTCGCGCAGGGTCTTTCTTTTTTTATTCAAATACAAACTCAAATTATTTTTTTTTAATGCTTTGTAATTATAGTGACATACACTTAGTGTATCGACATATTTCTGAGTTTAATGTGTATAAAATCTTTAAGCGTGTATGAAAAGTATGATAATAATGAAAATAAAAAAACGTGTTTGCCACTAACTTAATTTTGAGAAAGATAAAATAATCAATAAATAAAGAGGAATGATAATAAACGTAAAATTAAGGAACGGATTACTTAAAAAAAAAAATGTAAGACATTACCGTAAATAATATATATCTTTTGTGGGCCCCGCCCCCCCACAAGACATCCTTATACTTCAATTATCCTGTTAACCGGGGAGTCCCCTTTTAGCAGATTTCCCTTAAGGGAAATCTGCTATTGAGGTTATACTCATGACGCGGTTTTTGAAACATTTCCTCAAATGTCCGTCCATCCTACAAAGGAGATGGTGAAAATGAGGTCAGTTCAAAACTATATATATATATATATATATATATATATATATATATATATATATATATATATATATATTTCTGTTAACGCTCTAGTGACCGCACTTTTTGTTTGATCGTTACCAAACTCTATATTTAAACGTTTTATGAAAAAGGAAAGATCAAGTTCGTTAATAGTTGAAATCGGGCCAGTCGGAGGGTAGAGGGAGTTTAAAGGGGGGGGGGATTTTTCCGAAATATCTCCGTTATTTAACAAACTCTATATTTAAACGTTTTCTGTTTAACTAAAGATTAAGTTCGTTAATGGCTGAAATACAAACCTGGAGGGGGGAGTATTTCCGTTATTATGCGTCGGATCGAAAAACTGTATATAAACAATCTTATTGCAAATGTAATGATCTATACGTGTACGTATGTAAGTTTTTTGACTTTCATTATTGACTGAGATATTTGCAGTCTTTAGTTTCCGCCCGACTGTAAATCCCACTCATACTCATGTCAAATTAACAATAAGCTGTTTTATTATGAAGCACTTCCTTTGAAGCCTAAATACCAAATATTGTTCTCATTGATTTTTCATTTTTAAGATAAATGTAAATACGTGACGCACGTGAAAACTGCTTATTCAACGTAGGACTTTTTATTTATAATTGACCAACGTGATTTTCGTTCCCAATGAATTAAATGGTAAAAAAAAAAATTAATGTTATTAAAAACCTCATAAAAATGAGGGGTCATAATTCCTTATCTTTAGTAAGCGAGAAAAAAATTACAATTATATATTTTCTCACTCCTCCAACCCTCCCCATAACTTATAAATTTGTTATTCTTTCTAATTTGAAGACTTTAGTACCACCAAGATACTACAAACAGCTTCAATAAACATTTAGTTCAAATTACTCCACATGTTGCTATTTTGACTATTCACCAAGGAGATATGCATTTTCTGCCATCTCGATTTAAAGTAGTTCGTAATGCCATGGAGTTGCAGAGATAGGATTATTCGTGTTGAAAAAGTGAGGAAGAATAACTATTTAAATCACAATTTCAATGTTTTTGATCCTCAAGAGCCCAATACATTATTTAAGCCCTTCTTCTAAAAGAGATTCTTCGCTTGATTTAATACTCTTCCTTGAAGAGAGGGAGAGAAAAAAAAACCGTTGTGTTCCTGGCCTACTTATAAACTCACCATCTTTTTCCTTTCGTTCGCGAGCCACGCCTCAGTTACTCCGATTCCACAGGAGCAAAAAAGTAGAAATAAGTTCTTATTGAAGTTTGATAAACCTTTTGGTTCTATCTCAGAGTAAATTAGCTCAAATTTTATATTGTGTGCGTGTGTAATATATATATATATATATATATATATATACACATACATACACACGTAATCAAGTCTTGTGTGTACATGAACTGGAGGTTTAACGCAGAGTGACGCATACATATGCCCAAACGCTCAATGCAAGCATGATTTGCCTTAAGGAGGTGAAGGTACTCATGACGCTATTATCGAAAAATTTCCTCAAATGACTATTGCTCCTTCCCATTATATATATATATATATATATATATATATATATATATATATATTGCATAAATCACAAACAAAAGGTACACCGCAAGGGTCAGGAATCTCACCATTATTATGGAATCTCATAGTAAATGATTTACTAAATAATAGATTACCAAATAATGTTGAGATACTGGCTTTTGCAGATGACATCATTATTCTGATAACATCTAAACTATTTGAACAACTACAGGTGTATATAAACATTATTTCAGACATCGTAGAAAAATGGGCACATTTACATAAACTATATTTTAATATTCAAAAATCTTCATACATTATTTTTACTCATAAAAATTCACCTCCACCTTTTCATATACATATTCAAGGACAAGACATAAAAAACGTAAATTCAATTAAATATCTAGGTATATTCTTTGACAGTAAACTTAATTGGAATACTCATATAGACAAACTACAAGAACGATTAGTGAAACTCATAAACACATTATCTATAGCGCAGCAAGAAACACCTGGGGACTGAAATCAGACGCATTACACATATTATATAAAGGTGCTATCCTTCCTTCTCTCACGTATGGAATAAACATTTGGCACACTGGACTTAACAAACAACATAACTTAAAGAAATTACAGAGTACTAAGGGTGATGGCAATCAAAATTATAAAGGGCTTTAAGACAGTTTCGTATGATGCAGCCTGCGTTCTAGCTAAAATGGTCTCTATCGATTTATTAGCACATACTTTTGTTGGTCAATATAACCTTCTTAAAAAGTCTATTAATTCAAATAATATTCAAGCTGAATTTGTTGAATCAGAATTAGAAGATAAAATATGGTATCACCCCGGCAAATTTCCAGATATATTAATACATCAAGGAAATAAACCCTTTAAAACGGAAATATATACAGATGGGAGTAAAAATGGAAAAAATGTAGGCTGCGCATGTGTAATACTCATTGATCAGGAATTGACAGAGATACATAAATTTAAACTGGGACACTACTGCACAAATATTCAAGCAGAACAATACGCTATACTGAAAACCTTACAAAAAATACAAACTGAACATACACAACATAATACACTTTGTATATACACGGACAGTAAAGTAACGATACAAAAACTACAGAACCGTACAACCTTTGACCCGTTAACAACACAAATCAGAGAACTTATAGCAGAATTAAATCATATTAACATATACTTTTCATGGGTTAAAGCACATTCTGATAATTTTGGAAATGAATTGGCCGATAGAGCTGCTAAGTCTGCTTCAAAAGATTCCCAATTACCAGAATGTTACAATAAAATCTGCAAAGCCCACGTAAAATATATGTTAAAAGCTCATCTAACTGAAAAATGGCAACAACAACGGACTTTAACTAAAAAAAGACAACATTTAAAACTTTTCATCCCAAACATTAACACATATTTCAACAGAAAATACATACAGACAGACTTTTACATTACACAATTAGTAACAGGACATGGTACACTAAATTCTTACTACCAACGATTTAACTTAAAAGACAACAATACATGCCCATGTGATTACTCAACACCACAAACAAGTCAACACTTAATATACGATTGCAGACTACTGACTAACGAACGACAAAAACTAAAACAAGACATAGAACAAAAAAAAGGCAAATTTCCAATAAAAGAAGACAAGTTATTTTTAAAATATAATAATGCTTTTAAAATATTCGCAGAACATGCTTTTGAAAAAATTAATCGGTTGAACACTTATTATAGCTGATACAACTACAATACTTAAAATATTTATAGATATTCATTATTTCTTTTCTCTTTTTCTTTTAAGACTAATAATCTTCTTTTTATATGTTTTTACTTTAATTTACCGTTGTTATTGTTAATTCTTTTTATATGTATATCTCATACTTTTGAAATAATCTATGTATAAACTAATTGTAACCTAATACAAATGCATGTGATATGCTATTTTGCATGGGACATGCAGAAACAATAAACGGCCTTCTTATAGGGTTACTATAGGAAGGAAACAAATAAAAAAAATAATATATATATATATATATATATATATATATATATATATATATATACTGCTCAAAAATGAATAGGGATATTGGTTATCTTTTCTTATCCTATTAATTTTAATTAAATCGACCTTAATTAAATAACTTTTTTGAGGGGGAAAAAAGACAATAATTTCTAATAAATATTGATGATATTTATAATTAAAAAAAAACAAAAATGCTGGGTCCCATAAATACCATAAAACAGCCAATATCCCTATTCATTTTTGAGCAGTATATATATACTAGCTAAGGTATCCGGCTTCGCTCGGGAAATCATTCTTGACTGACTAATGATGGTATATTGATAGTAAGACTTCAATGTGTACAATTACACTTCCCTCCACGACGTAATGATTTTCCGAAATAGCCAACCCTGAAGGGAAACTTTTGGGGATTAATAGAATAGAAATGTTTTTTTTTTTTTGAAGGATAAATGAAAATGTGTTCCTAATCTATCCCTGATCACTTTTTGACTCACCGTTTTTCAATAATTCAAACTATAATCATAGGTAGCATTTATTACAATTAAATATCATCTATAATGAACATATTTCCTTTCAAAAGCCAATCCGAGCTCACATAGTTTAGGCAAAGTTTTGCACGTAAGATTATATTTGTAATAGTGAATCTCACTGGAAATCACTTCCAGTAATGCCAGACGGGAAATAAGTAAACTACATTAACTGGTAAGGCTCCCGTCATCTTCCGCTCCCGCGTGAGACTTCTCAACATTCTTCCACTTAAATTATTGATTAAAAACATTATTTTATAATTTATCTACCGGATGGAATTAAATTAATCTTGGTACCCCGAAAATATGTTTAGAAATGAAAAAAACAAAGTTAGCGGCCATCTACAGCTAACCCTTGAAACAGAGTAAATAGCTTTCATTTCATCTACATCGCCGACGCCTCCTTTGGTGAGATTGTAGAAACATATTATTTCGGGTTTCGCTGCAACTCCTGTAGTTTTATCAATATTATCGTCGTTATATAAAGTTGATAACACTAGCACTATTTTGTTGGCTTTGGCTTTGTAAGAGACTAATGTTTCAGATTTCATGAAACTAAACATGCTGGTATGCACAGGTTTATTTTTGGTCACAAGAAATGAAGGCGGAATTTCTCGTTTGTTCTTCCTCAATGTTCCAACTAAAGTGGTTTTTTTTCGCAAGTAAGTCTTTTGCCAGATGAATGGAAGTGAAATAATTATCCATGGTGATATTTCTCCCACTGCCAAAAATATGATTTTACATTTTACAGATAAATTGATCTAAAAGTAAACAGCTAGCGTTTGAATTTAATATATAACGGGAGAACTCGCATGTAGAGCAAAACTCTCACCGGATACGTTTTCCAAAGAACAGCTGGAGGGGTGAAGCTCACGACAGTACTAACTGACTGCGAATGACGGCAAACTGTGACCAAACGTCCAAACTCCAGCTAGACAAACGGAGACCCCTCTACCTAAATTAAGAGTACGGCCGTAGCGATTCTACTCCAAGCCTGAGAGAAAATCTCACCCAGCGAGTTCTCCCGGGTTAAAATAGAGTTGAGATTTAAACACTGAATTATCTAGAAAACTGTGAACAATTAGACTACTAAGAAATACTTGGATTTGACTTACTTTTTTCCATGCTCCATTAATTTTATTAAAATTTAGTCTACTAGATTTGGTCCCAAGCAGTTACTTAAGGTCATTTGGCAGTAAGAATAAAGACTACTACATAGGCTAGAGTGTAAAAACTATTTTAAAAAGATATCAAAATCATGATGCCGCTTTGCCAAAGTGTCATTATTATTCTAGAAATAAGCATATTATTTTTTAAAATCATTTCATTATTTTACACAGCCTTATGTCTTTGTATATCAGTTAAGTTGTTGGTACGCCTATGGTCTATAGTACATATACCCTGTTTGTGTGTGTGTGTGTGTGTTAGTAGAGAGAATGTGCGAAAAAGCATTATTAAGATTTAACTAAAACTGGTTTTTCATATATATTTATCAAACTAATAGTTCTTAAAAAATGTATAAATTTAATTTGTGATATTCTTACATAGGATGTATTAGTTTAGTTTGTTATTAAATGATATGTAATGAAATCGATTGGCATAATATAAGTTATGATTTTATAGAAATCCTTTTATTATGCTTTCTTAATATTTAATGGAAGAAAATACATTTCATCTCATTATTCTGAAAGGAGAGCTTTCTTAGTCTTCAAAACATTTTATTTTACATATAAGTTCTTTGATGATTGTCTCTGATTGTTTGTATAGTTATGGGGAATTTATGAAGCAAATTTTCTTTTTCCAAAGAAGAAAATTAAATTTCCATAATTATAAGCTTATATAAAACTGCATGGAGTAGTAGAAGATAGGGGAAAGTGGGAATGCAAAATAACTTGAGACTTGGAGGAAAGCCTTTAACAGCAATATTAAAAAAATAAAGAAAGGAACATCCAAAAAAAAAAAAAAATGAATAAGAAGAACTGGAGGCTATGTAAATGAACATAGGAGATCCAAGTTTTTTCGCCTGCCCCACCCCTACCCCTTTTATTATCTGAGGGTGGGGGAAGAGCTGACGCTGACCCAAATTGCTAGAGGCAAAAAGTATGCTGTAGTAAGCTGGCCTGTAGAACGAGCGATAGTGAAAGTAAGAGATACTTTATCCAGATCGGACCCCCTAGACCCCGGTATCCGGTTGCTTCTTCTGCCCCCTCCCCCTCCCTGACAAATTATACCCCGCAAAAACCTCCGATCTCACCCCACTGCGCCAATTACACCTCCTACACTCCTGCTTCCTCCCTCTGCCAAGCTTTTGCCAATCCTAGCCCTCGGATATTAGCTCTTTACGGTTTACAATCCCTCCTAAACTGTTTTTCTTCAAATACTAACACAAATTCTATTTGCTCAAAGCTTTGCAATTACAGTGGCGTAATGTTTTTGTATCGACTAATTTCTGACTTTAATGCGTATAAAATATTAAATCATATGTGAAAAGGTAATTCAAATAAAGGTTTAGAACCGCCAATATTAATGATACTGTTGTCATACATGTCAATGAAGACCGTCATCACTGGCTGATGGTCGAGTACAGCTGGCATTGTTGTTTCGATACGATGGCACCATCTTCAAGGCCGCCAAAAGTTGTACTTTTGTTGAGTACAACTTTTGACGGGCTTGAAGATGGTGCCATTGCATCTATAGCACAATGCCAGCCAGCTGTACTCGGCCATCAGCCAGTGACGAAGGTCTCCACCGATAGGTATGACAACAATATGCGAAAAGTATTGACAATAAAGAAAAAAAAAGTCCGACATGCAGGAGCTGGGACATCAATAGTTTAACAAGAATAGTTCTGTACCATATATTTTTTACGATCCGACTCTTCCGAATTTACTGATTCCTCCCTCTAAATTATTTCTCCGACAGGTACGTCTATGGAAGGTCATAGAGAAAGATGTTGCCGTTAGTTTAGTTCTTTTGTGTAGTAGAACTTCTCCTGATGAGGTGTCATATGGACGCGAATCTAGATGAGAAATAAAAGTGATTTGAATAATTATTTGAAGTTTTCATATTTTTTTTTACCTTTCGCCATAGGCTAAAGTTAATAAATTATAAGTTATTTTATATTATAATATATATTACTATATTATTATAGTAAAGTTAATCAATAATAATACTAAAAATGACAATGCCTCCAATGTGATGATGGAAAGATTGTTTTATTACTATAAAGGAGTATAAGCAATTATTACTTTTAAGTGTGATATTTTTTTTTAGCAGATTTCCCTTAAGGGAAATAAGCTATTGAGGTTGTACTCATGACGGAATTTTCGAAATTTTTCTTCAAATGTCCATCGATCCTACCTAGTAGATGACGAAAATGAGATCCGTTCAAAACTGTATATATATATATATATCTATATATATATATATATATATATATATTTGTCTGTTACCGCTCTAGCGGTCTCAATTTTTGTTTAATCGTTACCAAACTCGATATTTAGTCGTTTCATGTAAAAAGAAAGATCAAGTTCGTTAACGGCTGAAATCGGACCAGTGGGAGGGGGGGGTTTAGAGGGGAGGATTTTCAAAAATTCGAAATATCTCCGTTATATACGTCGGATCGAATAATTGTACAGAATCAATCTTATTACAAATTAAATTTAATTACTATAAACATTGTTATATACCTTTTTTCTCTATATTGAATATTAACCAGATATTCGCATTTTTATAAAATATGGGCGGATAACGGAGTGTTTCCCGCCAAAAGCTAGTTCGGCCGTTTTCGTAACTATCCGGCTCTCGTGAAATTTCTCTATTGTAAAACTTCACGTGGAAGACCTGCTTAGTTTACGCAGCCCATGCGTGATGGGCTTTATTTAAATATAGATTTTCTCTGAGAATTCCTGAAATCGTGATAATTTGGACGTATTAATGGATTTTTAAAAACCATGGAGACCTAATCCATTTCTTATAATGGTCAATTGTTATAATTCAATTGACATACCTAATCTTTGTTCCCAATGAATTAGATTGGAAAAATAGATTTTTTTTATGATATAAAAATATTATGCACAAATCTTCCGTATCTTTAGTAAGTAAGGGCAAAATTGCAATTTTATATTTTCCCTTCTCCTCTAGCCCTCTTAATTATTTACTTTCTAATAAATGAAATACTATTAGGCTCGTATCTCTTACATATAATTCAATGGGGATACATTATATTCTCGGTTTAGGGATAAACAACAAAATATTTCTGTAAATTAAGACTTCAGTCTTTTAACTCTTAGTAAAATTAATTTTTATTCCCTAAGAGATACATATAAAATATGGGAACACTATGCATTTGTATCATTTATTTTTGTATTTCAACAACTAATTAGATGAATTCTAAAAGCTTTTCATCAATACATGTTGCTCTATCTAATGGGATCTCGAGACACTGATCCTGTCAATAAGTACGCCCCCTGAAAATATTATGGGAGAGTTTGCAAAGGCATACAAAAGTTGTCATTACTTCGGTGAACCAAACTTTCAAGGAATGTAGAAGCTGTTAGAGAACCACTCTCTCAGTACTTAGAACATTAAATTCGTAAAAAGAGATAAAACATTTTTTAATCCTAATAACAGATATTTTGATCTTACCTCCCTCTAATTTCCACCAACCCCATTCCAAAACGGATTTAAACTATCAATCAACTTGGTCTTTAGTTTTACTTGGATTGCCTAAATACTGAATTTGGAAATGATCAAACAATAATTACGACCAGAATTTTAAAAATAGTTATAAAATTGTGTCATAAGCATCTCCTCAATGATTAATTCCCCTATCTGCTAAAATGTTTCGCAGAAATCCAGAGATACTAAATAAAAGCCGGCCATAATACTGTCGTTTGCAAACACAATCAATAAACTCGTTATCTTAAAGTATACGTAGCGTTTACGCAGGCATTATATAATACACGTGACCATTATAAGGGGCCCCGAAAACGTGTATTGGAATTATTACGCAATACAAAAGTGGCTTTAGGTTTAAACCCAAAATTTTGATTAAGTATAAAGGCATGGGTGCTTAAAGATTAAGCATGATTTCTCTGTACTGGGATCCTTCGATGAATTGTTTTATGCGCGACTTGCATTTTGAATCACAATACTCCAAATTCCAAGCAGCTTCTTCAGGTGGTTGTAGGCTTAGTTCTTATGGCTTTCAGTAGCATTAAAGAGCTTGCAGCTGAAGGTTACAGACTGTAATTTATGAAAATTGATTCTCAAATCGAAGGATAATACGTCATATTTTATATAAATATTGTTACGTTTTTATTACAAAACCAGAAATAAACGTTGTTAATAACAGTTCTTTTGGATTGCAAAATTAAACACACACAAGTTTCACAGTTTCTATCACTACATCAATACACTTGGATAATTATTCTTAATTACTACTCACAATATGCACTGATAGCGTCACTGTTCTTCAGATTACACAGTCCAATAATTCGCTCACGGTCACTGAAAAAGTCAAAAAGACGGCACTGCACTGTCCTTTACTTCGCGGCATTGCACTGTCTTAAACACGGCATTAAACTGTTACTTACAGTTACGGCACCACACTGTTCTTCTTATAAAAACACTTTACCACACTGCACTAAGTCGCACTGTACATGAGCACTTGAGAAGAAAAACTGACTAGCTCACGGCTGGCCGGTTCTTTATATAGGTCGTCGGGATACATCAAAGGGGAATTTGACTAGTAGGAGTTCGACCCTTTGTCGGCTCCTTTGATCTACCTCGTACTTCCCAAATACGCGACTCCCTCTGCTAATCCTTCATGTATTTAATTTTCGCAACAATATATTATTAATAAAGTTAGAATGTTACGAAGATAAACTGCCTCGGAGAATGATTTCCTCTTAAAGCGATAAGAGCTCTTTTGTGATCATAACTCACATATTTAGGTACTATTTACTATTTTTATAAGCACTTCATAGATGGAAAACTTAGTACACTGGAAGAACTGGAAACATTCCACATGAAAAGAGATACTAAAAATCCCAATCTACGTGTGGCTAATTATTTTATTCCAGAGCATTGATGCGACATAATAGCAGAAAACGTTTTGTGAGCTTGAGAACCGTTCAAAAACTTTTCCCTTAATAAAGTTCTCCAAATTCCTACACAGGTGGAAATCTGTTGGAGACAAGCCTGGGGAGTAAGGTGGTTGCGGATGAACTTCCTAACATAGCTCCTATAATTTATTCACTGTCTCTCTTGGAACATGAGGTTTGGCATTGTTCTATACAAGGACCTTTTCAGTTTACCAATGTAGGTCATTTTTGAGTAGTTTTTTAGTAATTTTGTTAATTTATTTTGTTTGAGTTAATGCGTTGGCCTTAATCTCAAATGGTAAACCTAGAGTGGCGAGTTCGATTCCCGCCTAGGCAACAGGAATTTATTTAGTGACGGAATTCATTAAATAATATCCTTAGTCCCACCCTGGCTAGGAAATGGTGGTAACCTGGAGTTAAGCCCAGTAATTACCTTAGTTGCAAAAAGTGGACGTTAATATAAAGAATAAATATCAGTGTAGAAGGCTCTAGAGGTTATTATTATTATTTATTAAGGTCCACTTTTTGCAACTTAGGCTAATTGGGACGGGTTATCTACAGGTCACCACCCTTTTCTAGCCAGGGTGAGATTTTAGGATGTTATTTAATGAATTTCGTCACTAAATAATTTCCTTTGCCCAGGCGAGAATCAAACTCGCCACACTAGGTTTACCATGTGAGATAAAGGTTAACGCTTTAACTCACATGGCTAACCTGAGCCCCCTCTAGAGGTTATGACAATAGCAAAAATAAGTTACCATGGAAACCTAAATATTTTATGAATTTATACCATTCATGCATCTCATGACAAGAATACCACAAACCTTCTCTGAATGTCAGTTTGTTCCTGGAATTTTCATATATCTTATAAAATCATCTAAATATTGTACATACATAATTTGTCTGGATCTCTGTTGCGTTTACGTACCTATAACATATTTTAGACCTGAACTGACGTCATTTATTTTTGTAAGCTACAATAATTCGTATCAACTGACCACTGTAAAAGCAAGAACAACAAGATATTCCCCCCATAATTTCATTTATGAATAAGTAGGTAAGTTCACTATCGACCCATAATTTTATCCTTTAGTCCTCAAATGCTCTGCAAAATAATGTTCAGTATATCATGGTATTTTTCATTCCAGCATCGTTTAAACTCATTCACTAGTTCACTCTTTTTTTAATAAGGTGTATGGAATATCCTGTCATAAGACAGACAAACAAGTTAGGATTCATATCTGTTTATTGAGACAATAAAACACATTAGAGTAATCAAAAGAACTCCGTTTAATAGTCTATGATTTTATCCAATTGGATGAGACCAATGGAAGTATTTCTTTCGTCTTTCAGCAGTCGACATGCGCACGTCGGAGAGTAGCTTTGATACGCAGAGATGAACATTTTTTTTTTTTTTATGGATAAAATATGGCAGTTCCTCGGTAAAAAAAAGATGAATAAGGTTGATTCATGGAGTGAGTGCTGTGTTGAGGAGCTCATGCAATTTTTGCTTGGTAAACCGCCTCAAATCCCTTCCCAATCCTTCTCGTTACTTCTCTGGATCCCTCCTTAGCTTCCTCTCTACGTGCGCTGCTTACTTAAATTGAACGATTTCCATTCAGGAACGATACACACGAGGCCTAATGTTCAAAAGAACTGGGCCCTTTTTGCTCCTCCTCTGCCAATGAGCTATTGTGCTACTTAGCAGTATGTTTTTGAAATTAGCTCGCTCGAAATGAAAATAAGCCCAGACGTGTGAACCATTGTACATGGATACTTCTTTACAAAATCGTGAATACAATCAGAGATAAATGGATGTTTATAATGGGAGAAACAAATATTTAATACAGACCCTCTGCCATTCAGCAAATATAAACCCACTATAAACACTGGATTAAATTGAACCACTCAAAGCGCCCCACAAAGAAGAACAAAGTTAATATTTGAATATTATCACCCTTGTTTAGCTCTCTGGCTGCCCGAAATTAAACATTCTTCGCCCGCTCTGCCAAGCATTATATCCAACATAAAATGCTACCACTCTCTCAACTAATTTCACTGATATGACGGCCATATTTCCAAGATTATTCTATATTAAATATTATTCTGTGGATTTGTCCTTAAAAAAAATATAAAAACATTCATGTTATTTTTGAGACACAACTGTTTATATAAGCAAATATAATAAAATGTTATATCAGAATATTTAACCACTTCAGCATTTTGTATTGTTCCGTTTTTGATCAAAATGATATATCCCAGTTAAAGTATTGATTGCATACTTGGGCCGACATTTTATTTCTTCATTAATATGTCAGCAGGATGTCTTCATTTGAATAATAGGCTAATTTCATTTCTAAGTTGGATCAATGTTAATGTCATTCCCTTTACCGCTTGATTAATGTGGCAGTGCAATAACATTCTTTAGAACGGTTATATTATTCATGCTTGATTACTATCTTTCAATAGTTTTCTCCTTAGCAGTATTGGTACATTTATTCTTGCTTTGAGCATGAGCTATGCTCTGAAAAATATTTCTCGCAAACAGCCTGTTTTTCTTTGAAATGTGCCGTTTAGTAGTTACATAATCAACTATTATTAACATATTTGTCGTGATATATAAATACCATAAAATGCTGAAATAGGGATAAGTATTGAAGAAGATTTTTGAAACTTCATTTTAGATACATTAAAATAAATATTTATTTATTTTATTGATTTACTGCCTATAATAAATTAATTTCAATTTTACTTTTTGGAATGTGCAAATTGGGTATTTTTTCTTCTTTGTACGCCTTCGCGTATTTTTCTTAATTTGGCTATACAGGATTAAATTTACCAGAGCTCAGATTCAATGGAAAACATCTAAAGTTAAATCAAACATTTATACAATAATTAATATGGGTCCTTATTGATACTTTATATATTTTATTCTACACACCGATGTATGTTCATGTCCTACAGAATGCTAAATTGTTATCACTTTCTCTATTTAAATAATATGTTTTTGATAGAATGCTGTAGATTACAATTTTTGTAAAAAATTTGGTCATTCATGTTTGTTAACTTATTATGATGGTGGACATATTCGGTTTCGCGAGTACAACGTTTTCGCTCATTAAACATCTTTTACATTTCAATCACTATCTTTTAAATACTATTTTTTGATTTTTTTTTGTAAATTCCGAACCACTCAATTTGCCATTTTTATAATGAGTAATTCTTATGCACTTTTAACGTCTACTTTAAGCTATTAAGGCTAACTGGGAAGAGTTATCTAAAGGCCTTTTCTAACCAAGGTGTGACTGAAGATTTTTTTAATGATTTCATCACTAAATAAATTCCTATTACCAAGGTAAGAATCGATCTCACGATTAAATTAAAAATTAATTATTACATAAGAAAGTTAATTAGTAAATAAGAAAGTTTCCTTATTTAATAAAAATTAGTTATTAAGTAAGAAAATTTGTGAGTTCTTGAGTAAAAAACAGAGTTAGGTTTTTAAATTCTTTGTTGAGGTAATGCAAGTATGGTTTGAACAAGGGCAACCACATTTCCTAAAAAATGCTCGGATTATCTCCAAAATGTGAATAATACTAATAGAAACAAAATAATATATGTAAATGATAGGAATAAAATATTTTCTGTTATGAGTTATTTTAAAATATCTATGCAGAGTACGTTATGAATAATGCAAATTATTCAAATAACAGCGCTTGGAGGCCATTTGCAGTTGTTTAAAGTGATCCCTATTATTAATTCTGGCCTTGCATTCTTATATTTAGAACAGTAAAAATATCAGGTGATCGAAAGTCTGTGTCACTGTCACAAGTGTTTATGTATTCGTAATGTCGAATCTATGTACATTGGCCTTCATAAACTATAAACTTGTGGTAGTATAGAATGTATCTCTTTATACTTATGTCAGTTCTCTAATGTGTTTATATATTTTTTTTTCGGTTGGGATTGTTGACTTATGAAACTCGAGGAATTAGTAATCAGAGTTTTGCGTATGTAGGGATCAATTTAGTACAGTGGCCAGTTCATGCTGTCTGCTCATTTTTGCCAAAATTTTCAGTATTGTCTTACATCATAATGTTTCGAAAATGTTGTCATGTTTCAAGTAGTGTAATACGCGGTCTTTGTACTAGCTATGGTCAAGTAGTAGGTAATTCAGTCAAAGTTTATGGTAGGTCTATGTGAGTCCTTAGGTAACAGTCAGTTAGTATATGTTTTATAGCGAGACTACAGTTACAGTGTTGGCAGTAGGGTTCGTCTTCTCCAGTAAGTAAGTGTGAGTCAGTCGTGAATGGTCAATTCCTAACCTTTTTAAGATTACTTATTCTCTTTAAAATAGCCTTTTTAAGTTCTCGAAGTTTGTTGTCAGATGAGGCAAACCAAGATTTCTGCCATGAATTGAGTATCGTATGTTTTGCTTGGGTTTGAATATCTTGGTGTGTACAATATGCTGTGTCATAAGTTCTTTTATGAGTAGCTGATTTGGCGAGTTCATCTCATTTTATGTTTTGTCTAATGCTTCTTTGTCAAGCTAACCTGTACACAGTTATTCATTTTGTTAGATGTCTGGATTTGTGTGTAATGAGTACGAGATGATTGCATGCGAACTATATACGTTTTTTAATGAATGTAAAGAGTTAACAAAAGTGAGTGCAAATTATGATGTCCGTGTCACGTATTTTCAGGTACGTCGTCTATCGCAAGTTTCAGGGCGTCAAGCTCTTAAATTTCACAATTAACAATTAAAGGAAATTGTGCATTAAATGCATTTCAAGAGGCCAGTATATATGAATCTGGTGAAGACTTATTTTCCTTTTTTGATAATAGATAAGAGTAATGCAATATAAAATGTAAATAGGGCCCTATTTTAATATATTTCCCCAATGGAAGAGACTGGAATCTAAGAGCAATGCCTGCTATTTGGAGTCATGGCGGCATTGAGAATATCTGAAATTTCGCTGATCCAGAGGTCACCAGAGGTGCCCCCCCCCACCTTCCAAGGGAAAATGAGATTCCTCTCTCTCCAATCACTCTTCTCTCGAGGAATTTTTTCATTTCTACCTCCACTTCATTATCGTCGAATATCTCTTCTCTCTTTCTCTCTCTCGGCACGTCTCTCGTCTCCTTGTCCCTTCACAATGAACCCAAGGTTTTCACGGCCACAATTTAGTTTATTGCTCAGAGTGTCTTGTAGTTCTGGCGGAGGTCGTCCCATTTCATTTATCCTTGGGCTAAATGCACCTAACTGATAGTATATGAAGCAAGAAAGGAGATTAATTAAAGAAACGAAATATCGTGATTTTAAGTACACCCTCACAGTCATCTTCCTAGACATTAGGTGAAGTACAAATCATATTGGATACACTTATTTCCCTTAAAACACTATTTAGTGTAATATCTCTAAAACTTTGGCAAACAAACCTAATGAAGTGAGTGACTAACGTAGGCTTAATGAAGTGAAAACTGGTTCCCAAAGTGTGTGAAAATTTAAAAATAAGGAAAATATAATTTGAAAATGTATACTTCTTGTATCTTCGTTTTCTGGATTTTGCGTTATTTATTTACGCCAGCATTATGCAAATGCTGTCAATCGAGACAGGTTATCGGCCATTTCTAACCAATGTGGAACTAAGGGTTTTATTTAATGAGTTCATCACTAAATAAATTCTAATTCGGGAATAAAACCCACTACTCTAGATTTTTCAAGTTCTTGCATAACTAAGAATTAATTCAGATGAATTTATTTCAAAATATTGAATATGCAAAGAATTTAAGTTGATTTATTAATTATAAGAAATTGTGTTTAGTGATTTGGCATTAAATGCATTTCTAAAGGTTATATCTATGCATCTTTGGGTTTAGTTCAATGACTTCTTTCATTTATTAGAAAATTTCAATATTATTTCGAATTTTGATTTGGATTTTTTTCACTATGCTTTCACGTAAAAGTTAAAAATGTATTTTTAAACACAAGGACACTTAATATTTTAAAAAATACAGAAAAATTAGGAAACTGGCATTTGATGATAAAATACGAATTTCTGAGGGGTTCCAGATCTTATTTATTACCACAACTGTATGCGACAACCACAAAGCGAGTGACTAAGTATTTATTTAATGTGTTTCACTCTAAATAAAATTCTCAGGCGAGAACCAAAACCAAGACACTAGGTTTATCACATAATAAAAATGTCAGTCACGCAGGGGCATCCTAAATTAAGCAGATTTTCCCCGGACAGGCATAAGCCACTACTGATCTCATTTCAGCACAAATTCTCTATTATTATTTTTTAAAAACAAAAGGAAGGGTAGGGGAGGGGACACTGAAGGCTAAAAAGTAGAAAGTATGAAAATCTGGCATAATACTTGATTTAAGAAAAAATACATTTAAAATCAATTTTAGACCATCAATTGTTTAACAAGATTAGTTCTATAACATTTTCCTACCCAACTCATAATAACCGAGATAGTTTGAACTTGATTTCCTTCCGCCCTCTAAACCTCCACCATTCTAGCTGCGACTTCAGCCATTAACAAATAGGGAATTTACATGTATCTCACATAGTGTAAGTTCAATGAAAGCCATATTAGGTATTTAACCTTGGAATGAAGTGGTTCATGATATAACAGCTTGTTCTTAATATAACATGAGTAAGAGTGAGGGTTTTATGAAGGCCGTAAACTAAAATATGCAAATATCTCGCTTAATATTCAATATAGAGAAAAGAGATGCAGAGATGCATAGCAACATTTATAGAACATTACATTACAGACCTCATTTTAGCAGATTTCCCTTAAGGGAAATCAGCTATTGAGGTCTTACTCTCGACGTGAATTTCGAAATTTTTCTTCAAATGCACATCGATCCTACCTAGGAGACGACGAAAATGAGGTCCGTTCAAAACTGTATATATATATATATATATATATATATATATATATATATTTTGTGTATATATTTGACGGGCTTGAAGATGGTGCCATCCCATCGAAAGCACAATGCCAGCTCGACCATCATACAGTGACCGACGGTCTCCACCGACTGGTATGACAACAATATATATAATATATATATATAAATATATAATATATATATAGATATATATATATAGATACATATATATATATATATATATATAATATAATATATATATATATATATAGATACATAGATAGATAGAATATATTGTCAGTGTTTAACCTGCCGCTCTATAGCGGTCGCAATTATTATTTAATCGTTACAAACTCGATATTTAGTAGTTTTATGTAAAAAGAAAGATCAAGTTCTTAAACGGCTGAAATTGGACCAGGGGGAGGGGGGGGTTTAGAGGGGAGGATTTTCGAAAATTCGAAATATCTCCGTTACAGTACATCGGGTCAAAAAATTGTATAGAATCAATCTTATTGCAAATTAAATTTACTATAAATATTGTTATGTACGTGTATCATCTGTCTTGAATATTAACCAAGATATTTGCATTTTTATTAATTGTAACGGTGGAAATGAGATCGGCTAACTTCGGGTCTAGTCGTGAGTTTCTGTCAAGAGCTAGTGCGGCCGTGTCCGTAACTGTTCGGATCTCGTAAAATTATTTTGCTATTATAAAACTTCACGTGGGAAATCTACTTAGTTTAAGCTGCCCCTGCGTGACGGACTTTTCGTCTTGTCATGGGTAGGATCGATGGACATTTGAAATTTTTTTTTGTCGCAAAAGTGCGTCATGAGTACAACCTCAATAGCTGATTTCCCTTAAGGGAACGGGTTATCTACCCTTAAGGAAGGACTAAACATATTGTACGAATTTGAATTCCCAGGCGGGAATCAAACCCACTTACTCTTGGTGTATATACTTCTTTATGAGATATGTGATGTCTCACATTGCTAACCTGAGCCTCCCGATGATTATAATTATTAAATCAATGAATATTTTTAACTAAAAGCATTTTGTAAACGTATTGATGGTTATCAGAAGTGTAGAGAGTTTCAAAATATTCTACACACGACTAAAATACTGTCGTAATAAAGCAGATTGGAGGATAATAATAAATTCCTCAATCGTTTGGATAATTTAACCTGTAATATAATACATATTTAACTAAGTATAAATAACAATATTTCAAGGCTCTTTTTCTACACAATATCTAGCCCGAAACCCGTCTTCTGAAAGGCGAACATCAAGGACTGTTTGCTTGAGCATTATTAATTATGGCTCCGGGCTATTGTCATAGGTACAATACATTGTGCACAATACCTGCCAATTCCCGTCACGGTAAGCGGACAGATTTCCACCACAGTATCGGATTCATCTATGTGACTATAGTTAATAAATTATATAAAAATCTTTGAACAATTTTCTCGGGTTTAAATTTTATTAAGTGCTTGTTTTATTAGTTTTCCTTTGTTTACTTTATTTATTTTCTTACGGAGAATACTCACGTAAGAAATTCAAATAATATTTAGTAAGGAATATGACTACTAAATAATTTCTTTCAATTCTTAATAAGGAAAACATTACATTTTAAATGAGTAAACACCAGAATCATGTTAATTATTTGTATATTTTAGTTTCTTATAGAAATACCTAAGATATTTCTTAAATTTTAGGTAAAAAATTGAAGGCACCAATAAATTGTTCAACATTTCATCAACTTCATTCTTAAAAAGTTTAGTTTAAAAAAAACATTCGGCGTTTTTGTTATTATTATATTTTGTTATTATAAAATTATTTTAATTTGATGGTACACAGTGGACCTGTTTTCCTCTACTATGCGTTTCATTTAGGCAAAGTGCACTTTCAGAGAAACAGCTCCATCTGCAGTGCCTGTTGGCATGCACAAAACCAAATAAAAATCATGCAATCAACATTATTTAAAATATTTAAAAAATACAAAAAACATTAGCCTAAACTAGAAAATAAAACCTAATTAAAATTCAAGTTAAAGGTAGAATAAATAAATAAATATCACAGAAAACCAGTCATCACTTAAAAGCATACTACTTATTAGTCAACAGATAAAAACATACAATTTAAGGCTGAACTACTTAAAATTTTCTACTAAAGGTGCTAAAAACTACATAACATTTTACAAACTGAATAATAGAGTTTTTTAAAAAAACAACATTAGTGTGAAATTATTTTTGTACAATCTATTATTTAAGCAAATTCTCAGATAAATGATTAAATTTGAAAAAATCTCAACCTCAGAAAAATTAATAATCCAACATTAAGTGGGCTTGCTTTCTTACGTTTCAAATTTTTCTCCTTGAGATTTAAGGATTTCTTTTTCTTGTAAGTGGAAATCTTACTTTAACAATATTAATTTTGTTAATGAAATGAAAACAATCGAGCAAGGATCTTCATTTTAATTAAAAACGTATTTAACGTATTTTCACGCTTTTTTAACACAGTTTTTTAGTTAAGCCCTAAAAGAAGAGAGTTTTAGATTCCATACTTTTGCATGCCCAATTTTTATTACAAAAATTAGTATTAAAAATGATTGGAATGATAATTATATCAAACAAAACCAAATAAGACCATAAAATCAAACTTCTTTACTTAATGAACTTAATGAGGTAATAAAGCTTCTGTTAGTTAAATTTCGAGTCAATAGGAAAGGCTTGATAACTTAATTGATTAAAAGTCCATCACGCAGGGGCTGCGGTAACTAAGCAGATTTTCCACTTAATATTAAAGATAATAAAAACATATACATAAAATATTTATAGTAAATTTTATTTGCAATAAGATTTGCACTATACGCTTTTTCGATCCGACGTACAGTAACGGAGATATTTCGAATTTTCGAAAATCCTCCCCTCTTCCCCCCCCCCTCCCACTGGTCCGATTTCAGCCGTTAACGAACTTGATCTTTGTTTTACTTAAATCGTTGAAATGTGGAGTTTGGTAACGATCAAGCAAAAATTGCGACCACTAGAGCGTTAACAGACAAATATATATATAAATCTATATATATATAATATATCTAATATATATATATATATATTATATAGAAATCTATAATTTTGAACGTACCTCATTTTCTTCATCTCCTGGGTAGGATCGATGGACATTTGAAGAAAATTTTCTAAAATCGCCTTATGAGTACGACCTCAATAGCTGATTTCCCTTTGGGGAAATCTGCTAAAAATATGAATCACGGACCGATAATATTAATCTCAAACATAACAATATCATCAATATTGTTGCATATTTTCTCTGATTGTTAGTCCATCCATTTTTTATTTAGCTTGAATATTGACCGAACTATTTGTTTTGTTTAAATTTTAGCCTCCATTTAAACTCTAATTCCAATCATGCTATATTCAGTCATGAAGACCACAGTCACCAACATTTTAACTAGAGAAAGTTATTGTTAAATTTGTTCACATATATTTTTTTAATTCTTTTTGTTTGTTTCTTTTTTTTATGAGCGGTACCGTCTAGTAGTGAATGCTTCCATTAAATAAATAGTTTCAGTTAAATCAACCCTATTAAAAAATAAATTAGATGCTTTGATTAAAATTCAAGTCCCACATGCGGGATGAAATTTTCAGCCTGGCAATTTGGAAAGTGGAAAATCTGCTTTGGCAACGCAGCATTTATGTATTTGATTTTTTTTTTTCAGGACGGGTAGCTGACACAGATATTCCTAGTATATTTCTATTTAGCGTTTTAATCCTAGACTTAGTTACCTCATTGTTCTTGGTGCTAATTTTGAGAGAATGCACGTTCCGTGAAATATCTATTCACAGTGATTAATGTGCCATTCATCCTTCCATTTAAGCATTAGGATCTAAGTAACAACTGTTTTGAACATTGTTGATGCGGTTGTTGTTTTGGGTTTCTCCACGGGATGATATTTCAGAGACGTCACTACCATGTATTTTAAAACAGGAAAAAAAATCTAATAAAAATGTCACATGTGAGTAGTCTAAAAGTTATAATAAATCGTCTATGGCAAACGGCAAGCTTATAACTGACCACAACGTTACTACTGGCAATTTTCATGTTCTATCAAAAATGTGTTATCGTACATATAAATTATATAAGAGTTGTTCTAAGAACGTTTTTCCACACTTTCCGCGATTTTTTTTCTTCTACTTTTTTTCATTTTAGCGTAGAGTTAGAGTTTGATACCTTATAATTCTCGTTAGCGTCCCCAAGAGTCACAGCTCCTTCTACAAACGGTGAATATGGAGATCCCTGAAAACCGTTTTTGACGTACTTTAAGATACAATGAAGATATTGTTCCCTTCCTGTTTGTCAGCCAGTTGCTTCCGTTCGTATGGAAGTACTGAGAAAACGAAGTGGTATCGTTAATTGCATGCCGTTTCAAAATCGTACAGCTCAAAATTCTTAGAGAAACGAGGAACAAGAATGTTTTCCAGGGTCTATCGTACATTACGTTTGAATTTATCCATTTTTTTTTAAACAATCAATTCCAAAATCTCAGATAATTGAATAAATTTGAAACAAATCTGAACCTCAGAAATATTCATAATCCAACATTAAGCTGGCTTGCTTTCTTAAGTTTCAAATTTCTCTCCTTGAGATTTAAGGATTTCTTTTTCTTGAAAGTGAAAATCATACTTTCACAATATTAATTTTATTTTAATTAATCCTAGACTTAGTTACCTCATTGGTCTTGATGCTAATTTTGAGACAATCCACGTCCCGTATAATGTATACTCACAACATTTAATGTGCCTTTCTTCCTTCCATTTTAACTTTAGGATCTAAGTAACAATTGTTTTGAACATTGTTGACGGGGTTGTTGTTTTGGGTTTCTCCAGGGGATATTATTTCAGAAACGTCAGTACCATGAGAGTCAATGGGAAGGAAGAAGAGAAGGTGAGAAAGAATGGCTTTAGATGACAAAGAGGGAGTGAGTGTCAGATAGATAGATAGATTTACAGCTTTGTTTGCCTTAGCACTTAGGCTGTTCCTTCAAAATACAATAGCTACCCTTTTGAAAATAATATATACAAATTTTTAAACACTATACAACTTTACGAAAAGGAAGTTCGAATGGAATTTTCGAAAATGCTCCCATCTAAACCCCCACCCCCCATCCCCCTGGTCCGATTTCAGCCATTTATGATCTGTCTTATTACATAAAACGTTTAAATATCGAGTTTGGTAACGATCAAGCAAAAATTGCGACCGCTAGAGCGTTAACAGACAAATATATATATAGTTTTGAACGGACCTCATTTTCGTCATCTCCTGGGTAGGATCAATGGACATTTGAAGAAAATTTTCGAAAATCGCGTCATGAGTATGACCTCAATAGCTGATTTCCCTTAAGGGGAAATCTGACAAAAAGTAATGAATTTTACGACTTTCATTGTTTTCAACTACTCAATAATAGAAGTTGTTAGTTTAAAAACAAATTGATGTAGCTATTGTAATTAGTGGTTGTATTTTTAGGCAGAAAAAGAATCTAATAAAAATTTCTTATGTGAGTAGTCTAAAAGTTATAACGAATCGTCTATGGCATACGGCAAGCTCGTAACTGGCGACATCGTTACAACTGGTAATTTTCATGTTAAAAGACGTTTGTGCTATCACACATGGAAATTATAAAAAAAGTCCGTCACGCAGGGGCTGCGTAATTTAAGCAGATTTCCCACGTGAAGTTATCCAAAAGAGAAATCTCCATACGAGAGCCGAACAGTTACGGCAAAGGGCCGAACTAGCTTTTGGCGGGAAACTGTCTCCGTTATCGGCTCAAATTTAATAAAAATGCAAATATCTCGGTTAATATTCAAGATAGAGAATAAATGTATAGAACAATATTTATAGTAAATGTAATTTAGAATAAGATTGTTTCTATACATTATTTTGATCCGACGTATGGTAACGGAGATATTTCGAATTTTCGAAAATCCCCCCCCCCCCTCCCACTGGTCCGATTTCAGCCATTAACGAACTTGATCTGTCTTTTTGCATAAAACGTTTAAATATCGAGTTTGGTAACGATCAAACAAAAATTGCGACCACTAGACCGTTAACAGACAAATATATATATATATATATATATATATATATATTTGAACGGACATCATTTTCTTCATCTCCTGGGTAGGATCGATGGACATTTGAAGAAAATTTTCAAAAATCGCGACATGAGTACGACCTCAATAGCTGATTTCCCTTAAGGGAAATCTGCTAAAATTTCTCATGTATGTAGTCTAAAAGTTATAACGAATCGTCTAAGGCATACGGCAAGCTCGTAACTTGCAACATCGTTACAACTGGTAATTTTCATGTTAAAAGACGTTTGTGTTATCACACTTGCAAATTATAAAAAAAAGAGTTGTTCTAAGAACGATCCTTAAGAAATACTTCTTTTATTCAAATTGCTCAGCAATACGTTATGATTTATTTTTATAATCATTCAGTCGGAGTGGGGGTGGAGGATAAAATAGAAGGGTGTAATTTATACTAAATTTATATTAAGAAATACATTGTCTTTCGAAACAAGGACGGGGATAGCTATACTCATTTTAGTATATGTTAAAATCTGCTTTAGGGGCTCGGGTTGGCCGTGCGAGTTAGGGGGTTGGTCCTAATCTCGCATGGCAGACCTAGAGTGGCTGGTTCGAATCCCGCCCTGGACAGTAGAAATTTATTTAATTACAGACTCATTAAATAAACTCCTTAGGCCCACCCTGGCTAGAAAAGGATGGTAACCTGTAGATAACCCGCCCCGATTATCCTAGTAGCATAAAATGGACGTAAAATATACAAAAAAAAATCTGCTTTAAAAACTTATGGAATTATTGTTTTAAGTTTTTGTGCTTAAATATTTCTCCAACAGCAGTGGATCTAATTGTTTAAATGGTTGAAATTAATTCTTCTTTAGTGACTTGATCGAAAACGTCGATGATTTCTCAAGAATGTACTACCATGGTGGTGAGTTTTCTTGTGGATGAATGAAATTGTAATTTTAAACCTCAACAGACTTTCTGAAGTGAATTCATTTGTTAACGTCCAGATTTCTCTACTATGGCTAATTGAGGCGGGTTATGCACAGGTTACCACTCTTTTCTAGCCAGGGTGGGACTAAAGATTTTATTTAATGAGTTCGCCACTAAATTCCTATTGCCCAGGTGGGAATCGAATTCGCCATTCTTGGATTACCGTGTGAGATTAAAGCCAACGCTTTAGACCACATGGCTAACCTGAGCCCCTGTTGTAGATTACAGAGAATCATTTCTTATTATCTCTTAAAAACTTCCTTATCTTAATGCATCCAACCATCTAAGATTCATCGCCCAATTACGTCTTGAATCGTTATAAAATCAACGTAATAAGTCATTTAATGTTTCTCGTTTTAGATAACTACACACAGAATTAAGAACTGAAACAGCATCTGAGATCGGAGTAACCAGATTTAGTTCACTTTGCAATTACTTTGTAATTATGTCTTTCTTAACATATCGAGTAGGGTGCTCTAAACAAATCTATTTCTCATTGAACAAAGACCCCTTTGAGTTGCGTTTCCGTTCAAAAATAAAAGCTTATCGATAAGGTTTTGATAGCACGCCTTCTTTGAAAATTCGTATGGTAAATGTGTCAGAAATTTCAAGAGTTTTAGTTGCTGCTAACAGGGACTTAATCCATCAGTAAGGGGAGGGGCCTAATTGGAAAGGCCTTCTTCCAATCCGAAGTCTTGTCACGTTCTTTGCCTTGTGATTGGTCCAAGGTCTCCCCAATCACGTCTGAAGAAGTGGATCCTCCTTCCGTTTGTTCTTCCACACTTTCCCCGATTTTTTTTCTCCTAGTTTTTTTTTTCTTTTTTTTTTTTTTTTCTTTTTTCATTTTAGCGAAAAGTTTAGAGTTTGATACCTTGTACTTCTCCTTAGCGTCCCCAAGAGTCACCGCTCCCTGTATAAACGGCGAATATGGAGATCCCTGAAAACCTTGTTTGACGTATTTTAAGACAAAATATCTTAAAATCTCTTCCTGTTTGTTAGCCAGTTGCTTCCGTTCATATGCAAATACTGAGAAAAACGAAGTGCTATCGTCTATTGCTTGCTGTTTCAAAATCATATAGCTCAAAACTCTTAGAGAAACGAGGAGTAAGAATGTTGTCCGAGGTCTACCATACATTACGTTTGAATTTGTCCATTACTGAATTAAATAATGTTATACAGTTTCTGAAATTCACATGTGACAACAAAAGCCCGTCACGGTGAGTTAAGTAAGCACATTTCCCACGTGCATAACATATTTGAATTTATCTCAAGACCTTAAAGTTCAATGAGAACAATATTTGGTATTTAAGCTTCAAAAAAATCTCCCTTAACGAATTCGATATTTATTTTTACATAAATCGTTTATAAATCGAGTTTGGTAACGACCAAACAATAATTACGACCGCTAGAGCATCAACAGACAAATATATATATATATATATATATATATATATATATATATATATATATATATATATATATAGTTTAGACTGAACCTCATATTCGTCATTTCCTGGGAGAGATCCTTGGATATTTTAGGACTTTTTCGAAAATGGAAATGGAAATATGCTAAAATGAATGTTGGAACTTTTCAGGTTTCCTTTTGAAATTCGAATATTACGGTAGTTATTTGTTATATATAGTTTTCAACATTCTGAAAACCCTCACCCGTACTAATGCGATTTATAAATGAAGCTATTAATTCGATATGTGTTCTACGACTGAAATTTAGATCTCGTTGGATTCCTATATGAAGGGAGAGTAAAGTGTTGGTCGAGGCCATCTATGAGATATCATCCGTTTGAAAATATGTTTAATTTATGCTTCCCATAATGACCTGTTTGCTTCCTTATACGAAGTAAAGCTTCTTTTGATTCTATATTTATATATTATAATCGCGAAATATTTTCAGATTTTAACAGAATTGACCGTTTTGACCCTCTCTGAAACCATTTTCACTAGCTAAGAATGTGTTTAGTTACCAGTAATTTAAAATGGCTTACTTACCGGAAATTTTAAATATATTTTGGATTTTTGTAAAGTCTAGTTGAGCTCTTCTCTTTTTGATCAAAATCTACTAAGGGTGGTTAAGTGGGCGTACGTAAAAAATTGAAAATTTATCTATCCGTTGCTATTAGAGATGTAAAACATCTATGAAATGTTCTATGATTTTTTTTTTCGATCCAGTGCATTGGAAAGGAGATATCGTATATAACTTTCAAATAAAGGGATGTTAAATGAAGTGGAACAAATCGTTTTGTTTATTTAATTCAAGAGCAACTCAAGCATGAGGTGCCTACAACGGATTTGATTTTAGCAGATTTCCCTTAGGGAAATATATGTATATATATTTTTCAACGATCTAGCCGCTTCAATTTTTGTTTCTTCGTTACCAAACTGGATATCTAAGCATTTTAGGCAAAAGTAAAGATCATGTTAACTGCTGAAATCGGACAGAAGGTTGGGGGTGTTTAGAGGGGAAATTTCGAAAACTCAAAATATCTCTGTTATTATGCAGTAGATAGAAATATTGTATAGAGTCAATCTTATTGTGAATGTAATGTTCTATAAAAGTTGGTATGTGCATTTGTCCACCATCTTTATTATTAACCAAGATATTTGCATTTTGTAATTTTCGGCCTTCAGTAAACCTCCATTCCTACTCATTTCATATTAACAATAAGATTTTATGAAGCCCTTTATTTGAAGCCTAAATACCAAATATTGTTCTCATTGAACTTTTAGATTTTGAGATAAATGCAAATACGTGATGCACGGGGGAAATCTGCTTAGTTAGCGCAGCACCTGACTTAGTTAGACTTAGTTGTATGAAATGCACGAAGTACCCAGAATTAATTTACTTCAGTGTAATGATATGGTTATATATGTATGTTTAAATAACATTGAACCCAGTGCTCCTTTGAGGCAATTGTTTAGTAATTTTATGATTTAATATTAATTAAAGTTCTGTGACAGTTGTATGAGTTTATTCTTGTGTCAATGAAGTTGCATTTGTCGCATTAAATTTATGAAGACGAAAATGATGATTAAGGATCAATTGTAATATTTAATGGATAATTAATCAGACATTGTTATATTTGAACATTTGTTTGATTTCTCCTTCAGAGAGACGACAGCTTGCCAATATATAGCCTGGTTAGGAGTGGTTCACCCTGATATTGTGCGGTGACCCGTTTCTGCTATTAGCCAATGTAGCTCCGCCGTAATTATCTTAAAACAAATCAACCTACCTCCTTGTTACATCTAAACTAACATTCAATAATGCGCGTTCCGAATAGAACCAATCACTCAAATTATATTTTCAGGAATTAATCAGTAATATTCCCCCATTTCATCAGCGGAATTACTCCTAGTTATGCAAATTGGACTCGATCCAATTACAATTTCCCCAAAACGACGGGCACATTATGACTATCAGCTGGTGAATTAACCTTATCTCCTCAAGACTGATAGTGTTCTAGCTATAGTATTTCTTGGGAAAATAATATCCATTTGTATAATTAATGTATTCTAATTTTTAGAGTGGATATTTCATAGGGCAATGCTATTGAGGTTGTACTCGTGTCGTGATAATCGAAAAACGTACGTAAATTGACGAAAATCGAGTTTGGATATACACAGAAGGCCTGTTTTCTTCTACAATGCGTTTATTTAGGCATAGTGCCCTTTCAGAGCAACAGCTCCATCTTCACTGCTTGTTGACATAAACAAAAACCCTATGAAAAGCATGCAAACCACAAGTATTTAAATTAACAACCTTCGCCTAAAATAAAAAGAAAGACCAAATTAAAATACAAGTTAAGTGTCAACAATAGATCAAATTAGAAATAAAAATCATAGAAAAAAAAAGTAGCTGTAATTACTTAAAACATGTATACGTACACACGCACACGCACACACACACACACACACACACACACACACACACACACACACACATATATATATATACGGGGGTGTTCCCGTGCCACCCCCCCCCCCCTTAAAATCTGCAATTGTATAAATAAATGGCTGAGACTTGGTGTGCAATAATTGTGACCCCTGAACAACCATTTCAACCCATATTCAACCTCGTAACCTTCTCCAGTACTTCTCCAGCGACCATAAATTAATTCTAAAAACTATTTTTGTTGTGTTGATATTCTTTGAAGTAAACATTGTTAGGATTCATTTTTTTGGGGGAGGGGGGGTTAAGAATCCATTCCTTTTACAGTAGACTTGTATTAAAGATTAGTTTGTTGGCTACAACTTTTGTTTCACGTTTCTGAAATAAAGATTAGGGCATTTTACGACTAAAGGATGAGTCAAATCGAAAAAATGTACCGATATAAATTTGAATTTGATTTTCTACAAGAATCTAGGGCATTCCATTGGAAATACCAAAGTTATGGTCGTTGGAGAAGTACTGCAGAAGGTTACGAGGTTCAATATAGACCGAAAATATTCTTCAGAGGTCAATATTGCACACCAAGTCTCAGCCATTTATTTATACAATTACATATTTTAAGGGGGTGGAACGGAAAGTTAGGGCATCCTGTATATGTATTCAAAATTAATAAGTTAAAAACCAACATAAACCGATTATATGAAAAACAAGAAAACCTAAAATAATTATTATATCTGTCTTAATTTGAAAAACAAGCTAATAAAGTATGCCAGAGGAAAGTGCTCAAGTAAGCAACATCATAAAGTAGAAACCAAAGAATCTGTAGAGATAAGTATAGATTAGATACCTTTGAAGAGCGTTAGAGAGCACATACTTCTACCAAGCCTGGCGGGCGACTGTCTTTCCTGCCCTTCAACTTGGAGACGGCCATATCGCTGACATGTCCCAGCTATTAAGGTTGTACTCATGACGCGATTTGTGAAAACTTTCCTCAAATGTTCATGCCGAAAATGAGCTATGTCCAAAATTTTATATAAATTTACATACATATTTCTCTGCTAACGATCTAGGGGTCGCAACCATTTCGCACGATCCTTACCAAACTCAGTATTTAAATGAAGATCAAGTTTGTTAATGTCTAAAATCGTACCAGTGGGAGTGGGGTTTAGATTTTCGAAAATTCGTATCTCCGTTACAATACGTCGGATCAAAAATTGTATTGAACCAGTTTTATTGCAAATTAAATGTACTAAAAATATTGTTATATACATCTATTCTCTATCATGAATATTAACCGAGATATTTGCATTTTTCAGTTTCAGCCTTCAGCAAAGCCCCAATTCTACTCATGTGACTAAACACAACACTATGTTATATAATGAACCATTTTATTTTCAGCTTAAATACAACATATTGTTTTCAAGAGACCTTTATTATACGAGATACATGCAAATATGTTCTGCCCCCTTCCCCTTCTTAAGTTCTTGGACTACTAAAATTTGAGTGATTGAGATAAACATTATTAATTACAACACATTCATTATAAATTACTACACTAGATATAGTTTTCAATAAAATTAATATCTTATATTTGTCTGTCAACGCTCTAGCGGTCACAATCTTTGTTTGATCGTTACCAATCTTAATATTTAAACGTTTTATGTAAAACGAAAGATCAACTTCGTTAATTGCTGAAATCCAACCAGTGGGAGGGGGGGGGGTTGTTAAAGGAGGGGTTTCTACAACTCTTAATATCTCCGTTATTATGCGTCGGATGGAGAAATTGTACAGAATCAATCTTATTGCAAATTAAAATACATATTAATGTTGTTAGAAACGTATTTTCACTATCACAAATATTAAACGGGATATTTGAATTATTTAGCTTTCATCCTGAACTAAACCACCACTCTTACTCATATTATATTTTGGAAACGATCAAACAAAAATGGTTAACGCAAGAGCGTTAAAAGTCACACACACACACACACATACACACACACACACCCACACACACACACACACATACATTTGTATATAAAATAATTTTGAACACATCTTTCAACCGATTTCTCTAAAGGAAAATGTGCTAATAAAACTCTAGTGGAACTAATTGGGCCAGGCCGGATAATTGGATAAGTGTATTGTGATGAGAACATTACAAAACAATGTACTGTGGTTCAGAATGCACCCTACTTTGAGTTTTTATAATTGCATTAAAGATTGTGTAGCATTGTGTAAGTGTAACAGTCTAATACTTTCTCGGAAGCCCTAAGATTGTTGCGGCACTAGGTCAAACGTGACACCTTAAAAGGAATCTCTGAAGGCACTATATACATACACTATTTACATGTCATCTGTGTCGGCTCCGAGCTCTTCCATATTTGAATATAGGAGAAAATTTATCTTCTACAAACTAAATGGCTCTGGTGAGATACATAACATAAGCTTTCTTAATGGCATCATAAATGATATTTCTTAAGTTAAAGTTGAACAGTAAATGAACGATTCATTTGAAGAAAAGAAATATCCATCTAATTTTCAAAATTAAAAGTCCGTCACGCTTTATCTCTTTATTATAATTTATCTCAAAACTTAAAAGTTCAATGAAACAATATTTGGTATTTTGACTTCAAATAAAGTGCTTCATAATATAACTGCTTATTGTCAATATGACATGAGAAGGAAGGAGGGTTTACTGAAGGCCGAAAACTAAAAAATGCAAATATCTCAGTTAGTAATCAAGATTGTGAAAAAAACATACATACCAACATTTATAGAACATTTCATTTTTAAGATTCTTTGTATAAACATTTTTGAGCCGACATATAATAACGGAGATATTAACATTTTTTGAAATTCCCATCTCTAACCTCCCCCCCTCTCCCACTGGTCGGATTTCAGCCAATAACGAACTTTATATTTACTTTTATATAAAAGGTAAAGGATTAAATATCAAACTCGATAAAACGATTAAACGTAAATCGGGACCGCTAGAGCGTTATATATAAATACAATAAATACACACACACACACACACATATATATATGAGAGAGAGAGAGAGAGAGAGAGAGAGAGAGAGAGAGAGAGAGAGAGAGAGAGAGAGAGAGAGAGAGAGAGAGAGAGAGAGAGAGAGAGAGAGAGAGAGAGAGAGAGAGAGAGAGAGAGAGAGAGAGAGAGAGAGAGAGAGAGAGAGAGAGAGAGAGAGAGAGAGAGAGAGAGAGAGAGAGAGAGAGAGAGAGAGAGAGAGAGAGAGAGAGAGAGAGAGGAGAGAGAGAGAGAGAGAGAGAGAGAGAGAGAGAGAGAGAGAGAGAGAGAGAGAGAGAGAGAGAGAGAGAGAGAGAGAGAGAGAGAGAGAGAGAGAGAGAGAGAGAGAGAGAGAGAGAGAGAGAGAGAGAGAGAGAGAGAGAGAGAGAGAGAGAGAGAGATACAGTTTTGAACGAACCTCATTTCCTTAATCTACTTGGTTAGATCAATGGTCATTTGATGAAAATTGTCAGAAATCACGCTATGAGTACGTCCTTAAGGGAAATCTGCTAAAAAAAAAACAAAAAATAAAACAAGAACTTATTTTCTTCATTTGAATGATGCCTTCATGGTGTTAGTTTCTTCTTCTTCTTCTTCCAAAGTGCCTATAAGCGTGGAGGGGCCGCCTCAGTCCACTTTGCCCAGCTGGGTCTGTCCGCCACTAGTCTCCTCATCTCTGGCGCGGCCTTGCCCCTTTCTGCTCCTAATCGAGCTACGTAGTCCTGGTACGTAAGTCTAGGTCTACCGTGGTCGTAGACGCCCCGTGGGGTCGTTTGCCTTCTGGCCTTGCTTCATATAACCATTTGGCCTTTCTTGTGTCCCCCATTCGGTTGATGTGACCAAACCACTTGTTGCCTTGTTTTTTCCCGCAATGCACCTTAGGTATCTCATTTCTGCTGCTTTGAGTTTGCTTGCATGGTTGTCCAATAAGGTCCAACTCTCTGCACCATACAAAAGCACTGGTAGAAAGACCGCTTTGAGTTTGGTTGATCTACTCAATTCTTCCTTGGCAATTAGGGTGTTACGTATTTGGTAGAAAATTCCCTTGGCCTGACTCACCCTATTCAAGACCTCCTGATCTATCCTACCATCCCTGCATATGAGTGTGCCAACCTTACTTTTTCTTGACATTTATGTCCATTCCTTTTCTCTTTAGCTCCTCATACCACTCCGTAACACTAGTTTGCAGCTTTTTCCTGCGAGTCCGCCACAATCACTACATCGTCGGCATATAACGTTGCTTGGGCTAGAACGGGCATCATATTCCAGTAGCCCACCAGTGCTCGGGGTGTCCTTCTTTTGCAGATTTTCCATATTTCGTCCATCACTATAATGAGTGCCCATGCCTATCCCCTTGTTTGACTCCCTTGTAGAAGCTAAATGGAGAAGACTCCTTTCCATTGAGTCTCACAACTCCTTTTGGGTCTTGATACGCCGACTTAATGGAACTAATGAGGTTATGTGGTACACGCTTGCTAACCAGAGCGTCCCATATCTCTCGCCGTGGGACAGAGTCAAATGCAGATTTCAAATCCAGAAAGGCCAGATAGACATTCCTCCCTCTGTCCCATGCCTTCTCCACTATCATTCGGGGCCGAGAACATATGGTCCTGGGTCTGCCTGCCCGGTCTAAAAGCAGCCTGTTCTTCCTCAAGATCCCCCTCAACTGTTTTCCTTAGTCTCTGCTCAAGGATTCTGGTGTCTAGCTTATACACCACAGAGGACAAGCATATAGGCCTGTAGTTTTCGCACTCAGCTTGACTGCCCTTCTTGTAGATTGGGATGATTATATTATTCTCCCAATCATTTGGGGTTCTCTTTTTCGTCCCATATCTTTTGAAATAGGGCTTGTAGGCACTTCCTTAACTCCTGTTCACTATATTTGATGAATTCCGGCGATATTCTGTCATGGCCAGCAGCTTTACCCAATCTTAGCTTCTCAATAGCTTCCTACACTTCATCCTCCTCTATTGCATCATCTATATCTTCAGGGTAGGTATCATCTTGTCTTCCTCTCCCCCTAAGATTCTGCAAGTTATTGGGTTGATGCTCCACCATACTGAATTTATCCTGGAAGTGATCCCTCCAGACTTTCAGGATCTCCCTATCATCCGTCACAATATTGCCATTTCCATTCTTTACATTCCTAATTGATTTGGACCTTTTCCCTCTCAGAGCTTTGGTTATGTATCAGAACTTCTTTATATTTTCCTTATAGTGGTTTTCTATTTCTAGGCCGAACTCTTCCCAGGACTTCTGCTTTGCATCCTTGACAACCCTTTTTGCCACATTCCTCAGTTGCACATAAGCATCCCAATCCCTTTGGAGCTTACTTCTTTTATGATTTCCAGGCTTCCTTCTTCCTTTTGATGGCAGTCCTAACTTCTTCACTCCACCACTTAGTCTTCTTTGTGCCTGGCCTGACTTTCTGCATATCGCAAACCTCTGTGGCTGTCCTGAGAATGCATGATTTGATTTCTCTCCAGAGTAAAATAAAGATCAATGTCGTTTATGGCTGAAATCGGATTAGTGGGAGGGTGGCAGTAGAGAGGGGAATTTCGAAAATTCAAATTTTCTCCGTTATTAAACGTGGGATTGAAAAATGTTTAGAGCCAATCTTATTGAAAATTAAATGTACTATAAATATTAATATTTACGTAGGTATATATGTTATCTATACTATATAAAAATGCTGCTGGTTATTTATAGCATACGTTGATATGAGGGTCACTTCTCCATTGGTGGTTACATACAATATATCAATTGTAGACATTATACAATGTAACCGTGAAATGCTGCTATGCTTACAGTTATGTTGTTTAGAATATACCACCGCAATAAAATACAAATTTGGTGAAGAGATATATGTGTGTATGTGTGTGTGTGTGTGTGTGTGTGTGTGTGTGTGTGTATATATATATATATATATATATATATATATATATAAATATAATGTTTAAAGATATGCTTTGTTAAATAAAAGCACTCTCTTAATTTTGAAATCATGCATTGTAATATAAATTTGGTGCGTTATTATCAGTTATAATATGTTTAAATTTAAATCTCTTTTTTTTTAAAAAAAAAACACACTAGCAACAACGAAAGTCATTTTCCAAACTGAACACGAATAAAATAATAGAAAAGAAGTTAGTGATAGCACAAGCTGCAAACAATTTACATGGATCAGATACATTCCAATCTGACACTGAATTCACTCCAAATTACATTACTTTAGACTGTTTGTCACACTGTACATACTCATATTTATACAAAATGTACACTGTTTACTGTAATGAATATCTAAATTCAGAAGTTAGTATCGAATAACTAAATCACAAATAACTGAACACACAGCATAATGTCAGAACTCAACTTATATAAACATAGAACACTGTATTAACTGCCGGGCAATTTTCGTAATACTATCAACAATTTCAAGCCCCTGCTTATTCTAGGATGGCTAGTCTAGTCAACCGTTGTTTAAAAGCTTCTATCTCTGCAATGTAGACACAAGTTTGATAGTATAATCAGTATAACACACATTGCATTCTCATAGCCAACTTATATGAAATTAAATTTGATTAATATAATAATGAACATATTGGGGTGTGAGTTTGCAATTTTAAAAACTAGGAGTCATTTTTAAGTTTGGATCTAAGGCATATTAATAAAAGTCCGTCACGTAGGGGCTGCGTACTCCAAGCAGATTTCCCACGTAAAGATTTACAATAAATAAATCTGCATAGTTATAACACAACACTTCTGTACAATTGATAACGAGAAATCTCTTAGTCAGTTTACATTTTAATAACCTCCACAACGGAAAACGTCTGAATAGTAAACAAACAGATCAGCTAACCTCTCAAAGCCGAATAGATGAAATTATTCTTCATCGGAAAGAAAAAACAATTACTGAAATATATCTGAATTTAATATATTAATTTTAATGAAAACTATATACTATATCTAGTACTTCAGTTTATAATGAACCAGAATAACTTTTATCTGAACCACTTTAATTTTAGAAATCCAAGAACAAAAGATGGGATGGGGGCAATAAATATTGTAAAAAATGTAACGGATCCGTAACATTTTGAGAATTTTATACCCTAGTTAAAATTCTCAAAAAAGTTATTGATCCGTTACATTTTTTACAATATTTATCATGTGATGTAACGACGAGAGAATTTAATAAATTTATATAACTAAGAATTTTATATTACATAATTGCCAAGTTCTACAGTTCTTGAAGTACCTTCAAGCTACTGTCATGGTCATGGTAGACCATTCTTCGTGGTTTTCCTGTTTCGGGGACCTAATCACCACAAGTTCTTTTCCATTAATACTTCAATGTATTGAATTAAAAATAATCTATTCCTTTTATTAGGTACATCTTTGATATGAAGAGTTACAATGATATTTAACACAAATCTATTATTATTATTTGAAACTACTTGCAGATTCCATGAAGTCAAGTCAATCCAGCCCCTATTCTTTCTAAATGCTTTGCATTCTGGTAAAAATTGATTCTCTTCATCACCAATAAGAATTCTATTTAATAAAATTTGTTTAAATATTTTTAAAAAACAGAAGGCAAATTGCAATGTTCCGATAATTTCATTGTGTGACCGTTTCACCCATGTTAAAAAGCATAGAAAAAATAATATTGGACCGCTCTCTGGATGTGACCTCTTTTTCTAATATTTGGTGTTAAACAGGCAGACAATAATCTGATAAATTTTGATAAAATTCTTGTGATTTTCCCTTCAGGTTCAGGTGATTTCACTTTCCTACAAGGTATTAATTAATCTTTGAATTATTTCTTTTTTCCATATGTTAGTATCAAAAAGGGGGTTACAATTCCACAAAAAAGTTAGCTCCCAAGACGAATGGATGGATAAAAAGATTTAATAAATATTTCCCATTGATCAAACGAAAATTTATTACCTTTTTATTAGTTTTCTTTTCCTCACAGGGGAACGTTTCCTATATTTGTATTTGATACTGATTTAGATAGTTTATCATAATACTGTTTTTCCCTATTAGTGATACAACATTTTAGCACTTTTTGTAGTATTAAGACACTAACTATTACATTTATTCCTAGCTATTTTTAAGTTGGATTTAACTTTTCTATCAGTTGTTTACATTGCATATCAAAACAATTATTACGTTTTTTGTGATATTCTTTTTATTTTGGTCTTACACACAAAACTAATGCGATTAACTTGATAATAATGAACAGTCTTGACAATTACAGTATTTTCAGTATATTGAGGCAAGTGAGAAAACGAGCTGTTTAAACTATTTTCAGAGAACACTACAACCTACGCTGTCATACTTTCTAAATCCTTTTTAGATGATGAACTTTGTCTCTATAATATTATTTAATTTATTTCTTAGAACGCCACAAAGGGCTAAATCTCAGGTTTTATTCGGAGTAGATCTCTTTATTTAAAGCGAATGACTGTGTAAGACATTTTTTTAGACAAACTATTTATCTGCCTCAAACGTTTAAACCGTCATGTAACATCTTTTTAGGAATGAGATTTCTAACATCTTATACCTTTCTATTCGGCCAGCTGTTAGAGTTGTCCGATTGTGGGCACCCAGCTTTCAAAATTTCTCTTTGAGTACTCCATCCACTCAATTTTGTTCTGCCTTTTATTTTTATAAAATTGGTGCAACATACTTCAGTGACAGTAATCTGCCTTGTAGCAGATTTTCCTTAACCCTGGAGTAGTCGCGCGGTTAACAGTTACATGAATGGTCGCATGGTTGACCAGTGTCACCCACAGAATGATTTTGTTTTTGGTATCCTATAATTTAATTACTTACCTAATCATTAATCTTTATGCCTTACTTTAATGGTAGAAAAGGTTTATAAATAAAAACAATCTTGAAAAATATATTGTAAAAGCAAACAAAAGCATTTTTAAGTACTACCCCAATTTTAGTGTGGTTATATCACGTTACGATTTCAGGCTTAGACAACTCACCTGTTTCCTCATCGATATAATTGTCATGATGCAAAATTGAGATTAGGAGAACTGCCCGATTCCTTTTTGGACAGTAAGAAATTAGTGTGCAGTCTTCTTGAAGATCAAACATTGACGAGAATGCAGAGCGGTGTTTGTTTGGTTTCCTTGGGGATTTCAGTTTTGTTTTTCCGGAGGGTACCAACATATGTGAGCCCTTTAGTTTCTAACAATTTTTTGGCCATCGGAATACTGCTGAACCAATTGTCTCCAGTTATATTCCTGTGGAATCCTTTTACCGGTTCCACCAATCTCAGTACAACGTCTATGGTAGAATTACTCAACCGGTATGGACCCTCCGGTTGAACACCTACATATGTTTCCAAGTTGAACGTATGTGTCATTTTAGCATCTACTAGTGAGAATGTTTTGATGCCGTATTTAGCTGGCTTATTTGGAATGTATTGCCTAAATGGGTATCTACCCCGGAGAGCTAATAACTGCTCATCTATGGTGATATATTCACTCGGAATGAAGAATTTAGGGAAGTTATTATTTACAATTTTAAACACCTCTCTGATTGGAGCAAATTTATCAATTTCTGTACGTGAAGCTCTATCATGCATATTATCGAATTGTAAACATCTCAGCAGAAAAGCATATCTTTGCCTACTCATTGAAAGGTAACATGACTCCATGCCGTTTCCCTTGGAATTCTGATTAAAATACATTCATATTTTATATCTTATAAATTATTACTCATGATAGTTTTATTTATTTTTATAAAATATTTTTTGTTTTCTGATTAAAATACATTCTTATTTATATCTTATAAATTATTACTCATGATAGTTTTATTTATTTTTATAAAATATTTTTTGTTTTCTGATTAAAATACATTCATATTTTATATCTTATAAATTATTACTCATGATAGTTTTATTTACTATTATAAAATATTTTTTGTTTTCTGATTAAAATACATTCTTATTTATATCTTATAAATTATTACTCATGATATTTTTATAAAATATTTTTTGTTTTCTGATTAAAATACATTCTTATTTATATCTTATAAATTATTACTCATGATAGTTTTAATTATTTTTATGAAATATTTTTTGTTTTCTGATTAAAATAAATTCTTATTTATAATTTGTAAATTATTACTCATTATAGTTTTATTTATTTTTATAAAATATTTTTTTGTTTTTGGTATGAATATTACGTTTCTGTTTCGTTTTTTCTCTTTTATTGATTATTCGTGTTTTTTTTTTTGTTTTTTTTTGCTGACTTCTCTTCTGACATAAGATTAAGTTTCGTTCATAATTTTCTCTGATGTAGTAGTTTTTATTTAATTACTTCTTATTGCTCTTAATATTTTTCCCCTAGATGTTTACATTAAACAATTTGGAGTATTTTTACCATTTGGTTATTTGATAAAGGGTGTAATCCGCTCCAAAGCTCGTGACACCATACAAACAAATAATTCATGACAACAATTTGATTTCAGTTATGAGTATGTAAGTATTGCTAGTATGTATGTAAGTATGGCTTATACCTAATATTATGCGATTGTTTAGTGGGCAAATGTGCTTCAGGTATTAATCAACTATGATCATTTCAGCGGTCTTTGTCGATTTGATAATAAATCTCGATTTGCGATGGATCATTATTATTAGCAGATGTCCCTTAAGGGAAATCCTAATAATTTATAGGGAACTAGCGGTAGCAATTTTTGTTTGATTGTTACGAAACTCGATATTTAACCGTTTTAAAAAACCGTAAAAAGACAGATCAAGTTCGTTAATGGCTGAAATCGTACCAGAGGGAGGGGGGGGGTTAGGGGTGGGGAATTTCGAAAATTCGAAATATCTCCGTTATTATGCATCGGATCGAAAAATTGTATAGAACTAATCTTATTGCAAATTAAATTGACTATAAATATTTTTATATACACTTATTCTCTATCTTGAATATTAACCGAGATATTTGCATTTATATGAAGTCTGTGGTCGGGTGTTGTTCGGGTTAGTTCGGCCGTTTTCGTAAGTCTTGGCTCTGGCGGAAGCTTCTAATCTAACCTGTCGTTTCTAACCTTACCTAACCTTCTTTACTTTGTGAGATTTATGCAAATACGTTCTGTTCATCCCGCCCCTTCTTTAGTTCTTGGACTATTAAAATTTGAGTTATTAAAATATAAATTATTCTTACAATTCAGAAGCCGTTTCAGTTGGGATTTTATTAAAATTAACTGAAAGATTTCTCATTACCGTTTGTATTTACTTATGGTGGTGTGTTACCAGTATGCAGATTTCTCTATTGCTAAACTTCACATAGGAAATCTGCTTAGTTTACGCAGCCCCTGTGTGACGGACTTTTTTTATATACAATATAACTAATTAATAACAACTACTTTTGTTTATATTTGAAAGATAAAGTTTATAATATGAAGTTTTCGTCTGTTATTAGAATTAATTTACTGTTAAACCATAATTATAGATTTAATGGCAATCTTGAGACAGTTATCGAAAGTTGTGCTTAACTATTCCATTACGAGCCCTTTTAAGTAAATAACTTTCAAAATTGCTTAAATATTATGACTAAGATAATGAGTGGCAGGCGGGTTGTGAAGTTGAGCTGTTTCTCAAAGACAAGAAAGATGTTCTTACTCTTTGGTGTCGTTCATTTCTCGTTTACAGTTTGAAGTTTGAGGTTTCCAATATAAATAGCTTCCTCATAATACCCATCTTGTAAATAATCGAACATTTCGTAATAATGTTTTAGTAGGCATGTATTTTTGAAATATTAATACAGGGTCCGGCAGAAAAAAACTCCCCGATTACAAAGTCAGCCCACACATCGCGGCAGTCACTGGCGAAGGAAATGTTTCCTGGACATGTGATCTCGTTTCGTGGTGACATTTGCTGGCCCACACGATCGCCGGACTTAACGCCCTGTGATTTCTTTCTTTGGGGCTATTTAAAATCAAAAGTTTATGAACAACGTCCACAATCTTTAGAAGCCCTGAAAGAAGCAATTACTCAAGAGGTTGAAGCTATTCCACCTGAAATGACTCAAATAGTAATGAATAACTTTAAGGAAAGACTCAACCAGTGTATCGACAGTGAAGGAAGCCATTTAAGGGATGTTTTATTTAAAAAGTAAGACTAATGGTAGTCCCTGAGAATGGTACATTTTATAAAATGGCAGAATGTGTACTTTTTCTTAGTATAAATAAAAATGTCCTACCTTATTTGGTTTTGTTTTTATTAGCTTCCCTATTAGGAGAGGTTTTTCTGCCGGACCCTGTATTAATTCCTTTTGAGGAATGGCCATTTCTTGTTCATTTTTCAATCGTGGAGTAAAGGTAAAAAGGGTTATGTGCACAATTAACAAGGACTCATATTCTGGGTAGCCAAAGTGTATTTTTTAGCCCATAATGGGAAAGTGAAAAATATTCGGGTTCTGAGGTTTGAAAATGTTTTCATTAGTCACCCAAATAAGTAAAATTCCGTCACGTAGGGGCTGCGTAAGCTAAGGAGATTTCCTACCTCCTAGTATTAGACATTTGTGATATAATCTTATCTAATTTATATGTAAAACAAATAGAAGGGGTGCGTCCTGAAGAACGAAAACCAGCAACCACAAACTTGAGTAAAGAACAAATGCATTAAAAAAAATAAAGAACATCAATAGTTTAACAATATTAGTTGTATAAAATTTTACAATCCAACTCATAATATCAGAGATATGTAGAGTATAGTTTTAGAATGCCCCCCCCCCATTCCATACCGGATTTACGCAAAAAGAAACTATGACATTTAATGTTTGCTGAAACGGTTAAATTTTGAGTATGTTATAGATTGGAAACTTATTACGTTATCACTCTAAGTATTTGCATCTGTCTCTTACAGTAATGAATATGATACTTGATATTTAAGATCTGAATGAAGTGTTTCATAATATAACAGATTATTGCTAATATGACATGAGTAGGGCGGGGGGTTTACTAATGGCCGATAAAAAAATGAACCAAATGTCTCAGTTATTAGTAAAAATGTTGGAAACATATTTAACAATATTTATAGGAAATTTAATTTGCAATAAAATTTATTTTATACAATTTTTCGATGCGATGGATAATAATGGAGATCTTTTGAATGATCGAAATTCTAAACCCCTCCCCCCTCCCAGTCGTCCGATTTCAGACATTATCGAACTTGATCTTTAGTTTTACCTAAAACGTTTAAATACAGAGTTTAGTAACGATTATACAAAAACTTTGCAACCGCTAGAGCGTTAATAGACATATATATATATATATATATATATATATATATATATATATATATATACACACATACATATATAGTTTTGAACGGAAATCATTTTCGTCATCTCCAGAAACTTTTAGAAATTCGCGCCTTGAGTACAACCTCAATAGCAGATTTCCCTTAAGGAAAGTATTTATTAAAATTGTAACTTCTATCCGTAAATTAATTTTTTTTCTCGAAATTTCCCGATACTTTTTCGTTTCACATGCCACAGATACGATATCTGCAATTGGCTTTGGTGTCTGTTTGTTACCATTTCACGCCTAAACTTCTTAACCGAATTTTATGAAACTTATATCTTGTGTGTGTATATATATATATATATATATATATATATATATATATATATATAAATTATTCTTATTCCTTATAAATTAAAGTACTAGATATAGTAAATAGTTTTCAATAAAATTAGTATATTGCATTTAGATGTATTTAAGTATTTTTTCCGTTCCAGTTAAGAATATTAGTATCTGTTCAGTTCTGAGAGTTTGGCTGACGTGGTTGCTTACAATTCAAAGGGTTGAGTTAAGTGATACCAGTATGTATATTTGTCTATTATAAAACCTTATGTGAAAAATCTGTTTAGTTTACGCGGCCCCTGCGAGATGGACTTTTTTGCTTTCATATTTCCCGATGACCTTTCTCTTCCACTTGCCATTAAGTATGGCGCCCTACAGGACAACAACGTCAGAAAGATAGAATAAATGTTAATCGAACGACATTGAACTATTATGAGTGTGCTCATTGTTATTGTTGGAGACAAGAAACTTTATGCTTAACCCTAGTATTACCGACCTCTCCCAGGTCGCATGGATTACCAAGGGGGGGCTCCTCGAGCCCACAACCTTAATAACCTATTATTTTGGTTCTATATTTTTTTTTATATTTTTATTTCTATTGGATTATGTTTAATGAACGTTTCTTATGACACCTGTGAAAAAAAAATTAAAAAAAAATTTAAATACAATAATAAAAATAAATTAAAAAAAAAAGTTCGGATGGGCAAAAAAGTATGACTTTACATTAAATATAATTGTATTCTACTGGAGGAACATATCTAAACATTGTTAGAATAAAAAGTTATCTATATCTAAGTTATTATAACATTATAATAGAATAATAATTTAAGAAAATATAATTATCAGATTCGTAATGCAATTATCGGTGCTTTTGCACAAAAATTTTTTTTCCGAGTGTTTATCTAGGATGCAGCATGGACTAACTGTTCCCCTAGTTGGGAACAACCTAGAAAATCTTCTCTTTTCTAAAAAAGTACCTATCAGGAGCAATAATTATAACCATCTCAGTAATATATTTTTATATGAAAAAAAATTATATGGGGAGAATATATATATTTTTTTTTTTGAGAAAAAAAAAACTTGAGAAGGTTTGTGTATGTTAAAATTACATCAAAGTAATTATTACTTGAGCAATATAATTAATAACACTTGAATTACTAGTTAAAAGTAGTATTAAATATCAGTGGGCTCGAGGAGCCCCCCCCCTTGGTACTTAAGTGTATAACTACCCCTTGCATTACCAAGGGGGGGGGGGCTCCTCGAGCCCATACGTAAAAAAAATTTTGTTTTATCAACATAGAAATTTTTTTATTTAATTTTATTGTTATGCCCTCACTCTAGGATGTTTTTCTGAGGAATACATAAAATATCAAAAATATCCCATTAAAATTGGGTGATAGGGAACAAAAACAAAAATTTGTGGGCTCAAGGAGCCCCCCCCCCCCCTTGGTAGTTCTAGGGTTAAGAAACGTGGTGCTTGCTTTATTGAAAAGGGCCTTCTTCGTACAGACATGTATCAAAGGGCTGGAACAGCTCGAGGAATGTTATCTTCGATGACTTTCCCCAGAAAACAAGAACTAATCGAAGCCATCAAAGGACACTACATTACTTCTCCAATTGAATCATGGAAACTTATTTAATATGAAAATAAAAACGCCATTCTTAGATATATAAAATAAATGTATTTTGATCATGAAGATGTGCATATATGTCCTCCCAAAGAAGAAAATCTCCTTATTACTCCGCTATTACTAAACGTTTAGAGTTTCATACACATTAAATAAATGCATTTTGATATAATTAATAATATATCGCATTACATTTATATTTATATTATCTAATAAAGTTACTACGAAATAAATAACAATGATGAAGTATAAAGGAATATATCTGAGTGTGATTTTGGTTTTATTGATGAGGTAACTCAAGCCTCTCTACTATGTCTCATTTCTTCAGCGAAATTTTTTTGTTACAATTTTTTCAGCTCATTACGGTCCAGTGTTTCAAGGGCTAGACCATTATGAAATTTTAGGGGTTTTTCCTCTTCGCGGGCTAAGGCCTTAGCGTATTTATCTTTCCTCTTATTCGTGATTTTTTTATCTTGTTTCACTACTCATTAAGTAAAGTCAAAGCATCTTACTTCTGTCATTTAATACCATCAAGTGAATATAATTGGTTATTAGTAGAATACTATATTTTTCTCATATAATTGTCTTATCGAGTATCTTAACTCAGGGGTTGTGGATATTCTGAAAAATGGAACCCTTTTTAACAAAATTAAATTATTAAGATTATATCCTCCATTCTTTAACAATATCAACAAAACTATTTATATACTCATTCATATTATTTTCGATATTATTTATATTGAACAATCAACAGCCAAAAATTTTATTTATTTCAATACAAAACCTTTAGATTAAAAAAAAAACATTACTCGCCATCTGTGAGCCTCCTCCTCCTCTGTCATGGGGGATGGCTTTCTATTCCACTACATGGAATTCCGTAGCGCCCTTCTTCACTCTATCAACTATCTCATGTTCGGCCTCCCTCGTGGCCGGGTACCCACAACTGTCGCATTCATTGTCCTGTATAGGGAGCCGGAACGGTGGCTTCTTGCCATATGTCCCGCCCATTGTAACCTCTTAGTATTCATATCATATGAAATTGATTGTCTCGTTTCAGATATAATCTCCTGTACAGTCTTCCATATCCAATGTCCTAAGTCACTATCCCACATTGGGATTATTATGTCTCTAAGAACCGTACGCTCAAACCTTTCAACATTTGAATCCAGGGTACCCGTCAATGCCCAAGTCTCCTACCCATACATAAGCACAGGATTGATAATGGACTAATAGACCCTAGGAAGGACGTGACATTTTCCTTGATTGGCACCCGAAGAAGCCGATTAGAAAATCGACGAATATCGTGGGAAACCACAGAAACGGTAACGCTGGAGATATGCCTCTCTTGACGACTGTAATGAGTTCCCAGCGACGAAGTTTAAAACATCGTCATTGTTTAGTCTCCAACGTATTCCAGAAGGTCATTCTAAGCTTTTGGGAACCGCCCATCATCTGGTTATTTGGCTTCAGGTAAATCTGCTATGAAGGTTGAACACTGGTTAACGGTTGTTTAATACAGCTTAGTACTTCCCAAGATACGGCGGATTCTTAGTGATCTGCAAATGATTCGCCTTTACCTTCTACATTATATATCTATATTATATATCTATGTCCAGGATTTGCGTTATCATGAGACCTCTCTAGCAGGGAACCGTGAATGAGATAAAGCGTTAAAATGACTAACATAAAATGAGCATAGGAAGCAGGTGGCAATCCTATGCAATCATGCCCAGTGATAATGGATTTCCGCCAACCAACCATAAGTCACTCTTTAGTTGTAACAACTACAGAAGTGGATTGCCAATTTTGATTTAGCTCAATAGACCAGCTGGGTCTTATTGGACGAATCTCTTAGAGTTAATTGATCAAATCCCTTCGAACACCAACTAATAACCTCCATAGCAATATCTAATGCATCTTCCGGAAGCAAATACATTACTAAATAAAAGAGAGGCTCTGGTAGAGGGAATAAGAAAAGAGAAAGAAAGAGATAGGCGATGGTGAGTCCCTGCGAGTTATGACTCCCAATATAGCTTCAGTTGTTCCAGAGCGATTCGTCTTCTTTATTGGTCTGATTTAGTGGCGCCCGTTCCCGAAGGGGACTTTCTTATACAGCTTCACTTACCCTTATCTTGTCCTTTTCAGTCTCCTTTTCAATCTAATAGTTTGTCCCCACTTGCGAGGATCAATAGGATACAGGAATCTTATACATATATCAACATTCAGCATTAATAATGACTTTAGTGAGAGTCAGTGTGTGGAAAATGATGCTAGAACTCGCGGTCCTTGAGAACAAATCATTTAAAAAAGAAATATCAAAAATTAAATCCTTGCATTAAATCAAGGACAAACAGTACTTAGAAAAAATAATTCATCTACACAAGAATGATGTAAAAAAACAACACTGTTATGTGGCAGAATACATTTTAGATTTGACAAGTTGAAAATATTACAAAGTCTGGTAAGAGGAAAATTCTGGAAGCAATGCAAATTTCCGAAGACCTGGAGAAGGTGGTCAGTTTTAAAACGGACACAAGGAATTTAAATACCTATTACGCTGAAGTGTTAGAAAAATTAAAATAATTCTGGCAAATAAAAGTAAGGATAGTTTAAGGGAGCATATGTAGTTATTGTTCTGAAGTGATTTAAATGTTTTGGCTATGATAATTTTTAATAACTATTAAATTTTTAACTTTATTTATTTATAATTAGTTATTGTAATCTAGGATTTATTATTATATTGTTACGTTTTATTACAAAATCAGTAATAAACGTTGTTTATAAGAGTTCTTTTGGATTGCAAAATTAAACTCACACAACTTTCATATTTTTTATCACTGCACAATTTATTTAACAATGCACTACACACTTAGTGAATTATTCTTAACTACTACTCACAATCTGCACTGATAGCTTCACTGTTCTTGTTATTACACAGTCCAATAACTCTGAAGTTCACAAAAGCAATACGTCACTGCACCGTCCTTCACTTAGCGAAGTTAACGGCACTGCAAATGAGTCGCACTGTAGCACTGAACGCACAGATGAACAAAGTAAAACTGACTAGGGTCCGCCAGGGTGTCTTATATTGATTGGCGGAAAAACATCAAAGGATGAGGCCGAGACTCTTCCAGAACAGGACTCGAACGAACTCGATCCTCTGTCGACTTATTTGATCCACCTCGCACTTCCCAAATACATCACTATCTCTGTTTAATTTTTCATGTATTTAATTTTCGTAACAATATATTTATGAGCCCAGTTAATAATGGCATAGCACTAATGAAGGTTATAGAACCTACCTGTTAAGAGAGGAGGTATTATTTGACAAATTACCACTTGTTAAGGCTGATTGAATTAAGTAGTTTTTTATTCTGTGGAGGTTTATTACTATTATATTGACTGAGAGGAATAATTTTAAAGGCTTGTTACAACTCTATGAATCATGAAGAAAATTATGAATTGCCTTTATGGATGAGATTTAAAAATTTGCCCTGTATGTTTTTAGGATTGCTGACGCCCAGGAAGGTGAAACGTCTGCTACAGGAAATATGAGAATACAGATTGCTGGTTTTCGATCTAAAAATCCTTTCTTTTGTCCTGAAATATTTTAATTCGTCTCAATAAGGATTACATGCAATTTTATAGGAATCTTCTGATACATATATCCATTTAAGATTATTCTTTCATAAGGTTTTAGGGTGAAAAACTACAAGGTTATCATCGCCCTGTAATATCTATAACTCTCCTTTTGGTTAAGTACCCGCATTTAGAGAGTAAATTGTCAATATTGTAATTTTTGTAAACCTGTAAAGTAATCATATCCTCATCATATCGCCATTTTAACAATATAAACGAGGATACAAAAAACTAGTAATTTAAATTTCTTTATACAAATAACTTTAAATTTCTGTAATTATCACAAAATTAAACAATTTATCTAGTTCTTTAGGGTTATCTCCGAAGGACACTGTTATATTATTCGAAGTATTTCATTCGTTTCGAATATTTGTGTACGTATGGCATTCCATTAATATGTGATAGATAGTCAAGGCTGTGTTACACCTCCCACAAATCGGGGGTTGATCTATTGTCATAAGATAACAATGCGTAAATCTTGTGTGCTCTATCGGAGTCTTCCTAATACAACTTCTTTTCTTCTATTCATTTGTTTCTAGTTGAATATTTCAAAGGACGGATGAGGGTTCTAATAGTTAGTTGTTTATTGTTCTGGGGTTCGTTCCACGTTTGTTTCTTGTTTTTATCAACATCTTCTTTGAGTGGATGATAGAGCTCTGTAGATGTAATTGTAGTTCGGGTGATGGAGTCGAGTTTGTGGGCTTCTCTGGCTGCTACATCTGCTTTTTCATTTCTATCTATTCCTACGTGGCTTAAAATCCAGATGAAGTAGACGACCTTCTATAACTTTCGGAGCATTTGTATATAATTAAATATTCTTGGTACTATTTGACTTTTAAGATTAATAATGACTTGAATGAGCGTTGGCGTTTAAAAATGATGCTAGAGCTCGCGGTCCTCGAGAACAACCATTTCAATAAGAAATAACAGAAGGTACATCCTTGCATTACATCGAGGACAAAGATTTTTATTATGAGACTAAGGAATATTGCGTATTGAAAATCCAAGGAGCAAGATGTTTTATTCCATAGAAGGATTAATAACGTGCTCTTGAGTATAACACTTTTATTGGTACTCCCGGGAGGTAAACACAAAAATAAAAAGAGAAAAGCTGTTGAGAAAAATTTAATGACAAGGTTTCAACGATTACCGAATAGAAATGAAACTGGCTTGTCTCAACTCTGAAACCGCAGGAAATAAATGTTAACAATGAATAAGAGGCTTTAGGAAAAAAAAAAAAAGGTTTCGAGCATAGAATTAGATAAACTGCTACCAATGGTTGTCAATTGGTAGAACCGTGAATCTGGTATAATAAATGCTGACGGATTTAGAAAAAAAAAGTCCGTCACGCAGGGTTTGCGTAAACTAAGCAAATTCCACTTGTGAAGTTTAACAGTAGATGAATCTACATACTGGTCACACAACTCCACCGTGATTATTAATTGAATAAATACATACGGTAATAAGAAATCCTTTTGTTAATTTTAATAACCTCCCGGCGGGAAGCGTCTGAAATGTAAACAAACAAGTCTGCCAACCTCTCACCCGGAAGAAAAACAATTACTGAAATATATCAGAATATAACATATTATTTTTATTAATTACACTATATACTATATCTAGTACTGTAATTAATAACGAATCAGAATAGTTTTTATCTCAATCAATCAAATTTACGTAGTCCAAAGTGTAAGACGGGCAGGGGTCACCAGAACATATTTGCATGTATCTCTTTTAATATTGTTAAAAATATTGTTTTCAAGAGATATTTACTCTTGAAAACAATATTTGGTATTTAAGCTTCAAATAATGTGGTTTATTATATCACAGAGCATTGTTTATGTAACATGAGCAGAAGTGGGGTTTTGCTGAATGCTGGAAACTGAAAAATGCAAATATCTCGGTTAATATTAAAGATGAAGAAAACATGTATATAAATTTGCAATAAGAAGAAGATGGTTCCACAATATATCGATCAGACGTAGTATATATATATATAATTTTGAACGGACCAAAAATTTTCGTCATCTTCTGAGCAGGATCGGTGGACATTTGAAGAAATGTTTCGAAAATCGTGTCATGAGTACGACCTCAAATGCTGATTTCCCTAAGTGAAATCTGCTAAAATGCCATTTGAGTTGGATAATGGAGATGGGCACATAACTTTGAGTTCATAAGGATCAATAAAAAGGCCTTGTCCTCTACTGTTTTTTAATATTATGCAGAGTGCACTTTCGGAGTCAGCGCTCTATCCTCAGTGCCTGCTGACAAACAAAATCTTGGGTCAATTTAACAATCATAGCATGGCCAAAAATAAAATAAAAAACAGTCGCAAAAATAAAAGATAAAAACAATACAATATTTAATAACTAGTCAACTAGTAAAAACTAAAGAAGTTAACAACGATAAGCGTATTTCAAAAACATAAAACTATAAATAAATTTAAAAGACTTCAAAACAGCACTAATTACAGATAGTAAAACATATCACAGTGAGTGGGGAAACCCTGAAAAGCACACGAGAGGAACTGTAAAAGACATCTAAAAAATAAAAAATGAAACACCCCATACCAATAATAGAGAGGAGATGTAGGGGGGACCTGATTAAAGCTGCGTAGCCTTGGCCACAACCGCCGGGCGACTGAACCTCTGTCCCCGAAGAGAAGACTGGGCCCCGTCACTGACATGTCGCAGCCTTGCCGCCTCTTCCTTTTTATTAATATTACGATCCCCATTCGCCATTCTGTCCAGCCTTATATGCAGCCGTATTTATTCTTTTCCCCTTCTTTTCCTCGTACACCAATTGATATTTTATGCTGGACATGTCATGGCCCTCTTTCTTGGCGTGTGCGGAAAACTCAGTGTCGCGAGTGATGTGCTCCTTAAGTCGCGTCCTTATCTTTGTACCACTCTGCCCCACGTAAGGGACATCACATCCCGTGCACGAGATCCTATACACGCCAGATCTACAACTTTGAGTTCCTTGTTACAATACAATATTGTATATCCTCATGGGCATTATAATTTGAAAAATTAAAACTTTTAATTTGAACTATGCCTATTCAACAGGTGAAAATAACTCGAATTTCAATTTTAATTTTTGCTTGATAATATTTTTTTGATAATAATACGTTTAATGTGTCATTTTCTTTTAAATTGCCACCGAAATATACAGTGCATTAATCTGAAGAATACAATAAAATACATAGTTCATTCGAAGCATCAGCCTTTGTAAAACCAAATTCAAACATCAATCAATATGTTCCAATAACATCTTTACACCTAACAATAACAGTTGCATTTTGCAATAAAACTTATACCAAATTGCTAATGTTTACTTTCATTATTTATTTACTTTATTACGAGATGTATAAATAAATTAGACCAATTTAATTAAAAAATGGCCTTTTCATGATTTACTATTCCAAATAAGATTCTTGTTCAATTTTGAATGGGTATTTTAAATAAACATATATCAGAAAATCTGACAGATCTATGGTGTAATTTATTTGAGTTGCCAAAGTTGAAATATATTAGTGTCGTTCATTATTTTATTTAGTAAATATATGTATGTAAAGTAGACAGTTTCAAACATCTCGGAACAACAATAATCTCTGCCAATGACCAGTTTACTGAAATCGGCCAAAGATTAACTAGTGCCAACCACGTTTTCTTCTTGTTTTCTCGAGTATTCAGATGAAGGAAAATGTCACGAGCCTTGAAACTATTGGTCTATATCTCCATTATCAAACATGTTGATGAAGTATAACCGAGTTAAAACTATAATTAAATAAAATAATCACTCAGAAATAATTGTTACTGATATCTGTATTCACATGGGAGTATTTGTACGGGTTTTGTGGGAGGCGTCCATTGAATTGTAGGTAGTAGTTGAAATTTATACATAACAAGAACAGAGCTGGTAACGCAACACCATTGTATCCAATATCAGGGAAAATCCTGGCATTGTTAGCAGGGTTGCTAAGCAGGGCCATACTCCCCATTCAGGTACACAGGGTTTTGGGGGCCTGTTTCTCTCTCTACTCCCTATACTATAATATTAGTGTATTGGGACACTGCACAACGATACTGTTAGCATCCCTACTCACAAAGACTCTCTCTCTCTCTCTCTCTCTCTCTCTCTCTCTCTCTCTCTCTCTCTCTCTCTCTCTCTCTCTCTCTCTCTTCTCTCTCTCTCTCTCTCTCTCTCTCTCTCTCTCACGACTTTCTCTCTCTCTCTCTCTCTCTATCTAGCTACATTCTCTAGATCTCATCTCTCTCATCTCTCTCTCTCTCTCTCTCTCTCTCTCTCTCTTTCTCTCTCACACAATTTTTCCACAAAGTTTTCTATGTTATTATTGCATTAACAAAAATTCTTCTAAATATGGGCAAAATAATTATTTATTTTATTGTTTCTACAAATATAAATATATATATATATATATATATATATATATATATATATATATATACTAGCTCAGACACCCGGCTTCGCCCGGGAATTCATTTGAGGCCGAAAGGTGATGGTATTTTTTTGGCAAGGCTTTACTTTGCACAATATTTTGACATTTACCCGTCCAAGTGTTTAGGGTTAATACCCGTCGTTTCTGTGGATTTGTTAATAATAAAATTAATTTTTTATGTAATACTTCACTGTCCTCCTATGGTCATAGCTCCCGTTTCCTGTGCATTATGCATAGATTTGAATTATTAAGGACAAAATATTAACATACATTTGAATTAATTTTTCCAGGTGAGTTACCTGGTAGCTCATATTGAAATGAATTGTTGAGCAAATTTCTCTAAATAACAAAATAAACAACTTTTGTTATGTGCATAATTGCCGAAACCCCAATAGGAAACGAAATATCACTATTTTTAATTTCAACCCCCCATCACCCCCACTCCTGCCCGTCCCTAGAAATGTTGGTATGGCTTATTATAAGAAAGGCGTTAATGCTAGTTCACATACCGAGTTTGGTTTAGTTCGGTTGAGTTTTTTGTTCCAAATAAAATTGTTGATTTCCGCAGTAGTTTTTAACGTATAACTCATTTATACTTAGGTATAAGACGAAAGTGTATATAATAAAAGTTACTCCAAATAACAAAATAAACAACCTTTGCATGTGCATAATTGCCGAAAATGCAAACAAAATATCGCTATTTTTAATTTCTGGGCTCCCCTATAACCCCCACTCCTGTTCGTCTCAGAGAATTAAACTAAGTCTAAAGTCTAAGTTGGGTAAGTAGTAATATACATACCAAGTTTCATAAAATTCGGTTCAGCCGTTTATACGTGAAAAGGTAACAAACAAACATACACGAAAGAAACAAAATGCAGTTATGTTGTCTATGACATGTGAAACGAAAAGTTATCTTGAAATTTCGCGAAAAAAATCAATGTACAGACAGAGGTTACTATTATATATATATATATATATATTGCTTTGAACAGACCTCATTTTCGTCATTTCCTGGGTAAGATCGTTGGACATGTGAAGAAATATTCTGAATTTTGCGTCACTAGAACATCAATAGCTGATTTCCCTTAACGTGTTTAGACACAGGAATATTTGAAGAACAAATAAATTAAAACTGAGAGAATAGTTTGGTTTATAAAAAAATACTTTTTTTTTTATGAAAATATTTTTACTAATTACACAATTAATATTAATTTTTAATTATCAACCAAACACTTTCTGAATTTCTTTTAAACTTTCAATGTAGAATAAATTACGAGCACATAGAATATTTAATTATTTCGGGAGAGAAGGTCTTAGCTCAGTGTCTTGCCACCCCCCTCCCCTTTCTTGGCGAATCATTCTAAGAGACATCTTTCAGTGAAGTTGTCATGAAAATAAATTACTTCTTTTGATTTATTACAGAAAATGTTTTTAATAACGTCTCAAGTTGAATTTAATCAGCTAAAAGCTGTGAGGTGATTTCTGACAAATGGTCCATCTTCCTTTGAAGAGACGAATGTGCCGAGGGCCAATTATTTTGAGTGAAGGAGAGAGCTGTTCACTGCATTTTCTGATATTTTCAAATATTAGAAAATAATTTAATTATCATTAATGCTTCCAATATTTTTCGTTTTAGTATATTACGTTACTAGGGCCGAAAGTGGCACTTTACGTTGCGAGATCGTGTTTGACTGGCGAGGCGAAGCCGAGCCTGTTAATTCGATCGAGCATCGTAAAGTCACTTTCGGTACGAGTAATGTACAATACTTTTCATCACGAGGCAAAAACGCATATTAAGGCGGTTTTTAACTCGTGATCTTTATCGCAATTACAACGTAAAATTAAAAAGAAACGATAGCGAACCTAGTGTTGATAGTAGTAAATACTGCGAGAGTCGAAAACTTTCGTCCCTATGCGTGTAAAGTCATATGTTTGTCACTACTTTCGTCCCTAGGCTTGTAAAGTCATATGTTTGTCACTTAACCTCCCGCTAAATTTTGAGATCTGTAAAGGCCTACTTTCCTATCTCCCAGCTGGTATCGAAAGTGTCTACTTTCCAATCCGAGTGATGAAAAAATATTATCTCAATCGAAGATATATTAACAAGATACTTTCAAATTTCAGTTTTTCTGCAGTATATAAATATTTCATTTGAATTAAAGAACATACGGGGGTTTAAACTCTGAGAGTAATGCCGTATTCTCAAATGTTGACTCCTTTTTCAGGGTCAGGATCAGCAACATTGAGAATTTCGATTGCTTGAGATGGGATTATAGCTTTGACATTAATATATACACCCAAATAAGGTTATAAACGGAAAAAAGTTCCTATAGGCTATTGATTTAATCAAAGATAACCTCGTTGGATCTTAACAAATGCAATTTACGTGCTCAGTTAATAGATGGGTTGGGGTCGTTTTAGCGGATTTCCCTTAAGGGGAATCAGCTATTGAGGTCCTACTCATGACGCGATTTTCGAAAAATTTCTTCAAATGTCCATTGAACCTACCCAGGGTATGACGAAAATGAGGTCCGTTCAAAATTATTTATATATATATATATATATATATATATATATATATATATATATATATTTGTCTATTAGCTCTCTAGCGGTCGCAATTTTTGTTTGATCGTTACGAAACTCGATACTTAACCGTTTTATGTAAAAAGAAAGATCAAGTTTTTTAATGACTGAAATCGGACTAGAGGGAGGGTGGGTTTAGTGGTTATGTTTCTAAAATGCAAAATATCTTCGTTATTATGCATCGCATCGAAAAAGTGTATAGAACCAATCTTATTGAAAATTAAAGTTACTATAAATATTGTTATATACATGTATTCTCTATCTTGAATATTAACTGATATATTTGCATTTTTATGAAGTGTGTGGAACATGTGATCGGGTATTGTTTGGATTAGTTCGGCCGTTTTCGTAATTGTTCGGCTCTGGTGGAAGCTTCTTCTAACCTATCTTGTCGTTTCAGCTTTTACTTTGTGAGATTTATGCAAATACTTTCTCTGTTCATGCGCCACCCCCTCTTTAGTTCTTGAACTACTAATATTTGAGTTATTTAAATATAAATTATTCTGATTCATTATAAATTTCATTACTAGATTTAGTAAATAGTTTACGATAAAGTTATTGTTTTATATCAGATGTTTATCAGTAATTGTTTTTCTTTCCGGTTAAGAATATGTCTCTATCTTTTGAGCTCTGAGTTCTTGGCAGACCTGTGACTATAATTCAGAAGCCGTTTCCGTTGGGAGTTTATTAAAATTAACTGAAAGATTTCTCATTACCGTTTGTATTTACTAATGGTGGTGTTGTGTTACCAGTATGCAGATTTCTCTATTGTAAACTTTACATGGGAGTTCTGCTAAGTTTACGTAGCCCTTCGTGACGGACTTTTTTTTTTACTCAATGAATAGCACTGAATGATTGAATCATTCATTGAGGTATGAATGAATGCAAAGGTATTATTCGTAATTAAACTTTCAGAATGATTATTGAATTTGTTTACTCAAGAGTTGCATTGAATAAATAAACTCATTTTATCATTTTTGTTTAATTAGATTAAAAACTTTTTCAATGAGAACAATAACCAACTAATATACATTTCCTGGTTGAGTGAAGTCGACCTTTCGAATTGCTCATAAAGTCGAGAGAATTGAGTAATTATACTGGGTGATTGAAATAAGTTGGTGTTTACAGTGATTGACTTATGGAAATATTTTGTGGATAATTTTGTATGTCCAATTCGGATACGGGCAAGAGCAACCTCCTCTTTTTCGGATTTTTCTGCTTGCAGTATTCCATCGCGCAGCAATTTCTTTAATTTTTAGCAGTTTGTTGTCATGCTTCTTCGACCAGTCTGAATTCTACTTTTAAAACATGGGTTTTTGAAAGCTCGTTTCCATTCATCTAGGAGGATGAAGGTTTTTTCTTCTCTTTTCTATTTTTTCTTTTCTTTTTTCCTCATAGTAACCCTATGAGGAGTTATTTATTTGAATACATGTCCCATTGCCACATGGCATATTACATGTATGATTATGTTTAAATACATTTTTATTTTTCAATATATACACGGTATTCAACTATCTACTCAAATATAATATAATAAAATTGTAATAATAAAATAAAATATTAAAAGAAGTAAGATAATAACAAATTAAATTAATAAATGAAATGAAAAAATAAATAAAATAAGAACAAAAAACCAAACAAATCAATTAAAGTTAAACTCAACCGATATTTAATTTTCGAGTCTATGTATGGTAAATACATTGAATTATAATTCCCATTCCTGAAAATTAACTTTACATTCTAAAGTATTTTTGCTACATCCATGTCTATACTTTTGATAAACTTTATAAGTTCTCTTATTATATTTGTTAAATATAATATGAGGTGGGTCTGGCCAATTTCTTCCTTTTAAAATTATGTTCATTATTAAATTTGATCTATTTTGTTTAAATGCTGTACAGTCATAAAGTATATGTAAAAACGTTTGTGTTGTCTGTGAGTCTCAAGTACAATTGTAATTGTCTTGAATTTTAAATCTTGTTAAATGATGTCCTGTCTGTCCATGTTCCGTTAGAAATTGTGTGCATTTGTGATGGTGATTTCATTACCTTGAAAATCAAAATGTGACGGGTTCCAAAGAAGTGATATGCTTTTTTTCTCATCTTTCTATTTGACCTTTTACTTGGTCTGTGTGGTTACATAGTGACTTTGGGTTGGCAATAAACTAGGTAATTAAAAATTATAATGAATAATAAGTTACGTAAACTATTATATATGTCCAATTGTTGCAATTAAAAGTATTACAACAAATTAGTAGTAATTAGTATGTATATACATAAAATGATTAGACCAAAGTTTGAGCAACATACTCCGGAGAACGCCAGGAAGTGTTTGAAACAGAGATCTAAAAAAGGAAGGTGTGGGTACTTATGAAAGCCACTAATAACTTTGCCTGATAAAAAATGTGTTTCCCGTCGAACTGGCCGATGTTGGTGGGCTGCTAAATGCTGATGAATGACTTGTAAATTCAGTTGGGGGTTGTTGTAAGGGCAGCTGCATAAGTGGAAGTTGCTGGCAAATAGAGGGCCAGTCTGCCTGTCAGTTGAATACCTTCATTTATCAACTGCTTTGTCTTCTAGGCCCCGTTTAGCTCTGCTTCCACTTGTGTCTCCCTCCCTATAATCCAGTCTTATAACTAATTTCCAATTGTTCCCCCTCATTCAGTAAGGCTGTAAGCAGAACAACTCTAACCAACGAGGTTCTTATTTATGAAATGTCATAGCTCAAGTTAAATCATCGTTGGGGGCTGAGTTAGCCGGAATGAAATTCATACCGTTTTAGAGAATAACTCAAAATTAGTTAGATAAGATTAATTGAGTACGTTGGAGGACCGTCAGAACAAGTGATAAAATAATAAACATGATCAAGACAATTTTAGCCCCTTTTTAGCAGATAACTCTTAATGTAATAAAATAAGGACCTTATTGAGGTCACGTACCCATGACACACATTCGAATTTTCTTCAAGTGTCCACCGATCCTAACCAGAAGATGTCGCATATATTATAATATCATGAACATATATTTGTCTGCTACTGCTTTAGCGGTCGCAATTTTTGTTTGATCGTTACCAAACTTGATATTTAATCGTTCTGTGTAAAAAGACAGATCAAGTTCGTTAACGGCTGAAATCGGACTAGTGGGAGGGGCGGTTTAGAGGTGGGAAGATTTTGAAATATCTCCGTTACTGTACGTCGGATTGATGCATTGTATAGAACCAACCTTATTCCAAAATTATTTTTTATTTATTTATTTACGCCCACTTTGTACTACTATGGCTAATTGGGACGGATTATCTTCAGGTTACCACCCTTTTCTAGCCAGGGTGGAACTAAAGAATTCATTTAATTAGTCCGTCATCAAATAAATTTCCATTGCCCTAGGCTCTAGGCTTACTACGCGAGATTAAGAGCAACGCCTCAACTCACACGGCCAACCTGAGCCCCCAATCCCAAAACTAAAAAAAAATATTTTTTTTCCAAAAATTAAAAAATTTAAAAATGTTGTTATGTACATATTTTTTCTGTATCATGAATATTGATTCTATGGCTTTCGGGTTTCAGTGAATCCTCCCCCCCCCACTCCTACTCACAAGTGTGTTATATCTGAACGTCAGAAATGTGCTTAGTTTACGCAGCCCCTGTTTGACGGACTTTTTTTACAAAATAATGTCGAAAGTGACCAAATTTCAAAGCCCTGGGCTATGGATTAAGTTTTGAGTTTGGGCTTTCATTCTACCATTTTCCACTCAGCATCACAGCGCAATTGATGATTGGTCCATAATAACACCTGAATAATGTAGGTAGTGGTCAAACCGTTTGGCCATTTGGCTCTTCGTAGGCTGTCGATACAAACATTTATTTCTGGATCAGTTCTGCAAATGTAAGAAGATGAACATAAGGCAAAAAATATAGATAATGATATATGTAAAAAGAGAATTCAAATTTAATGGGCACCGAAAACACGCCAAAATTTGCCCCTACAGATGGTTAGATAACCACCCTAACCCACGCAAGAGCTCAGGCTTCATTAGGTTTTAGCATAACATTGTAAATTTTAATTATTAAAAAGGATTTTAAAAATGCCTTTTCTTGCTTCTTGTTGGACAGTTTTATCATAGATTCGTTTTAGGAAGTCGATAGTATAGACAGGGTTGATTCTATATCTAATTATTTTTAGTTTGTTTTAAATTATTATTACTCTTGAAAAAAAATTCTAGAGTTAAACAGATTTCTATTTGCCATGTTGGCTAATCGGGGATGGCACACACACGGCTGGTTGGTACAAAACATATATTTAAAAATAAATACATATAGGCTAACTTCTCTACTATCATATGATCTACGTTATATATCTATATACCTATACTACGACTTACAACATATACTAAGACTTAACACTAGTTATATTACAACGCACAGACCACTGGGGGCCAAGACAAACAGAAAGAGCTGTAGCTCTAGCATATTGCAAAACTGTTCACATTCTGAAATCTAGCAATATAATGCGCCCCCCATTTTCAAAAGCGCATTTTTAGCAGTCTGTATGCCTTTGCCCCCGCTCGCTCGTTCTCATTACAGCACACTGTTCTATATCTAAAACACAAATCACTACACCACTCTATTTTATTTTTTTTTACTTTTTGTAATTTGTTTAAATTAATTATAGCTCAATGTTCTTGTGTGACATATACTGAAGTCAGTATAAAAAAAGACAGCTTTGAAATTGTCCTCTTTTTCCCAAAAAAAAAACAAAAAACAAATAGTGTTTTGAATGTTAAAAAGTTATTTTGTAGAATGATTTTTCTATAATATTACTTCATTACTTCCGGAGACTACCTATTATCCGAACAGAATTGAATAATACATTTCGTACTAATCATAATGACATCGCTATATTTCGACAATGGAAACTATATTCTAAACGTATGGCACTATCCATCTACTTACGTTTCACAGGAAAAGAAATGAAAATTTCAGAAGTATTTAGAAGATATGCCATTTTATTTTTCAATCTCCCATCAACAGAGTAACACAGTTAGTTTAACAAAAATGTATTAAAAAAAATAATACTTATCATTCAAGTAATTCAAGCAGTGAAGACAGAAGGAATGCTTAGATAGTCAAGTAAGGGGAAACGAAATTAAATTGAATTTTGAAAGAGTTTTAATTTCCAAGAGGGATGAAAAAGTGATGACCGACTCCACTTTACATTATTGGAAAGTCAATTTCTCCCCCACTCATTGGACATCCTCAATAATGTTCATTATTGGCTGAATTTCCTCACACAGCAGATATTCCTTCATCTTCTCTCCTTATCTCGGCATTTTTATTTCAAATCATCAGGAAAATGTTCTCATTAAGTTACTTAGCAGTTTTATATTGTCTCAATGGACAGTTAAACCGACATGAATTTAATATAACTGTGATTCCAATCAAATGCTTTGGATATAATATCACATTTTTTAATGTACGGCTTTTATCTTTTATAGGTCTGAACTACTTGCTGGGAACGTCGGAACTAAAGGTGAAAAGTTTTTAATTAAAATTGTATGCCTTCTTGGGATTATTGCTCAAGAAATGTTTCAGTAATCAAAGAAAATATAACATTTTAACTTTTTTTTGCCCCCAATAATTAAGCGGATTAAATAATAGACCAAGCTGCCTTTCATTTTTTCATTTTTCCACTTCCTCCTTCAAGTAAAGTGGATCCTTCCACACAAAATTTATTTTCGCTAAGACTGCGTTTGTTAGTTGTATTATGTTTTAATATAATTGTCTATCTTGGCCATTATTAATTAAATGCATAATACTATAAAGCTTCTAACTGGTCATCTCGCACTTTATAAGAGACTAGCTCAGAAACCCGGCTTCGCTCGGGAATTCATTTGAGGCTGAATTGGTGATGGTATTTTTTTGGCAAGGCTTTACTTTTCACAATATTTTGACATATACCTGTCCCAGTGTTTAGGGTTAATACCCGTCGTTTCTGTGGATTTGTTAATAATAAAATTATTTTTTTATGTAAGACTTCACTGTCCTCCATATTGTCATATTTCCCGTTCCCTATGCATTATGCATAGATTTGAATTATTAAGGACAAAATATTAACATACATTTGAATTAATTTTTCCCGGTGAGGTACCTGGTACTTCATATTGAAAAGATTTGAAAAGAATAATAACAAAATAAACAACTTTTGTTATGTGCATATTTGTTGGAACCCTAATACGAAACGAAATATCACTATTTTTAATTTCAGGTCTCCCTTATAACCCCCACTCCTGCCCACCCCTAGAAATGTTAGTATGGCTTATTATAAGGAAGGCGTTAGTGCTAATACACATACCGAGTTTTTTTTAGTTCGGTCAAGTCTTTTGTGCCAAATAAAATTAAAGGATTTCACTAGCTCTTTTTATAAAGGAAGTACTGAGGAGTACCTTAGTCAAACCTGGTAACAAAATAAGTAAGGATCTGAAAACTTGATCTGCCCCACAAGTTGAAAAACAAGTTATATATTTCCTATATTTAGAATTTGTATTTATTTATTTTTTGTAATTTGTATCCCTGGTATACCCTGTGACTGCCGAAGCCAGTTGAGTTACATCACCATTTTTGCGAAAATTGAGAAGTTGTGAATTCTGTCATCGGAAAGGAAGACCTAACTTTCTTTACAAACAAACACACACACACACACACACACACACACACTCACACACACACACACATACACACACACACATACACACACCTACCTACACACACACACACACACACACACACACACACACACACACACACACACACACACACACACACACACACACACACACACACACACACACCTACCTACACACACACACAAACACGAAGATTGAACCATTTCGTAAGAAAAAGAAAGATATTTTCGAGTAATATTTGTTCCCACCAAATTAAAAACTTCTACATAGATAAGACCACCTTGGCAGAAAAGTACCGGAAGCTCTCGAAAATATCAAGAAAACAAATACCATTAACTGCGAGGACGGGGTTATGCATTCTGAAACGTGGAAAGCCATAATTAAAAATCCAAAAAAAGATGATTTAATCGAGGTAGGGGACTCAGGGTAGCCATGTGAGTTAAAGCGTTGTTCTTAATCCCAACTGATGAGTTCAATTCCCGCCTGGGCAATAGGAATTTATTTAGTGACTGAACTCATTTAATAAAATCCTTAGTCCCAGCTTGGCTAGAAAAGTCCGTCACGCAGGGGCTGCGTAAACTAAGCAGATTTCCCACGTGACGTATAACAATATATAAATCTACATACTGTTAAAACAACACCACCATGAATATTAAGTGAATAAATACAAACAATAATAAGAAACCTTCCGACGGGAAGCATCTAAAATGTAAAAAACAGTTCTGCCAACTTCTTACCGGAAAGAAAAACAATTACTGTAATATATCTGAATATAACGTAGTAATTTGATTGAAAACTATTTACTATATCTAGTACTGTAATTTTTAATGAATCAGAATAATTTTTATCTCAATCAATCAAATTTAAGTAGTCCAAGAACTTAAGAAGAGGGTGGTCACCAGAACATATTTGCAAGTATCTCGATTAATAAATGTCTTTTGAAAACAATATTTGGTATTTAAGCTTCGAATGATGTTTATTACATAACCGAGTATTGTTTATGTAACATGAGTAGAAGTGGAGGTTTGCTGAAGTGTGAAAACTGAAAAATGCAAATAACTCGGTTAATATTCCAGATTGAGAATAAATGTATATAGCTATATTTATAGTCCATTTAATTTGCTATAAGATTGCTTTTGTATATTTTTTCGATCCGACGTATAGTAATGGAGATATTTCGAATTTTAAAAATTCTCCCCTTCTAAACCCCTCCGCCTGGACCGATTTCAGCCGTTAACGAACTTGATCTTTCTTTCCCTTAAGGGAAATCTGCTAAAAGGGTGATAACTATAGACACCCTGACCCAATTGTCTAAGTTGGAAAAAGTGGACGCTACTAAATAATTTTTTTAACGAGGTAGCGAACCGAATTAAAAACATTGCCTGAAGAAGATGAGCGCATTTCCATTAAAAATTTACAAATCAGAAAAAATGATACCGCTAAAGCAGATAGCCGTAATCCTTGCAATGAAAATATTTCCCAGCGATGTAGCCTGAAAAATAAGGATTTGTATAACATGTATTCATTATAATTTTTAAACCTTATTTTTGGAGAATTCTTAAATGAATTTCATTAATAAGGCGTGGGTAAACACTATCTTAGTGGACTACTTTATTTTTTTTTAATTTAAAAAAGAAAAAAAAAACTAAGTCTAATACTGTAGCTAGCGGCATTTTCTATCTACATATTTTTATAGTCTAGCTTAAAAGGAGGGTGGAGATTAAGGGTTGCTTGGAGGGGTATATCGGCCAATATTTTCCAAGGATTCCATTAGCCCTTGCTCCTTAATCCTAGCCGTTGAGCGTGAAGGAAAATCCCGGCTGTTTTATAGCGTGGGTGGGGGTAGGTGACAGGTGGCGGTGTGTGCGGACACGATAGGAGTCAGGGTTAATTATTCGGAAATTCTGTATTTTCCGGTCGGCCACTATCTCCCCCGGCCAGGCTCCCCCAGCCAGTACATCACATGTGTGTGCTAGTCTCATCGGCTCTCTTTCTTCGTCACACCCACTTATAGCACTCACGTAGTCCTTTATTTTTAAACTACCCTCTTATCGTCTAAATCCTTTTGGCAGTTTCTTATCAGTTTTAATGCTGAATGGTACCGATAGGTCACAAAGAAAGTGTGACACGCAGGGGCTGCGTAAACTAAGCAGATATCTTCTCACCATTTATTTTCTATTTCTAATTAAAAAGTCCGTCACGCAGGGGCTGCGTAAACTAACCAGATTTCCCACGTGAATTTAATAGATAAATCTACATACTTTTACACCCAACACCACCGCGAATATTAATTGAACGAATACAAATGACAAAGAGAAATCATTCAGTCAATCTACATTTTAATAACCTCCTTTGTGCCTAAGTGTCTAAATTGTAAACAAATAGGCCAACCAAACTGTCTGAGCTGAACAGATTACTGAAATATATCTGAATAGTAATTTTATAGAAAACATTTTGCTAAATCTAGGGCTGTAAATTACAATGAACCAGAACAATGTAACACAAGCACTCTACTTTTAGTAATCCAAGAACAAAAGACGGGTAGGGGGTTCATCAGAACGTATTTGCATTTATCTCATCTAGAAACGATTTGTTGAACACAATGTGTGATATTTCAGCTTGAAATAATACGGTTCATACGTTGACTTATTTATAACGTGCGATAACAAAGAAAGGGGGTTTATTGAAGGCTAAAACTAAAAAATGCAAATATTTCGGTTAATATTTGAGATACCGAAAAAACGTACATAACAACATTTATAGAACATTACATTGGCAATAGATTTGTTCGATACAATTTTTTATTATGTATAATAACGGAAATATTTCAAATTTTCGAAATTCCCTCGTCTGAACCTCCTCACCCACTGGTTCGATCTCGGCCGTTAACAAACTTGATCATAGTTTTTACGATTAAACTCGTGTTTGGTAACGATCATACAATAAATGTGAGAATAGAGAGTTAATATTATGAACGGGTCTCACTTTCATAATCTTCTGGGTAGGATCGATAGACATTTGAGGACATTTTTCGTAAATCGCATCGTCACCTAAAGAGCTGACTGGGAAATCTGCTAAAAATGCACAATAAGGAGCTCAGTTTAGCCATGTGAGTTGAACGCCTTAACCCATTAAAGTCTTAATGATCTTAGTGAACCTTAAGTCACTTTATCTATTTATTTGTTGATGAACTCATTAAATAAAATCGCCCTGCTTATAAAAGGGTGGTGACCTGTAGATAACCCGTCCAGAGTAGCCGTAGTTGTTTAAAGTGGGCGTAAATAAATATTATTATTATTTATTAACGTCCACTTTTTGCAACTAAGGCCAATTGGGACGGGTTATCTACAGGTTACAACCCATTTCTAGCCAGGGTGGGATTTTAGGATGTTATTTAATGAATTTCGTCACTAAATAATTTCCTATTCCCAGGCGAGAATCAAACTCGCCACTCTAGTTTTACCATGTGAGATGAAGGTCAACGCTCTAACTCACATGACCAACCTGAGCACCGCGTAAATAAATAAATAAAGTAAGTAAAAATGCATTGGTTAAATTTAGGATTTTCCACGCGTTTCGTTGCGAGAAAAAATAACTGTTAAAACACATAACTGGCAATATATATGGTGGTGTTGTCGTGGTTTCTTGGAGTTTTCGTCGATGTTGGTGAAAAACAAACTTTTTAGTTAATGCCAAAATTTAAAAATTTCGAGAATATTTATACTTTCTTCTTCAGGGCTGTAAAAACATTTTACTACTTTATATATATATATATATATATATATATATATATATATATATACACACACATAAAGTTGTAACCTTTTTTCTATTACTTTATATGTATATTTATATGTATATATATATATATATATATATATACACACACACATAAAGTTGTAACCTTTTTTCTATTACTTTATATAAATATATATATATATATATATATATATATATATATATACACACACACATACAGTTGTAACCTTTTTTCTATTACTTTATATATATATATATATATATATATATATATATATATTTATTTATTGCAGTTTGTTGTTAAACTACAGTATAACAGATGGAGTTTATGTTATTTGTACTTACCAAGACTAGAAACACTTAAAAACTATTGTACATTATTTATTGCACTTGTGGTTACATTAGGAACACTGGTTGTAGCCTCTCTTGGTCTCATGAAATAACAACAAACTATATATAAATATAACATATGTCGATAACATCTACACAATTATATATACATAGGAGTAGAATGTGATAGTAAAGAAGAGAGGTTTAATTATTTTAAAAAATACAGTCATCACACTTTAGCATGGTGAAATGTTACAAGATTCGACCAAATTAAGTAACCAAAGGGAGAAGAGCTAAAAAAAAAAAAAAAAATTAAATGAATATTGTGAGAAAGAGGAGGGGTTGAATGGAAGGTAAATAGCCTTAACTGACAGGTCATTTCTAACTTGATGCCACTAACAGAGATAGCCGGCGGACTTAAAATCTCAGTAACACAAGCGCTAACAACTTCTACTCAAAGAGACTCTCTCTCTCTCTCTCTCTCTCTCTCTCTCTCTCTCTCTCTCTCTCTCATTCTCACTTTGTTGTACCGCAGGTCCGGGAGGTTGCAATGTCAGCTTAACAAGCTCAAAGCAAGCTCGGCAGTTTTTGATAACAATTACAGCCTTTCTCCGCTCTCTCTTCGTTTGGATTTATGCTCGAAAAATGTCAGGTCGCGCCTCATCAGAGGACTATACTTCATAATTCTTGTACAAAGTTGTTATGTTCTATTAGCAGATTTTCCTTAAGGTAAATCAGCTATTGAGGTTGTCATGTCCATTCAGCTATTAACGAAGATGATATTTCGTTTTACATAAAACGTTTTATAATCGAGTTTGGTAATGATCAAAGAAACCTGCGGCCTGAACTGTTACTGTTAACACAGTTACATGAGTAGAAATTGGGGTTTACTGAAGGCTGAAAACTGAAAAATACAAATATTTCCGTTAATATACAAGATACAGTACAATTGAATATGACAATATTTATAATAAATTTTAATTGTAATAAGATTGGTTCTATCCAATTTTTTGATCCGACGTATAATAAGAGATATTACGAATTTTCGAAAATTCTCCGCTCTACCACCCCCTCCAACAATTGTGATTTCAGCCATTAACGAACTTGATCTTCATTTTTAAATAAAACGTTTAAATAACGTTATTATATATATATATATATATATATATATATATATATATATATATATATGGTGTTGTTGTTTTTTGGAGTTTTGGTCAGTGTTAGTGAAAAAATCTTAGTTCATTCCAATATTTCGAGAATATTTATTTTCTCTTCTTCAGGGCTAAAAAGTACAGGTACTACTTTATATATATATATATATATATATATATATATATATATATATATATTGCACATTGTTATTAGAGTGTAATAGATAGTGTTTGTGTTAATTCTACTTACCAAGACTAAAGATATGTAAAAATGATTGTACATCACTGTAGTTCCTTTGTTTACATTAGGAGTACTGAGTATAACCTCAGTTATGAATAGTATATAGTTACTTAGACTGTATAAAGTTTGTTATGAATGGCTTGGTCACTGCCTTATGTTTTGTATTACTACAATAAATTGTCTTTTGTTTCTTGTTATAACTATTGACATGTGTTATTATAATTATTGTTATATTATTTTTTTATTAAAGCTATTTTTATGGAGTAATAAAATTGATATAATATTGTTATTTCACTATGTTACATTTGTTATTGCTATATGTTATCACAGTTATTGTTATATTATGTTAAAGCTATATTAAAGTTACAATGTTATTGTTGTTTAATTTATTATTATGCTACAACGAATTATTGTTGTGTGTTGATATAATTATTGCTTTTCTATTATGTTACATTTGTTATTGCTGTATGTTATTACAATTGTTGTTGTAGTTTGTTAAGGCTATTTCCATGTTATATTAAAGTTACAATGTTGTTGTTATTTTATTTTATTATGTTATGACTAATTATTGTTGTGTTTTGTTACAATGATTGCTACTTTACTATGTTACATTTATTATTGCTGTATGTTATCACAATTGTTGTAGTTTGTTAAAGCAATTTTCATGTTTTATTAAAGTTATAATGTTATTATTTTATTATGTTACAACTAATTATTGTTGTGTGTTGTTTAAATAATAAATTGTAATAATTAAACTTATTCTTATGTTGTATCATAGATACTGTGTTATTGTTATTTTTGTTATTATGCAACTATTATTGCTGCGTGTTGATGCATTTATTTTTATATTTTATGGAAGCCACTTTCATGTTGTAATAAAACTATTCTGTTGTTGTTGTTCTACTATGTTACAATTGTTGTTATTATTTGTTATCACATTGTTGTTATTATAGTTGTTATATATATATATATATATATATATATATATATATATATATATATATATACTAGCTAAGGTACCCAGCTTCGCCCGGGAATTCATTTTAGGCTGAATAAAAATGATATTTTTTTGGAAAGGCTTTATTTTCCACAATATTTTAGCGATTCCCCGACACAGTTTTTAGGGTTTATACCCGTCGATAATGTGGATTTGTTAATAATAAAATTATTTGTTATTTAAGACTTCAATCTTCTTATATTATTATATTTCCCGTTAGGAGTGCATGTAGGTTTTTTTTCTCTATAACCTAATGAACAGTATAATTCATAGTCCTTGAAGGTGTTCTGTGTTCCAAAACATGGATGAGTAAAGTTCGAGTTTTGTTAAGTTCGGTCCAATCGTTAGCGCCCAATAAAATAGTTGACTCCCGCTTTAGTTTTTAGTGTTTACCTCGTTTATACTTTGTTAAAAGACAAAAATAAATATCACCAAAGTTACTCTAAATAACAAAATAAACAACTTTTGTTATGTTCATATTTGCCGAAAAACGAATAGAAAACGAAATACCGCTATTTTAAATTCAGGCCTCCCTTACAACCCCCACTCTTGCCCGTCCCTAGAAATGTTGGTATGGCTTATTATAATGAAAGCGTTAGTGCTAATACACATACCGAGTTTTATTTATTTCGGTTGGGTCTTTTGTCCCAACTAAAATTGTTCACTTCCGCTATAGGTTTTAGCGTATATCTCGATTATAATTGGGTATACGAAATAAGTGTATATAACAAAAGTTACTCTAAATAACAAAATAAACAACTTTTGTCATGTTCATATTTGCCGAAAAACCAATAGGAAACGAAATATTGCTATTTTTAATTTCAGGCCCCCCTTATAACCCCCACTCCTGATCGTCTCAGAGGATATTAATATAGCCTAAAGTCTAAGTTGGGCTAGTAGTAATATACCCGTACATACCAAGTTTCATAAAATTTGGTTCAGCCGTTTATGCGTGAAAAGGTAACAAACAAACAAATAAACAAACACGAAAGAAACAAAATGCAGTTATGGTGTCTATGACATGTGAAACGAAAAGTTATAGTGAAATTTCGCGAAAAAAATCAATGTACAGACAGAGGTTACAATTTTATATATATATTGTGGTATGATGAGGGTGACCGAGTGTTATGTATGTGAATATGTTTATGAGTATGGTGTGATTGTGAATAATGTATAGTATTGAGTGGTGTTTATGGCATTATGTTACAGTATATGGTGCTGAGTTTGTCAATGTCTGTCTTTTTGTTACAAGTGTTTCTGTGTTGAGCAATGTATAGCGTTTCTTTAAACATCCTTTTTGTTTTGTATATACGAGGTCGAAAACAACAACACTATTATATATATAGTTTTGAACGGACCTCATTTTCATCATCTCCTGGGTAGGATCTATGGACGTTTGAAGAAATTTTCCGAATTTGAAAACGACCTCAATAGCTGATATTCCCTATAGAAAAAATTGGTAAAAACTAAAAGGTAAAAGGAATGAAAGAACAGTTATACCAGACGTACTGGAAATGGAGCAGTTGCTCTGAAAATGCACTGTCTTGCTAAACGCATTGTTGAGGAAAACAGGCCTACTTTGTACATCCAGATTGACCTCGATAGCGAGGTTTAATGTTCTACAATTGTTCTTTTATAAACGTTTTTTGTAGCTCGAATAATAAGCTAGCTCTTTCTGTATTTGTTTTGTTTCCAATTCACCAAAAAACCCTAATTCTGCTCATCCGATTTTTATTTTGAATAAGCTCATTAAATATCTCATTCCTAGCTTAAATTTGAATTTAATTTACGTAGCCTCGTCGCTTCGGGCGCAATAGAGATGAGATTACTAGTAGTTCTATCTAGCACGTATAAGATCTGCTTAGTTGAAGTCCCTAAAAGAAGGGATTTTTTTTTTTTTTTTTTATAAACAGAAAGGAAAAGTTTTCACACGTAGCCAGAGTTCTGTGTTTCAAGCCCGTTGCTATAACAACTCCGCCACAGATATCTTAGGGAGAAGTATTAAAGATTCTTCTTCTCAAGCAAAACTGCATCATATGAAGAGGGGGTCAGTGAAAGTGAGATACTCCATCCAAGTGAAGATAATGTATTGTCTTGATTTTTAAAACGGAACTCACCTCCAGTAAATAATAATACTGGTATAGATATTGAGGAGGACAGGTATTGAGCCCTTCAAATGGGGAAATATTTTCTCTCATATGAAGGATAATTAAATTATTAATTGTTTCCAGACGGTGCATTTCACCCTTATGGTCTTAGGGTGATTCAAAAAGAATATCACAACATTAGGAATTTGAAACTCGGCGAAGAAAAAAGGCAGAGCTAAGCACTATCTGTCGGCGAATTAAGGGAGCTATAAAGTTTCATTTAGTTGCTCATTTGTTCGCTTGAGGCGCTGTTGACGAGGCGTCAGCGTCAGTTGATGCTAAGATGGACTACAGTATCTGGAGATGTTGGAGAATAGGCTGTTCCCTCAGCTCGAACCAGAAGCGCAACAATTCATATTTCAGAGGGATGGAGCGCAACCTCATTGGCACTTTTCTGTCCGTGACTACCTGAACGTCAACGATGGATCTGCAACCAGGCAGTCCGTGACAGAGCACTTCATCACTGGCCTCCAAGAAGCCCTCACCTTACCCCCTGCGATTTTAGCAGATTTCCCTTAAGGGAAATCAGCTATTGAGGTCGTGCTCATGATTTTCGAAAAATTTCTTCAAATGCCCATCGATCCTACTCAGGAGATGACGAAAATGAGGTCCGTTCAAAATTATATATATATATTTGTCTGTTAACGCTCTAGCGGTCGTAATTTTTGTTTGATCGTTACGAAACTCGATATTTAACCGTTTTATGTAAAAAGACAGATCAAGTTCGTTAATGGCTGAAATCGGACTAGAGGGAGGGGGGGGGTGGTTTAGACGGGGGGATTTTCGAAAATTCAAAATATCTCCGTTATTATGCATCGGATCGAAAAATTGTATAGAACCAATCTCATTGCAAATTGAATGTACTATAATATTATTATATATATTTATTCTCTATCTTGAATATTAACCGAGATATTTGCATTTTTATGAAGTCTGTGGTCGGGTATCGGATTAGATTGGCCGTTTTCGTAGCTACTCGGCTCAGGTGGAAGCTTCATCTAACCTTACCTGCCGTTTCTGACCTTACCTTACGTTCGTTACTTTGTGAGAGTTATGCAAATACGTTCTGTTCATCCGCCTCTGTTAATTAACTGAAAGATTTCTCATTACCGTTTGTATTTAATCACGGTGGTGTTGTGATACCAGTATGCAGATTTCTCTATTGTACAACTTCACATGGGAAATCTGTTTAGTTTACGCAGTCCCTGCGTGACGGACTTTTTTTTCTTATGGGGGTATGTTAAGGATATGGTGTTTCGGCCACCCCTACCAGCCACCATTGATGAATTGAAACAAGAAATAACAGCAGCTATCCAAACTGTTACTCCTGATATGCTACAGAGTTTGGAACGAATTTGGGTATCGGGTTGATATTGCTCGAGTATCTGGAGTGGGTCATATTGAACATCTCTGAACTTGTTTTTGATTGAAAAAAAAAAAACTTTTTAAATACTCTTTGTAATGAGTAGAAGGTTCTATTATATTTCTTTCAATAAATTCACAGTTTTAAAGTTGTGGTATTCTTTTTGAATCATCCTGTATAATGTTTCCAACTAATTATTTTATTTATTTGGTTTGTGCCCCACAGCGATGGTAATTGCAATAATTAGAATGATATATTTACTCCTTCACGTGCTTACCTCTTTTGTACTTTCTTTTTATATTACAGATAATATATCATTAATATCTGATTGTTTCTCATTTCCGTGCTTTGTCTAAAGAATATAATAAAAGTTAACCCTTTTAAATCTTTTTAAGTATGCTGAAGACCTATTCTATTCCGTACGATATGTTTTTGTGTTTTAGATATGTTAGTATTTGTGGAACATATTGGCTGCTGTCAGTTAATAGTTCTGTCATATCGTAGGGTATGGGAAGGTTTTTTCGTTGGATGTCAACTAATTAGACACTCCCACTAAAGCGGTTAATATGCTGATGTCATGTTTGGAGAGATTTAAGAATAAATGAATCTTATCTTAGTTCTGCTTTCTTTATTATTTCTTAAAAAATTGCACTCACTTTACGGACTTTTTAACATTCTTGAAAGTTAAAGTTAAATTGTATCGATTTGGTCTGGAAACTGTATAAATATTATTTTCACTTCCACAGGTCCAAATTCCCAGTTTGCTCCCTATTCAAGAATTTTTAGTTATTATGTGCAATCAGCATAAATGGTAGACTTTAGATCCTTCAATTTATATTTTATCCTTAGAAAGGTAATCGAATCGTGGGGTAGCGAAGTTCATGTTTGATAAGCAGCGTGCGTGCACAATACTCTCAACGTTCTGATAACATATCAGTTGATATCGGCTTCAAGCAGGCAATATTTCGTGGGCAGTTAATCATTATGTTCAAAAGCCTTACAAGACATTTTCACCCAGCCTAAGTGTTTTTGTATATTGTAGCTGTTTGCGTTAGAGTGTGTTGTCTTGAAGATCATTTATCATTTTTGACAACAAATCCATTTAATTTAAATTATTTGTATTTGTGAATGTCTTTTCTACATGTCGACATACCGTAATACAGAGTTGTATATTATGTCAGCATATGCTTTAAGAATTTATGTGTACGTTACTTCAATGTAACGGTTAGTTCCAGAACCATGACATGTTGGCTTATCCCATCAGTAGATGCATAGATAAACGATCTTGAAGATGGTACTCTTGCAACGAAAGTGCTTCCCAACTGTAATACTAATATCTGTCAGTGATGCTTTCTATAGATAGCAATGAAAATTTGTTGACCGGATAATAAAGACTTAGGCATCATTCATAATATTTATTTATTTACTTTTTCACTACATTAATAGTGGTTTCCTTGGGCTTATTTTAAAAAATAAAGTCTAAAGACATATAGAACTTGTAAATAATAAGTGCAGGACTGTGGCAGGTATATATTATTTACCCTTTTTAGCAGATTTCCCTTAGGGGAAATCAGCTATTGGGGTCGTACTTATGACGCAATTTTCGAAACATTTCTTCAAATGTCCATCGATCCTACCCAGGAGATGACGAAAATGAGGTTCGTTCAAAACTATATATATTTATATAAACATTTATATTTGTCTGTTAACACTCTAACGGTCGCAATTTTTGTTTAATCGTCACCAAACTCTGTATTTAATCGTTTTATGTAAAAAGTAAGGTCAAATTCGTTAACGGCTGAAATCAGACCAGTGGGAGAAGGGTTTAGGGGGGGGGGATTTTCGAAAATTCAAAATATCTCCGTTAGTATACGTCGGATCGAAAAAGTATATATAACCAATCTTATAGCAAATTAAATTTACTATAAATATTGTTCTATACATTTATTTCTCTATTTTGAATATGAACCGAGATATTTGCATTTTTATTAAGTGTAACGGACGAGCTATGGTCGTTTCCGCCGAAAGCTAGTTCGGCCGTTTCCATAACTGTTTGGCACTCGTATGGAGATTTCTCTATTGAATAACTTTACGTGGTAAATCTGCTTAGCTTACGCAGCCCTTGCGTGACAGACTTTTTTAGAGGGCAAAGGAAATTATTAAGAGACGGAATTCATTAAATAACATTCTAAATATCTCTGGCTAGAAACGGGTGGTAAACTATCGAAAACTTGTATGATATAGATATTGCAAATAAAATGTACTATACATATTGTTATGTACATTTTTTCTCTATCTTGAATATTATAATAACAGGGATATTTCCAATTTTCATATTCGGCTATTGTTCGTGCGATTCCGCTCAAAGTAAGTTCAGCCGTTCCTAAAATAAGATTGATATATATATATATATATATATATATATATATATATATATTCTTGTTTGTTACCCGTCTAACAGTCCATTGTTTGTTTGATTGTAACCAAAGTCTATATATAAGCGTTTCCTATAATAATAACGGTCAAGTTCGTTAATGGCTTAAATCGAACTAGTGGAAGAGGTGGTTTAGAGGTTGAAATTTCGAAAATTTGAAATATCTCCGTTATTATACGTCGGATCCAAAAAAGTCCGTCACGCAGGGGCTGCGTAAACTATGCAGATTTCCCACGTAAAGTTTTACAATAGAGAAATCTGCCTAATAACAACTGTAGTAGTAAGAAACCTCTAAACCTAAAACATTATTTAGGGCGTAATAACCCAGTAGTTTCTAGCCCCAAAAAACAGTTAACCTAACCTCTAAACCTATTCACGAGGGACGAATAGTTATGAAAACGGCCGCCAGAGCTCTCGGCGGAAATTCCCGAAAATAGCCGACTCCTGCCAACGACACACAGAATACAAATGCAAATATTTCGGTTAATATTCAAGATACAGAATAAAAGTATAGAACAATATTTATAGTAAATTTAATTTGCAATAAGATTTATTCAATACAATATTTCGATCCGACGCATAATAACGGAGATATTGTGAGTTTTCAAAAATCCCCCTTCTGCCCCCCCCCCTCCCACTGGTGCGATTACAGCGATTAACTAACTTGATCTTTATTTTTAAATAAAACTATTATATTCTGAGTTTAGTAACTCTCAAACAAAAATTACGACCGCTAGAGAGTTAACAGACAAATATATATATATATATATATATATATATATATATATATATATATATATATATATATATATATATATATATATATACACACACACATATATAATTTTGAACGGACCTCATTTTCGTCATCTCCTGGGTAGGATCGATGGACATTTGAAGAAATTTTTCGAAACTCGCGTCATGAGTACGACCTCAATAGCTGATTTCCCTTAAGGGAAATCTGCTAAAACTTAATTTAAAAACGTTTATCAACGGTGTTGTATAAGTTAACTTAAATTACTTCATTTGTGTTATATTTATAATTATTAATGAGGAAAATATGTCTTCATTAATGGTTTTTTTTTTTGTAAAACGAATTGAAAGGAAGTAAGATAACTGGATGCATGACTCTTTTCCAAGGGGTATTGAAGTGGTTTTTTGATAATGCACATACATATAAATACATAAAATACCAGGTGAATAGCAATAGAGGTCAATAGAGATTGAAAAATGATAGAGGGAAAATGAAAAACCAACGGTTATATGGTTGGTGGCTCTATCGTATCTCTCTATTAAATTTACATATCTATTGAAAAATCAAAGAACTGTAGGAACCTATTCAGAATCTCCAATTTATTTCCCTCCAGGTAGAGAATAGCTCAGTTTATTAGAGCCCGCCGTTTGAAAAGTATTATGACTTTTCCAATAGTTTTGATTCTATAATGGTCAACCATTTAGTGTCTATATGAAATGTGGAGGAAGTTATGAACCTAAACTCTGGCCATTTTCCGAAATCCTGCTATAAAGTGACACGTTTAATTCCCATCGGTGATGAACTCTTCGAAAACGTATTTATTGTATCTAGTTCACACGGTATATACGCGTTGCCGAGGAATCCCTTTATAAATCCCTGGGGTGAGGTGCGTTGGGGGTGTTTAAGTTTAGCAGATTTCCCACGTGCTGCCACGCTATTGATCTCATCTCACCATATATGTTCGATTCCCAAATAAAAATCCGATGAGTAGAAGTAGGTGGTCAACAGAATCAATTGATAATGCCATCGCATAACTTATTTGCATGTTTCTGATCTAGTAAAGATCTACTGAAAACGATATTGGGTAAGGTTTGGAATAAGATGCTTTATGATATGTTCGCTTATTGTTGGAGAACGTTGACTAAAAATGGGGGATTGCTGGAGATTGAAAAATATGAAAGTTCCAAAATCTCGGTTAATATTTATGGTAGAAAGAAATATTTATTTATTTAGTATATTTTCTAAGACCTTCGCAACTTAGGTGATGTTGATCGCTTAAATAAATAAAAAACTACTAATAGAAGAATACAAAAGTCCGTCACGCAGGGGCTGCGTAAACTAAGCTGATTTCCCATGTGAAGTTTAGTAATAGATAAATATACATACTGGTAACACAACAACACCGTGAATAATACAAACGGAAATAAGAAATGTTTCATCCAATTCCAATAACCTGCCGACAGGAAGCGTTAGGTTAGAAATGTTAACAAACGGGTCGGCCCGCCTCACGCCAGAAAGAAAAACAATTAATGAAATATATCAGAATATAACACATTAATTTTATTGAGAACTATTTACTATATCTAGTACTGTAATTAATAATGAGTCAGAATAATTGTTATCTCAATCAATAAAATTTTAGTAGTCCAAAACTTTAAGATGAGGGTGGGGAGTCACCAGGACATATTTGCATGTATCTCGTATAATAAAGGTCTCTTAAATACAATTTTTGGTATTTAAACTTCCAATAATGTGATTTATTATGTAGCAGAATATTGTTTACGTAACATGAGTCGAAGTGGCGGGTTGCTGAAAACTGAAAAATGCAAATATCTCGGTTAATATTCAAGATAGAGAATAAACGCATTTAACAATATTTATAGTAAATTTAATTTGCAATAAGATTGGTTATATACAATGTTTTGATCCGATGCATAATAACGGAGATATTTTGAATTTTCGAAAATCCCCCCTCTAAACCCCCCCTTCCTCTGGTCCGATTTCAGCCATTAACGAACTTGATCTGTCTTTTTACATAAAACAGTTAAATATCGAGTTTCGTAACGATCAAACAAAAATTGCGATCGCTAGAGCGTTAACAGACAAATATATATAATTTTGAACGGACCTCATTTTCGTCATCTCCTGGGTAGGATCGATGGACATTTGAAGAAATTTTTCGAAAATCGCGTCATGAGTACGACCTCAATAGCTGATTTCCCTTAAGGGAAATCTGCTAAAAACGCTAAAAAAATACTAAATAAAAATACGCAGACAGATCAATATTAAACAAACCTCAGAACAAAATGAAAAAAAAAACCTATTAACAAATACTAATAAAATCAATTAATAGATAGTAAAAGGGTAAACAATTGAACCGCATAGTAATAAAAGTTCAAATAGTTTTTGGCGTCAAAAAATTAAATTTATAGATAAACAAAAACACTTTTCTATAATTAAAATGTAAAAAAAAATCGAACACACGGGCACATATAAAAGCGCTAATATATGGAATTGTACAATTATTAAATTTTTGTTAAAATACAATTTCAAAATTATATCTAAACGCTTATTTATATGTTTGTGTTTTATAAGTACTGAATATTTATGGGCAAACATGGGCTACTTTCAGTCAGTATGTCCTGTAATTAATTCATGGGGTATCTGTAAATGTACATGTTTTCTGAAGTCTTTAAGTAATTTTTTTATAGAAAGAGGTACATTGCATACACCACATTTTCATTGGCTGTTCCTTCTTTTCTATTAGGAATGTATGTGTTAGGTAGTACTGACCTATACGAAGTCGTATAATAATTACTAGCTTTCTTCGTGCAAATGTAATGTTTCTAATTCGTCTAAGTTTGTTGTTCATTCGTATCCAGTCTTGTTACCTGCCTTGTTACCATTATTGATAGAAAATAGTTGTTTATGATAGAGAAAAGATATATAGGGCAACTTTTATAGAAAACTAAATCCACAAGATTGGTTATAGATGTTTTTTAATGTGACTTACAGTAACGGAGATTTTCAAAAGAAAACCACCTCCTGGTCCTATTTCAACCCTTAACGAATTTGAGTTTTGCTTTACGTGAAACGCGACTTATCGAGTTTGGTAACGATCAAATAAATATTACAACCTCTGGAACGGTAACAGACAAGTATAGACAGACATATGCATCACTTGTGGGGAAGCTGCTAAAACAGCCCAGAAGGGAAGTTTAGAAAAAATGATGATCATATTTTATATATTTTCTCTTTTCATTATATATTGAATAATTACTATTAGCATATGAAAAATGCCACTAATTCCCTTATTTTAACTATAATAAATTCCATAATTATTGCCTCCTGTGTAAAGTTTTCTATAAACAAATACAACTATTATGAAATAGTAAGAAAATAATGGAATACTTGTTTCATAAATTCGATCTTTTAATTACTCGTGGAAACTACTGATGACCAAATACACACATTTTATGGTAACCAAGCATGAAAAAAAAAGTTCCGGATAAATATATTGTTTGGACCTCCCCCCCCCCCGCCATAACCATGTAAGGTATTACTCAGTGTTATAGGCATGCCTCATGTGGTTATGGAGCCTATAGTATGTACTGTGGTTAAATTATTAAGTCTGTTTGTATCAGTAATGTTATAGCTCCTGATTACAGATCGGATTACACAGGAATCAAAGGTCTCTGGCAGACTTATTGATCCTGATGTTCCTCTGGTTTATGGCAAATCTAAAACCTAACCTTCAGATTATATGCTCCAACGAGACGTAGATATTAAGGCCTGCCTTTATAGCACACAAGATTCCATGACGTATGTGTCGGTCTTTATTTGGTCTTCCTTAATCTCAAGAATATCCATTTTTCTCAAATTGTTTTTTTTTTTTGCTACGTTTCACTGTAGCATTATTAACTTGGGGAGAACCCGACGAAGTATAAAGTGGCCACGTTCGGTGGATGGGATCATACCAATGTTGATTTTCTCCGAGCTAGCGCCGTAACTACTCCAGCATTGTACACATTAAAACATCCGACCAAGCTATAACCAGGTAAAATATTGGAAAGACCTACCCGACCCAATGGGAACATTATACCACTATTTAGAGCTAGAGCATTGGCATGATCCATAATGTACTCATGCTCAGTCTACGATCGACTGATGAAAGGAGTATGTTGGTGACACCCGAAACATTTCCTATCAGTTATGCTGTGTTGTGGTTTGGAGCTACATTTTTGTGCAATGTACATAAGTGCTACCTTCAGTCAGTATGTCGTGTAAGTCTCGGGGTATCTGTAAATGTTCACGTTTTCTGCCGCCTGCAAGTAAGGGGTTTATATAAAGAGGTAGATTGAATATATCACATTTTGGCTGTTCCTTATTTTCTATTAGGAACGCATGTGTTATGTAGGAATGGCCTATTTGAATTCGTGTAATAATTACTTGCTCCCTCCCAGCCAATATAATACTTCTTTCTTTCCAGTCGTGGGTTGTAAGTTTAATTTGTATAAGTATGTTGTTAGTTGTTAACCAATATTGATACAATTCTAGATAGACAATAGTCATATATGACAGAGAAAAGGTTTATTGAGCAACATATATAGAAAACTAAATCCATAAGGTTGGTTACAGATGATTTTTCGATGCGATTTGCAGGAATGGAGGTATTTTGAATTTTCAAAACTCCCCCTCTTAACTCCCCTTGAGGTCCAATTTCAGCGATTTTAACGAATTTGAGTTTAGAAGCCTGTCTTTTTTATTGCACGCAAGATTCAATAAATTATGTAACAGCCTCGGTCCTCATGGGGTCTTCTGTAATGGGACCATAATCCATTTTTTTCACAAATAGGTGTTTGTTTCCTATGTTTCACTATAGTTTTATTAACTTGCGAGTACTCGACATAGTGTAGGTGGTACTGAAGGTTGGATGAGATCATTTACTCTGAACTACCACCCTAACTACTCAGACATTGTATACATTAAAACATCCAGCCATGTTATTACCAAGTAATAGAGTTTGAACGACCTACCCGACTCACAACAATATCATTTTCTCAGTTACTATTCATAAAATTAAATTATTTGTTAACGTTCAATTTTTTCAAATAAGGCTAATTGGGAAGAGTTATCCTACAGGTCACCACCCTTTTCTAGCCAAGGTGGGACTAATGATTTTATTTAATGAATTCCGTCACTAAATAAATTTCTGTTGCCTAGGCGGGAATCGAACTCGCCACTCTAGGTTTACTAGGTGACATTAAAGACAATGCTTTAATAGCTAACCTGAGCCCCCTGATAAATAACGTAATTATTTTTGTATAATTTTTCGAATAGTAAATAAAAAATGTTATCTATTATGAACTGAATAGAGATGCACTGAAAATCAATTAGAAAAACCATAAATAAGATTTTAGACTTCAAGCAAATAGTGATTAATGATTTTTATAAATTAAGGATCTTTAACTTTTTCTATTAAGAGTTCTACCATTATCTTAGTTCATGTCTTTATAAGTCTGAATGCTTTCTGAAACGAAAAGCTTTGCCAACACGATAAAAAATGAATCTCAACTCCGCTAACGAGGCTAATACTCTAACTCACATGGCTAACCTGAGCCCAAAATTCATAGCTTTAGTCAAATGAAATGAAGCAACGCACTTGGTTGATTTAATTTAATAGGAGTACAAGAAGAACATGTGGTGCCCACATCACATGTGTATAACGTTTTCCTACATTCGGCAAATAAATGTTACATACGTACTGACGGATCATTGAACCAACTATAACTCGCTGGAATTTTGACGCTCGATTAGGTTTGTAGAAGTGAATGATCATTAGTGAAGGGCAATTAGAACCGATTGAGGCGGGGTCGAAAGGTTAAAAAGGAACGGTCAGGTGGTAGAGGAAATGCGAGTTAGAGCTTGGGTATTAGTTCGGTAATCAAGGGCAGAGGGAGCCACTCCAAAACCACCAGGGCCTTTATATTCGCCAATACCTCATCATTAATGGCCCGCATCTCATCCACTCTCTCTCCCCAATAGTTCCCAGTTCTACTTGCAGTTCATTCGACCCGCCAATATTAATGTCAAACACACTTAAACTGCATCTAATAACGTTCATTCGATCATTCAGATTGCCTATTTATTTAAAGCTACACCTTTTATCAATACGCTATCACGTTCACCACACACAAGATTGTACGTTCTTAACTCTTCAAAATTTTATGGTAAGGGCCTACAATAAAAAACCATTTTTTCGGTGCAAACTTTATTGAAACTCAGGTTAATCAGAAACATTTTTGTTGTGACTCCTCACAATTTATTTCTTAATATAGAGCACAATTTATTTCTTAATAGATTCAGTATATAGAGTGCATCAGCAGGGTTTAGCCCGGTAGCAACTCTATAGACACACCCTACGCTCTGAGGATGGGAATTTAATTCCCGAAAGCGCTAAACGTTTTTAAGAAATAAATTGTGAGGAGCCACAAAAAAGTATTTCTGATTAACCAGGTTCATCACCTTCACCACCAGCTAAAAATAAATATGTTTATTGAAACTGCCCTACATGTTTCGTGGCTCAGTAGCCACCTCTTCAGGGGCTATGCCTTTTTAAAAAAAATTAATAACATTAATTTAACACATCCTCTAATAATACTTTTGCTATATATTGTATTACATAGGTGCCTACATTCATGATACATTTATTAAATCTAATTATAAACTGCTACTTACATTTCTGAAGTGCTCGTTTACCTTTTACATTACGTTGTGACTGTCCTCACAGAGGAGGCATATGATACTGAGAGGTTCCCGAGGTAGGTTAAGTCAGCTGACTAAAAATCGATTATTTACAAGTCAATCTTGAACTCGATTATTTCGCGTCATAATTTAAAGTCGATTAATTTAAGATAAAATGTTATAAAATATATGATTGAGGTATTTGATTTCTGTTTTTTTTACTGCCCTTTCTCTATTTTTTCTTATGTGAATGTTCTATTTTATTTCCCGTTTAGTATTATTTCTTTCTTTATCAATTATTTGAACTTTTTCAAAATTGAAGGTGTGTTTCCTGAAGATAGCATGATCCGACAAAGCAGTTTTATTTTCATTATTGTCTATAGTTTTTACGTGTTGCTTTAACCTTTTATTCAGCAGCTGCGAGGATTCATAAATATAAGTTCAATTGCTGGTGTAACAGATAATTTCATATATATTATGGTTAGATTTTGATTCAGATACTTTATCTTTAATTCTATTAATTTTTTTTGTTTTTTATTGTTATATTTCCAGGCTACATTACATACCCCATTACAAATTAGTTTCAGTTTTCTATATATTTGTGGGTGATGGTTGAAAGAAATGAACTGATGTAATTTTATGTTATCTATGTTTTCTTTTAATTGTTTTTTACTATTTTTCAATAAAATGTGAGTATTAAGTTTATTATTTTTACTTCTCTGATTGTGATTTAAAGCTAAAAAATCTGTTATAGAGGTTCTTAACTCGTAAATGTTCATTTTACCTATACAATACTCAATATCTAGCCGTTTCAATTGACACTATATATCATATTTGTTATTGGCAGAAATCGGACCTAGAATAGGAGTGATTTTGAAGGAAGGGATACAAAAATTCAAAATATCTCCGTTATAATGAGTCGCTTCATGAAATATAGAACCATTCTTGTGAAGCTACGGGTATGGTAGTTCTACAATAGTTGTTCTACACATGTTTTCGTAACTCAAATATTAAGCGAGCTATTCATATTTTTATTATTTCTGTCATATATTTGTGTGATAGAGAAAGTGGGAGCATATGATTGTGAATATTTAAGACATTAAAAAATTTAATCAGTTCATTTTATTAATGTACATACTAATTTTTATTTATTTGATTTTAATTTTAACCATTGAAAGTATATAATTGTTTCCGCAATTTTATTAGTCTTTAGAGTTTTTAATTACCTAGTTTCCCTACAAGATATTTGTTTTTGAATTTAATTTTTCGTTTTTTTTGTCTCTTATTGCGTTTTGTCATTTAGTTACGTATTGTTATTTGGTTTCGTTCTTAGTTTGTTCTGTTCTAATAGTATTGTTTAATTTTTTCTTGTTACTGGTTTCTTTTTTGTATTTTGTTTATATTCATTGATTTTTAAGAGCAATATCTCCTCTACAATAAAAAAAATAAATAAAAAATATTATATCAGTCAGAATTGGCAGTGAGATAAGGTCACTAATTTGTTATACAAGCACTTGGGAAACCTGCTTAGATTACGCAGCTCCTGCGTGACGGACTTTTATTTTAATCATAAAAGTCCAAATTTAATTACTTAAAAGGTCATCAGGTTCTTTGACGAATTCTATGCTAATGAGTACAATGTTAATGATTGGCCACATTTTCATAAAGCTATGCCAGTTCATCATTGGAAAATACTTCACAGGCCTGTAGCACATTACTAAAAGTCCGTCACGCAGGGGCTGCGTAAACTAAGAAGATTTCCCACGTGAAGTTTTACAATAGAGAAATCTGCCCAATAACAAGTGTAGTAAGTAGTAAGGGATCACTAAACTTATACACGAGGGACGAATAGTTATGAAAACGGCCGCCAGAGACAGCTCACTCCTGCCGACCAATGCAGAATACAAATGCAAATATCTCGGTTAATATTCAAGATACAGAATAAATGTATAACACAATATCTATAGTAAATTTAATTTGCAATACGATTGATTCTATACAATATTTCGATCCGACGCATAATAACGGAGATATTTCGAATTTTCCGAAAATCCCCCCTCTAAACCCCCTCCCCTCCCACTGGTCCGATTTCAGCCATTAACGAACTTGATCTTCCTTTTTACATAAAACGATTACATTCCGAGTTTGGTAACGATCAAACAAAAATTGCGACCGCTAGAGCGTTAACAGACAAATATATATATATATATATATATATATATATATATATATATATATATATATATATATATAATTTTGAACGGACCTCATTTTCGTCATCTCCTGGGTAGGATCGATGGACATTTGAAGACATTTTTCGAAATTCGCATCATGAGTACGACCTCAATAGCTGATTTCCCTTAAGGGTGTATTGGTAATGCTCTAGCGGTCGCAATTTTTGTTTGATCCTTACCAAACTCGGAATTTAATCATTTTATGTAAAAAGGAAGATCAAGTTCGTTAATGGCTGAAATCGGACCAGTGGGAGGGGGGGGGTTTAGAGGGGGATTTTTGAAAATTCGAAATATCTCCGTTATTTTGCGTCGGATCGAAAAAGTCTATAGAATCAATGTTATTGCAAATTAAATTTACTATAAATATTGTTCTATACATGTATTCCGTATCTTCAATATTAACCCAGATATTTGCATTTGTATTCTGCGTGTGGTCGGCAGGAGTCGGCTATGTTCGAACTTTCCGCCGAGAGCTCTGGCGGCCGTTTCCTTAACTATTTGTCCCTCGTGAATAGGTTTAGAAGTTTCTTACTACTACACTTGTTATTGGGCAGATTTCTCTATTGTAAAACTTCACGTGGGAAATCTGCTTAGTTTCCGCAGCCCCTGCGTGACGGACTTTTAAGAACTACTCCTTGTGATAAATAAGGAGTATGCAATATGTATCTGTATAAACATTTAGTTTTCTTAATGGAATAAAGGGTATATCCTTTTGTTGAACTATATTTAATGAAATATTGGGGTATTTGTATGCAGTGAGAGATAATTCCAGTTATAATACACACATTTAGTAAAATTATATTTGCTAGAGCAAACCAGTTTCCAACAAAATTCGATTAGAAAAATAAAGAGTTAATATTTGAAGAGCTGTTCTCGAATGAAAATGAAGTAATACAAAATATTCATTGAGCTCTGATAAATAAAAAGAGGAAAAAATAAAGATTCATAATAAATAATTTATATACCTGGAATTTTCTCGTTTTTAATTACATAATTTCTTTGTATAAAATAAAATATTTCCTACTTTCTTTATTTTGTTTTTGACATTTCATTTAAAATGGTCTTTTAAAATATCAACAGGAAAGTGTTCCTAAAGCAGAGAAACAGGATTTTAATTTAAAAATAAATTATCCGAGCAATTAATCTACCCTTAATTCCACAGACGTTCTAGCAACAAATCCAGCCATTACGACTGCTAGGAACTCATCGCATTAGAAACGAACTCATTCATCAAGGGGGTTGTTTCTCTCGGTTTTCGTAGAGCGTTATACTTAATGACTCGGAAGGTATTCCTCGAATGTGGGGGATATGTTTCAAATTTCAGGATAAAATATAATAGATTTTATCGAGTATGGACTGCTACAAATCTCAACGAAATTTCTTTTATCATTGACCCAAATAATATCTCAATCACTTTGATTACTTGATCACTTTGAGTTCCAGTCATGTCCTTGTCTTTGTTAGCAAGAAGGTTTTTGACTTTGAAGTAAAAATGTGTATACAAGACATGTTTAGCGTTTCCCTGATTAAAAATATTAAAAGCCTTAAACTACTAAGTAAAATCCGGTAGATTGTTCAACTTGTAAAGGCGGGAAGCTTTTTAAAGGCAAGAATAAGAGAGCATTAGACTGAAATATTTACTATTTTATGGAAAGATGAGGGTGAATAATACAAGTCACTATTTGAGTTCTCCAAAGAATCAAGTATATATTGAATAAGCAACATATAATAAGCTTTATAGTAGGCGGCTACTTTTATACAACTTAAATCCTAAAGAATGCTGAATTAGAAACTAACCTTATGACTAATTGAACCAAATATTAACATTTATTGATATAGACGTTGAAAAAAAAAAGGAAACTTAACTTTATAAAATACTTTAGCGGCAAGCCAATAATATATATAAAATATAATGATCGACCGGTCCTATATTATGAGTACTCATTTAATAGTTTGCGTAGATAATGATTATAATAATACATTATAAGAAGTAGATACATGCGGGAAACATATACTTTCCTTGAAGTGGAGTCTTCTTTCGTTGTGATTTTCTGTGTTCCCTATAATATTCTGTCTTCTAGCTGGTTGCGGCGATCCGTATATGATGGTAGCGTTGCGGGAGATGAAAGTTAAACTATTACACTGTAGCGGTAGAACCAATAAAGGAGAGTGGACAAGCCCCTACTCTGGAGCGGAATAGATCCCAACTGTGTAACGGGTGAATCCCAACTGTGCTGTATCTTTGAAGCGGGATAAACTTTTACTGTAGCGGTAGAAGCGACCCTGGAGAGGGTCAGAGCCCAACTGACCGGTTATCTCTGAAGCGGGGTACACTATTACTGTAGCGGTAGAAACGATCCTGGAGAGGGACAAAACCCAACTGTTATCTTTTAAGTCGAAAGCACATTCAACAATGGCGCTGGAGACACTACTACTGTCTGTGAAGCGGGAAGACTATTACTGTAGCGTTAGAAACGTCCCTGGAGAGGGACAAAGTCCAACTGAGCCGTTATCTCTGAAGCGGGGTACACTATTACTGTAGTGGCAGAAACGACCCCAGAGAGGGACCAAACCCAACTGACTGTTCCGCTTGAAACCAGCCGGTGCCTTCTTGAGCTAGCGCCGTAGTTTCCGCTATTGGCCACCGCCTTTATGATCTTTATCTATTGGCCACCGCCTTGGTGATCTCCATATGCGGCTGGTTTGTGAACTAACCGAGCGCGGGAAATTCAATTCAAAGACGACTGAACACCACTATCAGGTGTGATGAAGATTAATCAACTTTATATTACGAACTCTATTTGATTTAGTGTATACATAAATGACAGAAATGAGGAAATCCTTCTTTCCTTTAGGTTATTCCACAAACTCTTTCCCACCCCTACCTGTCCTCGTCCTATCCTCATTCAAATTGTAACTTTCACTGAGTGCGTTAGTTTTTTTTTACTCCCTGCTCCTCCTCTACTAACTACAATGGGTATATAACAAATCTAATTTTTAATTTCTTATTATAGTTCTTACTTCCACCCCTTTTGTTATTGTCACATGTTACAATGCAAATGTTTTTTAATTTATATGGTCATTGTTAAAGAATTCTCTTTCAATATTTTAACAAATTTCTTACACTTTTTGCTTTTGTTCATCGTTAGCTCTGAAGAAGGGCGCCAATCGTGCCCGAAACTGTCAGCATATGAAATAAATAAACTCCTTTATCTGAAGAATTGAGAATTCGTATAGCCGATACACAAACATCCTCTACTATAATTCAATAACCAACGGCTAACCAACAACTGATAGAAACGAAGAACTGTACTAGAAAGTAACAATTTTCGGGGGGAAATGATACATAAGAATTACGTAGGTAGTCATTAATAATATATTCCTATATAAAATCAGAGACCTATCTTTATTTATCATGATTTGATTTTAAGAACTCATTTAACTCGGTTATTCTTTCTTGTTTAATTGTTGTTTCACTATTACTATTTATTGTACTATTGATGGCTGATATGTCAACTGAGTTTTATATTAGATTTTGACCTCAAAACTAATTTATTGCAATCAATTGAGAGGTGTACAAATGTGACCCCATTATTTCTTTAAGATCTTTCAATGCTTGAAATCCATGATTTTATAAAGAAGTCATTTGCAACTCATACACAGCTATCTCATGACCTCCTATTTGATCATACTGCATTATACAACTAATAGTAAAACATTTACTTACTGACTGCAGCCTAAGTTCGGCCGAAAGCATCCTACACCATCTGCCAGAGTTACGGCCTGAAGGAAGCCAATATGTTGAATTCATTTTTACGAATTTAACGTCATAGAAAGTATTAGGAAAATTATAACAAACACACCACCACAGGGCTACCCAAAGAGATTACATTAACTTACAACACATTTAGTTCGGATAAATCTTCTATGTTGAGCATCCATAATATATATATATATATATATATATATATATATATATATATATATATATATAATAAACAAATCCAAGTACTTTTCTTGTTTCCATTTCGAAGTACCTTGTAGTCTTATGAACTTATGACTTTTTAAAAAAAAATCAAATTAAATAAAATTCTTAGTTCTGTGTTATTTTTTTTGATTTCATAAGTTCTATAAAGGAAAGGGATTTTTTCAAAAACTTCAGAAATTGAGTCTCATTGAAATAAAAAGAAAATAAATAAATTATTTCAATAAAATGTTAAAATTATAAAAGGATAGATAACTTTTATCTACTTTCAAAATTTTGTCTGAAAATTACCAAATAAATGAATCAATCAATGGATATTAAAAATCCTAAATAGTTCAAGTTGTTGTTGTGTGTATGTGTGTTTGTGTATGTGTATACATACATATATATATATATATATATATATATATATATATAGCCATCAGAAACCTGTCAATTTTTTGCATTATTTATAAATCTAATTTCGAAATAAAATATTTCATAAACTTTCCGTCATCCTCCCAAGGATTCTCTGATCCTAAGTGATTCACTCAAAGAGGGCCCTGAAGATGTTGCTGTGGCCTGAAAGTGTTCTGCCAAAATAAATCATTGTGAAGGATTAAAGACCTTTTATACGAACCTGTTCAGTTACGCTTTGCCATCCAAAACTAAAATTTGATTAAAATAATTTAGTATTTCTGGAATAAATTTTAAACTTATAAAACAATTTCAATTCCGTGGATTCATCGAGAAAAAACCAAAGCCAGTTTCTCTTGAACTTCCTTATTACGTTACGCCCCTTCATTTGGTACCACTTAATAGTCTAAAGATGGATTCGTCCAACTTAGTGTTTGAATCGAGTTCGTTAATGACTGGGGAGAGGGGGGTTTAGAGGGGAATTTTGAAAATTCTTAATATCTCCAATATTACGAATCAGATCGACAAATTGTATAAAACCAATGTTATTGCAAATCTAATGTTCTATAAATGTTGTTATTACGTTGTTTCACTATCGTTATTATTAACCGAGATATTTGCATTTTATAGTTTCCGACCATCAGTAAACCCCCACTCCTACTCATGTCAAATTAAAAATATGCTTTTATATCATGAAACACTTTATTTGAAGCTTAAGTAACAAATATTGTTCTCATTGAGATTTTTTGTGTGGGAAATCTGTTTTGTTAGCGTAGCCCCTGCGTGACGGACTTTTTGGAAGATGCAACAGGTGGGACGAAATGGAAAAGGTGACCCAAGCAGATACGGAGCAAGTGAGATGACTATGATTAAATGATCCCCCAGCTGCTCTGAATTGTCTGAAATAGTCACCCGAAATCCAGGTCCTGTAAGACTGTAGAATCTGCAGGAGATATGTATTTTTTAGGTAAATCGTACCCGACCGGCAATTACGCTAAGCCTTTTAGTCTACCCAGACTGAGACACATAAAGCGACTTAAGCCTGAGCACTGTAATAGGTGACGGTACTTTTATGTGGGCATTTAGAAGCGGAAGATCTCTTAATTCGTTTAATGCTCCATTCAACGGATTTGTCCGTGCCCGTTTAACTCAGCTGTTTAGTGGTCGATCCTAGAGCGGGCAGGCAAGCTGGGGACGAATGCAAAACACTCAGCTAATTTATGATCGCACTCGCAGTCCAAGCACGGAACATTTTATCTGATAACTTCAATCTAATCCTACTCTTTTATATTATTCAACTGGATCGGTTGATTTATATTCCGTTCTGAACCAATTAGTTGCCTCGTCTTAATTCAGCTGAAAATGCTTTTCTAGTAAACAGCTTAGTTAAGGGAATTTGGTGAGAACAGGGAAATTGCCGTGATTTTTCAATGAATTCTAGAAACGGGTTCAATAAGAAAGTCAGTCACGCAGCGGCTGCGTTAACTAAGCAGATTTCTCATAAGCGTCACGTATTTACACTTATCTCAAAACGTAAAGGTTTATCATAAGGCTACTTAATATTACAGCTTATTGTTAATATAACATAAGAAGGAGTGGGGGTTTGCGAAAGGCCGAAAACTAATAAAAATCAAATATCTCGGTTAATAATCAAGATAATGAAAAAAACGTACATAATAACATTTATAGAACATTAAATTCACAATATCATTGTTCGATCCGACGCATAATAACGGAGATATTAAGAATTTTCGAAATTACCTCCTCTAAATCCTCCCTCTTATTGTTTGAATTTCAGTCGTTAAAGAAACTTCATCTTTATTTTTACATAAAACGTTAAAATATAGAGGTGGGTAAAGATCAAACAAACATTGCGTTTGCTAGAGCATTAACAGATAATATATACATATATATATATATATATATATATATAATTTGAAGGAGTAATATTTTTGTAAAATTTGTGTTTTGCTTTAACGCAATTTCCTTTTGGAAATTAGCTAATGGTGATGGTTGCATGAAAAGATCTAAGCCAGTGACAAAATGAATTATATAGGCTTAAGAAATGTACTGAAAACAATATTTATATATTGGCTTCAGGTTTAGAAGGTGGGGTTTTGAACTGCTTTTTAGGCCCCAGTTTGGGAATCAGGTATTTTTTTTTTTTTTTTTTTTTTTTTATTTTTTATTTTTTTTTGAGGGGGCGGATAACTTTTCTTAGGACCGGTTTTCAACGTTTTCTTTTCTTTTGATAAACTAGGAAAAAAGTTTGTCGGGGCAAACTATACTGGCTAATGGCTATCATTAGGCAACTTATGCAGATTTCGAAAGGAGGGGGGGGGCTCTTTCACACTTTCAAACTATAGAGCAGTTCTACCATCTTTTCTTTCTGACGATCGTTGGATAGTTTATGCAGAAGGAAACTGGAAATCAATTGCATACATTCCTTCAAGGATTTCTTGAAAATCATGACTTAATCACAGAAACGGCTACTACTCAGCTACTAAATTTTTATTTTAGAGAAAATAGAAAGTATTAACAAAAGGTTTGCGGTAAGCATTAATACATTCGATTTCAACTCGTTAGAAATCTTTAGTCCTATGATGGCCCTTCTTTCCTATATATTGAATTGTGGATATCCACCATTTATTGTTCCCCTACAAAATAAAAAAGGTCTGTGGATAACCGACACAAAAGTACTTGACGTACTCTAGAGGTTAAAGATTTATCCCAGAAATCTCTTCCAAATACAGCAACTTCATTGCATTGAATAGCTGTGAGTTATTTTCAGTAGCTGTTACACCACTGTATACAATTCAATACTTGACTAGTAACTAACGAAATTCACATATAAGTAAATAAATTATATATATATATATATATATATATATATATATATATATATATATATATATATATATATACGGTTTGACCTTCAGGAACCCAGTGAAGGTTCACAATCCCATGTATATCGAAAAAAAACAATCAACATTGCTTTGAATTTTGATTTGCTCATTCGAGCTTTTTTGGCTCTCGGTGAAGATGGGCTCTTCCAGTGCATGGATTGGCGCTTTGTTTCAGGATCATACATAAAAAACCATGATTCGCCACATGTTATTATCCTTTCCAGTAAGTTTGGGTCATTTTCAATGGCATTCAAAGTGTCAGTACAAACATTTTTGCGAGCTTCCAATTGTTCAAATGTGAGAATTTTAGGCACCATTTTGGCACACACTTTTTGCATGTTAAAATTGTTATGTAATATTTGCCGTACGGATTCTTTATCAATTCGTACAGTTTCAGCAATCGCACGAATACTTAACCGACGGTCAGATCGAATCAGATTACCGATTTTTTTAATATTGTCATCCGTTTTCGACGTGGAAGGGCGACCCGGGCGTGAATCATCTTACCACCGTCGTCACCTCGGCCGGATGGCAGAACCATCGTCTTCTCGGCCATCTTGAAAACGCTTTAACCACTAAAAAACACGTGCACGCGATAAACATTCATTGCCATACTCTTCTTTCAATAAATTATAAGTTTCAGTGGCGGTTTTTCCAAGTTTCACATGAAATTTCAAAACAATTCGTTGCTCTACTGTTACACTTAACATTTTTCCGGCGAAACAAAAAAACAACTCTAATGCGAACGAAGGCTACGGCTGTAGTGATTTGTTTACAGAAGCGAGAGGCACTATATTCGAAAGAGGAAGCTTCACGATAACAGCTGTTAGTTGCTGGCGTTTGGCGCATGCGCACTTCTTCTGTAGCAGCGTCAGTCTCGTTATTTAATAGCCACACCCCATATATATATATCTTCGACATGATCTAAAAGCAACGATCTTTTTAGGAGCTACTCTTTTAGCAGATTTCCCCTTAGGGAAATCAGCTATTGAGGTCGTACTCATGACGCGATTTTCGAAAACTTTCTTCAAATGTCCATCGATCCTACCCAGGAGATGACGAAAATGAGGTCCGTTCAAAATTATATATATATATCTATATATATATATATATATATATATTTGTCTTTTAACGCTCTAGTGGTCGCAATTTTTGTTTGATCGTTACCAAACTTCATATTTAAGCGTTTTACGTAAAAAGAGAGATCAAGTTCGTTAATGGCTGAAATCGGACCAGTGGGAGGGGGGGTTTAGAGGGAGGGATTTTTGAAAATTCAAAATATCTCTGTTAAAATGCGTCGGATCGAACAATTGTATAGAATCAATCTTATTGTAAATTAAATTTACTATAAATATTGTTATATACATTTATTCTGTATCTTGAATATTAACCGAGATATTTACATTTGTATTGTGTGTGAGGTGGACGGAACCCCGAAACGTTCCGGACTCTCCGCCGAGAGCTCTGGTGGCCGTTTCCAGAACCATTCGTCCCTCGTGAATAGGTTTAGAGATCCCTTCCTACTACAGCTGTTATTAGGCGGATTTCTCTATTGTAAAACTTCACGTGGGAAATCTGCTTAGTTTACGCAGCCCCTGCGTGACGGACTTTTTATATTACTACTAGCTGAACCCTGCGCGTGTTGCAACGCCACCAACTGAAATGCTAAATTACGATAAAGATCTATATAACAAAAGTTACTCTAAATATCAAATTAAACATTTTTTGTCATGTGCAAAAACAATAGGAAACGAAATATGACGATTTTTCATTTCATGCTCCCCTAACAACCCCCACTACTGTTCGTTCCTAATAATGTTAATGTAGCTTATATTATAAAAATACGGAGTTTGTTTGATTTCGATTTAATATTTCGTGTTCTTTATCATTGTTGACCTCTTCTATAGTTTTTCGTGGATACCTCATTTATAATTTTACCTCATTACTGGCAAAAGTGTCAATAACAAAAGTTACTTTGAATCACAAAACAAACAACTTTTGTTATATGGATGTTTGCCGAAAAATGAATAGATTACGAAATATCGCGGTTTTATATTTCACATCTCGGTTATAACCCCCACTGCTGATCGTACCTAGAAATTTTAATATAGCTTTTAATAAGGGAGGTGTTAATACCAAATCACATACGTAGTTTCGTTTAATTTGGTTGAGTCTTTTGTGCCATATAAAATTGTTGACTCCCACTATTGTTTTTAGCGTTTAACTCATATATATATATATATATATATATATATATATATATATGTATATATATATATAATATTATATTATTTGGTATACGAAAAAAGGATATATTTCAAAAGTTACTCTAAATAACAGAGTAAACAACTTTTGGTATGTGCATATTTGTCGAAAAACTAATGTGAGACGAAATATCGTTATTTTTAATTTCAGGCCTTATAACCACCACTCCTGCTCGTCTCAGAGAATATTAATATATCCAGAAACCTAACCTGTTTTAATAGTAGTATACATACATACAAACCAAGTTTCATAAATTCGGTTCAACCGTTTACGATTCTATAAAGGACATACTAACAAACGTTAATTTTTATATATTTAGATAACCACCGAAATTCATAAGATGCTTGACGTGTTCAAAATAGGATTTAGAGGATAGGATCTAGGCCTTCCTCTTCCCTTGTGCCCACGAATCTTATCTTCAAATATATAAGTAATAAAGTCATTGTGCCTTAGGATATGCCCAAGACGTTTCTCTCCCCTTCTTTTCATGGCCTTGAGAAGACTTTTTCTCTCACTTACGTCATTTGACTTCCATGTTTTCTTTTTTTTTTTTTGAGTCCAACTTGTTCCAGTAATTCTACACTATAGTCAAATTTCTATTGCTTCTAAACTATTATGTTCACTTTTAAGTAAACGCAAACTGCCCAATATCTTGGAGACCCAGGCAGGCAACTTAGGAGAAAAAGTAGGAGTACGCAACAACCGCACATATCTCTTCCTTCGCATTTGTTTAAAAGAATTTCCTCACGACTTCAAGTATTGGTTAGCCAGATTGATGAAGTTGAGTTGTTGAAAAGATCTGTACTAAAAACAAAGTTTAAAATGTTTAAATTTAATTTGAAATATTCGCAATGAAATAAATTTCATTATCAATCATTCCTCTTATGAAATATGTCTAATGTTTTATAAGCACTTAAGACAAAAACAAAAAGATCTTAAAATATCAACTCAGCTATTTTTATTAACTTTTTCTGTAATCGTTGAATAATAGTAACATTACTAAACTGAAATGAGTGAAGAAAGTGAAACATTTTGCAATAGAGTGAAGAAAGTAATCACTTTCTTCACAAGGGAAGAAAGTGAATTGCCTTCTTAATTAGTAATAAGTATAAATTAAAAAATAATTTGAAGTTGGAAATTAAATGCTTTTAAATGTTTCTTAACATTGTAAGAATTTATTTTAACAAAATAAATTGAAATGTGAATGAATTATTGATGGAAATAATCAATATATTTTAAAATTTAAATATAATAATAATTACCTTCCTTGTTTATAACCTGCACTTGTTTATAACTGCACTACTTCACAATCATCACAAGTTGTTTTATAACTATGCTTATAACCTTTCACAACCATGCTTATAATTTACCAACAACATACCATAATCTTCACAACATCCTAATTTTGTTCATAATCTGGTTAGATCTGATCATGTATTACACGATTACAGAAAAAATTTAATATTACACTCGTGACGAAAGTAGAATTTACAACTCTCGTGAAATTACCACACTCGCTTCGCTCGTGTGGGTAAACGTTTCACTCGAGTTGTAAAATGATCTATTATCGTCACTTGTATAATAAATAACTATTCTTCAACTAGCAGTCGTATCACTCTCCTGACCATCAACAATGTTTTAAAATTATTCCTCAAAGTTGGTAAAACTATAATTCTCAACAGGAGAGAAGAAAAAAACTGATATAATACACACGCTTAAACACTATGCTAATTTGTCAACAAAATCTAAACTTTAACAAGGGCTTTAAGATACTTTTTTTTTTGTCTGAAATACTTTAATTTGTCTCGAAAAGATGATAGATATATTTTATTGCCTTAAGTTTACAAACGTGTTGCCAGCAATCTGGCCAATTACTGTTAGTAAGGTTGTTAACGTATTAAAAAATGTGTATATAAAAATAACACTATTCTCCAAAGTATAAATTAAGAGCATAAACATTGGTATGTTATATAATATAAATATTTGTCTAAATAATTACATCTATGTTCCTTTTCTGGTTTCTTCCTTCTTGGTATTCTGTTTTGTGTAATTTTTCTTAATTTTTTGTTGTATGGTTTTGTTTTCATTGTTTTGTATTTTTAAGTTACAAAGCTTTTGTTTAGAGCAAACAAGTTGCGAAATACCAATAAATAAATATTAATAAATAATTATAATACTTAATCCAATAAAACATTATTTAATGTAAATGTAGATTAAATTATTTTTTTTTTAATGTCTGAAGATAGATTAGTTTTCTGATATATCAAATAAACATAATTTTCTAAGATTTATAACAAACAGAATAATAATAATAAGTATTATTGTATATAATAAATAATGTGCTGATTGTTGTTGTTTAAGCTCTCCCATAACAATAATAAAATTCTTTCTTTATTATTATTAACTTTCTCAAGCCTTTGATAAGAATCAGAAAAAAAACTTATTTTCACAATTGTAATCCAGAATATTTATCAATGATAAGTATTTTCTTTGAGGCACTATATATTTATCAAAGAATATTACCCTATGTTATGTAAAAGCGGGGCAATACAATAGTAAATGATTCAATTGTAGATACATATATTTTTGGCACTATTTACATTCCTCTCCAGTTTTTATGGTGTATTATTTTAAATATTCACAAGAAGAATTCTTTATTTGACTGATTAGTCATATTTTTTTTATGTTTGTGTGAAACGTTAAATAATCTCGTAAACATTAGATGCATTTAATAACTAATTTTCATTTTATGAAATTAACTCCACCGAATAAACGTTGTTTACTGTAGATTTAGAAATTATTAATTCTTCAGAAAATACTTTAATTTATCTCCCTTCCACATTTTTTTAAACCTTATTGTTTCCTCCGTAAATTTCAATAAAAAACATCACTCTCCCCGTTTGATCCTTTAAAACTCCAAAGTTGTTGGATTACCTGAGTTTTAGGAATAGCTCCGCGAGTTACTTCCATTACGGGCCCGGATGAACTTTAAGTGCAAAGTTACAGGAAAAAATGGGACGGCCCGACTTCCTGCTGACTATTTTAGACCGTACTCTGACGATTTTGTAACTTATATATAAATCAGAGTTATTTATGGTGTGGGTTAATAATACATTATCAAGTTGGAAATCAAGAAAACGGTTTTATCACCTATTACTAGACCTTACCTCCTAAAAGGAAGATGCTGTTAAGGGAAATTTGATAAAAATATACACCAATGACAACTTCTTTATTCCCTCATACATCTTTGTGAAGAGGTAAGTCATTATTTCGCTTCTCTATTTTTCTTCTTAATACCTTTTTTTTTTTTTAACAGTAAATATTCATTTTTTATTATTTATTTATTTTAACTATTTATTGAAATTGTGTATATAGTCTGCTGGAAAGTTTTTTATTTTAATTTTAATTTTAAAAATATTTTTCTTATTAGTAAATATTCACTGGAATACTAATTTTTATTCTTAAAGTTTTATGTTTTAACTCAATTCTTGACCATCAATATGTACATATATTTCCTATATATTTTTTTAATTAAATGACATGTTATACAACGTTTTTGTGGCAAATGTTAGCAAGCAGGGCACTGATGATGGAGCATATGCTTTGAAAACGCTCTGTCGCAACGAATAAACAACTGTGAAGGAACGAGGCCTTACCTGAGATAATAATACCTTCACCGTCCAGCACCTCAAAAATAAACTTATTTATTGTTTCGATAGTTTGAAGAATGAGTTTTGAGTAATGAGGTGTATATTTTGAGTAAGATGTATTGGTCCGTTGCCCATTTCCCGCCCCTGTTTATAATGTAGCCCCTGTTATAGTGCTAAATAATTAAACATATTAAAACGCGGGGGCTACGTTAACTAAGCTAATTTCCCACGAAAGTCACGCATTTGCATTTATCTCAAAACGTAAAAGTTAATGGGAACAGAATTTGGGTATTTAGGGTTCAAAGAAGTGGTACCCACTGTAACGGCATATTGTTATTATGACATGAGTAGGAGAGGGAGCTAACTCATTGCCGAAAACTGACAAAGTCCGTCACGCAGGTGCTGCGTAAACTAAGCAGATTTTCCTCGTGAAGTTTAACAATAGCTAAATCTTCATACTGGTATCACAACACAACCGTGAATATTAAGTGAATAAATATAAACGGTAATAAAAAATCTTTCCACTCCCAACGGGAAACGTCTGAAATGTAAACAAGCAGGTCTGCTAACACCTCACCGAAAAGAAAAGCAATTTCTGAAATATATCAGAATAGAATATATTAATTTTGTTGAAAAATATTTTTCTACAACTATTACTGTAATTTATAATGAATCAGAATAATTTGTATCCCAATCAATCATATTTTAGTAGTCCAAGAACATAAACGGGCGAGGGTCACCAAGCTATATTTTCATGTATCTCGTACAATAATGGTCTCTTGAGCACAATATTTGGTAGTTTATATTCGAATAATGTGGGTTATTATATAACAGAGTATTGTTTACGTAAGATGATTAGAAGTGGGAGCTTGCTGACGGCTGAAATCGGGGCGGATAACGGATGAAAGTGAGTTTCCCGCCAAAAGCTAGGTCGGCCGTTTTCTTAACTCTTCGGGTCTCGTGAAATTTCTCTATTGTAAAACTACACGTGGGAAATCTGCTTAGTTTACGCAGCCCCAGCGTGAGGGACTTTTATATCTATCTATCTATATATGAGGCGCTCAGAATAATAGTGGCCTAACCCCAAAATGTAAGATTTGTGTAAAACCAAGTCAAACTTTGTCCTTAAATTGAACTATTTTTGTATTTTTTATTTATGATAATTTAGTACTAAACATTTGTCGTTATTAACAGTTTTGCTAGTGCTTTTTAAATGTAACACCCAATTTCATGAAAATGTATTAATTTATTAATAAAATGTGAGTTGGGCCACTGTAATATTAACCATTTTATTAATGAATATTAAAATCGTGGCTTAGGCCGCAAGGTTTAAAATTAATAAATTCAACAATAACGCATAAAATATTTATTTTTACAGTATAAAAACCTTTAATAGTTAAAATTACAAGTTTTTTTAATTTTAATCATTGTCTTCTTCTAATTCGTCGTCACTCTCATCTATAGGAATCGTATCTGGGATGGACTGGCAGCTTAGAATTTCCTTGTAAAATTCGTGTTTATAAGGTGGGATGAATTCCAGGAGACTTAGTAAATCTCTTTTCTTATTTTCCACAATTTTCTTCCCTTTGGGATATAGAAGGTCCAGCGTTTTCACTTCTTTGGTCATCCTCTTCATCACATTTACACTGTAGAAAGGAACGTCTTCATTGTTTGAATACTTGTAGAAGATTGTTTGTGGTTTATTCTCCTCATAGTGCAGCCACCGTATCTTCAACCACTCTACTTTTCCCTCAACTTCCACCTCCTTGTTTTTTATTGAAGCTTTCACTTTTTGTTTTTTTTCTATTGGTGATGTTCTCCAAAAGCTTCTTGAAGGAAAAGAAATCATCTTTTTCCATTTTTTTTACCACAAATGGCGGTTTTCTCGCAGCTAGACTAATGAGTATCCAGTCATCAGGGACATAAACTTCTGGATAATACTTTTTCTTTTTTTCAATCAAACCAAAGTCTTGGTCACATGGCAGGTATATATGTCCTGACACAAGAAATTTGTGAACAATTTCTTTGCAGAAATATTTGGAATTTGTGACTAAATAATCACACAATGCAGCCAGGTTAATTTTCCTATTTTGGTCTCGACATTGGTCACTGTACATTATGAGCTTTGAGATTCTAACATATTTTTCTAAGAAATGTAGAATGCATGAACCTACCTCTTCAGAGCCCCTGGAAGCCACCGACTCATTCCAGAGGTACATGTAGGCTTCATTTGTTGTTAGATTGTGGATTACAAATTATAGGCCCCGAGTTGGCGTTTGTAATAAACAGTGCCAGTCGACAGAACAGGGGCAGGTAACGTTTTCATGAGGTCAAAAGTTTTTGTGCAATAGGGAACGTGTTAATCTACCATCACTTACAGCCAAAAAATTTTGAAAAAGATTATTTTATTCGCATGTTTGTAGTATGAAAATAACTAAAAATAAGAATTTTGTACACTTACCATCACTGTAATTCATGTTTCAGAAGTTAATTTCAAATCTATAACTGAACAACAAACACTTGCATAAGGATCAATAAGAAGGCCAAGTCCTCTACTGGTTTTTAATATTATGCAGAGTGCACTTTCGGAGTCAACGCTCCATCCTCAGTGCCAGATTAAAGCTGCGTTGCCTGGACCACGACTGCCGGGCGACCCCCAGGGGACCCCCTGGGTCGCCCGGCAGTCGTGGTCTAGGCAACGCAGCTTTAATCTGGTACTGAGGACGGAGCGTTGACTCCGAAAGTGCACTCTGCATTATATTAAAAACCAGTAGAGGACTTGGCCTTCTTATTAATCCTTATACATTTGTTCCTCTACCATCCAGCATATTCCAGAGATAACAAACACTTGCTTAACAAACAACTCCAGTAAACATTTGGCCCAAGCCACAACTCGGACCAGAAGTTTTCTTGGTTAGGCCACTATATATTTTTCAAAAACCGCCAAAACTGTTGGTTAAAAAACAAACTGCTGCTGATATCTAGTGAAAAAATTTAGAAGGTGGCTTCGGCCACTATATATTTCATAGAACACATTATTCAGCAACAGATGCTATGGTAACTCAAATAAGTAGAATTTGAGGGTTGGGCCACTATTATACTGAGCGCCTCATATATCATATCTGTTCCCGCTCTAGCGGTCGCAATTTTTGTTTGATCGTTACCAAACTCGATATTTAGTCGTTTTATGTGAAAAGAAAGATCAAGTTCGTTAACGGCTGTAATCGGGCCAGTGGGAGGGGGAGTTTAGAGGGGAGGATTTTCGAAAATTCGAAATATCTCCGTTACTATACGTCGGATCGAAAAATTGTACCTTTTATATCATTGCTGGTAGAACAAAGCAGTGAGGTAGAGCAACAATCCCTTATATTGAGAAATTATTTTAATAGACTGGATGAACCTAACTTTTGACTTTATAGAATAAATGAAAACTTATCTTGGAAACTTCTAGATGTTATAATGGTTGGCATGTTTGCTGTTGAAATAGTCTGTTTTTATATGTTGTATGGAAATGGAATCATAAGGCATAAGTAAATAATAAACATGTGCACACATAAATAAGTAAAATTATGGCTCATAAAATAAGAGTATCTGCTTGATTAATAGTTCTTTAACTTTTGAATTATTCTTCTGTTACTTATTGTCTAAAAAGATTTCACAATTATATGCCTCAGATCATCAAATCAAGATGCAAGTGGGAAAATATATTTCTAAAACAGAACTCGGAATTCTACACTGATGTATTGTGTATCCTTCAAAATCACCAAGAACAATAGTAACAAACATATTTTATTGGATTTTGACGGCTGAAAACTAACTACTACAATATCTCGGATAATATTCAAGATAGAGCATAAATGTATTCACAATATTATAGTACATTTTAATTGCAATAAGATTGTATTTATTTCATAAATAAGTGCACATATTAATAACATGAATATAACTTGGTTATTCCTTTTTAATTCAAAATGTAAACAACAGAAATCATAATAATGATAATATATTTACAAAAATCATATGTTAACAAAAGAAAAACAATAATCATATATTAACAAGAGTAAAACAATAATCATATGTAACAGATTGGTTCTATTCAATTTTTTGATCCGACGCATAACAACGGAGATATTTCGAATTTTCAAAATCTCGTCCTCTATACCCCTTCCTACTGGTCGGATTTCAGCCGCTTACGAACGTGATATTCATTTCTATATAAAACGTTTAAATATCGAATATGGTTATGATCAGAATAAAATTGAGTCCTCTAGAGCGTTAAACATTTATTTATTTATATAACATTTTGAATCATTTTCGTTACGTCCTGGTTTTGATTGGTGGACATTTTAAAATTGTTATAGAAAATCCCATCATGAGTACAACCGCAATAGCCGATTGATTCCCTAATGGAAATCTGCTAAAATTAATTATAAATGGGAAAGAGTTGTGTAAAACGAGTTATGGGAAAATGTTTTTTGAGTAAAGAAATGGTCCTTTTTATGCAGGTAGGTAAGACGTTATGATTCGGCTCTTGTTCCTTTATCTCGTGGAATGGGCTTATCGATTCGCCATTGCGGATGAATAAATACCACCCTCCCTCCCATGGCCGTTATGAGGCAGATCATAGCACTCCGATTCATATGGGGCCGGTCTGTGGTTAGGTCTCACGCACACATGGCGGCGTTTGGCGATGAAATAGAGCGTGCTGCCTTATGTATTTCAGGTGTCTCTATCCCTTATCCCTCCCCCTCTATCCCGGCCCCATCTATCCCACTCTCCGGAGAAATATATGGCGGGGTTCCGAGTCCTTCTATTGCCCGAGGATCGTGTGACGCTTAGTCCAAATTTAACTTATCCAATTCCAAGCCGGGAACGATTTATGCCTTCCTTAGTCACAACTTTCACGAGATATTTCAATAATGGTCACCATTTAGAATACAAAGTAGAGCTTTCTGAATCTAAATCGGAATTGATATGGACCGATGAAATAGAAATATTGCCAAGGCATGAATCAATAAAGTACAGCTCTTTTAGCGGATCTATTGAAGTTGTACTCATGACGCGATTTCCAAGAAACTTCCTTAAATGTTCATCGATCCTACCCAGGAAGTGAAGAAAATGAGGTCCGTTCAAAAATTACATATAATTATATTTGTCTGTTAACGCTTTAGCAATCACATTTTTGTTTGATCGTTACCAAACTCCATCTTTACTCCTTTCAACATTGAAAAATTGAACAATAACCTATCTTATTGAAAATTAAAATACCTATAAATGTCCATATAATATTTATTTATTATACAAGTGACGAAAGTAGATCATTTTACAACTCGAGTGAAACGTTTACCCACACGAGCGAAGCGAGTGTGGTAATTTCACGAGAGTTGTAAATTCTACTTTCGTCACGAGTGTAATATTAATTTTTTTTCTGTAATCGTGTAATACATGATCAGATCTAACCAGAATATGAACAAAATTAGGATGTTGTGAAGATTATGGTATGTTGTTGGTAGGTAATAAGCATGGTTGTGAAAGGTTATAAGCATAGTTATAAATCAACTAGTGATGATTGTGAAGTAGTGCAGCTATAAACAAGTGCAGGTTATAAACAAGGATGGTAAATATTATTATATTTAAATTTTAAAATATATTGATTATTTCCACCAATAATTCATTCACATTTCAATTTATTTTGTTAAAATAAATTCTTACAATGTTAAGAAACATTTAAAAGCATTTAATTTCCAACTTCAAATTATTTTTTAATTTATACTTATTACTAATTAAGAAGGCAATTCACTTTCTTCACTCTATTGCAAAATGTTTCAATTTCTTCACTCATTTCAGTTTAGTAATGTTACCATTATTCAACGATTACAAGAAAAACATATTTTCTCTATCATGAATATTAATCGAGATTCTTTAGTTTTATCCTTAAGTAAACCCCCACTCCTACTCATGTCATATTAACACAAAGCTGTTATATCGTGGTCCTCTTTTTTGTATGCTAAAATACCAAATATTTTTTCAAGAGACCTTTATTATGTGAGGCATATGCAAATTCGTTGTTGATAGGGAAATCAGCTGTTGAGGTCGTATTATGACGCGATTTTCGAAAATATTCCTCAAATGTCAGGTTCATGTCATGTGATTGTTTGCATACTCGATATGAATAAAGATCAAGTTCAATAATGGCAGAAATACGACCAGTAAGGGGGAGTCTTTTTGAAAAATTTCTTCAAATGTCTAACGATCCTACCCAGGAGTTGACGAAAATGAGGTCCATTCAAACTTTGTGTGTGAGTGTATAAACAGACGCACATATTTGTCTGTTAACACTCTAGCGGGCGCAATTTTTGTTTGATCGTTAAAAAAACTTGATATTTAAACGGTGTATGTAAAACTGAAGATCATGTTTGTTAATGACTGAAATCCGACCGGTGCAATGGGGTGGATGTAGAGTGGGGAATTTCGAAAATTGAGTGTGGAACAAATCTTATTGTAAATTAAATGGCCTATAAATGTTGTTATATGCATTTTTTTCTCTTTAATCATAATTCTTAAGCTAGATATATGGATTTTGTTTTGTTTTCGTCCTTTAGTAAACCACCACTCCTACTCATGTCATGTTAACAATTGTATCATGAGTCACCTTATTTGAAACTTAAATACCAAATACTGGTTTCATTGAACTTTTAATTTTTAAGGTGAACGGAAATACGTGGTGCTCATGGAAAACATGGTTAGTTAACGGAGCGCCTGCGCGATGGACTTTTTGTCAGGTCTGGAGTAGCTCTGAGTCTAGAGGCTCCGAAAGCACTAAGCACACTATTATGATAAGGAAATAGACTTTTAGCATATTTCCCTTGCGTGTGTCATCAACTGTGTCTTCAAATGTAAAGTCGGATGACGAAAATAAGGGCCGTTTAAAATTATATATATATTTAATTGTGTCAGCTCTCTTGTAGTCGTAAGTTTTGCTTGATCTTTACCATACTCGATATATTCATGTAAAACTTAATGAAGTTCGTTAACGACTGAAATTGGACCAAGGGGAGTGAAGTATTTAGATGGGGGACTGGAATATTCGAAATATATTTTTTTACCGAGTCTGATCGAAAAACAAAATATAACCATTCTATAAAAAAAACGCATTTATTAGATTATTATTGTCGACAGTTTTGAATGATCGTTTTATATTGTGCAGAAGCGACTCATTTTCAGATGAATTGAGCAGTCAATATTTTCTGCAATAATGTTTTTTTTCCGTGATAACAAGTGCCTTGAATTTCATTTATAAAATATGTCGTTTAATGTGGATATAAAGAAAAATTGTACTAGCAATACTGTAAGACTTTAAAAAGATATTAGCTGATTTCCATTAAAGGGAATCAGCTATTGATGTGGTACTCATGACGCGCTTTCCGAAACATTTCCTCAAATGTCCATCGATCCTACCCTTCAATTAATAAAATCTTAGTCCCACCCTGGGTAGAAAAAGGTGATTACCCTCAGTTAACCCGAGCCAGACTAGCCGAAAGTGGAGCATATATTTTTTTTTTTTTTTTTTGGAATCTATAGAAAGAAGAAGGCTGATTAATGAAATATACGCAAGACACGGAATTAAGAATATAAGTAGATTATCACAAAATATAAGAATTAATTATTTTACTAATTCGTGACACTTATCTACTGCACTAAAAGTATAGAGGGGTAAAAATTTGTAGACAACTTTTTTTTTAATTATAATGCATAATAATCTCGATTTTCTCATTAACTCATAACGCCATTAAATTTTAATTGCTAACAAACTTTTTAAGCTGATTACATTATGGCGTTAATGACAAAAATGTTGACACTCCTAAATTAAAAAAAAGAAGGGTAGTTTAGGCCGTTGGAAAAATCTTGATATTTCTTAAGCTTTTCAGTAAAAGATTTATGGATATTTCCATCGTTTAGAATAACGATGTCGACAATGTTTGCAGACTTTTTCAGCTTATCATTGATAAAAATATCTGGTTTGTTGTGTTGGACAGAGCGATCCATTATTATCCTTTCAACCCAATAAACTTTGACATGTTTCTTTTCAAGCAACGGTTTAACGATAACAAGACTCTTCTTTTTATAGAATGGCGACCCTAGTAATTGCTTGATCGTATATTTAAGCAACCTTATCATGTCTTAATAAATAATGTGAACAGAATGCTATCTCAGAGCAAGAAGAAATATATTGAATCAACTCGAATAAAATGATTGCAGTTTTTTTTTTTTTTTAATAAATGCCTTGTGTAAAATTATTAATACGTATGTTTCCAATTATTATTATTATTATTATTTATTAACGTCCACTTTTTGCAACTTAGGCTAATCGGGACGGGTTATCTACAGGTTACCACCCTTTTCTAGCCAGGGTGGGATTTTAGGACGTTATTTAATGAATTTCGTCACTAAATAATTTCCTTTGCCCAGGCAAGAATCGAACTCGCCACTCTTATACTTCCAATTATTAGACTTTTCATTAGTGTTAGTTATTTGTGCCAGCTGGTATTAGCAGATTTCCCTTAAGGGAAATCAGCTATTGAGGTTGTACTCATGACGGAATTTTCGAAATTTTTCTTCAAATGTCCATCGATCCTACCTAGTAGATGACGAAAATGAAGTCCGTTCAAAACTGTATATATATATATATATATATATATATATATATATATATATATATATATATATATTTGTCTGTTACCGCTCTAGCGGTCGCAATTTTTGTTTGAACGGTACCAAACTCGATATTTAGTTCGTTAACGGCTGAAATCGGACCAGTGGAAGGAGGGTTTAGAGGGGAGGATTTTCGAAAATTCGAGATATCTCCGTTACTATACGTCGGGTCGAAAAATTGTATAGAATCAATCTTATTGCAAATTAAAGTTACTATAAATATTGTTATATACATTTATTATCTATCTTGAATATTAACCGAAATATTTGCATTTTTATGAAGTCAGTGGTCGGGTATAGTTCGGCCATTTCCGTCAGTACTCGGCTCAGGTGGAAGCTTTTTCTAACATTACCTGTCGTTTCTAACCTTACCTTACCTTCCTTACTTTGTGAGATTTATGCAAATACGTTCTGTTTATCCCCCCCCCTTCTTTAGTTCTTGGACTACTAAAATTTGAGTTATTAAAATATAAATTATTCTTACAATTCAGAAGCCGTTTCAGTTGGGAATTTATTTTAATTAGCTGAAAGATTTCTCATTACCGTTTGTATTTATCACGGTGGTATTGTGTTACCAGTATGCAGATTTCTCTATTGTAAAACGTCACATGAAAAATCTGCTTAGTTTACGCAGTCCCTGCGTGACGGATTTTTTTATATTCCCAGTTAGTCTGCTCGATAAGACTTTTAGTAGATTTACCTTAGGGGAATCAGATATTGAGGTCTTACTCATGACGTGATATTCAAAAAATTTCTTCAAATGTCCATCGACCCTACCCAGGAGATGACGAAAATAAGGTCCGTTCAAAACTCTCTCTCTCTCTCTCTCTCTCTCTCTCTCTCTCTCTCTATATATATATATATATATATATATATATATATATATATGGCTGTTAACGCTCTAGCGGTCGCAATTTTTGTTTGATCAAACTTCATATTTAAGCGTTTTATGTAAAAAGAAAGAGCAAGTTCGTTAACGGCTGAAATCTGACCAGTGGGGGGGGGGTTTAGAGGGGGTTTTGGAAAATTCGAAATATCGCAATGTATTTGAGTTCCCTGGCCATGGGAAATCGCAGACACACACACACTAGGACTTTTTGTTTATTCTTATTTTTCCTTTTTTCTGTTCATTTATTCTTTCATTTTACTTTTTTTTAATATTTCTTATTATTTATATTATTATTATTTATATTTTCTATTTCAACCCCTCCCCCTTCCTTTTTTGGCATATAGTTTTGGATTGAAAAATTGTATTGATTCTCTCTTGAATTCCTTTTAGTACTCAGTCAATTAAATTATTTTTTTATAGTACCATGAAGGAATGTATATCTAACAAAATAGTGTTTCCATTGGTGTCCAGCATTAGGCTATTTTAATAAAATTTTACCGATGTGTGGATGGAAGCGTATGGGCAGAGGTGGGGGAAAAAAAAAGAAAAAAAACTGGTCGCAGACTAGGGTTGTTTTGAAAATTTCCTAGAGGTTCATCGTTAAGCAGTCAATAATGAGCTTAAAATTATAATGAAAAATTGTCCAGTATAATATTTTTTACTTTAATGAAATTAGATTTAAGACATTTTTTTTGGTTATTAAATTAAACTTAATTTTATTTTAATAGCCGTATTACTAGTACTTTAAATTAGCCAAGGAAATTTTTAAATTCATTATAATTTGTAATTACTTTATTTGAGGTTCTACTCATTATGCCATTTTCTAAAAATGTCCTAATGCCCATCGATAAAATTGTCGACAAACACCGGTGAGGGTCCCAATGTACAAGAATGTAATGAAATATTCGATCTTTCACCGACGTTTTTTGTGTTTGTTGACATACTCTGATTTCGGTCTTTCACTGTAAAATTTCTCTCTCTCTCTTTCTATATATATATATATATATATATATATATATATATAGAGAGAGAGAGAGAGAGAGAGAGAGTCTAGTTCTAAGGGCCGTCAAGTCAACATCCAGGACGTTCGGGCACTGATGATGATGCACTGGATCGAAAGTGCTCTGTCATTTTAATAACTGTTACAGTGGACGTGTTGCCATTTTTTTCCTCTGCCAACTCCTTATCCACGCGGCATATGTGATCTTATTACATATTAGAATTGGGCTAAAGGAGGTTCTTCGGCTAATTGTGGAATCGAAAAAGAAATGTATTGCATATATCTAGTCTAAACACCTCAGGATGTGCCATGCCGTCTGTGAACGTATTAATTTAATTTCGGCGTTATACATAAACTTTGAAGAACTATTGTGGCCTTTAGGTGGGTTCTATGTGGTCTACGGAATGATGAGTTTATAAGTCAGTTCGCCAAGTTTACAGCTAGCTATCTTTATGTAATTCCATAAGAAATATTAGTGTGTGAGTCTCTTGAAACTTGATTATTTGTAAAGAGACTCCCCGATTCTAAACTGAAACAATCATGTCCAGAGAACACGAGAATAAGCTAAAAATCTGTTTCTTTCGTTGTACTCATACAAATTTATTTAAGTTATTGAATTTCTTCCATAATAAAGGAATAGATATATTCATAAATTGAAAATGGAAGGAATAGTATATAGAGACATATCTAAAAAAATAAGACTCAAACACAGTTCTGGGAGAGGAAAAGTTAGTTTCTGAAGGAGTTGTATTTAGCAGTGAGTTCCTATATACTGGAGTACTGGTAAAAATAAATATTGGTTAAGATGGCATAGTAAATATATTTTCTGATAGAAATGTCTGTAAAGTTCTTTATTTTTTTCAGTTTTATGGAAACCACTTTATGGCAAGAACCGTGTGACCTCTTTTTAATGTTGCATTATTGCCTCCTTTTGCCTCACACACACACGCAAAAAAAAGAATTGAACCATTTCAAAGAGGTGAAATTATTTATTAGGCGTGCATGAAAGGAGAGAAAGGATTCTTGAATATTTGAACAGGGGCACTAGACGATTCATGAGAGCTGACCCAGGCGTTTGAAGTGCGCACAGTTCGAGGGTAGGGGAGCCGGGAATAAAAGTATGGAAATAGGACTAAACAATCGAGGCGGATGGGGGGGGGGTCTAGTATGTTGTTTTGTTAAGGGATGGGGGGGGGGATTGGTCGATAGGGCCACAGTCGAGAGAGAGCCCACTAAGTTTGGCTGCATTGCGACATGGCCTCTCGCTGCTCTGGTCTACAGCTGCTGGACTGCATCTAGCACAGCTGAAGGGCGCTCTTACGAAGAGACCAATGCCTTATGGATCGCTGGATAAGTTCCCTCCAGAAAATTAACCCGCGAAATGGCTCACTGGCCAACTTGGAGACTAAGTTTTCGGCTAACTTTTCACACTCATCTTCTGAAGGACACCCGCTTAACTTCAAGTAGTACTAATAATTATAGCTACTTGATCAGTTGTGTATTTTACTTAAATGACACGTGGGGTTTTGGTTAGATATAACTCATAAAGGAAATGTCAGTTTAATGCTTATCCCAATTGCCCTTCTACATTATTGCCACAGACAGATCATTTCTGCCAGTCAGCTGTAATACTTCGCTCGGGAAATCATTAGAGGCTGATTGAGGGTAATTTTATAACAAGGCTTCAATATGCACTATTATACTTACTGTCTGGGCTTATTATTTCTCCATAAGTGCCAGGTAACTGTTGGGGACTTAAAGAATAGAAATTTTAGTTTGAAAGAGTAAATGAAAATGAGTACCCAATCAATCTCTCTCTACTGTTTGATAGATATCATTTATTATAATTAAACAGTATCTATAATGCACATATTTTCTGTAAAACCAACTCCGAGCACACATAGTTTAGAAATAGTCGATTGTAAGTAGAAGGAAATTCCAATAGTGCCAACATTTAACAGGAAATAAGATAACACAATTAACTGTGTTACCCTCTGTGCAACTTTCCTTTCCGCTTGAGGATTATCAACATTGATTTACTTAAATTAATTGTTCAAAACATTACAGAATTCGAATTTTCTAATAATTAATTTACCCGGTGGAAATAAATAAGTGTGGTAACCTAAAAATAGTTTAAGTTATTTTCAAAATGCAGGGTGAGGGGGATGGATCGTAGTCCTCCATGCAACCTAAATAATATTTTAAAGAATCAAATCGAGTTTAAACGAATATTGTTTTTCGTCATAATGACATTATCAAGTAATGTTTAATAGTTATATATAGTACATAGTTGTTTCAATAATGCCAACATAACGGAGGAAATAAGGTATATATACCAGAATTAAAGAGTTTGATTCCCCACAACTTCCACTATCACTCCTTGTGTAAATTCAGCATTACTTTCGACGATCAACGATATGGGGATTCCTAGCCTCGCAACCCCTTAGATAATACAGCTATTTACACCTAGGTCTGCCTTTCTTACTCAGATCACCCATTCTAACATATATAACTTTTTATGGGCAACTTCCATGAATGTTTAAAAAAAAAAAGTTCTTTTAATTCTATTTGAGGAGGACTATATTGATTCCCAGTTTTATTTAATAAATGTAAAGCTACAATTTTAAAAAGTAGTATAAACGTAGTACTACGATAAATGCATCTGCTACGATTTTTTCTATGCGCCACTATTGAGAGTTCAGTAAACAGCTCGCTTTAGAGTGTAGTCCTTTTGTTCAGAAGGAGCAGTGAAATGTTCTGTTGCTACATCAATTCTTGTGATAAGGAGATGATAAGTATGTAGCTTAGTTAGGCTCTTGCTGCCACTTCTTTGAACAGAGGCAAAGGAGTCGCAGCTGCGGGTTCTCCTAGGACTATTCGGAGTTAAAGTAAATCTCTCAAATGTTGCACTTTTATGCTTAGCCGTGCTCGGTGAGGTAGGCTAAGTTACCTGGCCCAATTTATCTATTCAAAATTCTATATCTCTAATTAAATGGAGACCGCTGGTATGGGGAAACCCAAAGGTACAGCGGGGGCAGAGGTCGGAAAAAATAAAAGACAAAGAGATGATGTTCTGAAATTCTTTATGGGTCCATGTAAATGGATAACTAACTAAACTGCAATGATGAATATTTGGTTTAGTAACGATCAAACAAAAATTGCAACCGCTAGAGCGGTAACAGATAAATATATATATATATATATATATATATATATATATATACACATACAGTTTTGAACGGACATCATTTTTGTCATCTATCTACTAGGTAGGATCGATGGACATTTGAAGAAAAAGTTTTAAAATTAAGTCATGAGTACGACCTTAATAGCTGATTTCCCTTACGGGAAATCTGCTAAATGTGTAGTTTGTATATATAATTTTATGATATTTTTTTTGTCAGGAGGCACTGATGATGGAGCACGGTCTCTGAAAATGCACTCTGCATATATTAAAGTACTTGTAGAAGACAAGGGTTTTTTATTGACCCAGATCAGAGTTGATAATTGACGGCCAGAACAGGAAACAGTCGTTTTTTGACATAAATCATTTAGATTATTATTACTGAAAAATAATCCCGGAGTGCATTTCTCCCTCAATGATTGTGTAAGTACTATTGATATCAGATAAAGTGTTAGTTAATCTTATGTCTATTTAGCCTCAACGAGCTGATCCTTATTGTGAATAGCGAGCCCGAGGTTTTTCCGGGCGAGGGAATAAAAATAAATATCAATCTCCATGTTTGAATAAAAATTGTGTAATCAGTTATTGGGAGGGTATGAGGGTCCATTTAGATGAGGCGATGAAAGTGGTATAAGTAGGTAGTGTGCCCTGGTTACACAATCTGTTCGATTGTTGTCACATTATACGGCGAATATTGAATGAGCCTCCCCACTTCCAGTCTTGGATCAGAACCAATTTCCACCCCATCTTCCTCTCAGTTCTACCAACCTTCCTTCTATTCATATAATGTTAATTCTACCCTCGGCTTCTCTCCTTCCAAATTTGAATGTGCTTTCTACTATAGTTCAGAAAGTACAGTTAGTCTGTGTCCGCTATCCATAATTATACCGCCATCAAGCTGTATAGGAAACATGATCCGTGATGAAAACATTCTTTTAGATATAATTATTTATTTTTAGCACATTTCACTTAAGGGGGATTTTCAAAATTGTTCTTCAAATGTCCATCGATCCTACCTAGGAGATGAGGAAATGAGGTCCGTTCAAAACTGTATATATCTATGTATCTATCTTTCTATCTATCCATCTATCTATCTTTATATATATATATATATATATATATATATATATATATATATATATTTCTGTTACCGCTCTAGCGGTCGCAAATCATTTCCAAACTCGATATTTAGTCGTTTCATATAAAAAAAAAGACAGATCAAGTTCGTTAACTGCTGAAATCGGACTAGGAGGAGGGCGGTTTAGAGGGGGATAATGATGAATATTCGAAATATCTCTGTTACTATACGGCGGATCGGAAAAATGTATAAAATCAATCTTTTAGCAAATTAAATGTACTGTACATGTTGTCATATACATTTATTCCCTATCTTGAATATTAGCCATGATATTCCCATTTTCCAGTTTTCAGCCTTCAGAAAACCCCCACTTCTACTCATGCTACATAAACAATATTCGGTTATGTAATAAGCCACATCATTCGAAGCTTAAATGCCAAATATTGTTTTCAAGAGATATTTATCATACGAGATACATGCAAATGTGCTCTGGTGACCCCCCCCCCCTTCTTTTTTTGGTCTACTTAAATTTGATTGATTGAGATAAAAATTATTCTCATTCATTATAAATTACAGTACTTGATATAGTACATAGTTTTCAATCAAATTAATACGTTATATTCAGATATATTACTGTAATTGATTTTCTTTCCAGTAAGAAGTTGGCAGACCTGTTTGTTCACATTTCAGAAACTTTCCGTCGGGAGGTTTCTTATTTACTTAATATTCAAGATGGCGTTGTGTTACCGGCATGTAGATTTCTCTATTGTCCAACTTCACGCGGGAAATCTGCTTAGTTTAGGCAGTCCCTGCGTGATAGACTCTTATTTCTTTCTCCTACGAAGTATTGTAGACGTGAAATAGTTCGATTTTCAGATTCTGACAGAAAGATTCGTTCTGAATCTCTCAAAACCCATTTTGATTTCTGTACTTTCTCTAGCATAACTCAAAAGTCCGCCACGGAGGGGCTAGGTTAGAACTATGCAAAGAAATTTCGGCCTTGTCCTGGACTGGCACACCAGTTTCTCTCCCCCACGTACCATAATTATAAACCTATCTAGAGAGGACTTGAAACGTAATGTGGAGAGTAGATGTATTGTCATTTACTTTCTCCGATGAGTGGAAATACTAAATCGTAGGTTGGATCCATAAGAATTATAATTAGAAAATTGGAATTTTCAAATTCCCCTCCTCAAGTTTAACCCTTCTTCATTTTAGGAGTATTAGTAGTGTTTTTGAGAGAGCTAAAGCGTTTATCAGAGTAATAGCGGAAATCAGCTATTGAGGTCGTACTAATGACGCGATTTACGAAAATGTTCTTCAAATGTCCATCGATTCTTCTCAGGAGATAACGTAAATGAGGTCCGTTCATAATTATATCTATCTATCTAAATATATGGGAAATCTGCTTAATGTACGCAGCCCTTGCGTGACGGACTTTTTTTCTTCGTCATATATTTCATTTTTTTTACACTTACTGTCACGAAGTTTTTGAACCAGTTTTTCCGGTTAACATTTTATATATATATATATATATATATACTTGTTATTATGAGTGGTATCATAAAATACGAGTATTATTGAGCAAATCTTATTAAACTATTGATGATCTACTATTGCTGTTCTCTGCAGTTTCTTAGTTGTTTTCGAAGCGAGTTATTCGCACAGATTTCAGATTTCTACTAATCGTTTTTTTTTTTTTTTTTTTTTTTTTTTAAATAGAGCTAGGGAATATGTGATGAAATGAACCAGCATGTGGAAAATCTGCTTTGGGGAGGGACCTAATTTTCGTCATCTCGAAGGAATGTCTCAGATCGAAGGACATTTGAGGACATTTTTCAAAAATAATCCTAATAAAAATTATGGACTCTAAGGAAGAATGTTCATTCATGACGTCACATCTAACTTTGCTTGATTTTGGCCAAAAAAGAATATAAAAAACTCAAACAAAAGCGTTAGTACAATTTAAAAAGTGTGCACATAAGTGATTATATAAGATATAAGCCCATACAGACTAAAAAAAGAGTGATGTATCGGGGGTTTAATAATATAAATCTTTGGAGGGAGTAGGAGAGAGTGATGTGGCCAGGCTGGGTTTATTAAAAACTAACCTGCCCTGACAGAGGATCACTCACTCTGTCTTCTCCCACTAACTAGATATTACCAACATTCATTTCAACAAAGATGCCCTAATTAAAATACATCAATTCCACTTTGTATTATTAGGACGGATGTCTAGCACTCCACAGAACTACATAAGGCCAACAATGGAAACCATCGAAAGTTCGTGACATTATTTATAGCAGATTTCGTTTAAGGGTTGTTTGTGATTGACGTTGTACTCATGACGCGATTTTCGAAATATTTCCGCTAAGGTTCATCTACTTAGGAGATGTCGAAAATGAGATGTGTTCAAAATTTTATATATACATATATTTGTCTGTTAACGCTCTTGCTGTCGTAATTTTTGTTTGATCGTTACCAAACACTAGGTTCCATTGTTGCACTGACTCTCATAGCTCATTACGTTCATTAAAAAAAACATATATAGTTCACATCCTCTCATTTCGTACATATTACACAAAATCCATACAGTAAACTAAAGAATAACTATGTACTGGTTACTCGGACATACAGACATTGGACAAAGCACACAAGTTGACGAACTCGCCAAATCAGCTACTCAAAAACACATAATGTACACACCAAGATATTCAAGCCCAAGCAAAACATATGATACTCAATTTCTTGCAGAAATCTTGGTTTGTCACAACAGATAACAAACATCGAGAACTGAAACATATACTTGGTGAATTGCCTTCCTCAAAAAGGCTAATTAGAAGAGAAGAAGTGGTTTTAACGAGGTTAAGAATTGACCATTCACGACTGACTCATACTTTCTTACTTGAGAAGACGAACCATACTGCCAAAGCCGTAACTTTAGACTTACTATAAAACATATACTAACTGACTGCTATCTAAGGACTCACAAAGACCTACCATACACTTTGACTGAAGCTAGTATATAGATCGCGTATTACACTACTTGAAACAACATTTTCAAAAAATTAGAATGTTGGACTATACTGAAAATATTCGCAGAAATGAGCATACTTACGTAAATATAAAAAGTGATTATAGGAATTTAACTGATTCATCGCTAAATCGCCCCAGTCTTGAAATGCGATTATTTTAAGAATAAAATATATTATCGTTACCGAACTGGATATCTGAAAGTTTTATGTAAAAATAAAGATCAAGTTTATTAGCGGCCTGAAATTGGAAGGGGGGTGAAAAAGTGTATAGAACAAATCTTATTGCAAACTAAATGTTCTTTATATGTTGTTATACGCGTTTTTCACTATCTTGTTTATTAACCGAAATATATTCATTTATTAGTTTTCGGCCTTAGTAGTAAACCCCCCACTGCTGCTGTAGCACTTTGGAAATCTGCTTAGTTTAACAGCCCCTGCGTGACGTAGTTTTTAAAAGTTTTCATATTCTATTTGGCCAAAATCTGATGTGGGCTCCTTAATTTAAAATAAATAAATAATAATACGAATGTTCTCATTGGCCCTTATTGAGAGACATGCAATTACGTTAGATTTGACGTCATCAATGAACATGCACTCTCCAAGAGTCGAGTTATTTCAATATAATTCAGAATATTATAAGAGTCTACACGTTTATTTTTAAAAAATTAGATCTGGTAGTTAGATTCTATGTTTGCATTTTAAGCAATATAAAGGTTTTAAGAAGTACTTAACAACAGCAAAGGTGTCTATTTGATTCATTACCACCCTAATGACCGAGTTACAGAAAAAATGATACAACAAAAATGTGATTGAGTTCATCCTATTTTCCATAATTTTTCTTGAGACTCTCCTAACATTTTCAAATTTCCTATTCACATTGAATTCCCAGAGGTCTATTTTTCATAGATGAAAGGTGTATCTTTCACGGCTGATGTCGAATTCTTTTCCATGAAGAATCCTTTGAAAAAGGATCAGAAGTATACTAACATAGCAAAACCCTTATCAAAAAGAATTGAGAGGACTGGGAGGTGGATGAGAAAGCGCGATATATTTAAAGCGATTCTAAGTCTGGAGATGTATAGGGAAGAGAGAGAGAGAGAGAGAGAGAGAGAGAGAGAGAGAGGAGAGAGAGAGAGAGAGAGAGAGAGAGAGAGAGAGAGAGAGAGAGAGGGGAGAGAGAGTGGAGAGAGAGAGAGAGAGAGAGAGAGAGAGAGAGTGAGAGAGAGAGAGATGAATAGAAAGACACTGAAAGAAAACACACAGGGAGCGGGCTACCTACCTTCTCTCCCTCTGACAAACTCTAAGTAAACCCTTCGTCTGATTTGTACCTTCTTCTTCGTAGAATTTTTTTTAACAGGAGAGATCAAACCTGGCTTCGTTTATTATTACCGACCGAGAGAGTCTGTTCTTTGCGTAGAAAACATGGTTTAGGATCGAAAAGGGGGTAGAAAAGAAACCAAATTCTCAAAGGTGAAGGGTTAAAGATCCGCCATGATTTCCTTTTTTGCATTTGTAATGCTTGAGTTCTTGGGGATTTAAATATTTTTGTACTGTCTATTTGTGTTTCTTTTTGCTTTCCTCAGTGAAGAAAAGTATACAAAAAAAGTAACTAAAAATCGGCTAATCATAAAAAGAATTATCTCTCTTCCATTTGATTGTATTAGTATTAATATAGAAATTTTGAACGAAATTATAATCTTTTCATAAATATAATAATACGGAAAATACTACCTAAAATAAATTACCGAAGAGAAACATTGTAATATTCCCCTTTATGAGAAATAGTCTAGTTTGTTAATTGTACTACAAATGTATTTGTAATTAGCCGAATATTCCAGGTTCACATTTTTTCCCCCTTTTTTTTCATAAACTGATCGTAAATGTGTAACTGATTCGTCTCTCAATCGCCCCAGGCGAGGACTACGATTACTATATGTATAAATATATAAATTTATTCAGACTTTTTGACAACAGGCAAAATCCAAATTCACTTATACAAAGTATTGAAAACGTCAATCGAAAATAGCAATAAATAATACAATATAAGTTAATACTTTCAAGATGTGCCATAATGGCTTTCTTTCTTATTTTTGGGTAGGAGATCCAACAAATAATCTTAAGCAGGTTCTACTTAAACTAATCAGATTTCCCACGTGCTAGAATGGTACGTCTGTGTCACGTCAAATTCGATTTTCTATAACTACTCTACTGATTTTATGTAATCAGAACTTCAAATTTATCTTGGAACAATAAGATGTTTAGTGATAAAATTGCTGGATACAGAAAATTCCTGAGTTGTGGGGTTATTGAAGTTTGGAAACAAAATATACAAATAACTCGCTCAGCAATGATATTATACAAAAATGATAAAGGACAAAAAATGTAGGACTCTAAATGTTTATATAGATCGATTATTTAGTAATTTTCTATACAACGTAAAATCACGTAGATATATCGAATTTTAGCAGATTTCCCTTAAGGTTGTACTTATGATGCGATTTTCGATTTTTTTCTTCAAATGTCCATCGATCCTACCCAGGAGATGACGAAAATGAGGTCCGTTCAAAACTATATATATATATTTGTCTGTTACCGCTCTAGCGGTCGCAATTTTTGTTTGATCGTTACCAAACGCCGTATTTAGTCGTTTTATGTAAAAAGAAAGATCAAGTTCGTTAATGGCTGAAATCGGACCAGGGGGAGGGGGGGTTTAGAGGGGAGGATTTTCGGAAATTAGAAATATCTCCGTTACCATAGGTCGGATCGAAAAATTATTGTTATATACGTTTATTCTCTAACTTGAATATTAACCGAGATATTTGAATTTTTCAGTTTTCAGCCATTTGTAAACCGCCACTTCTACTCACGTTACATAAACAATACTCTGCTACATAATAAATCACATAATTCGAAGTTTAAATATCAAACATTGTATTGAAGAGACCTTTATTATACGAGATACATGCAAATATGTCCAGGTGCCCCCCCCCCCGTCTTAAGGTTTTGGACTACTAAAATTTGATTGATTGAGATAACAATTATTCTGACTCATTGTTAATTACAGTACTAGATATTGTAAATAGGTTTCAATAAAATTAATATGTTATATTCTGATATATTTCAGTAATCGTTTTTCTTTCCGGTGTGAGGCGGGCAGACCCGTTTGTTTACATTTCTAACCTAACGCTTCCTGTCGGCAGGTTATTGACATTGAATGAAACATTTCTTATTTCCGTTTGTATTTATTCACGGTGTTGTTGTGTTAGCAGTATGAATATTTATCTATTACTAAACTACACATGGGAAATCTGCATAGTTTACGCAGCCCCTGCGTGACGGACTTTTTTTGATTTTTATCTCCTCTAAACTAATGACCGTTAATAAATTTTATTTTCGTAAGAATCATATAAATATTGAGAATGTAAGTCAGGTCTTTTTTAAAAAAATTAACTTTCTCGACGATCTCGCATCAAACATATGTGCATGTGTCTCACAAAAGGTGATGGTTCGATTAAATCCAAATATGATATTTAAGCTAGGAAAATGATTTTTCATTATATATCACCTTAATTTAAATATGAGGTGAGTAGGACTGGGGGTTTGCTGAAGGCTGAAAACTAACAATTAATATTCCCTAATATTTAAGATAGAGAAAATATGCAAAGAACATTAACAGAATTTCCCGTAAGAAAAATCTGCTAAAATGTTTATTATGGATATATGACAAAAATTTTTACTGGTGTTTATATATATATATATATATATATATATATATATATATAGAGAGAGAGAGAGAGAGAGTAGAGAGAGAAGAGAGAGAGAAGAGAGTGAGAGAGAGAGAGAGAGAGAGAGAGCAGAGAGAGAGAGAGAGAGAGAGAGAGAGAGAGAGAGAGAGAGAGAGAGAGAGAGAGAGAGGGGAGAGAGAGGGGAGAGAGAGAGAGAGAGAGAGAGAGAGAGAGAGAGAGAGAGAGAGAGATTAATAGAAAGACACAGAAAGAAAACACAAAGGGAGCGGGCTACCTACCTTCTCTCACTCTCACAAACTCTAAGTAAACCCTTCGCCTGATTTGTACCTCCTTCTTCGTAGAATTTTTTTTAACAGGAGAGATCAAACCTGGCTTCGTTTATTATTACCGACCGAGAGAGTCTGTTCTTTGCGTAGAAAACATGGTTTAGGATCGAAAAGGGGGTAGAAAAGAAACCAAATTCTCAAAGGTGAAGGGTTAAAGATCCGCCATGATTTCCTTTTTTGCATTTGTAATGCTTGAGTTCTTGGGGATTTAAATATTTTTGTACTGTCTATTTGTGTTTCTTTTTGCTTTCCTCAGTGAAGAAAAGTATACAAAAAAAGTAACTAAAAATCGGCTAATCATAAAAGGAATTATCTCTCTTCCATTTGATTGTATTAGTATTAATATAGAAATTTTGAATGAAATTATAATCTTTTCATAAATATAATAATACGGAAAATACTACCTAAAATAAATTACCGAAGAGAAACATTGTAATATTCCCCTTTATGAGAAATATTCTAGTTTGTTAATTGTACTAAAAATGTATTTGTAATTAGCAGAATATTCCAGGTTCACATTTTTTTCCCCTTTTTTTTTTTCATAAACTGATCGTAAATGTGTAACTGATTCGTCTCTCAATCGCCCCAGGCGAGGACTACGATTACTATATGTATAAATATATAAATTTATTCAGACTTTTTGACAACAGGCAAAATCCAAATTCACTTATACAAAGTATTGAAAACGTCATGTCAATGATTAATTTAGACCCAATAATATCGAAAATAGCAATAAATAATACAATATAAGTTAATACTTTCAAGATGTGCCATAATGGCTTTCTTTCTTATTTTTGGGCAGGAGATCCAACAAATAATCTTAAGCAGGTTCTACTTAAACTAATCAGATTTCCCAGGTGGTACGTCTGTGTCACGTCAAATTCGATTTTCTGATTTTATGTAATCAGAACTTCAAATTTATCTTGGAACAATAAGATGTTTAGTGATAAAATTGCTGGATACAGAAAATTCCTGAGTTGTGGGGTTATTGAAGTTTGGAAACAAAATATACAAATAACTCGCTCAGCAATGATATTATACAAAAATGATACAGGACAAAAAATATAGGACTCTAAATGTTTATATAGATAGATTATGTAGTACTTTTCTATACAACGTAAAATCACGTAGATATGTCGAATTTTTGATTTTTATCTCCTCTAAACTAATGAACGTTAATAAATTTTATTTTCGTAAGAATCATATAAATTGGGTTAAGAATGTAAGTATTCAGGTCTTTTTTGAAAAAATTATCTTTTTCTGTAATCGTTGAATAATGGTAACATTACTAAACTGAAATGAGTGAAGAAAGTGAAACATTTTGCAATAGAGTGAAGAAAGTGAATTGCCTTCTTAATTAGTAATAAGTATAAATTAAAAAATAATTTGAAGTTGGAAATTAAATGCTTTTAAATGTTTCATAACATTGTAAGAATTTATTTTAACAAAATAAATGAATGAATTATTGGTGGAAATAATCAATATAATTTAAAATTTAAATATAATAATAATTACCTTCCTTGTTTATAACCTGCACTTGTTTATAACTGCACTACTTCACAATCATCACTAGTTGTTTTATAACTATGCTTATAACCTTTCACAACCATGCTTATAACCTACCAACAACATACCATAATCTTCACAACATCCTAATTTTGTTCATATTCTGGTTAGATCTGATCATGTATTACACGATTACATAAAAAATTTAATATTACACCCGTGACGAAAGTAGAATTTACAACTTTCGTGAAATTACCACCCGAGCGAAGCGAGGTAAACGTTTCACTCGAGTTGTAAAATGATCTACTTTCGTCATTTGTATAATAAATAACTACATATTATTGACAATCTCGCATCAAACATATGAGCATGTGCCTCACAAAAGGTAAAGGTTCGATTTAATCCAAATATGATATTTAAGCTAGGAAAATGATTTTTCATTATATATCACCTTAATTTAAATATGAGGTGAGTAGGACTGCGGGTTTGCTGAAGGCTGAAAACTAACAATTAATATTCCCTAATATTTAAGATAGAGAAAATATGCAAAGATCATTAACAGAATTTCCCGTAAGAAAAATCTGCTAAAATGTTTATTATGGATATATGACAAAATTGTTTACTTGTTTATATATATATATATATATATATATATATATATATATATAGAGAGAGAGAGAGAGAGAGAGAGAGAGAGAGAGAGAGAGAGAGATTTATATATTTGTCTCTTAACGCTCTAGGGGTTGTAAATTTTGTTCGATCTTTACCAATCTTAATATTTAAACGTTTTATGCAATAATAAAGATCAAGTTCGTTAATGGCTGAAATCGGACTGGAGGAGGGGGGTTTAGAGGGGGAAGTTTGAAAATTCTTAATATCTCCGTTATTATGCATCTAATCGAACAATTGTATAAAACCAATCTTATTGAAAATATAATTTTCTATAAATGTTGTTATGCATGTTTTTTCACTATCTGTAATATTAACCGAGATGTAAGCAGTTTTTAGTTTTCGGCATTGAGTAAACTCCTGCTGTAACACATGCCATTTTAACAATAAGCTATTATTTTATGAAGAACTTTATTTGAATGATTAATACCCAATATTGTTCTCATTGAACTTTTAATTTTCAAGATAAATGCAAAAAATCTGCTTAGTTAACGCTGCCCCTGCGCTACAGCATATTTTTCTTCTTAAGGGTCCAAAGTAAAAACCAATGTGATATATTGATGATACATTATTTCTAAGAACTCCAGATGAGGAGCTCTCTGTGAACCCCTCTCCATCTTCTTATTTATTTTGCTTCAAAAGAGCTATATTGGCTCTCGTTAGCACGGTCTGCTGCGACGTATTTGTCCCCCCGAGAATATGGCTTTGTTCGTAAGGTCCTTAAATGTCCCCCTAATTAGCTGCCCTTCCTAATAAGGGTCGTAGTAATTGGGTGGGGGGATATAACCCCCCCCCCCCCAGCTGGACTCGCCCTTTCGAAGGGCAATTCTTTCAACTGCCCTCTCTATTGTACCCATCAAAATATAAGATTATAAATCAATGTTGTTATTTTATTACATCGTGTATTTAATAAATCTACTTCTTTGTCCAGCTTTGAGAATTTATTACTGAAGTAGTATAGTAGAATTTATTTTTCTTATTCTGGTCCCAATTTTTTTTATATATTCTTCATATTTTATGGCAAGGGTTACCAATAAAAATTTCCGTCACGCAGGGGCTGCTTAAACTAAGCAGATTTCCCACGTGAAGTTTTAAATAGAGAAATCTGCCTAATAACAACAGTAGAAGTAAGAAATCTCTAAACCTATTCACAAGGGACGAACAGTTACGGAAACGGCCGCACTTGCTCTCGGGGGGAAAGTCCCGAACATAGCCGACTCCTGCCGACCACACACACAATACAAATGCAAATATCTCGGGTAATATTGAAGATACAGAATAAATGTATAGAACATTAATTATAGTCAATTTAAGTTGCAATAAAATTTATTCTATACAATTTTTCGATCCAACGCAAAATAACGGAGATATTTTGAATTTTCAAAATTTCCCCCCTCTAAACCCCCCCCCCTCCCACTGGTCCGATTTCAGCCATTAACGGACTTGATCTCCCTTTTTACATACAACGATTAAATTCCGAGTTTGGTGACGATCAAACAAAAATTGCGACCTCTAGAGCGTTAACAGACAAATATATATATATATATATATATATATATATATATATATATATATATATATATAATTTTGAAAGGACCTCATTTTCGTCATCTCTTGGGTAGGATCGATGGGCATTTGAAGAAATTTTTCAAAACTTGCGTCATGAGTACGACCTCAATAGCTGATTTCCCTTAAGGGAAATCTGCTAAAATAATAATTTTAATTTAACAAAACCCTTAAAAATCCTTTGCTAGATATTGTATTAATATGTGACTAAATCAATGACATATTTATTAAATCTAATTATTGATTGCTAATTAGTTTCTAATTTATAGAAATTAGTTTCTAATTTATAGAAATTAGTTTCTAATTTATAATGGGGTCTATAATATAACCTGGAAATATAACAATAAAATACAAAAACGATTTCGTAGAATTAAAGATTAAGTAACATAATCAAAATCTAAATAAAATATATATGGAATAATCTGTAACACCTGCAATGACACTTATATTGGTGAATCCTCGCAGCTGCTGAATAAAAGGTTAAAGCAACCCGTAAAAAAGAATAGACAATAATTAAAATAAAACTGCTTTGACTGATCATTATATCTCCAAGGAACACACCTTCAATTTTGAAAAAGTTCAAATAATTGATAAATAAAAAATAATAGTAAACGAAAAATAAAAGAGAATCTTCACATAATAAAAAATAGAAAAAGGACAGTAAACAAAAAAAAGAGAAATTAATTACCTCAATCATATATTCTATAACATTTTATCTTAAATTAATCGATTTTAAATAATGACGCGAAATAATCAAGTACAAGATTAACGTGTAAATAATCGAGTTGTAGTTAGTTACCTGGCGCAACCTACCTCGGGAACCTCAGTGTCAAGTACCTCCTCAGTGAGGACAGTCGCAACGATTGTAAGAGAGAAACGAGCACTTCAGAAATGAAAGTAGTATTCTATAATTAGGTTTAATAAATATATCATAGATGTAGGCACCTATTAATATAATATCTATCAAAGAATGTTTAAAGGTTTTGTTAAATTAATGTTATTAATTTTTTACAATTTGTTTTGAAAAGGGATAGCCCCTGAATAGTTGGAAAGTAAGACACGAAACATGTAGGGCAGTTTCAATAGTTTGGACCGAAAAATATGTTTTTTATTAGTGACCCTTACCATCAAATATGAAGAATATATATAGAATTGATTTACTTGAACCTTCAAGCTGGTGGAGGATGATGTATACGTCCATGGTTGAAAAAATGGTCAAAACCTCGACTAGGTATTAAGCATTTATTTCAGAGCCAGCGTTCGAGGTCCTCCCTCATCATGAGGGCTCTATTAAATCAAGACACATGCAATAAAAACAATGGTTTAAAAAAACACAATAACCCAAATCATAACCATTGAAACAAGAGCATACAAAATTTAAAAACAACAATACATTTATATAAAAGTACGTCACGCAGGGGCTGCGTAAACTAAGCAGATCCGACGAATAGTAACAGAAATATTTCGAATTTTCGAAAATCCTCCACTCTATACCCCCCCTCCCCGAAGTCCGATTTCAGCCGTTAACGAACTTGTTCTTTCTTTTTACATAAAACGACTAAATTTCGAGTTTGGTAACGAAAAAACAAAAATTGCGACCGCTAGAGCGGTGACAGACAAATATATATATATACAGTTTTAAACGGACCTCATTTTCGTCATCTACTAGGTAGGATCGATGGACATTTGAAGGCAAAAATTTCGAAAATTCCGTCATGAGTACAACCAATAGGTGATTCCCCTTAAGGGAAATCTACAGCCTATAAATCAAGAGTATCAATAAATACTCCCTACATGCCCCAAAAAAAAAACTTTTCATATCTGAATAAATAAATTAAAGGACAAGTAAATATGCAAACACCCTCCTTTACCAATAAATCGGCTATATCCACTGGCTCTTAGGAAATTATTTGTGAACAAAAAAAATTGCAAGAATAATCGAGACACTGTTTCAACCAAATTAAGTTAATTTCTACTAATGGTTGTACTATGGATTTTCTTTGGTTAATCCGTCTGTGAATTAATGTTTTCTTGGGCTCAGCGTGTGTCAGCCCTCAAATCAAATTTATCCACAAGTTTTAAGACCAACGTCTTAACTACATATGCAGAACCTGAGTGGGTATAAGAAATGAATAAATCGTGAGTGTGTGACATTAATATTATTGTCGCAGTAGACTTTATTTATTTATTCACTTAATATTCACGGTGGTGTTGTGTTACCAGTATGTTGGTTTATCTATTGCAAAACTTAACGTGGGAAATCTGCTTAGTTTACGCAGCCCCTGCGTGACGGACGTTTTTTACCATCATGTGTACTTCTATTGTACTTTTAGCAGATTTTCCTTAAGGGAAATAAGCCATCCAGGTTGTTCAGCGATTTTTGAAACATTTCTTCAAATGTTCATCGATATTACCCAGGAGATGACGAAAATGAGGTCCGTTCAAAATTACATATATATATATATATATACATATATATATATATATATATATATATATATATATATATTATTTTTGTAGTTTTGTTTATTTTGTTATTTAGAATAACTTTTGTTATATACACTTTTGTCGTATACCTAAGTATAAATGAGTTATACGTTAAAAACTACTGCGGAAGTCAACAATTTTATTTGGCACAAAAGACTCAGCCGAACTAAATAAAATTCGGTATGTGTATTAGCACTAACGCCTTCATTAAAATAAGCCGTACCAACATTTCTAGAGACGGGCAGGAGTGGTTTGTAAGGGAGGCCTGAAATTAAGAATAGTGATTTTTCGTTTCCTATTGGGCTTTCGGCAAATATGCGCATAACAAAAGTGGTTTATTTTGTTATTTGGAGAAACTTTTGTTATATACACTATCGTCGTATACGGAAGTATAAAGACGTTATACGCTAAAAATTATAGCGGGAGTCAATTTTATTTGGCACAAAAGACTGAACCGAACTAAAAAAAACACTCGGTTGTGTATTAGCACTAACGCCTTCCTTATAATAAGCCATAATAACATTTCTAGGGACGGGCAGGAGTGGGGGTTATAAGGGAGGCCTGAAATTAAAAATAGTGATTTTTCGTTTCCTATTGGGGTTTCGGCATATATGCACATAACAAAAGTTGTTTATTTTGTTATTTAGAGAAATTTGCTCAACAATTCTTTTCAATATGAACTACCAGGCACCTCACCTGGAAAAATTAATTCAAATTATAATATATTATTATAATAGTTTGTCCTTAATAATTTAAATCTACTATTCATAATACACAGGAAACGGGAAATATGACAATATGGAGGTCTTACATAAAAAATTAATTTTATTATTAACAAATCCACAGAAACGACGGGTATTAACCCTAAACACTGGGAAGGGTAAATCTCAAAATATTGTGCAAAGTAAAGCCTTGCCAAAAAAATACCATCACCATCCAGCCTCAATTAATTCCCGGGCGAAGCCGGGTTTCTGAGCTAGTATATATATATGCCTGTTAACGCTCTAGCGGTCGCAATTTTTATTTGATCGCTACCAAATTCGGCATTAATCCTTATGTGTAAAAAAAAGTTAAATTTCGTTAATGCCTGAAATCAGACCAGTGGGAGAGAGGTTTGGTGGGGGGGGGGCGGAATTTTGAAAATTTAAATTATCTCCGTTACCATAAGTCGGATCGAAAAATTGCACGTAGCCAATCTTATTGCTTATTGCGAAGATAAATGAGTGTATCACTCACTATATTTATTTCATAAATTGTGAGGAGCCACAAAAAAATTGTTTCTGATTAACACTTTCACTGCCACCAGATTTTCAAAAAATTTAACCGCGTGCCACTTTGTTTTTTTTACATAAACGGTGAGCTAAGAGCTTTTAAAAAAAGGGAAACATAGTCAAAAAACATAAAGTTTTTTTTAGCAGATTTGTTAAAACCATTGATTCTCTTTTAATCTCCTGTGTTTAACTGAGTGCCACTGTAAATTTCAAGCCATTTCTTTGTGTGCCGGGGTGGGGAGAAACAATGGTCTGGAGTTATACCTGCTCCGTAGCATCAACGGAGCCAGCACACAGAGTGAAACTCGCGCTTCCATATACGCTATAGAGATGGCAGTGAAAGTGTTAACCAAATTTCATTGTGTTTGTATATGTAGAAACATAAATAGCTAATAAAAACAGTGGTCATTACTATCTCTATGAAATATCTATAATGAAGACTTGATCAATGAACATCTGATTTAAACACTTGTGAAGTAAATAATGAAGCAGGTGGGGCTCGGGAAGAGAAATATTAAAAAGCTCAGAAGTTGTGAGATAGCTTTTAATCTGGAAAACGTATCAAACAAATAAATTGAAGGGGACTGGCTTTCTGGGAGTAGGGGAAAAAAAGAGAGATAATAAAGACGCCAAAAGGTAACGAGACATTTTAATTAGAATTTTATAAACAACCAAAATTAAGAAATTAACAAGGACGGACACAGTGATTAAAGTCAACGATTTTAATTAACAAAAACAGAGTAGGTTGGAAGAGAGAAACTAAACCTTATCATTACATGTCGGGGATCTTTTTAAGTTATTAAATATTAATCCCAAATTTTATTAACGTTATTAATATCATTTATAGTAAAATTAATTGATATTGTATTCATCATAATTTCTTGGTAAATGTATACCTCTTTAGCAGATTTCCCTTAAGGGAAATAAGCTATTGAGGTTGTACTCATGACGCGATTTTTGAAATTTTTCTTCAAATATCCATCGATCCTACCCAGGAGATGACGAAAATGAGGTCCGTTCAAAACTGTGTGTATATATATATATATATATATATATATATATATATATATATATATATAATATTTGTCTTGTATCGCTCTAGCGGTCGCAATTTTTGTTTTATCTTAACTAAACTGGATATATAATCGTTTCATACAAAAAGAAATATCGAGTTCGTTAATGGCTGAAATCGGACCCGTAGGAGGGGGGGGGTTTAGAGGGGGAGAATTTCGAAAATTCTAGATATCTCCGTTATTATGCGTCGGATCGAAAAATTGTAAATAACCAATCTTATTGCAAATATAATGTCCTATAAATGTTGTGATGTACATTTTTTCACTATCTTTATTATTTACTGGGATATTTGCATTTTTTAGTTTTGGATCTTCAGTAAAGCCCCACTCTTACTCATTTCATATTTTCAATATTCCATTATGTTATGGAGCACTTTATTAGAAGCTTAAATACCAATTATTGTTTTCATTGAACTTTTTAGTTTTGAGATTAATGCAAATACGTGAGAAATCTGCTTAGTTAATGCAGCCCCTCCCTGCGTGACGGACTTTTAATTGTTTAAACCACTATATATTTAATATTTTATTTGTTTATCATTACTTATAATTATTGCTTATTGTTTTAATAATTTTAATTTTTAGGACATTAAGTAATTATTTGTTTAGATATTTTCATAAAGTTCTTTTATTTGATGTTCTTAATTCTGTTCACTCTCTTGATCTATGGTCATTTTCAATTGTATGGAAATTGGAATGGATAACGAAAATGACTGTTCCTTCATTTTCTTTTATGCAGTAGAAATAAACAAACTATTAATTTGCTTTAGTTTTTGGTCTACTAAAATTTGAGTGATTAAAATATAAATTATTCTGATTCATTATAAATTGCAGTATTAGATATAGTAAATAGTTTGAAATAAAGTTGATGTGTTATATTCAGATATATATATCAGTAATTGTTTTTCTTTCCGATGAAGAATGTGCCTATCTATCTGTTCAGCTCTGAGCGGCTGGCAGACATGTTTGTTTACAATTCAGAAGCCGTTTCCGTTGGGAGCTTATTAAAATTAACTGAAAGATTTATCATTTCTGTATGTATTTACTCACGGTGGTGTTAAGTGATAGCTGTATGCAGATTTCTCTATCGTAAAACCTCACGTGGGAAATCTGTTTAGTTTACGCAGCCCCTGCGTGACGGACTTCTCATTTCCTTGAATATATCTCTATTATAGCATGCTTCCTGTTCCAGAACTTTAACTGTATTATAGAAGATAGTTCGAAAAACTTTTTAACATAACTTTATTTTCAGGGGCACGCCACAAAAAGTACCCTTGAAGAACAATAGGAGAAATTGGGGGAGATGTATTGATTTAGGCTTTGATTGTATTAAAAGCATTACATTTGAAATGCGCATGGAAAACGAGTCTCCCTAAGCAATACTGGTGATAGGATCTGAAATTCAGTTTCGGAAAAACAACGCAATATACATGGTTGGAAAATGAAAATATTCAATACTTTGAAATATTACCATAATTATCATAAATGTCAGAGAGGTTCTGAACGAGGGTAAATTTAAGGTGGAGAACAAAATAGAAATCTGTAATTATACATTTTATTTCATATATAATTATGTTTACAAATGTTAAATGGTTTGCTCTTCCTTCGCAAGAGGAGGAGTAAGTTGGGAGACAGTTAGACATATAATTGACATAATAATTAAACTGGCCTAAAGGCTTCTAAGTATCTCCCTTGGTAATTACTGGGGCTAATTCCTGACTTCCGAGATCTACAGTAATTGGGAATAGGGGAGGCTCTGCCCTTCTCTTATAAGACCTCACTCAAAATTTGGATCGCACTGGATTATAATAGGTCTTCAACCAGTTATCATTCAAATAGGGGATGATTGAATATTATATAAGCAGAATTACTCTTTGCATAGAGTAAGTAAAATACAAAGGCTTTGTATACTAAATTATATATGATGCATTTTTGTGAAGCATGAAAATTATTTTTAAAAAGAAATCTACTTATGTCTACTAATCCCATCCAATTGAAGAAGAAACTGAACCAGTTTATATACATACATGCACAATCAAGCTGAAAATATGGCAATACTTATTAAGAGCTTAAACTCACATGATAAAATGCTAGTGCAATAATATATAAACTGACAGTAAAACTATTAATCTAAACTACTAAATTCACGACCCTTTAACAGAACAGTTAAGCCATACACTTTTATTATTAGAAAATAAAAACTTAGAAATAAAATTGGTTTGGATACGTGGACATTCTAGAATTATAGGCAATGAAGTATTTGAGAGAGCCGCTAAACAGCTTTTCACTTGCCTGCAATATCAGAAAGATATTATAACATGTATAAAACACAATTTTTTTGGACAAGTACAATTAAAGGACAGTACTAAAAGACATATATACCAAATATTCCAACATATATGAATACACAAATTAATATGTCTTACTTCTATATATCACAACTAATACATTAATACATGATAATAATAAACTAAACTAAATTAATACATACTTACAAAGATTTAAACTAAGAGACAGCCCATTACTTGTGACTTTAGCACCGAACAAACGCACCAACATTTAATATACTACTGGAGGCTTTTGGCAGGCGAAAAACAAATTTTAATGCAGACAGTGACAAACAAAGTAAAGCATTAGCCTGTCCATGAACGAATTTTATTTCATAAATTCGAGGCTCAGGTTACCCATGTGAGTTATAGCGTTGACCTTAATCTTACATGGTAAACCTAGAGTGGCGAGTTCGATTTATTGGAATTTATTTAGTGACGGAATTCATGAAATAAAATCCTCAGTCCCACCCTGGCTAGAAAAGGGGTGTTATAACCCGTCCCAATTAGCCTTAGTTGGAAAAAGTACGTCACACAGGGGCTGCGTAAACTAAGCAGATTTCCCACGTGAAGTTTTACAATAGAGAAATTTCACGAGAGTCGAGCAGTTAAGGAAACGCCCAACTAGATTTTGGCGGGAAAGTCATCCGTCCGTTAGCCACCCAGATTTAATAAAAATGCAACTATCTCGGTTAATATTCAAGAAAGGGGATAAATGTATATAGCAATATTTATAGTAAATTTAATTTGCAATAAGATTGATTCTGTACAATTTTTCGATCCGACGTATAGTAACGGAGATAGTTCGAATTGTCGAAAATCCTCCCCTCAAAAACCCCCCTCCCACTGGTCCGATTTCAGCCGTAAACGAACTTGATCTTTTTTTTCAATAAAACGACTAAATATCGAGTTTGGTAACGATCAAGCTAAAATTGCGACCGCTAGAGCGGTAACAGACAAATATATATATACACAGTTTGAACGGACCTAATTTCCGTCATCTACTAGGTAGGATCGATGGACATTTGAAGAAAAATTTCGAAAATTCCGTCATGAGTACTACCTCAATAGCTGATTTCCCTTAAGGGAAATCTGCTAAAAGTGGATGTTAATAAATAATTATTTCATAAATTCAATAAAGCTCTTCAAACGTTCGCTGAGAAAGTTTATAAAGTCATGGTAAACTGGAATACTTACTATTTTGTACGTATATATATATATATATATTTCGTTTTGATTTGATTTGTACATTTTCTTAAATTATTATTTGCATAATTAGTTATTTATTTTTTAATTTAGAAAAACTAGAGTATAGTTTTTTATAATATTATCCAAATTTTAACGGGACCTACTAGTATTGATCAGGCCATGTAGAAAATAAATTCCCTTTCTGAAGTGTTACTTTCATCATTTCAACCTACTTTTGAAAAATATTTCTAGTCCAAAAACAATTTGTTTTATCCATCCGATAAAAGTATTTGCCATTTAAGACTGTAGATACTCCAGTGTAGAAGATTGAAAAATACATCCAATTTTCCATGACACTTTTCTGGGGGATCTAGAAAATGGAGGCATCAAGTATAGATTGAATAAAAACAAGAATCTAGGAAATGAGGAGGGGTTCATACAAACAGCCATCTCTACACTCCATTTGGTGTAAATTCCCCAATTCTCCAAGACCTTTTATGGCTTATGCTCTATAGGATCTTATCCAGAGTTCATGAGGAGTCTGGGGATAAACGGACCGTTCAGGCGGAAAACGCTTCCATAGTGGACGACGGTTGATTTTTCGTGGGGAATTGTCATATTTCCCCTCTATTGTGCATTATGCATAGACTTCAGTTACTAAGGACAAAAGATTAACATAGATTTGAATTAATTTTTCCAGGTGAGGTTCAAATTGGAATGAATTGTTGAGCATATCAATATTTCTACGCAAATTACTTCCTCCACACATTGTTCCTGGAGAAATGTATAAAACAAAAGTTAATCTAAATAACAAAGTAAACAACTTTTGATATGTGCATGTTTGCCGAAAAACAAATAGACAATGAAATATCGCGAATTTTTATTTCAGGCCTCCCTTATAACCCCCACTCCCGTTCTAACCTAAAAATTTTAATATAGCTTATAATCATAGAAGAATTAATGCTAATTTCATACTGAGCTTTTTTAAGTTCGGTTTAGTCGTTAGCGCCCAACGAAATAGTTGACTCCCGTTTTAGTTTATAGTGTATATCTCGTTTATACTTTGTTAAAAGACAAAAATGAATATAACAAAATAAACAACCTTTGTTATGTTTATATTTGCCGAAAAACGAATAGAAAACGAAATACCACGATTTTTAAATTCAGGCCTCCCTTACAACCCCCAATCCTGCCCGTCCCTAGAAATGTTGGTATGGCTTGTTATAATGAAAGCGTTAGTGCTAATAAACATACCGAGTTTTATTTATTACGGTTGGGTCTTTTGTTCCAAATAAAATTGTTCACTTCCGCTATAGGTTTTAGCGTATATCTCGTTTAATAATTCGGTATACGAAAAAAATGTATATAACAAATGTTACTCTAAATAATAAAATAAACAACTTTTGTTATGCTCATATTTGCCGAAAGAACAATAGGAAACGAAATATCGCTATTTTTAATTTCTGGCTTCCCTTATAACCCCAATTCCTGTTTATCTCAGAGGATATTAATATAATCTAAAGTCTAAGTTGGGTTAGTAGTAATATACATACCAAGTTTCATAAAATTCAGTTCAGCCGTTTATGCGTGAAAAGGTAACAAACAAACAGACACCAAAGAAAGAAAATGCAGTTATGGTGTCTATGACATGTGAAACGAAAAGTTATCGTGAAATTTCGCGAAAAACATCAATGTACAGACAGAGGTTACAATTTTATATATATATATATATAAAATTTTGAACGGACCTCATTTTCGTCATCTCCTGGGTCGGATCGATGGACATTTGATGATTATTTTTGAAAATCGCGTCATGAGTACGACCTCAATAGCTGATTTCCCTTGAGGGAAATCTGCTAAAATCATCAGAGTAAAACTCCATTTTTTGGGGGGAAAGTGCGAAGATACCAAACGCCATAAGACCAAGAGTTATATATGACAGTGAAACGTGGATATTCACCAAGAAAAGTTTGAATAGAATGATATTTGGGCCTGTGATAAGAAGCACAAAAGTGTGGGTGTGGGTGAAAAGGAACGCCAAATTCAAGGAATTTAATGGCTAGTCTGATATCCATTATTCTACTAGGTCGTACTGCTTACACGACTTTCGAATAATTTTCTCAGATGTCCATCGATCTTACATAGTAGATGACGAAAATGATGTCCATTCAAAACTACACACACACACACACACACACACACACACACACACACACACACACACACACATGTATCAAGTCTGTTAATGGCTGAAATGAAGCCAGTGGCAGTGTATTATAAATAATGTTATATATACATCCTCCATATTCATTAATTTTGATTTTTTAGTTTTCAGAGTTCAGCAAACCCCCACTGATTAATTGGGTGGGGGACAAATTACAAAAATTATTTTCTTTAATTCGAAAATAATTAAATTGTTAAATGTTTTACTTAAATTTGTGCCATAACTATTATAATACATGTTGTAATAACAATATATTTTAATGCTTTAAAGTTTCTCATTATATATATGTGTCAAATTTCGTATTACATTTTCTAAATTGAAAAAAATGTGAAAATTCCTACTATTCCTGTAGCTAAATTCGATAAAATCTTTTTGGACTCCTTCGACCTAAATGAAATGCTCCACTTCGATATTTGTCTGTATCAAATAAGTTTGCAAGGGCTGAAACTAAAATTTTGTTGAAGGGAATTTCAGAAGAGATAACTCAAAATATGTGTGTGGATTTGGATTTTAACAAAAGATTCTTTGCAAAAGACAATTTTACAATGATTGCCTCTGTCAGAATGATGTAAAAATGAACAAATTAAAAACAACTAAAATCCATGTTCAATTAAAATTTAATACATCTCATTTTTGTTAACATTTGATATGATTCGGTTATGACTAATAAAATATAATGGAAAGTTAGTTTTCAAATTTATAGGTAGAACTGCAGTCTTAGGGTACTAATCTAATTAATTTACACCAGGTATGTAAGTGATTAGAATATTTGAATTGTTCAATGTTCTGAATAAATAATTAACAATGTTGATAACCCTGGTGATGGAGCGGAAGTTGTCGAGGGGCTAACACAGTTAATTGTGTCCACTTATTTTCTATGAAATGTTGCCATTCTTGGAATTGGTTTCTACTCACATTTACTATTACTAGTATGTTATGTAAATAACTAAGCTGAAGTAATGTGTGGTAGGAATAGTATTTGACAGAAAATATGTACATTCAGATTATATCGATTTATTCACAGAGTGTCAAATAGCGAAGAGGGATTTATTAGGAACTAGTTTTCATTTATTCTTCTAAACATGTTACCGTAAAAAAATACGCCCAGTTGGCAAGTGTAATTGTACACATTGAAACCCTGCTATAAAAATATCATCATTATTCGGTCCACATTGAATTTCCCGGGCATCACCGGGTACCTTAGCCAGTCTGCCTATATACTTGATGCTTTTACATTGGAAATATATTGTTTTAATCATAATCTGATTAATTCTCTGCGGAGCATAAAGGAGTTAAAACAACAATCTGAGTTTATTCAGTTTTGTCAATATTACATAAAAATAATACCAAAAGAACACAGAGAAAACGTTCAGCCCAGCCATTTCAAATATACATAATGTTGGTTCTGTACGGTTTATATATTTAATTACATTATATTTTAATAACACAGAATATAAAGACAAAAATGAACCAATTACATTAATGCTCTTCCCACAAATATAACATACTTCATGAAAATATTCCTTCTCTCCTCCACTCTTTCTTCGACTTTTTGAAATAAATTATTTGATCATTCCCATCTGAGCTAGCAAGAAAGAAAAAATCGTAATTGTGCTATTTTCGTGAACAGCCCGACATAATACATATACGCTATTACAAGATTTGTTATCTGCCAGTTGTACTTTGTTCATTTGTGACAGTGTTTTGAGTTGAAATAACTAAACAAGTCTTAGTGTTTTACCATTACGTTTAAAACTGACTCTGATTATTTAATCATAGAATAGCCTATGAAAATAGTGGCCTTTTAAAGTAGAAAATGTTTGAACCGAGCATCATATAAACATAAAATATATAATTCTATAAATATTTTCCACCAGTCATTATTATAGATGGTGTTGTTTTCTTGTTGCCATATACAACACCATCTCCAAGAACTGCGACATAGTCTACATTGGAAAAACTAGCCAATACGTTAACAACAGAATAACAGGACATAAATCAGGAATGAAAATAAATAAACCAAGTAGTGCACTACGTCAACATTGTATCAACAATGACCACCATTATATATATATATATATATATATATATATATATATATATATATATATATATATATATATAATGAAATACCAAATATATGGTGTAGAACCCAAAAACACAAAAACCCTATTCACACAAAGAAATTATATATATATATATATATATATATATATATATATATATATATATATATATATATATATATATCAGTATAACAATGCAAGTAACTAAAGGAACAAACATAGACAAGCTTTGCTCCATATATTGTAACATAATTTCATAAACAAACCAGTGTAGTATAATATTTACAAATATCCATCATACTCTAGCATCCACATAACACCACAATGTATACATATTAATATAATGTTAAAATTATTATTATAATATGATAATAACTGTAACACAATATGATAACAGTACAACTCTAGACGGCTTGAAGATGGTGCCTTCCCATCGAAAGCACAATCCCAGCTGTACTCGACCAACAGCCAGTGACGATGCACTGACAGATATGACAACACAATATAATAACATTTGTAATATAACATGATTATAGTTTTTATGCAATATGATAACAGTTGCAATAGAAATTGATAATAGTTGTAATCTAATGTGATAACAACTATAATAGAATAGTATGATAGTTATAATATAGAAACAATAATAAAATGATAATAAAACATAGTATACCAATTTAATTGATACTGAAACATACGCTATACCCATACATAAGTGTAATAACAAATGTACTTTAAGTTTTTCTATTCTTGTAGTACAAACAACATGCACCACACTGCAACAGTGTATTAACCAATAGTTTTGTTCAATATGTATTATGTAGTACTTGTTTACAGCCCTGAGGAAGAGAAAATAAAATTCTCCAAATATTGGCCAAGATACATATAAACGCTCAAATTATATTGCTTTGACATCTGTCCATGTTTTGAAGGCTCACAGCTAACTATTTATTATCTCTGTGCAGACGGCTCATTGAAAGCTAAAGAAACCAGATTGCAATTCAGTTCTACATTATTTAATGTAAAAATATTCACTCTATACAGTGAAAAAAGTCAATATACTTATTTTAGACAATTTTACGTTATTTAAAAAAAATAAGTAGGAGGACCATTAAGTATAAAGGTGAAAACAGTCCAGTATGAAAAAAAAAATTACATATAATACAATTGGCAAGCGTGAGAGTAAGGGTTGTGAAAGGGAGAGAGAGCATTGGTGCGAAGGGGCAAGCTTCACTTTCGCTAGATTTAACCCCAGCCCTGTACGGAAACCAGGAACATCTGGGCTAGGTTCAGTTGCCAGCTGCTATGGTTACTAGCACACTCCTTCTCTCAATATTCAAGTCGGCAAGGGGTTGGTATGTTTATGACACACTCAGAATTGAAGGGTTTGCTGCCAAAAGGAGGTAGCTCCAATTTTTCCAGTTTTTGGGAAACCAAAAAAAAAACGTTTAAAAAATTCAAATTTTCAGTCATGTAAAAATATTGTTGTTGCTTGCTTTCAATTATGGTGTTTACATATTAGAACAGTATTTTCATTCAAAAAATATCATCCAAATGTTGGTGGTACGTGGATAATCCTTGGAGCTACCTCTTTTTTGCCCAAAAGAATGGAATATGGGGAATGGAGGAATATGTTATGTCTTGGAAAAAGGTGTAAAAATAAATAGAATGTACTATTATTATGTATTTTTTATTCGAAGAAAACTGAAAATAAAGTACATCAAAATTATTGGTTTTACAAACAGGAAATAACATCATTATAACGAATAACATAAAATACGAAAAAAACATCAATATAATAGAAATAACATCATAACGATTGAAGCTGCATCCTTTTTGTACCAAATAAAAGAGGTTTTTTTTGGCATAAGAAAGTGTTTATAACTCCCACCAGCTATGGGATGGAGCTACCTCCTTTTTGCAGCAAACCCTTCAATTGCATTTTTGATGTCAGAACTGTTGGAATGACCAGAAAGGACAAACGAAAAAAAAATAAAAAAGCGTTAAAGATATAGAATGTCTGAGAACACTCAATCCAATAAAAATGATCTACAGGTCTCACCAAACAGCTTTCATTATTAGTTGATTTCCCTTAAGTGAAATCAGCTATTGAGTTTCTACTCAAGACGCGATTTTTGAAAAATGCTCCAAAGGTCCATCGGCCCTACCTTGTAGATACCTAAATTCTAAATATTTTTCTCATCAAATTTTTACTTTTTGAGATAAATACAAATACGTGAAGCACGTGCGAAATCTTCTTAGTTAACGGAATGTTTGGAATTTTAAGAGATAAGTTCATGAGGAGAGACCACGCCGTAATTTGGAAAAAATGGATTCAGGGGTCTCAAGTTCCGTTAAAATAGAAATAGTACAGAAAACCGAAATAGTTCAGAAAACCGAAATTATTTGTTACTACAATTCTACATGTATTTAATACATACAAAGAAGTCAAACAATATCTGGACTAAATTAAATGAATGTTTGAATGAAATATTTTTTGATCAATGTCCAGCAATTCAACTAATTTATATTGACATAAATTATTTATTAACGTCCACTTTCTGCAACCAAGGCTAGTTAGGACGGGTTATCTACAGATGACCACCCTTTTCTAGCCAGGGTGGGGCTAAGGATTTTATTTAATGAATTCAGTGACTACACCTTTTTACAGGCGGGAATCGAACTCACCACTCTAAGTTTACCATGTGAGATTAAGGTCAATGTTTTAATTCACATGGCTATCCTATATTGAAATAAGAACAACATTAAGATCACTTCAGGTTCATGGACTTTTCCCACAACATTCAAATTAAATGTATGAGACATATATGGGACATTTGTAATTAATATTGGAAAGATGTTTCGTATATTAATTATTTGGACAAAAATTTGCATAATGAACAATTCCTTTTTAATAAAGTAAAGAACACACCGTTCATTCGTTACTACAAATTTAGATGGCATTCCGAAATGAAAAATAAATAAAATAATCACAAAGAGGGGATAAGTAAATTAACAGAGTGAAAATAAATGGATTCCTAAGGTAGAATTTGTAATCGAATGAAAGAGCTTTCCAGCCAAAGAGAAAAGCTGGTAGCCCTGATTTTAATAACATTTCTACCTTGGATTTAGGATTCGTGTTTTTATGGGATTGTTTTGAAAAGGATTTTAGCCTTTCATTCTCTCACGTAGAATTTATCTACATCCTTTAGTTTGTTCACTTATGGCGCTTAGTATACCCTTTCCTTCAAAGGCTGCCTATCATGAATATGTCATCCGGAAACGCTTGAATACACACTTCAGCGCTCCGGAAAACTGTGATGATTTCGAACTACCGAGAAATATAGTGAATATTAGTCAAGCTGAGATGAATGGTATTGTGCAAGAAAAAACGGTTCTTTTCCCTCCGTCTGTAAGCACTTAGTTTCTCGTCTCTTGGGTCTCCATTTTCAGGTCTGTTAAAATGTTATGACTCGATTTTTCTTTAAAATAATGTTGTATAAAACAGTCTGTCACGGAAGGGCTGCGTTAACGAAGCAGATTTCCCACGTTCTTCACGTATTTGCATTTATCTAAAACATTTATCTAGGCTTCAAATAAAGTACTTCATATTATAAAAGCTTTTTGTTAATGTGACATGAGCAGGAGTGGGGGTTTACTAAAGACCAAAAACTAATAAATGCAAATATCTCGTATAATAATCAAGATATTGAAAAAACGTTATTTTTCGGTCCGACTCATAGCAACGGAGATATTTCTAATTTTCGAAATTCTCACTTTTTAGCCCCCCCCCTCCCAATCATCCGATTATACCCGTTAACGAAATTAATCTTTATTTCTACGATTTTGGTAACTATCAGAAAAAAATTCCGAGCGCTAGGACGTTAACAGACAAGAGATATATACAGTTTTCGGACCTCAAATATAAAGTAATTTATTTGAAGCCTAAATACCACATATGGCTCTCAGTCAACTTTTACGTTTTGAGATAAAAGCAGGCCCTGTATGACGGACTTGTTTTCATCTCCTCGCCAATACAACTGAAAGAAAATTAATCTGGATCAATACAAACCCCTTCTCCTAAAAACGTACTGTAATATTCACTTTCAGGGACCAAGCTTCATCATCAGTGCCTGATTAGAGAAGTGTAGCCTGTACCAAAGCAGCCAGACGACTCCATCAAAGTGCACTCTCCATATATTACAGTACTTGTTGAGGACAAGGCGTTTTTATTGATCCTGATCAATTGGTTCCTCTACAGTCCGCCATCTCGGGAGAAAGTAATTTCTTAGGTCTATTAATATATTCTATAGGTTTCTAAATACACTATGAATATATGCAATGTTTAAAATAGTCCAGAGTGTAGTATCTGTTCTTATCAGCTTAATCTCTGGCACGACCACCAGAAAAAAAAAAAAAAAGGCTCAGGTTAGCCATGCGAGTTGAAACGTTGACCTTTATCTCACATGGTAAACCTAGAGTGGCGAGTTCGATTCTTGCCTGGGCAAAGGAAATTATTTAGTGACGAAATTCATTAAATAACGTCCTAAAATCCCGCCCTGGCTAGAAAAGGGTGGTAACCTGTAGATAACCCGTCCCGATTAGCCTAAGTTGCAAAAAGTGGACGGTAATAAATAATAATAACAATAAAATAGTCCAAAGTATTGGTAATATTGATGGGCATATAAGGAAATAATAAAGGTTTTATCTTAGATGTCATTGGATTTCCAACCCTTATAGCAGATTTTCCTTAAGGGAAATCAGCTATTGAGGTCATAATCATGACGCAATTTTCGAAATTTTTCTTCAAATTTCTATCGATCCCACCTAGTAGTTGACGAAAATGAGGTCCGTTCAAAACTATATATATATATATATATATATATATATATATATATATATATATATATATTTGTCTGTTACCGCTCTAGTGGTCGCAATTTTTGTTTGATCGTTACCAAACTAGATATTTAGTCGTTTTCTGTAAAAAGAAAGATCAAGTTTGTTAACGGTTGAAATCGGACGAGGGGAAGGGGGGGGGTTAGAGAGGGAGAACTTTGAAAATTCGAAATATCTCCGTTACTATAAGTCTATAAAAGTTTGTATGATGAATCTTATTGAGAATTATATGTAATATAAATATTGTTAAGTACATTTATTCTCTATTTCGAATATTAACCGAGATATTTGCATTTTTCAGTTTTATGCCTTCGGTAAACCCCCACGTCTACTCGTCTTACATTAACAATATTCTATTTTATAAAAAACAACATTATTCGAATGTTCAATACCGAATATTGTTTTCCAGAGACCTTTATTATACGAGATAACTGCAAATAGTTCTTGTGACCCCTTCCGTCTTAAATTCTTGGACTACTAAAATTTGATTGATTGAGTTTGCTTATATTTCAGACGATTCCCGTCGGGAAGGGAAAGATTTTTTATTACCGTTTGTATTTATTCACTCAATATTCACGGTGGTGTTGTGTTAGCAGTATGTAGGTTTATCTATTATTAAACTCCACAAGACAAATCTGCGTAGGTTACGCAGCTCCTGTGTGACGGACTTTTATTTTTTGTGTTTGTAAGTAACTGCCGAAACATGTCGAATTCTATACGGAATAAGTGAGAAGTGCTCTTCCGTGTTACAAGTAGGTTGATACCACAGAGTCGAAATTTATGAAGATAGTTCAAAAATAGGAGGGTGGCTAACTTTATATACCTCGGTGCTCGTATAAACGAAAATTGGTATAGAAGAAGCCTTCAGGAAGAGAGGATAGGATCGGATAAAGGGACGAAGATGTCGGTCCAGGCTTGGGCTATTGGGGTCACAGAATCCTAAGCTCTCAATAGGAAATCGATAAGCATATTATCCCTAAATATTTATTAAACTATACATAATTTACCTGCTAGGGCGTTAGGAACGTTAGAAGTCTTCCAATTTGTGAAACTGACTGAGTTTCAGGCCAGTTGATTGGGCGGATTTTCCCCTTCGAGAAAATTTTTCTGGAAGATAAATTAAATCATATAGAAAGCTGAAAGGAAATCTTTAATTGAATGATAATTCCTTTTAATAATATTCACACAGGCTGTACCAGACTCTCATTTTATATCAAAATACAATTAAATAATGAACGAAATCCATTAGCGATGGTTGTAAGTTGTAAGTCCACAAGAGCGTTACAGTTAAATTTATAAATAAATAAATATGTATATATAAAATTTCGACGGACGTCGTTTTCGTCATCTCCTAGGTAAGATCGATGGACATTTGCGGAAATGTTTCAAAAGTCGCGTCATAAGTAAGAAATCTGATTTCCTCCAAGGAAAATCAACTCATAAGTAATTTGGACTGTTATCTGTGCTAGTTCATATCATAGCCATTGTGATGGTTATATATTTTTGAAATGTTACTAGTAAGCCACTATTACATTAATTTAGTCGCTACATTTTTGTCGTTTAAAACCATAATAAGAGCTGTTATCAGTTACGTAACATTCTCTAAACAAAAAACATTCTAAAACATGCTCACGACAACACATATTATACACTCAAGCCCAAGCAAAACATATGCTACTCAATTCATGGCAGAAATCTTAGTTTGCCACAACAGATAACAAACTTCGAGAACTGAAACATGTGAACAGGTGAATGGTCTTCCCCAAAAAGGCCAATTAGAAGACAAGTAGTTTTAACGAGGTTAAGAATTAGTCATTCACGACTGACTCAAACTTACTGGAGAAGACGAACCCTACGGTCAACACTGTAACTGTAAACTTACTATAAAACATGTATTATCTGACTGCTATCTAAGGACTCACATAGCCCTACCATACACTTTGACTGAATTACTAAATGACGGTAGCCAGTATATAGACCGCGTATTACACTACTTGAAACATAATAACACTTTCAAAAACTTATAACGCAGGACAATACTGGAAATATTTGCAGAAATGACCATACTTACGTAAATATAATAAAGTGATTATAGGAATTTAACTGATTCGTCACTAAATCACCCCAATCGCGAAATGCGATTATTGTAAGATTAAATAATAAAAAAAACATTCTCTAAAGCTTCTCCTTATGCGGGAGTGGGGGTCATTATTTCATTAATAATTAACAATTTCTTTATCTGGACTCTATTGGCGAAATAAATGCTGAAATAAGTTATCGGAACCTGCGAATTCTGGAGGCTATAGGTTTAATAAAATTCTGCTTTATTGGAGGTCGGACAGTAGGAATGCACTGTTCACGAGGCACGTCCCTTATAACATTCCTAGGCTGGCACCCAGTCCCACAGCCTTCTCCATCTTACCCATACTATGCCCACTCTATTACAAATTATTCTCAAATATAAATTGAATATTACTTTTATGCATTTATCTATTTATAAATGAACAATTATTTAAAATGTAATGTTAATAACAGGGACTTATTAGTGCATATAATAATAAATAATCCCTGAAACTCGAAATTTAGTCGTGTTATGTAAAAAGTCCGTCACACAGGGGCTGCAAGCAGATTTCCCTCGTGAAGTTTAGTAATAGATAAATATACATACTGCTAACACAACAACACCGTGAGTAAATACAAACGGAAATAAGAAATGTTTCATCCAATTTCAATAACCTGCCGACAGGAAGCGTTATGTTAGAAATGTAAACAAACGGGTCGGCCCGCCTCACGCCGGAACGAAAAACAATTACTGAAATATATAAGAGTATAACACATTAATATTATTGAGAACTATTTACCATATCTAGTACTGTAATTAATAATGAGTCAGATTAATTGTTATCTCAATCAATAAAATTTTAGTAGTCTAAAACTTTAAGATAGGGGGGGGGGGAGTCACCAGGCATATTTGCATGTACCTCTTATAATAAAGGTCGCTTGAATACAATTTTTGGCATTTAAACTTCCAATAATGTGATTTATTATGTACCAGAGTATTGTTTACGTAACATGAATAGAAGTGGCGGTTTGCTGAAAACTGAAAAATGCAAATATCTGGGTTAATATTCGAGATAGAGAATAAACGTATATTAGAATATTTATAGTAAATTTAATTTGCAATAAGCTTGAATATATACAATTTTTCAATCCGATGCATAATAACGGAGATATTTGGAATTTTCGATAAACCCCCCTCTAACCCCCCCCCTCCCTCTGGTCCGATTTCAGTCATTAACGAACTTGATCTGTCTTTTTACATAGAACGATTAAATATCGAGTTTCGTAACGATCAAACAAAAATTGCGACCGGCTTTGAAAAAAATTGTCAACATTTTGAACGGACCACATTTTCGTCATCTCCTGGGTAGGATCGATGGACATTTGAAGAAATTTTTCGAAAATTGCGTCATGAGTACGATCTCAATAGCTGATTTCCCTCAAGGGAAATCTGCTAAAAGGACGATCAAGTTCTTTAATGGCTGAAAACGAACCTTTGGAACGGGGGTTTAGAGGAGGAGAATTTTTAAAATTCGAAATATCTCCTTTACTATGCGTAGGATCAAAAGAAAAGTATAGGTTCAATCTTATTGCAAATTAAATATACTATAAATATTGTTATATACATTTATTATCAATGTTGAATATTAACCGGGATATTTGTATTTTACAGTTTTCAGCCTTCGGCAACCCCCCCCCCCTTCTACTCATGTTACTTTAACAATACTCTGGTATATAATAAACCACATAATTTTAAGCTTAAATACCAAATATTGTTTTCAACAATTCTTTATTATACGAGATACATGAAAATATGTTCTGGTGACCCCCTCTCCTTTCCCGTTTTAAGTTCTTGGACAACTAAAATTTGATTGGTTGAGATAAAAATTATTCTGATTCTTTATAAATTACAGTACTACATATAGTTATAGTCTTCAATAAAATTAATAAGTTATGTTCTGATATAATTCAGTAATATTTACTCTTACCGGCGAGGTTGGCAGACGTGTTTGTTTACATTTCAGACGCTTCCCGTCAGGAGGTGTCTTATTATCGTTTTTTTACTAGTATGTAGATTTATCTATTATTTAACTTCACGAGGGAAATCTGCTTCGTTTACGCAGCCCCTGCGTGACGGACTTTTTACACTTTCTGACATTAATTAGGGGTAGTTATTAACAAGTCGTCACTGTATATAACCCATAATGGAGCAAAGTTTTTCATTTAGTATGTCTGTTGCTCATTAAATTCCCATGCATAAGCGAATCAAAATACGCCAAGAGTATTAATACTCAGTCTTAAGTTCTTAGCAGCTTCAGAGCTTTTAACTACGCTTTAATAGGTTTAAAATCGATTCAAAGTGATGGTGACGCTGTTAGGTTTCTTACTAAGTTATAAGAAGGTAACGCATTCTATTAAATATATACACACCATTTGGTTTGCCCTTACACATGGTCTGAACTCCAAGGGATGTCATTGACGTTATATACTTATCGATTATCTGGAGGCCACTCATGACACTTCCAGAATTCATAAATGACGAAATAGTTAACGGAAGACAACTCATTATTTACAGATAAAATATTTATTTGGTTCTAAACCACTTATCTCTATTCGTTGTCATTGCTATCGCCTTAGGCTGTTCATACTTGACTAGGTTATCTATGCAATTCTATTTCTTTTGTTATCATAACATGAGTGATCTCTTATTAACAACACTTTGACAGCTACCTTGCAGAGACCACGTGGCAGATGACGGCCGGGGACGACCGGTTTATGCTGCTCACATCGCGACAACGTCCAGTTATTGGCTAACTCTAATTTATAGTTTTGCCATTAAAATAAATTCTAGAAGTTTTAATTTAAATAATAAAGTGTTTTTCTTTTAATTATGATTTAATAATCGTCTTTAAATCGGTGGCCCCGATAATCGATAAGTACATATATATATATATATATATATATAAATATGTGTGTGTGTTTTGTGTGTGTGTGTGTGTGTGTGTGTGTGTGTGTGTGTGTGAAACAAACAAACAAACAAATTAAGCCCCCATTTGTGGGGGTACCTATCAGGGTCAGCCCTGATCCTATTCAGGATCAGTCTCCTAATCCTATTTAAGGTAATTATTTCCATTTTAGATAATATATATATAAATATCCTTTAAGTTCGCGATGTTGCTAAGGGAGCAACTTATTTAAACTTTATTATGATATAAATGAAAAGTTTCACAATTGTGATGGATGCTTTTAGAATACTGGTTGACATTTTTTCTTATTTCTTCAGTATTTATGTTAAGGCCTTGAAGATATTGTGCAGTCGACTTGGATATAACTCCTCTTGATCCCAAGAATAATCCTTTAACCGTCCAATCCTTTAAATTGTATTTTTGTTTAAACTATGGACAGCATTGAGTGTAGATACCTATTTTTTCTAAATCTACTTCTTCTGCTTGTTTTTTACTTTTTTCGAATCGAACAGTTTGGTAAATAATTATATCCTTGTCTTCTTTTCTTTAAATGGCAATAATATCGGCTCTTCTAATGGACCCATCAGTTGAAGGTCACCCGACTTCCTCATATATATAAATATATATATATACATATATATATATATATATATATATATATATATATAATTGTAACCTCGGTACATTTATTTTTTCTTGAAATTTCACGAGACTTTTTCGTGTCACATGACATTGACACAATATCTGCAATTTGTGGCTTTGGTGTCTGTTTGTTTCCTTATTCATTTGCTTGTTTTTTGTTTTTCTTTTCACACTGAAACTACTCAACTGAATTTTGTGAAACTTGGTGCGACTATTACTCATATCCCACCTTATACTTTAGTTTATATTAATTTTCTTAAAGACGAACAGGATTGAGGGTTTTACGTGATGCATCAAATGAAAACTCAAGCCATAGTTTTCTATTGGTTTATCAGAAAACGTGCAAATAACAAATGGTGTTTATTTTTTTATTTAGGGTAACTTTTTGTTTATACATTTTTTCGTCTAAAAACGTATAGAACAAGTAATTTTCACTGAATTATTGATGTTCACAACAATTCTTTCCAATATATGAACTACCAGGTAGCTTATCTTGATTAATTAAGTCAAATATATGTTATTTCTATCTTTGTTATTCTTTTAACGCCAGTAACAGGTTGCACCAAGAGTAAAGTATACTGCCACCCCCCACCCATTCTTCTTCCAAACATTCATTAATGAAGTTTCCCCTAAATTTTTTTAATACTTTACTTAATTAAAACCTGAAAATTATTTGAACAAAAACTTTTAGTATTGTGAAGGTAATGTAATCAGATTTTTTAATATAATTAAGTTTAAAGAGAATTGAAATCCTAAATGAGTGGTAGGTTGGCTAAGCTGAGCCTAGGAAGGTGTGGGGATACTTCCTTTGTGTTACTTACAATTAGTACCCTTACGCCATGGGAAGCTATTTAATATATTAGTTTCTCCTTACGACTACGAATGCTTTAATGTTCTGAGTGTAAGCATAAAGCTCTTGCTCATTATACTGTGAGTATTTGAAGTAAGGAGAAGTTACTTTATTGTAACAGGGGAAATTATTTTATTGCAGCAGGAGAAATTAATTCATGTTAACAGGAGAAATTATACAACTACCAGTATATAAAGGCGGGAATAAAGTTATAATAACTTCTGCCGCTCGCCTGCCGACTTCATATTTGCTTATGTTTAAATGTCATTTGACGCGTATACTGTTAGCAGTGCAGTTTTATTGTCAGGAGTGTGAATTTGTTTAATTCTCATAAATAATTAATTTAAAACGATGAAAGCAGGATTGAAATTGCTGGAGAGGTGTACCCATTTATATGTATGTATTTATTAACAATGTTTCGTTAATGTACTGTTTTTCACTAAATATACTATGTACTATTATGGATATGAAGTTTACTTTCCAAACAAACAGAAAGGTATTTTTAATAATGGTTATTATGTACTAGCTGCCATAGTTGTGATTTGGGCCGGTTTTGGGGAAAGAAAATTTTATTCTTACGTGGTTCCATTCCCTGGTTATGAATTAAATAGTATATAATGTTTTTTTAAAAAAAAGTGCATACACAGAAGACGGATAATATAAAAATATTTTAAGATTTTTCTTTGGCGATCAACTACACGGTTATTATGCTCTTTCATTGTGTAACTATGTTCATTTGTGTAACTTGTAGTATTATGTGAAACTAACTAACCTAACCACTTACACTTTTTAACCTAAATTCCTAATGCTAAATACATCTATTTATTATTATTTTTAACTTTTATTATTATTATTTTAACTTACTTAATTGAAATACTAATTCTAAATACAATTTTTTTATAGATTCAAAGTTTTTACTTGCAGTACAAGTTCCAATATACATATACAAATGCCTATTCGGAAAACAGGTCTTAATAACAGGAAGTCTACCCTCCAATTTCATTATTAAAGCACAACAAAACAAAAAGAGAAACATGTTCATGACCATGTGATGCATGAAGAAACTTATATTTGAAATGTTTCCACCTAAATAGAATTACTAAAATCAGTCATACACATTGTCTTAGCTTTAAAAACATTAAAATCAGAGTCAATCGAATGACCTAATAAAATATAATTTATTAGTTTTCATGATAAAAATACGTATATATTTATTTTGGCATTATGTTATTTTAACTATATTTTAAATTAATTTAAAAAATATAGTTAAAATGAGATAATACCTAAATAAATATATTCATATTTTTAACATGAAAAGCATCCATATGGTATAATTTCAATTTTTTAACGAAGTTCCTACCTCAGCTATATAATAGGTGCTAGCGCAAAGGCGACACTACTGGCTTCTAGCAGAGTCAGAGTCATTTTATTATAATGCCATTTTTTTATTTATATGTATATTATATATATATATATATATATATATATATATATATATATATATATATGCATATACACATACATACACGCGCATACATATACATACACACTCATATAATTTATTTTTTTACTTAACTAAAATACCAATTCTAAATATATCCATTTATTTTCAAATATTGCGGATAGAGAACACTTACATAGCAATTGCTTTTATTACTAAGAAGTCCCGAGCCACCTTATCTAGTTCAGCATATATTTCGTTTAAACGTCGAAGAAACGGGTCTACCAATGATTATACGAATGCCTTTCTTGAAACATTTTTCATTATACGAATATAAGCTGTACATTTACATATATGAGCTTTGTTCGGTACATTATTCAGTGTAACTCATTTCTCTTTTGCTTAGAACTTACTACAATGTTAATTATTAATTTAAAATACTGACTAACAAATGATTACTATTGCATCCACGTTCATTGACTTTTAGAACTTCTAGTATTGTACAGAAGTTTGTAATTTTGTTCAAACTTGGCAGACTTGCTCTAATTTCTCCAGTTACAGCCATCTGAGGGTGTAAACTCGATTTTCAAGTTTATAAACCTTAATTCAATTAGAGCCTTAAGAATACAAAAAATATACAGTATATTTGGAAGAATCACAATATTATCGTATGTATATAATGATATATAATGATGATATAATATATATATGTAAGTCCGTCAGGCAGGGGCTGCGTAAACTAAGATGATTTCCCAAGTAAAGTTATACATTAGAGAGATCTCCATACGAGTCGAAATTTCGAAATTCCCCCTCTAAACCCCCCTCCCTCCCACTGGTCCGATTTCTGCCTTTACGAACTTGATATTCCTTTTTACATAAAATGATTAAATACCGAATTTGGTGACGATTAAACAAAAAGACCGCTAGAGCGTTAACAGACATATATATATATATATATATATATATATATATATATATATATATATATATATATATATATGTATGTATATATATATAATTTTGAACGGACCTCATTTTCGTCATCTCCTGGGTATGATCGATGGACATTTGAAGAAATTTTTCGAAACTCGCGTCATGAGTACGAGCTCAATAGCTGATTTCCCTTAAGGGAAATCTGCTAAAATATATAATTCCCACCTGTAAGAGAAAGAGAGGTACTTCAAGATTGCAGTATGTGTTTTCAGTAGGTTCGACGGTGACACCGTATTTCAATGACGTCCATTTTTTTTCTAGAAAATTTCTATTACACTCTATTGGCCTATACTAAAGATGAAACGAAAAAATCAAAATTATCAAAGTTAATGTTTTTGTGTTAATTTTCTAGCTCTAGACATAAAAATGTTCTTTAACAGTAATATTTTTTTTTATGCTTTAGAGGTTTTTCATTGTGGTTGGACTTGGGTTACTGGCTTATATTTCTATAATCAAGTTAATAATTTTATTGCGGTAACAATGGTGTTGATGAGTAGAATAAATTTTAGTACTACATGATATTTTGCGATTCTGTTCGATCAAATACGAGCAGTTTTGGAGACTTGATAAAATGTTAAACTTGATGATAGAAAAATACGTCAGTGATCTAAGACCAAGCATAATGAAAATATAGCTCTAAAGTATAAAACTTTTAAAGAATATTTTTATGTCTAGAGCTAGACTATTTTAAATATCTTTATTAATTGTAAAATAAAATAATATCAAATAAATTGGTAAATATAAATAAAACTATTTAAAAATATTATTAAAATATCTGCGTTATTATTGATAATTTTTATATACTTATGTTTTCAACTTATAACATAGTTCATACAGAACATAAAATATTTCCTTATACCAATTACATTTTTGACAGAAAGCATTCAAATTTTCTTTAAATATATGGAACAGGCTAAAAATTAAGAAAAAACTTTTTATTAATTTACTAATATTAAATAATCGCCCTAGAAGCAAAAAATGAACAAGAATCCGAAAGAAAAAAAATATATATATTCGATCTTGAGATTTCCGGTTACGAAAGGAAAGCGCTATCAACTGAGCCACGGGGAAATATAGATATTGGGAACAACTGAAGACGTTCATGCAAACTTTAACATTTTTTTTTTTAGACGAAGGCTTGAGAAGTGCGTTCTCTCCCTCTAACAGACTTGGTTTTTCATTAGGTACTAAACACTAAAATATTTTCGTCAAACCGGTCGGGGGATGGCTGTGCTTTCCTCTTGTTAGTGTTCAATTTTCAACTGATGAGATGCCATGTAGTGGAGGGACTAGTTGAGAAATAAAAATGATTCTAATAATCATTTGGTCATTTTATTTTTTGGTGATCTTCCGCCATCGATTGGTTAATTGAATATTGACTGTATTAAGTTCTTTTCCTTTTTTTCTTAACCGTTCTAAAGAAGATATCTTAGGGAAGGTTAGGTGCGCACCAGTGTTCATGAAGCTACCTTCTTACCCAAAAAACTCTAATTCTACCCTAACCTTCGAAGATATCTTAAATATAGCTGAATTGGGTGGAATCAGCTGATTTCTACGCTCAGCTGTTTTCTGTAGGGCCTGTCACTTTTTATATGTTACTAGCTAAGGTACCCAGCTTCGTCCAGGAAATCATTTGAGGTTAAATGATGATGATATTTTTTTGGAGGACTTTACTTTGTACAATATTTTTACATTTTCCCGTCTCAATTCTTAGGATTTACACCCGAGTCCGGCGTGTGGGCGATATGCTAATAATAAAAGTATTTGTATTTACTTAATTCTAAAAAATTCACAATATTTTTATATTACCCGTTTCCCGTGGAAGTATCTTGTTTATATATAACTCAATCATAGATTATTATATTATTATAGTCAAAAATACGCAGTTTCGATGATTTCACATAGTCTTTCGCGTCCAATAACATTTTTAACCCATACTGTAGTTTTTCGTGTATACCTCATTCAAACTTCGTTATACGGCAAAGTTCATATAAAAGTTACTTTAAATAACAAAACAAACAACTTTTGTTATAAGCACGTTGTTAAATTAATGTTACGAAATATCGCTAAATTTTAATATAGCTTATAATCAGGGAGGTATTATTACCAAATCGCATACGGAGTTTCATTTAGTTCGGTTGAGTCTTTTATGCCATAAAAAATTGTTGTTTTATAGTTTTAGCATATACCTCAAATACGAGCGTATACTTCGATATACGGCCAAAGTGTATATAACAAAAGTTACTCTAAATAACAAAATAAACAACTTTTGTTATGAGCATATTTGCCGAAAAACTAATAGGAGACAAGATATCATTATTTTTAATTTCAGGCCTCCCTTATAACCCCCACTCCTGTTCCTCACAGAAAATATTAATACAGCTTAAAACCTAAGTTGGGTTAGTAGTAATATACGTACCAAGTTTCATAAAATTCGGTTCAGCCGATTACGATTCTATGAAGGACATACAGTCAAACATTCATTTATATGTATATTATAGATGAAGTGTTATCTCCTAAAAAGGCTTCGTAGGGAGTGTACATGTAGAGGTGAATAATAAAAGAGTTGGAGAAGAAATGTGAGTGTTTGTCTATTAATTGGACAGGCCTTCTATAAATATATGTTTTGAGGTTGTATGCAATAAAATGTCCTTATTTGGTACCACTACAAATACAGTATGAATAATTTTTTTTTTTTGGAAACATTTGAAATTGACGACTATTATTAAATTTTAATACATTCTCCTGTTCTGGTACTGTGGTAACAATATTTCAAAACCCCTGTATCCTGATTTATGTAGAAGCTGGAGTGACATTAGCCGAGAAAGCCATTCCAGGTCTGGCTGGAGTTAAATCATCTACTCGGAAAGGCACTCGAGTGGCTCATTCAAAATGCAACTGGCGGCATGTTGAATATACTAAGTCCATGAGATAGGTGAGCCCCTGGACTGGGCCATAAATACGGGGATGAGCAGGACAAAGGAATGGCCGGCAAGATATGGGCCCTGAGCTATGCTCCCTGCATCTACCCCAGCTGGACAATTAGAACTCATTTCTAGCATTACCCGCTCTCACACATATGTAGACCATAAACAATTTTGGCTTTAAAGTTAAGCACGTGTTAGATATTGAACATTCAAGAAAATTTGTTATTATTTCAAATTTAAATTATAATGCTGCATCTATCCAGAGGGGAATAAGGAGACAAAAATATTTATATGAAATTGTAAAATTTAAAGTCCTAAGGAACCTTCGTTCTTCAGTATTTCGTACAGAAATAATCCAAGCTTATACGCTCTTCTGGGCTTGTTATAGAAACGTAAATGCACTAACACGCTCACACATTCTGCTTCAAGGATCGAGGAAGTCTATATACTGTTGCGAAAATTAAACGACTCTACTATTTAAGGCGTGATTGTGGTGTGCGGAGGAGTTCGTGCCGCTAATTGATGGAAGGCACTAGTCCCTTCCAGACCTTCTTGGAAGAGTCTTGGTCTCATCTTGCTTCTCTATTCTGCCTGTACAGCTCGACCTAGTGGAGCCGGCAGAATCTAATTAATTTAATTAAAGTACCTAACTACCTAGAACTTCTGGACCTTTCCTTGGCTAGCCCCTTCTACAGGCATTTATAAGAGACCCTGCCAATACCACACAATATGTCTCAGTGTTATGGTCAGATGTCTTGATGGTCACATCAGTGCTCCAGTGCGACTTAGTGCAGTGCGGTAAAGTGTTTTTATAAGAATAACAGTGTTGTGCCGCGACTGTAAGTAACAGTTTAGTGCGTGTTTAAGACAGTGCAGTGCCGCGAAGTAAAGGAGAGTGCAGTGCAATCGTTTTACGTGAAGATCAGTGCCTGCGAGTGAATTTTTGGACTGTGAAATCTGAAGAACAGTGACACTATCAGTGTAATACTGTGAGTAGTAATAGTTAACCAAGAGTATTGTGCATTGTGAAATAAATTGTGCAGTGATAAACTGTGAAACTTGTTGTGTTTAATTTAAGAACTCTTATTAACAACATTTATTACTGGTTTTGTAATAAAACGTAACAATATGTATGTATGTATGTATGTATGTATGTGTATATATATATATATATATATATATATATATATATATATATATATATATACTATTATAGGTCTAGCCACACTATATCAAACGGAAGGTACCCGGGAATGAAAAAAAATCAGCAAACTTGAACAATATTGTTCAGATCGCATTCCTAAATCGCCTTTTCAAGCAGAAATTGTACAATAGGCTCTGGAATTACAAATAAATGGTTTGCAAATCTGAACTTAGTCTGAGAAAATTGTGTCTAGAGTAGCACACCTAATGTTAGTCGGTGAAAAAGTAATTTCCAAAGAGAACTAAATCCAGCGAGGTAAATTTTGAGTTAAGAGGTTTAGTAACAGCTCAATCTGGAGTAGATTCAAAAGAAGCAATCAAGCCTGGAAAGGTTTTCTGCCTTTGTCTCTATCGGTTCACACACACCGACTGGGTTCGTCGGCCTAATTCCAGATTAGGGGAAAACCACTTACCACGTGGAAAGAATTTACTTTCTGACTTCAAAAGAATTTTAATTTTTTTCTTTCTTTCAAGAATTACATTTAACAATAGAAAAGTATTATTCCTTTGGTCAAGAGAGTGAGAAAAGAAGAATAAAATTTAAAAGCTTGTAATTTCAAAATTTAACGGATTTGCAGTAGAGATGCACTTAGGATTTGGAAGTAATCGACAGCCTTTCATTTATTATCAAGTTTCCTAATGTATTCTATTGTACAACTACTAATCGGTTTCCAATTGACACCATCTTGAATTTTTTTCAATAATAAAATATTTCCAATGAAAAATGGAGGACAAAATAAATTTTCTTTTGGTGAAAAATGAAGTCGTATTTTTTACTATTCTTCCAATCCAATTAGGCCTATGATATTTATTAATGGCAAACACTTATTATAAATGATTTGATGACATATCTTGTAATTAAAAAAGGAATTTATATGGAATGAAGTCACGCTACAGTTGTAGTTGTGCACGTTACAGCAGATTTCTCTTAGGGGCAATCAGCTATAGAGGCTGTACCCATGATTGGGATTTTCGAAATGTTTCTCCAAATGTCCATCGATCCTATCCAGGAGATAACATATAATATCAATTGTTTATATATTTATTTATATATATATATGATATTATGTAAAACTAATGATTGAGTTCGTTAATGGCTGAAATCTGACTAGTGGGGGGGGGTTAGTGGGAGACTTTCGAAAATTCTTAATATCTCCGTTATTGTCCACCGGATCTAAAAATTGTATAAAAGCATTCTTATTGTAAACGTAATTTTCTATAAATGTTGTTATGTACATTGTTTCGGTATCTTGATTACTAACCGAGATATTTGCATTTTTCAGTTTTGCCTTCAGAAGCGCTTTATTTAAAGCCTCAATATAATTGTCATTGATCTTTTACGTTTTGAGATAAATGAAAATACTTGACTCACGTAGGAATCTGCTTAGTAAACGCAGCCCCTGTGTGACGGGCTATTTGATTTGCTTGAACAGAGGGAGGTATATATTCATTTGATTTATATTGTGCCTTTTATTTTTTAGATCTATTAACAAATATTTTTTTTCTAGGTGAGTAAGGAGCAACGTTTACCAGTAAGTACCTATTAGTTGAATTTCGACAAACACAAATTTGCCAATTCAATTTTTTTGAGGAACAAATGAATATTCCATAATATAGTTGTATCGTTTATACGACCATGTTTAAAATAGAAAGTTTTGTTACATGATCACGAAGATATTAGCGACAAAACTTATAGTTGATCATCCTTGGCCTGATGATATTTTTTTAGAACTACTGAAACACGCAGAGGATAAATCTTGTCATAGAATATTGCCAGAAAAGAACTATATAAACGTAGGCATAGAATAACTGAAAATCATCTGCGAGAAATAAAGCCTTGTATAAAGGAGCGGCCATCCAGCAGAGATGACAAAATAGAAGTCGGAAGTTGTACCACATTTAACGCACTAATACTTCATGAGAAGAACATATTATTTATTTGAGATGCCGCTACAATGGTGATTCATCTTTTAATATTTCTCGAATATAATTTTACAAAATTAAATAAATATTAACATTTTTACAAAGCTAAATGTTACAAAAGTACAAAATAAATAGGACCATGCCGCTACAATGGCAATTCATCTATTAACAAGTTAGAATATAATTTTACAAAATAAAATAAATATTAACATTTTTACAAAGCTAAATGTTACAAATGTACAAAATAAATAGGACCATGCCGCTACAATGGCGATTCATCTATTAACAAGTTAGAATATAATTTTACAAAATAAAATAAATATTAACATTTTTACAAAGCTAAATGTTACAAATGTACAAAATAAATAGGACCATGCCGCTACAATGGCGATTCATCTATTAACAAGTTAGAATATAATTTTACAAAAATAAAATAAATATTAACATTTTTACAAAGCTAAATGTTACAAATGTACAAAATAAATAGGACAATGCCGCTACAATGGCGATTCATCTATTAACAAGTTAGAATATAATTTTACAAAATAAAATAAATATTAACATTTTTACAAAGCTAAATGTTACAAATGTACAAAATAAATAGGACCATGCCGCTACAATGGCGATTCATCTATTAACAAGTTAGAATATAATTTTACAAAATAAAATAAATATTAACATTTTTACAAAGCTAAATGTTACAAATGTACAAAATAAATAGGACCATGCCGCTACAATGGCGATTCATCTATTAACATGTTAGAATATAATTTTACAAAATAAAATAAATATTAAAATTTTTACACAGCTAACTTTTACACATGTACAAAATAAATAGAATGAGAAGAACAGAAAGACCTTTATGCGGAACATGCGATGAACCATTAAACACAACTGACTAACTGCAGGAACATTGAATACTTGGAGACTCCACATAACATCTACGAACTTCTTATAGACAGGAGCTCACGTATCAACAATATATAAAACCATCTGAAAAAATGGAGATTCTTTTACAAAATTTAACCTCTCTCCTTTTTGATATTGACTTAGTATGAAATTTAATATGTTTTTGAACAACAATTTTAATAATGCAATGTACCAGTATATCGGTATAACAATATTGTTATTAAAACAATTCTAAATCGTAGTCTTTATTACTTGAATTTAATGTTTATTTATTGAGTTTTTTTGTTGGTTCAGTTGTTTGTTATTTTTCCATCATTTTGTTTTTATTTTACATTGTTAAACTTTGAGTCCAATGGCCTAGTTGAGGGTGCTACAATATAAATAAATAAATAAATTTTGGATGAGTTTATTAAATACTGTCTGTCGCCAGATGTTGGAAATCGGTAGACAGGGTTTTATGCATGCAGGGTATTTGCCTGTTGTAATTTTTTATGTAACAAGAGTAGAAGTGAGGGTTTGCTCAAGGCGGAAAATACCACGGATAATATTCAAGATAGAGAATAAATGTACATAGCACTAATTATAGTACATTTGCATAAGACAGATTAGATTAGGCATTTAATTATATTGAAATTAGATAAATACATTAAATATAACAGTAGCTGGGAACGATTAGCAGAATGAATTGAACATTTCTTGAAGGGATCTGCAAAATGTTGGTTCCAAATAAATAAAAACAATTTTAAAAATTGGTAAGCGTTTATCCAAAACTTCAATTATTTATTCAATGGAAGGGAGTATAAAGAATGTTTATTTATTTTATTTTATGAGCTCTGCAACTAGGCGATGTCGCTAAGTATCATTTAATTTCAGTTCTCTAAATAGAAATTTTAAAATAAAATAAAAAATGTTTTCAAAATTATTAAAACATAGTATAAAATATAACAAAATAAAATTAAGCTCTAAAATAAAATAATGTGAAACTATAAATTTTGGGATAAATCTTGGTATGAGGATGATGGACATCAAAGGCACAAGTTAAAAAATTTATTATACACTATTGTCCTCAAAAACATATACTCAAATTATTAACATTATTTGAGATAAAAAACGTAGGCTAATGAGTGAGGTAGGTGTGGTTTAAAGTTTGCCAACTAATGCCAATTGTCTTCAAGTGATTTAAGAGTGTGTTTATATGTGTTTGTATTTGTGTACTTTTTCGACAGAATTTTAGATGGTCAAATTTTGGAAGGAGGATCTATTTACTTCTTTCAAAATATTTTGGAAATAACATTTATAACTTATGTCTAAACCGTTGACTAGAGACAATCCCTGAATTGTTTAATATTTTAAATATATTTAATAAAAACGCAGTCATAAATAATTGGAAAATAGATAAGAGGGTGCAACACATTGCCTTATTTTAATTATGAAAATAAAAATAAAAACCAAGGACCATACAAAAACATCCCTATAACCATAATCAACTAAATAGCAATTTTAAACACAGATTTTCTTTCCATCCTTACCATAGAGGATATTACAGTAGGTATAGCAATGAAAATAAATCTCTTAATTAATTTAATAGTCAAATACACCAAGAATTGCAAAATTTAATAGACATCGAGATTTTACTGCCAACCCATGGCTGAAAATAGAGTAAATCAAATTATTGTTGAATGAAAAGAGCTCAGAGTCAAATAAACAAAGTTAACGTGCCTGTTCCTTCCATTAGTGGTGCTATCATCTCACAAATGTTTCAGCTGTCCAGAGTGATTAAAGGAAATGATGTAGATTAGACTAATTTGCAATAAGACAGAATTTTTATCTTTTTTCCATCTGACGTATAGTAACGGAGAATTTCGAATTTTCCAAATGCTCCCCCTCTAAACCCTCTCCCTAGTCTGATTTCAGCCGTTAAAGAACTTGATCTTTCTTTTTGCTTATAACAACTAAATATCGAGTTTGGTAAAGATCAAACTAGAATTGCGGCCGCTGTAAGAGGCAAACACACATATATCTTATATACAGTTTTGAACGGAAATCAGCTAACAACCTGATTATGTTATTTTAATTTAAGCACATTTTATTATTATTATTTAATAATAACTTCGTCAACTTCGTGCTACTATGGCTACTTGGGGCGGGTTATTAACAGGTTAACACCCATTTCTAGCCTGGGTGGGATAAAGGATTTTTTTAGTGGATTCCGTCACTAAATAAATTCCTTTGTCCAGGCGAGAATCTAACTCGCCACTCTAGGTTTACCATGTGAGATTAAGGTAAACGCTTTAACTCACATGGCTAACCTGAGACCCATAAAGTACATTTAATTTGCAATAAGACTGGTTCCATACAATGTTTCGATCCGAGGTCTAGTTGCAGCGATATTTCAAAAGTCCCCCCACTCCCACTGGCGTTTAGACGTTAACGAGCTTCATCTTCATTTTAAAATAAAACGAGCAGGGTCCGAGTCCATCCAGAGCCCAAGACTATGATACTGGCTCAAAAATATCTTCGGCTGAAGAAGTTTGTGGCAAGCTCAAGGAAGGTGGTCAAAGTTACTCCCAACTCTGAGGCAGACGATAAAATTCGTGATGATCCTCTTTTGAAAGATCTAGGATTGATAGCTGATAAGCCAGCCAGTAAGAACAGCCTAATAGGGTTTGGAATTCCCAGGTGTAAGGCAGACGATGAAACTTGTATTAACCTAAATTTTTAGTGCTTATTAACTTGTTATTAGTTTTCAATGACTTTTGTTGATAAATAAAATGGAAATGATATCATAAGAATATGCAAAACGGTAAAGTTAGGCTCAAGGATATGAAAACCAGAAGAGCTTGAAACATTTTATGCCAAAACTTGGGCGGTTTGAGCTTGAGATCTCCGTGTTATTGCTGGAAGTTAACGCAAACTATACGTGTTTTATTGGACTTAAAATTTTATACCCTCAAATGTAATACAAAAAGAATTTTACCTACATTCTGAGACAATGTCTTTTGGTTTTTGTAAATTAAGACCATTATAATTTACAGGAAAAAAAACTAATTGGAATTAACTTCTATTATATTCTTAATATCGAGCCATAGCAACATAGCAAGACTCTCTTGCTTTTGTATCCATTACTCAAATGAAAGGATAAAAGAGTAGCGTATCATTGAGAAAAAAAATCATAAAAACCAAAAACTGAAGTTATGACCCATCTTACCTTCGGAATTTTGAACATCAAGTTATCAGGAATAAATTAGAACTATCTACTGTATTTTCGTTGAAGAATAGAATTCTTTTTTACTCCAAAACTCAACACTAGTACGTGGATTTTCACTACTGAATCTTCAAGGGTTTTGTATTAAAGAAAATCAACTATTGAGGTTGTACTCATGATAGAATTTTCAAAACATTTCTTCAAATGTCCATCAATCCTACCTAGGAGATGACGAAAATGAGGTTCGTTCAAAATTGTATATATATATAATCAATACCAAACTCGGTATTTAAACGTGTTATATACAAATAATGATCATGTTCATTAACGGTTCAAATCGGACCAGAGGGAGGGGGAGGTTTAGAGGGGGATTTTTGAAATATATATCCAAATAAATAAAATTTAAATATTGTTATATATATTTATTCTATATCTTGAATATTAACCGTGATATTTGCATTTTCCAGTTTTCAGCCTACAGTAAACCCCCCATTTCTACTCGAACAATAGTACATTGCTTTCAATAAAATTAATATGTTATATTCCGATATGTTTCAGTTATTCTTTTTCTTTCCGGTCAGACGTTTTTGACGGTAGACCTGTTTGTTTACATTTCAGACGCTTCCCGTCTGGAGGTTTGTATTTATTCTATTGATATTGACTGAACTATTGTATTACCATTGTATAGATTTATCCAATTTTAAACTCCACGAGGGAAAACTGCTTAGTTTACGCATCCCCTGCGTGACGGACTTTTTGGCTTTCAGTTAACCCCCACTCCTACTCATGCAATATTAACAAAAGTCCGTCACGCAGGGGCTGCGTAAACTAAGCAGATTTCCCACGTGAAGTTATACAATAGAGAAATCTCCATACGAGAACCCAACAGTTACGGCCGAACTAAGTTTTGGCGGGAAACTCACTCGTCCGTTACACTTAATAAAAATGCAAATATCTCAGTTAATATTTAAGATAGAGAATAAATGTATATAACAATATTTATAGTAAATTTAATTTGCAATAAGATTGATTCTGTACAATTTTTCGATCCGACGTATGGTAACTGAGATATTTCGAATTTTCGAAAATCCTCCCCTCTAAAACCCCCCCTCCCACTGGTCCGATTTCAGCCATTAACGAACTTGATCTGTCTTTTTGAATAAAACGACTAAATATCGAGTTTGGTAACGATTAAACAAAAATTGCGACCGCTAGAGCGGTAACAGACAAATATATATATATATATATATATATATATATATATATATATATATATATATATATATATACAGTTTTGAACGGACCTCATTTTCGTCATCTACTGGGTAGGATCGATGGACATTTGAAGAAAAATTTCGAAAATTCCGTCATGAGTACAACCTCAATAGCTGATTTCCCTTAAGGGAAATCTGCTAAAACGCAGTTATATCATGAAAGTCTTTATTGTAAGATTAAATGCGAACTATTATTTTCATTGAATTTTACTTTTTGAGATACATGAAAATAAGTTGTCACCCAATCATTTGTACAATCACAAGTGTGCTATACTGGCACCAACTTTTTAGCAGATTTCCCTTAAGGGAAATCATCTATTGAGGTCGTATTCTTGACGCGATTTTTGAAAAATTTCTTCAAATGTCCATCGATCCTACCCAGGAGATGACGAAAATGAGGTCCGTTCAAAATTATATATATATATATATATTTGTCTGCTAACGCTCTAGCGGTCGCTATTTTTGTTTGATCGTTACCTAACTCGATATTTAATCGTTTTATATAAAAACAAAGATCAAGTTCGTTAATGGCTGAAATCGGACCAGTGGGAGGGGGGGGGTTTAGAGGGGGATTTTCGAAAATTCAAAATATTTTCGTTATTATGCGTCGGATCGATAAATTGTATAGAACCAATCTTATTGCAAATGTACTGTTCTACAAATGTTATAAAGTACATTTTTTCAATGTCTTGATTAAATAACTGAGATATTTTCATATTTTAGTTTTCGTCTTCAGAAAAGCCCCACTTCTGCTCATCTCGTATTAACTATATTCTATTACGTTATGAAGCACGTTATTTGAAACTTAAATACCAACTAAGTATTGTCCTCAATGAACTTTTACGATTTGAGGTAAATGCAAAAACGTGGCGCACGTGGGAAATCTGCTTAGTTAATGCAGCCCCTAAGTGACGGACTTTTTGGTTTCATACGGAGTAATCAAACGTCAACAACAGCTGAGCGGAAGTGTCACTGCTTCTTAATAAATGTTTCTCTGTAGGTGAAGCGCATTTCCCTCTGGTATTTGTAGTAGTTTTTCGCCTCTATTCTGGAAGGCAGTTTTAAGGATGTAGGAGCGGGGACTGGAGTGAATCACCTATGCCGGGAGTTGTAGGTCTAATCTCCGTCATTATCCCGTGTCCCCTGGGCCCCCACCCTCTCTCCCCTAATTACTTCCCTCTCCCTCCTCCAATTATTAGTCTCACTTGCCAGCTTGTTCCCCTTTCTGACCGTTCTTCCCCTGATCCTCCTTAGTAGTTCCTCCATACTCCTTCTCAATAAATTCCCACCCCTAGCACGCAGACTCTTAGCGAATAAGTTTTGTGAGGGTGGTTTTGTGTGTAATTATTTACTTAACTTATATTAGCAGATTTCCCTTAAGGGGGATTTTCCTCATATCAGCTATTGAGGTCGTACTCATGACACGAGTTTCGAAAATTTTTCTTAAAATGTCCATCGATCCTACCCAGGAGATGACGGAAATGAAGTCCGTTCAAAATTATATATATATATTGTCTGTTAACGCTCTAGCGATCGCAATTTTTGTTTGATCGGTACCAAACTAAGAATTTAATCGTTTTATGTAAAAAGGAAGATCAAGTTCGTTAATGGCTAAAATCGGACCAGTGGGAGGGTGGTTTAGTGGGGGGATGTTTGAATATTCGATATATCTCCGTTATTATGCGTCGGATCGAACAATTGTATAGAATCAATCTTATTGCAAATTAAATTTAATATAAATAGTGTTCTATACATTTATTCTGCATCTTGAATATTAACCGAGGTATTTGCATTTGTATTCTGTGTGTGGTCGGCAGGAGTAAGATGTTCGGTACTTTCCGCTCTGGCGGCCGTTTCCGTAACTGTTCGTCCCTCGTGAATTGGTTTAGAGATCCCTTACTACTACAGTTGTTATTGGGCAAATTTCTCTACTGTAAAACATCACGTGGGAAATCTGCTTAGTTTACGCAGCCCCTGCGTGACGGACTTTTTTTTATTTTTCGAGGCCCTTTGGACGGAAATCCAATCATTCCAATTTATATTGCTATACTAACTACTGGTACATAAAAATCCGGCATGCAGGGGCTGCATTAACTAAGCAGATTTCCCACATGGGAATGCCGATAACAATTAAAAACAATATCTCGGTTAATAGTGAAGATAGTGAATAAAACATACATAACAACATTTATAGATCATTACATTTGCAATAACATTAGTTTTATACACATTTTCGATCCGACGTATAAGAACGAAGATATCCCCCCCCCTCCCTCTCCATAGTCCGATAACAGCGTTTAACAAACTTGATCTTTCTTTTTCCATAAAACGCTTATATGTCGAGTTATATATTTATAATTGTCTGTTACAGCTCTAACGGCCGCAATTTTTGTTAGTTCGTTACCAAACTCGATATTTAAATCGAACGTTTTTTGTAAAACTAAAGATCAATTTCGTTAACGGTCGAAATTGGACCAGGGGCGGAGGGGGTTTAGTGGATTTCGAAAATTCAAAATATGTTTCAAAAATAAAATGTTTTCTTTAACATCAATATTGACGGAAATATTTGCATTTTTTTAGATTTCAGTCGCCACTAAACCCATACTTTTAATCATTGCTCGCTAAAACAAGCTAATATTTCTTGAAATGTATTATTTCTAGTGGAAATACAAAAAATTGTGTTCAATTTTTTTTTTCATATAAATAGAGAATATGTGGTGAGGTGAGATTACTAGCGAGTTATTCCAGCACATGGGAATCTAGTTTACGCAACCCCTTCAAGATGGACATTTTCTCTTCTACTATTAGCACTATTAGTAGAAACCAGCTATTGAGGTCGTATTCATGACGCGATTGTCGAAAAATTTCTTCAAATGTCCATCGATCCTTCCCAGGATATATCGAAAAGGAGGTCCACACACACACACACACACACACACACACACACACACACACACACACAACACACACACACACACACACACACACACATATTTGTCTGTTAGCGAACTAGCGGTCGCAATTTTTTTGATGGTCACCAAACTCGATATTCAATCGTATAATTTGTGTAGAAAGAATGATCAAGTTCGTTAATTGCGGAAATCAGACCAGTAGGGGGGGGGTATTATCGAAAGTTCTAAATATCCCCGTTACTATAAGTCGGATCGAAAAATTGTTTATATCCAATCATATTGAAAATAATCTGTACTGTATATTTTGTTATATACATTTATTCTCCATCTGGTATATTAACCGAGATATTTGCATTTTTCTGCAGTCAGCAAACCCCCACTTCTACTCTTGATACATAAACAACACTCTGTTATGTAATAAACCATATTATTCGATGCTTAAATACCTTATATTGTTTTAAGAGACCTTTATTATATGAGATAAAGGCCAATATGTTCTGGTCCACTGCCCCCCAGTCTTAGAGATAAAAATTATTCTAATCCATTATAAATTCCAGTACTAGATGTAGTAAATAGATTTCAATAAAATGAATATGTTATATTCTGATATATTTCAGTAATTGTTTTTCTTTCCGGTGGGAAGTTGGCACACCTGTTTTTTGAATGTCAGTCGCTTCCTGTCGGTAGGTTTCTTATTATCGTTTGTATTTATTCACTTGTTATTGACTGTGCTATTGTGTTACCTTTATATAGATTTATCTAATATTCTTAACGATTTTCTACAATTATTGTGACGATGTATAGCAGTAAATATGTTGAGATTGTAAGAGAGATGTTGAAGGAAGAGGAGAGAGAGAGAGGCGTGATATTGTTGTAATGTGGTCCGGGAAGGGGCAATGACGGAAGATCATTAGCATCCTTGATGAAAATTTGCAACGATTATATCCTCCCCCTCCGCCATATTATACTACAGCTTCTCTCCTATTCACTCTCTCTCTTTATAGTCATATTGTTCGCTTTATGGCCATATTGTAAGCTGGAACATATGGATTGCCTCTCTCTCTTTATGCACTAGCTTATCCAGAGATCAGTGTTCTCAGCAGACAGACACCTTCCGACAAAAACATTTGTCAAATTGTTACTAATCATATTTCTGATTATTAGCAGATTTCCCTTGAGGGAAATCAGTTATCGAGGTCACACTCATGACACGGTTCTCGAAAAATTTTCTCAGGTTTCTCCATCGATCCTTACTAGTATATGAAGAAAATCTCCGTCACGCAGGAGCTGCGTAAACTAAACAGATTTCATGGTATAACACAGTTTTGATCTCATATGACAACATATTTCCTACCATATCCATATCTCACTCCTATTTAAACCCCCTCTATTCCAGGTTTCATTTAAAAAAATACAATTTTTATCTTTAGTGTTGACTGATACTGTTAAATGTCGAGTATTGTACAGATAAAGTCAACATCTTCGAAACAAAAACGTAAAATTTTCATTGATGACGTCGTCACGCAACGATTTGATGTATCTCGCTCCCAGCAGGATTCGATCTCGAGATCTTGCGGTTACAAAAAAAAAAATGCTACCAACTGAGCCTGAGGCTTTTAGGCAAGCATTTTTATAGACGTGCTCGGGAGGGGACTTTCGTTCTCTCGCTTTAACAGAATACGTTTTTCATTAGTTACTACGCATTATTATTATTATTTATTAACGTCCACTTTTTGGAATTCAGGCAAATCGGGACGGGTTATCTACAGGTTACCACCCTTTTCTAGCCAGGGTGGGATTTTAGGACGTTATTTATTGAATTTCGTCACTAAATAATTTCCTTTGCCCAGGCAAGAATTGAACTCGCCACTCTAGGTTTACCATGTGAGATAAAGGTCAACGCTTTAACTCACATGGCTAACCTGAGCCCCTACTACGCATTAAAAAATGTTTGTTCTGTAGCGGTTATTAAACATATGTTTAGGGAATCATGTAGCGGTTATTTTAAAAACATATGTTCAATTAATATAATCAACAGTGTTTGGTTACCATTCAAACAATGTGCATGCGCGAGTGCCTCTCTCTAAGAACATTTAGAAAATATTTTACCCGCTTTAATAAACATTATGAACGGGAGTGCAATAATTACAGTGGCCATAAGACTGATAACCGTACACAGGAGCCCAAGCAGTGAGTTACATTTAAACACTACAACCTGGGCGAGGTTATTACCTGACCAAAGGTTACAATGTACTTTAACATGTGTTTATTGTTTTATTTTTATAAATATAAGTGTTTTGGTTTATGTGTATTGGTTAAGTTCGTCTCTAAACATAATAACTTAACAGTTCAAATCGGAGGGGGAAAGGCCGTCCACTCCCCATGATAATATTCACGGTGATGTTAAAGAGTTACCAGCATGTAGATTCATCTATTGTAAAACTTCACGTGGGAAATCTGCTTAGTTTACGCAGCCCCTGCGTGACAGACTTCTTTAAATTCCTGAATAAATATGGTCATTTGTGGTCTACCTTTAGTCTAAGTAATTAAAGTCATGTAGTAATGTTCACGTTTTTTTTTGCAGTCTGTAAGTATGTTACTTATAGAAAGTGGTACATTGTAAACACCATATTTTGGCCGTTCCTCAATTTTCATTGGGATATTCATGTGCTAGGATTTCTTACTAAAGAGCATATATCTCTGTTCTTTCGTAAATATATAATATTATTATATATTTGAGATGCCACTGCAATTGCGAAAAAATAAATATATAATAGACCACGCATTCATTTACATATTGTTTGGTTATTTATAATGAGAATTGAACTGTGAGTAAATATCTATTTTGCATCTCTCATTGTAAACCAATTCACTACTAATATTGCGAACACAGTACATTCTCATTAAAAGGAACGCTCTTTTTTTATGCAAAGCGTAACGCAAAACGAAAACAAACAAATATTAATCCTGGAGCGAGTGTAACTGTAAATATTGAAAAAAAGAATTCTCCTTTTTACCCGTATTCCAGTACAAAAGTAACAAACAACATAACATATACAGTTCAGTGAGCAATTCAATTTACTCATCCTTTGAACCAAAATAAAAGAGCAGAACAATAACATTACATGATCAAAGTCTTGTAGTATTTACCGAATATCCGTTTAGAAATATAAATCCTCCAGTCATGCTTTTCATTGGTTTGTGGTTGGTAACATTATATTAATCAAAGCAAACCAGACTACTGATTACAGTTTTTAAAATTAATGATAATGTACAATAAGAATTCAATAAAGCAGTAGTTACGTGATTCATGATAAAAATTACCCTTTATATTATTGAATCTAATCCTCACTGGCACGGTATTCACATTTCTAAAAACAGTTTAAGAAGACAATGGATATTAGGAAATTTCTAATAATTAAATATCAGTATACTCCCAATTTTAGAATTTTTAAAAGAAGTTCGTTAAGCGAGGGCTGTGTAAACTTGGTGGATTTTTCACCCTAAAGAATGAACTCAAGTGTCTACATTAGTCATTCTGTTCTCTATTTCTTCCACACCAATTACCCAATGCAAACAAAAAAGTCCGTCACGCAGGGGCTGCGTGAACTAAGCAGATTTCCCACGTGAAGTTATACAATAGAGAAATCTCCATACGAGAGCCGAACAGTTACGGTAAACGGCCGAACTAGTTTTTAGGGGGAAATTCAAGAAATCATCCGTTATCGGCCCACAACTAACAAAAATACAAATATCACGGTTAGTATTCAAGATAGAGAATAAATGTATATAACAATATTTATAGTAAATTTAATTTACAATAAGATTGGTTCTATACAAAGTTTTGATCTGACGTATGGTAACGGAGATATTTCAAATTTTCGAAAATCCCCCCCTTAAACCCCCCCCCCCCCTTCCACTGGTCCGATTTCAGCCATTAACGAATTTGATCTTTTTGCATAAAACGTTTAAATATCGAGTTTGGTAACGATCAAGCAAAAATTGCGACCGCTGGAGCGTTAACAGACAAATATATATGTGTGTATATATATATATATATACACATATATATATATATATAATTTTGAACGGACCTCATTTTCGTCATCTCCTGGGTAGGATCGATGGACATTTGAAGAAATTATTCGGAAATCGCGTCATGAGTACGACCTCAATAGCTGATTTCCCTTATGGGAAATCTGCTAAAAGTCTGTCACGCAGGGGCGTCACGTATTTATCTCAAAAAGTTCAATGAGATTAATATTTATGCTTCTAATAATGTACTTCATAATATAACTGCTTATTGCTAATATGACATGAGTAGAAAGGAGGGGGGGGGTATTCTGAAGGTCGAAAACTAACACGTTCTTCCAGCAGTGGCTGCGAGAACTGAGCAGATTTCCTGCGTGAAGTTTAACAATAGATATATCTACATACTGGTAACACAACACCACCATGAATGATAAGTGACTAAATACAAACAATAATAAAAAAACTTCCAGACGGGAAGCGTCTGAAATGTAAACGAACAGTTCTGCCAACTTCTCACCGGAAAGAAAAAACAATTACTCAAATATATCAGAATATAACATATTAATTTTATTGCAAACTATTTACTGTATTGATTACTGTAATTTATAATGAATCAGAATATTTTTTATCTCAATCAATCAAATTTAAGTAATCCAAAAACTTAAGGTTGGGGGGGGGGTCACCAAAACATTTGCATGTATCTCGTATAACAAAGATCTCCTGAAAACATTATTTGTTATTTAAACTTCCAATAATGTGGTTTATTACATAACCGAGTATTGTTTATGTAACATGAGAAGAAGAAGTGGGGGTTTGCTGAAGGCTGAAAACTGAAAAGTCCGTCACGCAGGGGCTGCGTAAACTAAGCAGATTTCCCACGTAAAGTTATACAATAAAGAAATCTCCATACGAGTGCCGATGAGTTACGGAAACGGCCGAACTAGCTTTCGGCGGGAACCATAGCTCGTCCGTTACATTTAATAAAAATGCAAATATCTCGGTCAATATTCAAATAGAGAATAAATGTAAATAACAATATTTATAGTAAATTTAATTTGCAACAATTTTTCGATCCGACGTATAGTAACGGAGATATTTCGAATTTTCGAAAATCCGTTAAGGGAAATCTGCTAAAAATCCAAATAACTCGGTTGATATACAAGATAAAGAATAATTGTATTCGACAATATTTATAGTAAATTTAATTTGCAATAAGATTGCGTCTTTATCTTTTTTTCGATCCGACGTATAGTAACGGAGATGTTTCGAATTTTCAAAACGTTCCCCCTCTTAGCCCCCCTACCCTCCCCCTTGTCCGATTTCAGCCGTTAACAAACTTGATCTTTCTTTTTGCATATAACGACTAAATATCGAGTTTGGTAACGATCAAACAATAATTGCGACCGCTAGAGTGGTAAGAGACAAACATATACATACAATGTTTTTCAGGAATTAGCTTACATGCCTGATTGTTTCATTTTACTTCATATAAAATGAAATCAGCCCGTCATCCAGGGACTGCTAAGTTAAGCAGATTTCTCAGGGAGAGATACGCTAATCATCTGCTAACGTCTTCTCCAGTTTTCCAGTAATAACAAACCCATGTAAACAGGAATTCATACATACTCTAGGCACGAGATGGTGTAGAAGTATTATATCACGTTAATAACGTAGTAAATACCCCCCCCCCCCACCTTGCTACAAACGTGTAAATAAATTTCTTCTCCAACGTATACAGCTGCAATGGTACAATGAAAAATATTAATTCGCTAGTAAAAGATCAATAAGGAAATAAAAGTAGCAGGAAACTAAAGGACAGATGATAAAGGAGAACTGGTAACGAGATCACATAATACACTTTCCTCAAAGAGCTTAGAAAAAAATACCTAAAAATCCCAGGAACGAGCACTGTTTGAAACAAATAAATTGAGTAAGTCTCAAAACGTTGTTATTTTTTAATCACGAAACAAATTTGCAAAGGTCTGATTATATCTCGCTTTTAGGAATCGCTTCTTCCTTGTTACGTGGTTACCCAAGTACGATTAAATATGTCCCCTTAGAGCTGCCAGTACTTATTTTCTGGGTAGAGGAGGTTCCGGTTAGCCATGTGAGTTAAGGCGTTGGTTTTAATAAGCAAGGTCAACCATGAGTCGTGGGTTCGATTCCCATCTGGGCAGTAGGAATTTATTTACTGACGAATTCATTAAATATTATCCTCAGTCTCACCCTGGCTATGGATAGATATGTTTTATTGGCTTATGTTTACAATAATGTTGCCAAGAGTCTGGCCAATTACTGTCAGTATGGTTATTTATATATTATAACTTCATAAAACATTTTTATATAAAATAATAACATATACATGTCATGTAATTCAATATGAATATTAATCTAAATAATTATAATACTGAATTCAATAGATCATAATTTATTGTAAATGTAGATTAATTCATTCTTTTTTAATGTCTAAAAGATCAGTTTTCTGATATATCAGATTAACATAATTTTTCTCTAAGATTTATGACATAGAGAATACTAATAATAAGTATAATTGCATATAATAAATAATGCGCCAATTATTGTTGTTTAAGTACCACCATAATAAAATTCTTTCTTTTATACTGTTAACTTTCGCAAACTTTAGATAAGAAACAGAAAATATCATTAACTTTATTTCACTGTTGTAATCCAAAATGATTTCCAATAATACATATTCTCTTTAGTCTCCTGGCTATAAAAGAGTGCTGACCTGTAGACAACCCGCCCAGATTAGCCAAAGTACCATAAAGTGGACGTAAATAAATATATTTTTTTGTAGTAACAATTTTTAAAAAAAAAAAACTGTCAAGATATGATCAAAGTTATGCAATGAAATAATTTTGCTAATCAGCCCAATTTTTAAATACCTGGTAAAAATATTTAATTAAAAGTTTTTAAAATAAACTTTTAGGGCTTACCTGGAAATTTAATATATACATTGAAACGGAGTTAAACCCTCTGTGTATAATGCCTGAGAAGATGTAAGGCATTTGAGACAAAAAATCCAATTGAGCCCACTGTATCATTTACTGTGTGATTTACATGTCAAATACACCGTCGACCTTCCGTACCAGGAAGGGGAAAATTTCAATTTAATTTCATTTCCCTAATAATTATGCTTATTTCCTCCGTTTAAGAGGTCTCAACTGGCAACCGGGATATTGTTGCGCTAAAAAATATTTTTTAAAGTATTCTATTTTCTAATGCGTTATTTTATATCTTTGTGTTTAATAAAAATATTTCTGGGAAAGAGATCTATTAATTTCAACATTCAACGCATGAAGGCTTATTTCTTCCATTTAATTTGATTTGAAGTTTTTAAATTAAATATTCCAGGAATTTCTTTTAATTGAGCTTTTCATACCGCCCTAGCTCTAAATATTATCTTAAATCATATTAACATTAATTTCAGAGTCACAATGATAATATTAAGTTATATTTTTACATTTACAAGATCAGAGTTGTTAGATAACATTCCTCAACTAAAAATATAACGCGCATGCTATTTTCTTGCTGTGTTTTGACTATGAAATGTAAACTGTGTATTTTTAAGTGGAATTTAACTGGCGTTGTTAACTGGTTTTCTGGCTGGTCTCGTCCTCCAAATGAGGTGTACATTCCGTGTTATAAATGACGTGTTATACGTCATATAGTGAGGCATTGCTTTGACCTAACACATGGACTTTCACATCCTTTATGAACCAAACTCTTAGGGGTTCCGTAATTTAAACGCATTTTTTCTGAAATAATCCACTATAAATTTGATAAATAGTTCGTCAAGCAGGGGCTGCGTAAACTAAGCAGATTTCCCAAGCGAAGGTTTACAATAGATAAATATACATACAGGTAATGAGAAATCTTTCAGTCAATTTACAATACAAGTTAATAATCTCATGCGGCTGAATTGTAAACAAAAAAGTCAGCCAACCTCGTTGCGCTGAATAGATAGATAGATCTGAATAAAAGGAAAGGCAAGCAGTTAACGAAATATATCTGAATATAACATATTACTTTTATTGAAAACAATTTACTAAAGCTAGTGCTGTAATTTGTAATTAATCAGAATGAGTTTTATCTCAATCACTTAAATTTTAGTAATCTAAGAACAAAAAAAGGGGGGGGTGGTAAAATGATAGAGCCAATCATCGATTTCAGTAAATAGATTTCCCACTTGGAATTTGAGTTAAATAAATGTAACACATTCCCCTAAAAGTTGTTAGTTGTTAAGGTTGTACTCAAGTCGCCATTTTCGACAGTTTAGCAGATTTCACTTAAGGGAAATCATCTATTGAGGTTGCACTCATAACGCAATTTTCCAAAAATTCTTAATATCTCCGTTATTATGCGTCCGACCGAAAAATTGTACAGAACCAATCTTATTGCAAATGTAATGTTAAATAAATGTTGTTATGTATACCTTTTCATTACCTTTAATATTAACCGAGATATTAGCGTTTTTTAGTTTTCGGCATTTTGTAAACCCTCACTCCTACTCATGCCATATCAACAATAAGCTGATATATTATAAAGCACTTTATTTGAAGCCTAAATAACAAATATTGTTCTCATTGCACTTTTTCGCCATGAGATATGTGCATATACGTCATGCAAGTGGGAAATCTGCTTAGTTAACAAAGCTTTTTTTTTTTTTTTGATTTCGGCAATGGTGAGATAGAAGTCTAACTGAATATACACACATTTGCCGTTATTTTCAATTTGATACTCCATCTTTGTTAGACTCTAGTTGAAAATAATATGTGGTTTCGCCCTGGACGAAGCTCCTTTCAGAACATAATGGGCTATATGCATAATAAACCCTTATGATGGAGGATCATATCAATTCTCAGGTCGGGAGAAAGGTCAGTACCTTTTCTCCTTGAAGGTCATCAAGTGGAGCTGTTGACCTTTTGTACATCTATGACCATAATAGGTCATTGGGAAAATCGTATGAATGGGGTTTTCCTGAAGTCTCAAAAGTTTTTCAATAACAGTTTAGCTCAAATAATGTTGCGGTTTGGCTGTTTTAGCTGACTTCCCTTAAGGGCAATCAACTATTGTGGTTGTACGCGTGACGCGATTTTCGAAAATTTTCTTTAAATGTCCATTGATCCTACCCAGGAGATGACGATGTGTGTGTGTGTGTATATATATATATATATATATATATATATATATATATATATATATATATATATAAATGTCTGTTACCGTTTTAGCGGTCGCAATTTTTGTTTAATAGTTACGAAACTCGATATATAAATGTTTTATGTAAAAAGATCAAGAACGTTAACGGCAGATATCGGACTGGGGGAGGGGCTTTTGAGGGGAGGGATTTCGAATATTCGAAATATCTCCGTTACCATACGTTGGATCAAAATATTGTATAAAACCAATCTTATTGAAAATTAAATGTACTACAAATATTGTTCTATACATTTATTCTCTATCTTGAATATTAACCAAGATATTTTCATTTTTCAGCCTTCAGCAAACCCCCACTCATGTTACATAAACAATATTCTGTTATGTAATAAACAACATTATTCGAAGTATAAACACCTTAAATTGTTTTCAAGAGACCTTTATTATACGAGATAAATGCAAATATGTTATCGTGACAACCCCCCCCCTTCTTAAGTTCTTGGACTACTAAAATTTGATTGATTGAGATAAAAATTATTCTTATTCATTATAAATTAGAGCACTAGATATAGTAACTAGTTTTCAATACAATTAATATGTTATATTCTGATATATTTCCGTAATTGTTTTTCTTTCCTTTGAGAAGTTGGCACTCCTATTTTTTTTTAAGTTTCAGGTGCTTCCCGTCTGGAGGTTTCTTATTAACGTTTGTATTTATTCACTTGATGTTGACTGTGCTATTGTGTTACCAGCATGTAGATTTATCTATTTTTATACATCACGAGGGAAATCTGCTTAGTTTACCCAGCCCCTGCGTGACAGACTTTTTAATGCTTTCTTCACAAAAGTCAAATACTGTAAAGTATTACTTGATGATGAGGGCAGAAATAAATGTCTCAGAAAAACAATTAAGGGGTTGGGGGGTGGTGAATTGAGATGTTCTCATTATCAGCTGTATAACTAAGAAGATTGATAAGAAAGTGACAAATGGAAGGAGAGCGGACGTACGTTAGCGTGTCTCTAGCAATGAACCTCTCACGAAACTCGGCCTTGCTTTCCTACACTAAATCATGCTCTAGGCCAATGACTAGCAACGGCTAGCATCTAATATAAAAAGGAAAATGGAAAACACAGTATAGGCCAAAGTTAAATAATAATTTATCTGATACGCCTTTTACCTGATTCTCTTAAGATTGGTTTTATAACGGCACGGCTCATTGCAGTGGAAATATTTTGGATTTTCAAACCCTGTAGTTGTGTAGGGTATTGCATTAGAATTGAGTTAAACATAAATAAAGTGAAAATGCAAATAAATTAAGTTTATTGCTTGTATTGATCAGTTTCTAAATTTGACATAAAGGAAACTTGGCAACTAATTTTAAAGCATTAATTGGACACTTAATGCGACTGATGCATGAATTGAGCTAGATATAGACAAAGAATTAGTAAAAAAGCCATTCAACTGCGTTAATAACCTCGTAATTTTCAAAGATAAATGGAATAAATTTATAATATCTTGTAAGAAATATGATATATTAATACTCTGTACATTTTTTTTTTCTCCTCATAGTAACCCTATGAGGAGTTATTTATTTGAATACATGTCCCATTGCCTCATGGCATATTACATGTATGATTATGTTTAAATACATTTTCATTTTACAATATATACACGTTAATCAACTATCTACTCAAATATAATATAAAAATAATAATAATAAAATAAAATATTAAAATAAGTAAGATAATTACAAATATAATTAATAAATAATGAAATGAAATACGAACAAAAAAAACAAAAATGAATGCATTAAAGCTAAACTCAACCGATGTTTAATTTGCGAGTCTATGTAAGGTAAATATATTGAATTATAATTCCCATTCCCCACAATCAACTTTACATTCTAATGTATTAGTAGATTTCCATTAAGGGAAATCAGCTATTAAGGTCGTACTCATGACGCGATTTTCGACATTTATCTTTAAATGTCCATCGATCCTATCCAGGATATGACGAAAATGAGGTCCGTTTAAAACTATATATATATTTGTCTATTACCGCTCTAGCGGTCGCAATATTTGTCTTATCGTTACCAAACCTGATATATAATTGTTCTATACAAAAAGAAAGATCAAGTTCGTTAACGGCTGAAATGGGACCAGGAGGATGGAAGGTTTAGAGGGGGAGTATTTTGAAAGTTCGAAATATCTCCGTTACTATACGTCGGATCGAAAAAAGGTAAAGATAAACCCCCCTCATTTAGAGGGCAAGAATTTCGAAAATTCTAAACATCTCCGTTGTTATGAGTTTGATCGAAAACTTGTATGGGACCAATATTATTGCAAATGTAATGTTCTATAAATGTTGTTCTGTACATTTTTCGCTAACTTGATTATTAACTGAGATATTTGCATTTTTTAGTTTTCCGTATTCAGTAAAGCTACTCATCTCATATTAACAATATTCTATTATGTTATGAAGCATTTTATTAGATGCTCCACAAAATTCCACATATTGTTCTCATTGAACTTTTAAGTTTTGAGATAAATGCAAATATGTGGCGCACGTGGGTAATCTCTTAGTTAACGCAGCCCCTACGTGACAGACGTTTTTGCTACATCTATATCTATACTTTTGTTAAACTTTATTTAAGTTCTTTATTATATTTTTAAAATATAATACTACTATATTATATAATACTCTGTACTTGTGAATAGTATAAAATAATTATTCTGTTCAATAAGATGGAAGTGCTATCAAATTTTAAACTTAAATTTGGTAAATTACATAAATATTATGAGCCATAATATGGGAACAACTTATTTTGTATAATTGGAAGGCTGCAGATACCTGGCGGGACCAAATTAAATATCCGGCCCGGAGGACCATGTAATGAGACGGTATTTCATTTTGAAATGAATATTACCTGTTCACTGTGGGATTATGTGAATGCTGGTTTTATGCTAGTGGACTGTATAATGGGGACAGAGTGGGAAAATAAATATGTCCATGGAAATGATACTAAACACTGCATATACTAATTGAAATAACAGGCTTGTCTGATGTTGAAAATGTTGGATTGTTTTACCTGGCTTTTGATGCATTAAAATGTTGATGTTGTTTGCCGCATTGAAGAGTTGCTAGTTTCTTTCTTCCCGATGGTTAATTTTCTCTCCATCCATGTTTCTTCTACGGTACCACCTGCCTTGGCCTGAAGGATAGTTACTCAGCCATGTTGGTGGGTCTTGTTAACACCCAAAAAAAAGTACTTAAATGGTCAATAAGTTCGCACTTATAAAACTATAGCCTGGCTGCATAGGCCCTTTCACAACTCGTTCTGAGCTGCATCAAGTCTACTGGTCAGAGTCCAACAGGCTCAGGTGCTGGTGGTTCCCAGGAGTGACCCAGAGATCGCAGCACCATAGGAGGACTCATGACAGGGTAGAGATGTGCCTGGATAAATTGGGATTTTTCTGTGATGTTTCATTGAAGATGGAACAAACTCTCTTTTCTTTACCCCAACTATTTCTAGTCCGATTTCTGCCAATATCGAATATGACCATTAGTGTTCCCGGAAATGGTTAAATGTAGAGTATTGCACATATCCAATAAACATTTTCTAATCATGAAGAATAAAATATTATTTGATGTCATCACATAAGATTAAGGGAAATCTGCTAAAGGTATCTTGCCCCTTTCGTTAGTTAACCGATCGCCACAGTATGCATTTAGGAACTTATTATATTTACTTCTATTCTCTAGAGTCCTTGTGAGGCCTACGTCTTTTCCACTTTCTTCTACCAATCATTCACTGTATTCTGCTGATGTCCTGGTTATGTTGAAGTCCTTCCTTCTGCTACCTCTGCCTGGACGTGTCCCTTTTCCTCGCCCTATTCGGTGTAGAATTCATATTTTCCTGGTCACATGGCTTAATGAAAGACACATTGTGCGAATTTTTAATTTTGCAAAGTACAGCTTTTGCTGGATTAAGCTAGGGGCCCAGAGAGAGAGAGAGAGGGAGAGAGAGGGGAGAGAGAGAGAGGAGAGGGAGAGAGAGAGCGAGAGAGAGAGAGAGAGAGAGAGAGAGAGAGAGAGAGAGAGAGAGAGAGAGAGAGAGAGAGAGAGAGAGAGAGAGAGAGAGAGAGAGAGAGAGAGAGAGAGAGAGAGAGAGAGAGATGTAAGCTTCCATTTGAGTAGGGATGGTTTTCCAATTAATCAGAGAATCCGTTGCTACGACCATCCAAATGCTATTGAGAGCATGCTTCTCGGAATCAAACACTAAACAGTCCCCTTCCTTTGAGCTGACTACGCCGCATAGTATCTATCCAACCGCAGCTTTGATAGAAACTGGGGAACTAAACCACGTTTATATTATATATGAATGATATATTACTATTAGTTCGTAGTTATTACCCAATAATATTAGTTAGACAGCCATGATTGGTCGGTAGTTATAAAGATGTTTGTTACACTAATAAATGTCATGATCGTCTCACAGTGATTCCAATTTCTATTATATGACGTATGATACTATAAAAGTTATAATAATGTATTATAATAACTCCCATTTTAAAAGGGGGCCATATAAGCGCAGTGGAAAACGACCCAGAAATATTTTAGTTTAAATTTCACTCTATGTAACATATCTAAATAATACTTCAATTTTATTCACGCCGTCCTCTTTTGCTAGGTTAACAATAGCCATAGCTCAACTGAATATTACCGTTTTCCTTGGCCATATTGACAGCTAAACCAGAAAGCCGCAGTGGAGTGGGAGAGCTCCAGAATGTTGCTCTGAAATTTTGTTAACCTCATTCATAGCAATGGAAGTAATTTGGATCCATTCTTTCTTATCCCTCACTAAAGAGGCAGTTTAACTTAGTTTTGGCAGATTTCAAAAAAATTCCCCAGATGTCCATTGATGTCCTACCCAGGAGATTACGAAAGAGAGGTCCGTCCAAAACTCTCCCTCACTCTCTCGTCAACAGACAAATATATAAATATATATATATATATATATATATATATATATATATATATATATATATTTGTCTGTTGACGAGAGAGTGAGGGAGAGTTTTGGACGGACCTCTCTTTCGTAATCTCCTTTATACATATATATATATATATATATATATATATATATATATATATATATATATATATATATATATATATATTTGTCTGTTGACGTATAGCGGTCGTGAATTTTGTTTGATCATTACCAAACTTGGTATTTAAAAGTTTTATTTAAAACTAAACATTTAGTTCGTTAATGGTTGAAATCCAACCAGTGCGAGGGGAGGTTTAGAGTATTTCAAAAATTCTTAATATCCTTGTTATTATGTGTCGGATAGAAATATTGTATTGAATCAATCTTATTTCAAATGTAATAATGATACCTGACACATTCTTACATAATGAACAGAAAAGACAAGCCTACTTGTACTCATTGCAACACTGGACTAACTATAAAACACTTACTAACAGAATGCAGATTACGAGCTTACATAAACATTCCACATGACTTGAACGAACTACTGACTGAGGGTAACCCACATATTGCCACGATTCTGACATATTTAAAAACAATAGGGCAGTTTGAGAATATTTAATTACATATTTTAAAATTTTTAATGTGTGTGCGTGCTTATATGTTTGTGTGTGTGTGTGTGTGTGTGTGTGTGTGTGTGTGTGTGTGTGTGTGAGAGAGAGACCTATTTAGTTTTTGTTTCAAAGTTATCAAGCTTTCTTTTCACTTATTTATTTACCGACTGTTTTTATTTCTATGTTGTGTTCGTGTTTCTTCTTTTGTTTTGTGTTGCGTTCCCTTAGTTTTGTTCTATATATTATTTCGTGTTCAATTATCTGTTATTTTGTTTATGTTGTTTGTTGTTGTTTTTTGTTTTTGTTTTGTTTCCCCCATGTCTAAGAAGAGCAAAGTCGCCATAGTTGCGGAGCTCTAAGTAACAAATAAATAAATAAACAAATGTAATGTATTCTTTAATAACCAAGATATTTGCATTTTTTTTAATTTTAGGCCATTGTAAATCCCTTGTCCTACGCATGTCATATTGACTATAAATAGTTATAATACGAAGCATTTACTTGAAGCCTAAATTTCAAATATTGTTATCATTGAACTTTTACGTTTTGAGATAAATACAAGTACGTAACTAGCGTGGGAAATCTGCTTAGTTAACGAAGCATGATGGACTTTTTATTGATATAACGAGATAGTTTTAGAACTACCATTGCTAATTGTCAATATCCTTCCGAGGGATCTTTTGGCATGGATACGTTTAATACATTAGAGGTTATCTGATATATTCTATTTAACGCACATCGTGGATGAAAATTAAAAACACTTATCTGACGAAAATGAAAATCATTTTCAATTGGATCTTGAGAGTAATAGGACGAAACCACGTTGCTCGGCTGCTCCTTTCCATTTGAGAGTTTGGCAGTTTGTTGCCGTAGCTGATTTCAATTTGAAGTAAAGGGGGGGGGCGATTGGAAAAGTTTGAAGTGTCTCCCCGACTTGGGGGAGCAACGCTCATTTAACACTGATATCGGGCAACTGACTATGAGACTTCTCAAAAATCATTTTATTGATATATCTAGTTAAGGAGCTAATGTAATATGTAGGGTGGTGCTGCGTGAAAGTAGAACTCATGCCAATGAGTTCTCTTGTTATCGAATAGTGTTTAAGCAGATTTCCCGTATTGAAGTCGTACTCATGAAGCGATTTTTGAAAAAGGTTCTTCAAATGTCCATCCAACCTACCTAGAAGATGACGAACAATGAGGTCCGTTCAAAATTACATATATATTTGCCTGTTAACGCTTTAGTGTCGAAACTTTTGTATACTCCTTACCAAATTCGATATTTAATTGTTTTATGCAAAAATATCACAATTTTTTATATGGAGTCAGGTCTACTGCCACGGTTCATTTGTTTAGGAGACTTCCTGCCTAATTGCAGGCTGGTCTCAGACAACAACATTTTATGCACAAAGACATAAATTACATTTTTCCGTTTTGAACTGAATAGTTCACTTGATATTGTGGTTTAATATTAACCTTTAAACGACAAGTCTGTGTCAGACGTGATACCTATGCCGTAAGTTGTACACGCATGAGCTTGTAACAAACAAGACAAGACTGGTGTGCTTAATACCTTCCTATTCAATAGTCAACTACATGTCATGGTCAATGCACGCTCTGTCCTCCGCCATTTTTCGTACTATTTTGGAAAGTTTGTGCCGGTAGGTGTTGTATTTGGCACAGCCTTGTTGTTTAAATCCCCTTTTGTAAATTTTCAATGACACTGAGTTGCCTATTTATCACTGAAGATGATATTAGAATTGAACTTTTAAGACAAATGGAAGATAGGGATAGTAATTTATAAATAATAAAAAAAATAGAAGAGATGCTCGTCTTTGTTGTAAATGCCAAAGAAGTATTTGGGGTGGACACATAGTATACTATGGTTTCCCTGAATGTTTTGCCAATAACAAATCGTCATGTGAATAGTTTCATTTTTTTTTTTTGCATTATTTTTCTCATAAATGAGTGCTCATGATTTTTTTTTGTACTGTGTAGGTTAATATTTATAAATAATTTTTTATACATAAGCATATTTTTGTATAATAATAATATGATACTAATATATGCTTCTTTGCTTATTTATTTCATAAGTAAAGGCATTACATAGTATGCTATTATATAATAAATATTACATAATATATTATTATACTATAAATATATTTTTTGCATATTTTTATTTAATATTTCATTTTAAGCTCTAATTGGTGACGAGGGGGGAGGATACTCCCAAGCACACACTAACACATTATTCTTCTTAACTTTTTTAAATGTTATTTTGAGACAAGAAGAGTGATGAGCAGAATAAAATGGAAAATATACATATGGCAGGTGGGTGTCATGTATGGCATCTACTTGTCAAATTTATCCTGGGCCACAGCCTTGTCGTTCAAAGGTTAATAGGGTGTGCACTCAGATATTCTTTTCCCCTTTAATTAATTCTTAAATTTATTTTAAAATTGACTTACTGGCAATGGTTGAGCCGATAAAAGTTGGGTTTAAAAATTGAGTGGAGGAAGACTAGTTTAAAATTCCTTTGTCTACATTATAGGAAGTAATATTAACTGCAGATTAAAAGTCCACAGCCTTAAAGTTTTATGATCATCCTGAAAGATTGGTATTAGGTTGGAAAAATTATTCATAGTCTGAAGTTTGATTACTTTTGTTGCAAGTTGCAGTAAAATGAGAGATGAAATAGAAGTTATCAGGCTTTGGAAATTGCTGGATGAAATGAGAAATTTTATAACGGAATCACGGTTTTCTTGATTTATAACATTTTGTGTTCGTATAAATGTATGCATAATGATTATAAAAGCTCCGTAATTCCGTTTTATTGTGGGAAGGATATCAAATATCACCAGGCCTTGCTATTTTGTTCCGCGCAGGAATAAAAAAAGGCAGTGGCTGCGTAAACTAAGCAGATTTCCCATGTGAAGTTTTACAATAGAGAAATCTGCATACTCGTAACAGTTAACACCACCGTGAGTAAATACAAACGGTAATGAGAAATCTTTCAGTTAATTTTAATAAGCTCCCAACGGAAACGGCTTCTGAATTGTAAACAAATAGTTCTGCCAACCACTCAGAGCTGAACAGATAGACATATTCTTCACCGGAAAGAAAAACAATTACTGCTAAACATCTGAATATAAAACAATAACTTTATTGTAAACTATTTACTATATCTAGTACTGCAATTTATAATGAATCAGTATAATTTATATTTTAATAACTCAAATTTTAGTAGTTCAAAAACTTAAGAAGAGTAGGGGGCGTATGAACAGAACGTATTTGCACATATCTCACAAAGTAAAAGGTTTCTTGAATACAATTTTTGGTATTTAAACTTCCAATAATGTGATTTATTATTTAGCAGAGTATTGTTTACGTAACATGAGTAAAAGTGGCGGTTTACTGAAAACTGAAAAATGCAAATATCTCGGTTAATATTCAAGATAGAGAATAAACGTATATATCAATATTTATAGTACATTTAATTTGCAATAAGATTGGTTATATACAATTTTTCGATCCGATGCATAATAACGGAGATATTTCGAATTTTCGAAAATCCCCCTATAAACCCCCCCCCCTCCCTCTGATCCGATTTCAGCTATTAACGAACTTGATCTGTTTTTTTACATAAAACAGTTAAATATCGAGTTTCGTAACGATCAAACAAAAATTTAGACCACTAGAGCGTTAACAGACAAATATATATATATATATATATATATATATATATATATATATATATATATATATATATATATATATAATTTGAACGGAGCTTATTTTCGTCATCTCCAGATGACAGGACATTTGAAGAAATGTTTCGAAAATCGCGTCATGAGTACGCCATCAATAGCTGATTGTTTACGTAACATGAGTAAAAGTGGCGGTTTGCTGAAAACTGAAAAATGCAAATATCTCGGTTAATATTCAAGATAGAGAATAAACGTATATATCAATATTTATAATAAATTTAATTTGCAATAAGATTGGTCATATACAATTTTTCGATCCGATGCATAATAATGGAGATATTTCGAATTTTCGCAAATCTCTCTCTAAACCCCCCCTCCCACTAGTCCGATTTAAGCCATTAATGAACTTGATATTTCTTTTTACATAAAACGATTAAAAATCGAGTTTGCTAACGAACAAACAAAAATTGCGACTGTTTGAGCGTTAACAGACAAATATATATAATATATATATATATATATATATATATATATATATATATATATATATATATATATATATATACGGAACTCATTTTCGTCATCTCCTGGGTAGGATCGATGGACAATTGATATCATTTTCAAAAATCGCGTAAAGAGTACGACCGCAATAGCTGATTTCCCTTAAGGGATATCTGCTTATACATGCCATCATACCCAAATTCCATGCCCATTTCTTCATCTAGAAAAAATGCATTACATAATATTCCTACTTCAAATTAAAATCGCTTTACACCGTCAAGTTAAATTGGAGTTTACTGAGGGCTAACAAAAAAAAAAAAAAAAATACTTTGAACTCTTTTAATTTTAATACAACTATCTCTGCATTGCAAACTTGTGCCTCGTAAGGTCTGGCAGTCTTGCTTGGAGTACGTTTTAGCAGATTTCCCTTAAGGGAAGAACATTTGTGTGCAAGAACATTTTGAGAACCCCCACTTCTACATATCCGATTTTTATTTTAGTAGCTAAGTAACTAAACATCTCAAGTCCCATTAACATTCACATAAATCTTCGTCTTATCGGGGGCTCTTACTGCGAGAGAAATAGTGACTAGATGGTAACATGACATTCAATGCGTGGGAAATCTGCTTCATTTACACAGCCCCTGCGTGCCGTCTCTACATATGTTAATTAACATTGTTAAAATTCATCGATCATAAGAAGCTGATAATGAAAATGAATTATGTTTAAATTTATATATATATATATATATATATATATATATATATATATATATATAAATGAATGTATGTTTGTATGTCCTTTATAGAATCGTAAACGGCTGAACTGAATTTCATGTAACTCGGTATTTATATTACTACTAACCCAACTTAGGTTTTAGGCTATATTAATATTTTCTGAGACGTACCACGTGAAGTTCCCACATACTTTATTTATTTTCCTTATTTACTAGGATTTATTGAAAAACCGGAGCAGAGGAAGTGTATTGAACTGTATAGGGTATATAGGTGAAGGGCAATATTGAAGGATGGCTCAAGTTGTACAAGGCACCGCTAGTTTCGTGATACCGTCAAATAGGTAGCCAATATCGCTTAACATCATCAATAAATCCTACTCAAATACAAGCCGTCACTCAATTTTAACGCACTCCGTATTCTTCAATCAGATTACTCTTTCTAATCGAATAATATACGTATTGATTGACTCTTCTTATGCAGATTTTTTGAAGTTTATTTGAAAGAAGAAAAATGACTGTTAGGAACAAGGCCTTTTTATACAAGTGTGTTTCTTTCTCTTAATGATAGTGATGATTTTCTTCTAACTCAAATTGAACATCTGACTCGGATCAGGAAATTCTTTATTTTATCAAAACAAATCCTCCACTGACCTCAAGCCCCTAGTTTTAATTTTGTAAATTGACATATTTGATATTGATTGAGAATTATTTTATCTAATCCCATTTCATATTTTTTTTTAATTTTAAACAGATCTTTTTATTTGAGCAACATATCTACAGCTGTCAAGCTCCAAAAAATAAATATATATAATATAATCGTATTTTAGCAGATTTCCTTGATGGGAACTCTGCTATTGCTACGAATTTTGAAAAATGTCTTCAAAATTCATCGATCGTATTAAGGAAATGAAGAAAATGAGGTCCAATCTGAACAATGTATATATATATATATATATATATATATATATATTTGTCTTTTAACGCACTAGCGGTCGCAATTTTGATTTTGCTCGTAACCACACTCGATAAATGAAAAGTTATTTGTAAAAATAAAGATCAGTTTCGTTACGTTATCTGAAATTGCACTAGGGATAGAGGATGGGGAATATCTCCGTTATTATGAGCCATTGTAATAACCTGAAATCGGACCTAGGTTTACAGGGGGGATTATGATGAAAGCACAGTGTCCACCCACTTGGGTTATGATAAAAACAAGCTGTTAACATACATCGATTATGATGAAAGCAAAGTGTCCTCCCATTTGTGTTATATTAAAAACAAACTGTCAATACAATGGACCATAATGTAAGAAAATAGTCCATCTATTTTGGTTATGAACCAAACAAACTGTCAATATCCATAGATTATAATGAAAGCAAAGTGTGCACCCACTTGGGTTATAATGAAAACAAACTGTTAACAAACATGTATTATGATGAAAGCAAATTGTCCACCCACTTGGGTTATGATTAAAACAAGCTGTTAACATACATCGATTATGATGAAAGCAAATTGTCCACCCACTTGGGTTATGATTAAAACAAGCTGTTAACATACATCGATTATGATGAAAGCAAAGTGTCCACCCACTTGGGTTATGATTAAAACAAGCTGTTAACATACATCGATTATGATGAAAGCAAATTGTCCACCCACTTGGGTTATGATTAAAACAAGCTGTTAACATACATCGATTATGATGAAAGCAAATTGTCCACCCACTTGGGTTATGATTAAAACAAGCTGTTAACATACATCGATTATGATGAAAGCAAATTGTCCACCCACTTGGGTTATGATTAAAACAAGCTGTTAACATACATCGATTATGATGAAAGCAAATTGTCCACCCACTTGGGTTATGATTAAAACAAGCTGTTAACATACATCGATTATGATGAAAGCAAATTGTCCACCCACTTGGGTTATGATTAAAACAAGCTGTTAACATACATCGATTATGATGAAAGCTAAGTGTCCACCCACTTGGGTTATGAATAAAACAAGCTGTTAACATACATCGATTATGATGAAAGCTAAGTGTCCACCCACTTGGGTTATGAATAAAACAAGCTGTTAACATACATCGATTATGATGAAAGCTAAGTGTCCACCCACTTGGGTTATGAATAAAACAAGCTGTTAACATACATCGATTATGATGAAAGCTAAGTGTCCACCCACTTGGGTTATGAATAAAACAAGCTGTTAACATACATCGATTATGATGAAAGCAATATCTCCGTTATTATGAGCCATTGTAATAACGTGAAATCGGACCTAGGTTTAGAGGGGGACATTCCAAAACTAAAAATATCTCAGTTGTTAAGAGTCTGGTTGCAAAATATTATTGAGCCAACCTTGTTATATTAGTGATTCTCTACAACAGAACTTCTATACATTTTTTCCACCTCAAAAATTAGGCTTTATTCGTACATCTTTGCTTCAGTAATCCCCCAATTCTACTCATCGGATTTTCATTTAGAAATAGAAAATTTATGTTGAGAAGAGGTCAATAGTCTTTCTTGCCAGCAAGTGGGAAACTGCTTAGTTTTCGCAGACCCTACTTTACGAACATTTTCTAATTACTTAACGTGTCCGGTTCTGTGCTCAATGATGGTTTTCCCTTCTCGTGAACTCTTTCGAAAAATATCGTTTTTTATTTTCCTGGGAGGATCTCGTGTAAGCGGAAATGTACGACTATAATATCTGAGCCTACAGGGAAAGTACTTTAAACTTTTTCTTCAAAATATAAAAAAAAAAAAATAATAATAATTTTAAACATTTTGTAACTCGTTTAATTAAAGAATATGTACGCGAAGTTAATAAAACCGTTCTATATTAAAAATTAAAATAAAAAGTATTTCTGAAATCATTCGTGGAAGTTTATTCTGTTTATAAATGGGAAACGGAAAGAAGAAATTATAAAAGAAGCTTAATATAAACGTTCACAATGCACTACTTTTTGTTCTGGGAAAAGGCATGAATGAATGAATTCCTTAGTAATAATGTTTTGCCCTTTTTATTTCATTTTAATATGCTGATTTTTTATTTAATTATTTATTTCTTTGAATTTCCATTTATTGTTCTTTCTCTCTTACATTTTCTTCTTTGCAAAAAGTGAACGCTTGGATGGCTACAAAAGAAGGACCATCAATTATTGATTAATACTAAACTTTTATAAGATCAAACTGTAACAAAACCCTGTTTGTTACTACCAGGTAAAAAAAAATGTGAAAAAGGAAAAATCCTTCAAAAATTTACTTGGCTTCCATGCCTGTCATTGAAATAAATTTCTTAGCTTTAAAAGACAACACATTTTTCAAAAGTTTGTAGTTAATGGTTTTATGTTAGAGAGCGTTTTAATGAACTTCATTGAAGTTTTGATTCAGCAGGTGGTGAAGTTTGATGGTTTTGTACTTTAGTCCCACCAAGAGTGGATGATTTAATCTTATTGGCTAAGCGAAATCGGTGGAGGTTGGTAGTATAAGGAAGGTTGATATGGGATTGTCAATAACTTTGGCTGTTTAAGAGTCCCTGTTTATGAGACTTGAGTCTACCATAGATCAAAGAAAGATAAGAAGTAAAAACTTCTGTTACTCGTGGAACAAACCTAAAAGTTAGAGTTGGTTCTTAGAAGATAACTTCATAAAATTAAAAGTTATATTTTAGTTCTTAGAAGTCCTGTGTACCTGATTGGTCCATAAAGTTTATAATATGGCTGTGGTTTTGAAAGAATCTACGGGAAGTTTATCATTTCCTAGCAATCTTCACGAGATGAAAGCAGCTTCCATTAAAAGACTGAGACTCATTTTATAGTTTAAATGGAGGTGGGCGATGAAAGAACTATGTTTAATACTGTTATTATTAGAATACATTTTTGAAAATTCAATGCTGACGAAGAGGAAAACCTTTAGAGATCTGAGCGATAAATATGAGAATATTGTTTAAAAGGTCCATGGAAATAAAATACACCGTAGTTATGATGAAAACAAACAGTTAACACAATGGATTACAATGTAAGCAAATTGTCCACCCATTTGGGCTATATTGAAAGCAAACTGTTAACAAACATGTATTATGATGAAAGCAATATGTCCACCCATTTGGGTAATAAGGAAAACAATCTGTCAATACGCATCGATTATAATGAAAGCAAAGTGTCCACCCACTTGGGTTATGATAAAAACAAACTGTTAACATACATCGATTATGATGAAAGCAAAGTGTCCACCCACTTGGGTTATGATAAAAACAAACTGTTAACATACATTGATTATGATGAAAGCAAAGTGTCCACCCTTTTTAGCTGTAATGTAAACAAAATGTCAAAAGGCATCGATTATAATGAAAGCAAAGTGTCCACCTCCTTGGGTTATGATAAAAATAAACTGTTAACATACATTGATTATGATTAAAGCAAAGTGTCCGCCCATTTGGGCTATATTGAAAGCAAACTGTTAAAAAACATGTATTATGATGAAAGCAATGTGTCCACCCAATTGGGTAATAATCAAAAACGAACTGTCAATACGCATCGATTATGATGAAAGCAATGTGTCCACCCATTTGGGTAATAATCAAAAGCGAACTGTCAATACGCATCGATTATGATGAAAGCAAAGTGTCCACCCACTTGTGTTATGACAAAAACAAGCTGTTAACATACATTGATTATGATGAAAGCAAAGTGTCCACCCACTTGGGTTATGAGAAAACCAAGCTGTTAACATACATCGATTATGATGAAAGCAAAGTGTCCACCCACTTGGGTTATGAGAAAACCAAGCCGTTAACATACATTGATTATGATGAAAGCAAAGTGTTCACCCACTTGGGTTATGATAAAAACAAACTGTGAAAATTAGGATGTTATGAAGATTATGGTATGTTGTTGGTAGGTTATAAGCATGGTTGTGAAAGGTTATAAGCATAGTTATAAAACGACTAGTGATGATTGTGAAGTAGTGCAGTTATAAACAAGTGCAGGTTGTAAACAAGGAAGGTAATTATTATTATATTTAAATTACTTCCACCAATAATTCATTCACATTTCAATTTATTTTGTTAAAAAAATTCTTACAATGTTAAGAAACATTTAAAAGCATTTAATTTCCAACTTCAAATTATTTTTTAATTTATACTTATTACTAATTAAGAAGGCAATTCACTTTCTTCACTCATTTCAGTTTAGTAATGTTACCATTATTCAACGATTACAGAAAATTTATTTTACACTTTTGCTCATACAAACACGTGCAATTTGTAACTTTATTTCTGTTAGGCCGTGTGGTTAGCCTTTTTGTTAATAATAAGAAAGCATTAGACCGAAATAAAATTAATAAAAGAGATAAGTTCCTAACCTTGATTATACCGAAGTATTTACTATTTTCTTTGAACGATGTGGGCGAAATAATAGAAGCTACTATTTGAGTTATCCCAAGAATCAAAATATATTGCATAAGAAATAGCATATAAATAAACTTTAAAGTAATGAAACTTCTGAGAGATTATAACAGAATGAGACTACTTTAATACAATTTAAACCTGATAAAATATAAACCTAGGAACTAGCCTTAAAACTAATGAAACAAACATTAACACATATTGATAAATATGTGATGAAAACAAAGAAACTTTAACTTTGTGAAAAATGGCTGCAAAACATAGACACAACACAATGACTACCCTTTGTTGTGTTTGTAAACATTAGCGGCAAGCCAATACTATATATATATACTAGAAAATGATTGAAATGTCATATATCATGAGTTCTCATTTGATTGTTCACGTCGATAATGCTAGCATTATAGTAAAGAAAGGTACCTTCGAGAAAAATATACTTTCCATAAGGCAGGCTTTCTTTCCAGTGTTATTTGTGTTCCATAGTAGATTCTTTCTTCTAGCTGGTGCAAAATGACCGCGGAGATCTATATCTTCGATGCGGCGATCCCTTTTGGATACAAGGGCTGCGGGAGCCGAAAAATTTTCACCTTTTTGCGGAGCACAACCCAAGCACGTGCGTGACACTGGAGCTGTAGAATCAACAATGGCTGTCCAGGCATAAAACGAGTGGTGCGTCCTGTACGCTAGCGCTGCAGTATCCGCTCTTGGCCACCACCTACGGTGACCTCCGGATGTACGACCGGTTAGTGAACTAAGTAAGCGCGGGAAGAGACGACTGAACAATTTCAATGAAATAAATGAAACGTAGAGAGAGAAATGAGTACAGTAGATGTGGTTTAAAGTTTCTTGAAAATGCCAATTGTCTTCAAGTGATTTAAGAGAGTATTAATATAAAAGCTACCTTCTGTTAATTATTCCTACAATTCGTTCGGTAAGTTCAGATGTTCACGTAGTCTGCAGTCGGTCAGGAGATGTTTAATGGTCATTACTGTGTTACAGTGAGTGCATGAGGGTCGATCTTTTCCGTTTATGAGGTGTGAACGTCCGATTCTAAGCTTAGTCGACACCACTTGATCTCGTCTGGCTAGATTATCCAGAGATTTTTTTTTTTTGGGATTGCTTGCGATTTCCACGGAGTTCGTTGTCAGTTTACAAACAGTTGGTTGTCCAGTCATTGAGCATATGTACTAAGAATACTTAAGGGTGTAATAACCTAGAAGTTGATCGCCCATAAACTCGAAACCTTATCTTACCTAAGAATACTTAACTTTTAACCGGACTCATTTTCGGTATCTCCTGGGCAGGATAGATTTGAGGAAATGAGTACGACATCAAGAGCGGATTTCCCTAAAGGGAAATCTGATTAAAAGTGGAAGAATAAAAGAGAATTTCTAATGTAATTGACATGATTTGGTAAACAAATTCCATGGGACGAATTCCTCGGACTGTTGGCTTCCAGATAATGGGTGGATAGAGGCATTCTCCTCCGGTTTGGAAAGAAGGGCGGATTAGGTGGGCAGATCGATTCGGTATTGTTTGCAGTAAATTTTCCGTTTTCCTTCTAGGAGAAGATGAGGGATTGTTTGAAGAGTAATATTGGAAGGAAGGAGGGGATTTTGTTTGGCTGGCAGAGGTCAAGAAGGGACGTGCACAACCCATTCCCCACTCACTCTCTGAACTCTCAACTTCAGATTCAACCCTTATAAATATTATAGTAAACGTATGCTTCTCCCCTCCCATCTGCTCCCACCTCTCCACCTCCCACCTCTTGTAGGCAGATGAATATTTGAGGGAAAATAAAAATTCAGTAGTCTTCAGCTTTCGAAATTTTTGCGTTCCAGCAAGACCTCGCCCGTTCCATTAAAGCATCTAAGAACTCTTTCAGAGAAAAACAAAAAATAGCTCATCACGCAGGTGCTGTGTAAACTAAGCAAATTTTCTACTCTCTAGTTATGCTGATGATCATCTAACCATACATTCTATACTTCTAAGTAAAATTCCGAAGAGTAAAAGTGAGGGTTCACTGAAGACTGAAAACAACACGCAGTTGCTGCGTTAACTAAGCAGATTTTGCTATTTAGGCCTGAAATAATGTGCTTCACAACAGTAGCTTATTGTTAATATGACAAGATGTCGGAGTGGGGGTTTACTGAAACCCGAAAAGTAAAATAAATCAAATATCTTGGGTAATAGTCAAGTTAGTGAAAAAATGTACATAACAAAATTTATACAATTAAATTATCTATTAACGTCCACATTTTGAAACTAAGGCTAATTGTGACGGTTTATCTGCAGGTCACCACCCTTTTCTAGCCAGGGTGGGACATAAGTCTTTATTTAGTGAATTTCGTCACTAAATAAACTCCCAGGGCGGGAATCGAACTCGCCACTCTATGTAGGTTTACCATGTGAGATTAAGGTCGACGCTTTAACTCACATGGCTAACCTGAGCCCCCATTCGAAATAGTATTGGTTCTATACAACTTTTCAATGCGACGCATAATAACGGAGTTACTACGAATTTTTTTAAATTCCTCCCCTATAAACCCACCCTCCCACCGGCCAGATTTCAGCCATTAACGAACTTGACCTTTAGTTTAAATATCGAGTTTGGTAACGATCGGACAAAAATTGCGATGGCCAGAGCGTTAACAGACAAATATATACATGCAAAGGTGGCAGTGACTAAACAGACATGTGACCACCAGTTATATGAATGTACATTATTTGACGGACCAATTACAAAACTCATCAAGTACCTTACCTTACAAAAACGGAACATGGTCGGCGGACAAACCGAAACTTTTACTCAAATGCAACAACGGATATAATTCATTTATGCAAGAATTGAACCCAATTTTGTAGATCTAAATCTACTGTTCACACACTTATGTAATATTTAAATATTTTTTTGTTTTAATTTTTTTTGTATTGCTTTTATAATATTTAATACTAGAGTGGCGAATTCGATTCTCGCCTAGGAAAATTTGAATTTATTTAGTGACGAACTCATTAAATAAAATCCTTTGTCCCAACCAGGCTAGAAAAGGGAGGTAGCCTGTAGATAACACGTCCCAATTAGTCATAGTTGCTAATTATAATTATTTATTAACGTCCACTTTTTGCAACTAAGGCAAATTGGGAGGGGGAATTGTTATCTACAGGTTACCAGGTCTATCCAGGGTGAGACTATGGATTTTATTTTATGAATCCCATCACTAAATAAATTCCTATTGCCCAGGCAGGAATCGATCTAGACACTCTAGGTTAACATAGAAGCAAAAAGTGGACGTTAATAAATAGTTATTTTCTAATATTTAGTATTATTTAATACAAAACTTAAACAAACTACCACATAAGAGGGATGGATACTCTGCGTGGAAAACAGGAAGACAGGAAAGGTCCTAGGTTTTCAAGAGATCTTTACTATATGAGAGATGTGCAAATACATTGCTTGAAGATGCCAATAATCAAATTTTTATATACAGTCCACTTCTACTCTTCGGATTTTTATTTGTAGATAGAGAATATATGGTGAAATGCGATTAGCAGTGTTTATATGCCAAAACGACGGAAATCTGCTTATTTTAAGCAGTCCCTGCCTGACGAATATTTTCCCATTACTTTTGAAACTCATTTTAGCAGATTTCCCTTAATGGAAATCAGCTATTGAGGTCGTACTCATGACGCGATTTTCGAAACATTAATTCAAATGTCCATCGATCATACCTAGGAGATGACGAAAATGAGGTCCGTTCCAAATTAAACACACACAAACATAAACATATACACACACTATATATATATATATATATATATATATATATATATATATATATATATATATATATATATATATTGCCCAAGTGCTGGTTTAACACACTTGTGAACGTATCTCACCACATATTCTCTATTTATATGGGAGAAAAAAACGATAAGTAGAGGGAGATTGAGGTTTTATATATATGTCTGTTAACGCTTTAGCTGTCATAATCTTTGTCTGGTCGCTACCAAACTCGAGATTTCATCGTTTTATGTCAAATGAATAATCAAGTTCGTTAACGGCTTAAATCGGACCAGGGAGAGAGAGTTTTTTAGAAAATTTGAAAAATCTCCGTTACTATACGTCGGCTCGAAAAATTATATAGAACCAATCGTATTGCAAATTAAATTTACTATAAATATTGGTAATACATTTATTCTCTATCTTGAATATTATTTGAGAATTTTTATCCTTCAGCTTTCAGCCTTCAACAAACCTCCACTTCCACTCATATTGCTCTGTTAAGTAATACACCATATTATTCGAAGCTTATATACCAGACATTGTTTTCAAGATTTACTATACGAGATACATGCAAATATGTTCTGGTGACCCACATCCTGTCTCAAGTTCTAGGACTACTAGATTGACTGAGATAAAAGTTATTCTGATTCTTTATAAATTATAGTACTGGATATAGTAAATAGTTTTCAATAAACGTTATATTCTGATATATTTCGGTAATTTTTCTTCCTTTCGGTAACAGGTTGGCAGACCCGTTTGCTTACATTTCAAACGCTATGCGTCCGGAGGTTTCTTATTTTCGTTTGTATTCATTTACCTAATATTTCGGTGCTGTTGTGTTACCAGTATGTAGGTTTATGTATCGATAAACTTCACGGGGGAAACCTGCTCAGTTTACACAGCCCCTGTCTGATGGACTTTTTTATTACTCCAATTACATCCACTTAGTTATTATAAACGGACATAATTATTATTCATGGTTCTGGAGGCAGAACCAATATTTTGTATTAAAGTGTTATTGTTGTGTGCCTCCAAAAATTCCGCTAAACCCCCCTCCCCCCCATTCCTCAGCACTCGGCAATAATCCGTTGGTATTCATTCGAAAATCGAATTGTCAAATACTTCAATGATTGCAACGGAATGTTGAATGATTCGGGACTGTATTCCGAGTGAAATCAAAGCCGCAACATGAACTGTTTTCATTAAGACCTGCTGACGTCCATTTGAAGCGATAATCAAATTTCTCGAGCACGATATTGTATTATTGCTCCAGAGCTGGAATTGTTCCTATATCCCATTCAAGCTTCGATTCCAGCTCGAATATAATCACACTGAATGATCAGTGGTGGACTAAATAGGCTTTAACCATAACTACTAAGTGCATACTTGCACTAACAACAAATTAAAAGCCCCCACAATGAGGTAGACAAGAAATTATCATATACAGACTAAAATTTATACATTCGAATTATGCAAATTTTTGATTTTTAACAAATTTTCCGTTAAGGGGGGGAAGCCGACCTATTGAGGTCGTACTCATGACGAGATTTTCGAAATTTTTCTTCAAATGTCCGTCGATCCTATTATAATATAATAAATATAATAATTACGGTAATATATATATATATATATATATATATATATATATATATATATGGTATTGTTATGGTTTCTTTGAGTTTTGGTGACAAAAATCTTAGTTTATGCCAATATTTCGAGAATATTAATTTTCTCTTCTTCAGGGCTGTAAAAATACAGGTACTACTTTATATATATACTAGCTCAGATACCCGGCTTCGCCCGGGAATTCATTTGAGGCTGAATGGTGATGGTATTTTTTAGCAGGCTCTACATTGCACAATATTTTGACATTTACCCATCCCAGTGTTTAAGATTGATACCCGTCGTTGCCGGTGATTTGCTAATAATAGAATTATTTGTTCGATAAATATGGTGAATTTTTTTTCAGGCCTCCCTTATAACCCCCCTCCCGTTCGAACCTAAAAATTTTAATATAACTTATAATCATGGAAGAATTAATGCTAATTGACATATCGAGTTTTGTTAAGTTCGGTTCAGCCGTTAGTGCCCGCTAAAGTTTTAACGTATAACTCATTTATACGTAGGTATACGGTAAGAGTGTATATAACAAATTTTACTCTAAACAAAAAATAAACAACTTTTGTTATGCGCATATTCTCCGAAAAAGCAATAGGAAACGAAATATCGGTATTTTTAATTTCAGGCCTCCCTTACAACCGCCACTTCTGCTCGTCCCTAGAAATGTTAGTATAGCTTATTATAAGGAAATCGTTGGTATTAATTCACATAGCGAGTTTGATTTAGTTTGGTTGAGTCTTTTGTGCCAAATAAAATTGTGGACTCCCGCAATAGTTTTTAGCGTATAACTCATTTATACTTCCGTATACGGCAAAAGTGCATATAATAAAAGTTACTCTAAATAACAACCTAAACAACTTTTGATATGTTTATATTCATGGAAAAACCAATAGGAAACGAAATATCGCTATTTTTAATTTCAGGCTTCCCTTATAACCCCCACTCCTGTTCGTCTCAGAGAAAATTAATATAGCCTAAAGTCTAAGTTGGGTTAGTAGTAATATACATACCAAGTTTCATAAAATTCGGTTCAGCCGTTTATGCGTGAAAAGGTAACAAACAAACAAACAAACAAACAAACAAACAAACATACACGAAAGAAACAAAATGCAGATATGGTGTCTATGACATGTGAAACGAAAAGTTATCGTGAAATTTCGCGAAAAAAATCACTGTACAGACAGAGGTTACAATTTTATATATATATATATATATATATATATATATATATATATATATATATATATATATATATATAGGACATTGTTATTAAACTAGAGTGTAACAGGTGGTGATTTTGTTATTTTTACTTAATATTGGCATAGACTAGAATAGATTTTTTCACCAACATTGACCAAAACTCCAAGAGACAATAACTACACCATATATAAATATAACCTGGTCCAAAGTATCAAAACAATTATATTTACACACACACACACCACTGGTTTTACAAACATACTGAATATATTAAATTGTATTGGGGATGTGTTTAGAGTGGAGATTCACAATATCTCCTTTATCTCCTCACGACCCTCAGTAGTGTACTAATAACACACTTGGCCATCCTGGAATCAATTTGTCATAATTGTGACATTTATATTAGGCGTTTTACCGTTAATCCAAGAATGATAAACTGAAGGGAGCATAACAAGTTCCAGTTACTGGTGTTGGGAAACGTCTACCAAATAAGTTTTATTGTGGAAATTCTTTTACTTTTTAAAATTAGCAAGCGTTACCAACACATGGAAAATCTGCTTGGTTTACGCAGGACCTGCGTGGCGAATGTTTTCAGTATGGTAGATTACACATTATATCTATATAATTTAGTACCGGTGAATAGCATAAGGGATCGCGAAACACTTCCACAATAGTTATTTATTATACAAGTGACGAAAGAAGATCATTTTACAACTCGAGTGAAACGTTTACCCACACGAGCGAAGCGAGTGTGGTAATTTCACGAGAGTTATAAATTCTACTTTCGTCACGAGTGTAATATTAATTTCTTTATTTATTCTGTAATCGTGTAATACATGATCAGATCTAACCAGAATATGAACAAAATTAGGATGTTGTGAAGATTATGGTATGTTGTTGGTAGGTTATAAGCATGGTTGTGAAAGGTTATAAGCATAGTTATAAAACAACTAGTGATGATTGTGAAGTAGTGCAGTTATAAACAAGTGCAGGTTATAAAAAAAGGAATGTAATTATTATTATATTTAGATTTTAAAATATATTGATTATTCCCACCAATAATTCATTCACATTTCAATTTATTTTGTTAAAATAAATTCTTACAATGTTAAGAAACATTTAAAAGCATTTAATTTCCAACTTCAAATTATTTTTTAATTTATACTTATTACTAATTAAGAAGGCAATTCACTTTCTTCACTCTATTGCAAAATGTTTCACTTTCTTCACTCATTTCAGTTTAGTAATGTTACCATTATTCAACGATTACAGAAAAAAACATTTCATTTCCAACTTCAAATTATTTTTTAATTTATACTTATTACTAATTAAGAAGGCAATTCATTTTCTTCACTTGTGAAGAAAGTGATTACTTTCTTATCTCTATTGCAAAATGTTTCACTTTCTTCACTCATTTCAGTTTAGTAATGTTACCATTATTCAACGATTACAGAAAAAATATTTTTTCTGTATTTATTGCACGATGGATTTCAGCACATCCGTTCCATTCTCAACTACTAGAAATTACGAAATATAGATCAGTACAGTATTACATATTTTGTATTTTTAAGACATGATTCGTTGGCTTTACGCTTATTAAAAAAATTTGCATTGTGGGAAGATTTTATTTTTCATCCCAATATTCAGAAACAATCGCCTCCGGCATCCTAAATACTGATGTTTGATATCTTAATTTACAGTATTATGTTATCAGTATATTTAAGATTACCTATTTTTAGGGGATCTTATCTTCATTACGATTACAGAAAAATAAGAAATGCTACTATAATAACTTCAATTGCACTAAAGGTTCTGAAGAAATGGTTTAATTTAAACTGTGAATTAATCCCTCATGAATGCCGCCTACTTAAGTGCAAAGGAGGAGAAAAATTGTCTACTGAGAATGAGTTATAGTGCATACTGACCAGCTGTAAAGTGTCTGGTGGGGCGAAAAGAGACCCTTAGCAAACAGCTGACGTTGTAAATAACGCAGTTTATCACTGGCCAACATTGACCGGTCAACAGGGTGGTAATGCTCTCCTACAGCTATAGGGGGAAATGGATCTCTTTTAATTTTTTTTTTTTTGCTTGAGTTCCTAGGAATTTATCATACCGTTAAAAAACAATATATATATATATATATATATATATATATATATATTCTACTTTCTAAGTCCATAGCAAATAATATGTAGGTGCGAAAAAGTAAAATGCCTAACCTAGTCTACACTTTTATTATTTATCAACTTCCACTTTTTGCTTCTGAGGCTAATTGGGAAGGCTACAACCCCTTTCAAGCCAGGGTGGATTTCATGGTTTATATTGCCTGTGCCCTGCCTCTTCTGCGTGCTTTATACTCATCATATAGCAATTAAATATTTTGAACTTCGAGAACACGCCTACCAGCAGGTATCGAACTTGATGCGATCTGGCTGCGGCAATAGGCAGTAAAGCTGTCAAAGATGATAATTCCCACAACCAAATCACTAACAAGAATTTTGAAAGGTTTCACTCTAGTCAAAATTTAATATATATATATATATATATATATATATATATATATATATATATTAATTTATTTATAATTATATATTCACCAATAATAAGTATTAATCAAAATGAAGAGGTACCTTTTAGCAGATTTCCCTTAAGGGAATATATGTATATGTATATATATATATATATATATATATATATATATATATATATATATATATATATATTTTAACTCTATTTTTGTTTTATCTATACGAATATCTATATATAAGATTTATATGTAAAAAGACAGATCAAGTTCGTTAATAGCTGAAATCGGACTAGAGGGAGGGGGGGGGGGTTTAGAGGGTTTTTTTTTCTCGAAAATTCAAAATATCTGCGTTATTATGCATTGGATCGAAAAATTCTATAGAAACAATCTTATTGCAAATTATATTTACTATAAATATATTTATATACATTTATTCTCTATTTTGAATATTAACTGAAATATTTGCGTTTATGAAGTCTGTGGTCGGGTATAGTTCGGATTAGGTCAGCCGTTTCCGTCAATGCTCCGCTCAGGTGGAAGCTTCTTCTAACCTTACCATCCTTACTTTGTGAGATTTATGCAAATACGTTCTGTTCATTCGCCCCCCCCCCTTCATTAGTTCTTGGACTACTAAAATTTGAGTTATTAAAATATAAATTATTCTTACAATTCAGAAGCCGTTTCAGTTGGGAATTAATTTTATTTAACTGAAAGATTTCTCATTACTGTTTGTATTTAATCATGATGGCGTTGTGTTACCAGTAGATTTCTCAATTGTAAAACTTCACATGGGAAATCTGCTTAGTTTACGCAGCCCCTGCGAGACGGACTTTTTTAGTAATATAAAGAAGGACATTTAGCTCTACTTAAACTAAATTACAATTAAAGCACTTACCTGTTTTTATAGAGGTTCTCTATCCAGACTCTGCCGCGAGAGATAGTCCAGGCGAGAAGTAGTCTGGCTAAAGGCGGCTGAAGGATTAACAAGGTGTCCTGGACCAAGGTCTCTCATCAGGAGTATCTGAGATATGACTGCTCTTATCCCTTTTATAGCCTGGGCCGATGTCGCACTTTTGCCCCCGCCGATTAAAATATGCTCAAAAAGTCTATTTGACGGGAAATTATTATCGAAATTCATCCGTAATGTTAATTAGTGTATCAACGTTAAGAGCTGTGAATGTTATTATAAAAATCCATCGTCATTATCTACTAAAATAAGAGAGCACACGGTGACTTAACTCTAAATTGGATAAAACTCTTATATAAAGGTATAAAACTAGACCTTTAAGTATTCATAAATAATAATCTTAATGCGCTTTGTGCTGGCATTATTCAGAATATAAAATATATGGTCATTTGTGGTGGGTTTATGTAATGCAATGTCAGATCCATTGCTAACTTAACACTCAATCTAAGGCCTTCTGCCACAGAGCATCATGGAAGTCATCCGTGCACGTTGCCAACGAGGTACTAATTGGTAGAGACGCCATCTACGTCATAGGTGAAGAGGAAACATGAAATGAATAATAATAAATTTAGATTTTATTAGAATTATTACCAGATTTTCCTCAAGGGGAATTTCCAAAATTCTTAATATCTCCATTATTATGTTTCGAGTCGAAAAATTGTATAGAGCCAATCCTATTGCAAACATAATGTGCTATTAATGTTGTTATGTATGTTTTTCCCTATCTTCATTATTAAAACAGATATAAGCTTTTTTTTTAGTTTTTGTGCTTCATTGAACCCTCACTCCTTCTCATGTCATATTAGCAATAAGCTGTTTAATTATGAAGCACTTCATTTGAAGCCTAAATACTAAATGTTTTTCTCTTTGAACCTTTACCTCTTGAGTTAAATGCAAATACTTGACGCGGCGGTCTTTAACATAATATGAGGTGTATGTATTAATCTTAATTAAGTTGTAGTTCACAGAATTAGGACAATAAATCAATAGAAATGGTAGGCTTATGAGGAAGAACCACGTTTCTATGTCGGGAAACTCCTTTGATCTCCCGTATTTTGCTCTATTATTCATGGAGCTGAATGTCGAATGATGAATGTGGTGAATATTTCCATGGATACCCTACTGGTCCAGACAAATATTTCCGTTCATTCCAGAGCGAGGTAATTTGAAGTTTGTTTCAACGGTAGATTCTATATAATCAATATTCACCGTAATTTATGAAGACCTTTTACGTTCCCGTAACATTTATATTACATGCTCTTACTGAAGGAAATCCATTTTGGTTTTTAATTTTGAATATTACTTGGTTCTTATTCTTTTTTCAAATAGAACTACTCTGCTGTGTCACAATCATTGTCAAATGTGTAGTTTTATGTTCTTGTGATGTGTTTCAAATGAGATTGTAAGCTTGCAAATGTTGGGGTGGGTTTTACTGAACGAAGGGATTTATTGAAAAATCCAAATATACTCCGTTCATATTCAAATTCTAGAAAATCACTTATAATAATAATTCTAGTTCATTTCATTATAATCAGTATTGGGAATATAACATTTTCCGTTCCAGCCAATAAAACAGTGATTTTCGGGATTGCACGATTTGGAAGATTTCCCCAAAGGGAAATCAGCTATTCAGGTCGTACTCATGACGGGATTTTCGAAATTCTTCTTCAAATGTCCATCGATCCTACCTAGGAAATTATTACCGTTTGTATTTATTCCTTTAACATTCACGGTGATGTTGCCAATATGTAGGGTTATCTGTTGCAAACCTTCTCATGGGAAATCTGTTAAGTTTAACTAGCCCCTGCGTGATGAGCAAGGGTTGTTTTGAGAAAAATAAAAACAAAATTATAGAAAAATAATAAAACACTTTACCAACAATTAAAAGAATATACACATTGAATAAACATTAACTATAAGTAGTAAAGACAACAATAAAATTATACTAGAAATTAAGACAACAATTTAAAGTGGTTTTTATAAAAAAATTATGTTATTTTTATATACTTTTACATTTATATTATATAACTAAATTTCTCACTGAGTCATAATCAAAAAGAAGAAAAGTTAAATTTTATAAAACAAATTCAATTCAAGTAGTATATTGTCGATATATACTTACAGAATATAACTGATTCAGGTCACTGGCAATTCTTTATGATGAACTCACAAACATTTCGTAGGAACCTAGTTACGCAATTATTTCTTCATTGTGATCATTACTGCATTTTAAGGTGTTTTAGTGTATTGTCAATATATGGGCTCCTGTCTAAGAAGTTCGTACATGTTATCCGGAGTCTCAAAATATTCAATGTTCCTGCAGTTAGTCAGTATGAGTTTAATGGTTAATGGTTCTTGGCATGTTCTGCTTAGAGGTCTTTCTGGTCTTGTAATGAGGGTTGAGTGAGTTAAATATGAGTGTCCTAACCTAAGTTTCGTTAGTACAACTTGTTATTTTATTAGAATTATTACCAGATTTCCATCAAGGGGAATTTCCAAAACTTTTAATATCTCCATTATTATGTTTCGAATCGAAAAAATTGTATAGAGCCAATCCTATTGCAAATGTAATGTTCTATTAATTTTGTTACGCACGTTTTTTCACTATCTTCATTATTAACACAGATATAAGCTTTTTTTTTAGTTTTTGTGCTTCATTGAACCCTCACTCCTTCTCATGACATATTAGCAATAAGCTGTTTAATTATGAAGCACTTCATTTGAAGCCTAAATACCAAATGTTTTTCTCTTTGAACATTTACCTCTTGAGTTAGATGCAAATACTTGACGCGGCGGACTTTAATATAATATGAGGTGTATGTATTAATCTTAATTAAGTTGTAGTTCACAGAATTAGGAGAATAAATCAATAGAAATGGTGGGCTTATGAAGAAGAACCACGTTTCTATGTCGGGAAACGCCTTTGATCTCCCGTATTTTGCTCTATTATTCATGGAGCTGAATGTCGAATGATGAATGTGGTGAATATTTCCATGAATACCCTACTGGCCCTGACGAATATTTCCGTTCATTCCAGAGCGAGGTAATTTGAAGTTTGTTTCAACGGTATATTCTAAATAATCAATATTCCCCGTAATTTACGTTCCCGTAGTATTTATATTATATGCTCTTACTGAAGGAAATCCATTTTGGTTTTTAATTTTGAATATTACTTGGTTCTTATTCTTTTTTCAAATAGAACTACTCTGCTGTGTCACAATCATTGTCAAATCTGTAGTTATATTTTCTTGTGATGTGTTTCAAATGAGATTGTAAGCTTGCAAATGTTGGGGTGGGTTTTACTGAACGAAGGATTTATTGAAAAATTCAAATATACTCCGTTCATATTCAAATTCTAGAAAATCACTTATAATAATAACTCTAGTTAGCCCATTTTATTATAATCAGTAGTGGGAATATAACATTTTCCGTTCCAGCCAATAAAACAGAGATTTTTGGGATTGCACGTTTTAGAAGATTTCCCCCAAGGGAAATCAGCTATTCAGGTCGTACTCATGAAGGGATTTTCGAAATTCTTCTTCAAATGTCCATCGATCCTACCTAGGAGATTATTACCGTTTGTATTTATTCCTTTAACATTCACAGTGGTGTTACCAATATGTAGATTTATCTGTTGTAAATCTTCCTTTGGGAAATCTTCTTAGTTTACGCAGCCCCTGAGTGACGGGTAAGGGTTGTTGTGAGAAAAATAAAAATGAAATTATAGAAAAATAAGAAAAAACAGTACAAACAAATAAAAAAATATAAACATTAACTATAATTAGTAAAGACAACAATAAAAATTATACTTGCAATAAAGACAACAAATTAAAGTGTTTTTTTAAAAAAAAATATGTTATTACTGTATACTTGTACATTTATATTATAATATTAAATTTCTAAAAGAGTCATAATAAAAAAGCTAAATTTTATAAAATAAATTGAATTTTTTAAGGTGAATTAGTATGTTATCGATATGTGGGCTCCTGTCTGTAGGCAGTTCGTACATGTCAAGTGGAGTCTCTATGTGTTCAATGTTCCTGGAATTTGTCGGTATGTGTTTAATGGTTACTGGTTCATGGTTTTACAGAGAGGTCCTTCTGTTCTTGTCATGAGGTATGAGTGCGTTAAATGTGAGTGTCCTATCCTAAGTCTCGTTAGAACAACTTGTTGACTCGTCTGCTGGACGGCCACTAGCTTATACAAGACTTTATTTCTCGCAGATGATATTCTGCCGTTCTATGCCAACATTTTTTTCCCGATTCATTTAATGTTGTCTGAATCATTTTTAAATGTAAGTCTGGCAGGGTGTGTAATTTAAAGTCCGTGGATTGTCTGCTTTATACGAACGACGTTGACAAACCGGCCCAACATTAGCTGCATGCATTGGGGTTGGTTGTAGGGTAGGCGATAGTTGAGTAGATGACGTCATCCTAAGCCCAGGGCTTAGCGGTCTCCTTCCTCTCCAAAGCCCTCTCTAACCTCTCCATTATTATATATTTAGGGGTGGTGAGGGCTTTTAGTTTTTATTTTGTTTTTACCAACCTCATTTATTCAAACTGGGTTTTTAGTTTGTCCCAGAACTAAGCTTTAACCTTATATATGGCCTGCTTTTGTCTCTCTTCCTATCCCTTACTTCTGGCGACGTGTTAATATTTCAGAGCTTTAGAATTCTATCTACACTGAATTTAACAAATTAAATTAAATGGAATCAGCATTTCCACATTTTAATTATATTAAGTTGAATAAAAATAAAAATTTCAAGATCTTTCAACTTTTCATTATGTCTGGGTTCTTATGTAGATGACACTTGTTTATTAAATAAATTATATTTGATCCTTGATATATTAAAATAACTCTACTAAAAGATAAAAAATATGTATTATGAAAATTCTGAATATTTAATTTAATGAGTTTGGCCAATATTTTTTGTATAAACAAGCTAGCATATTGCTGACATTTTGATTTTTATATGTTAACATTATTATTATTGTTAAAAAAAAATCTAATGTGGATACCAATTAATATTCTTGAACTCCTATTAAATAAAATGAACAGTACGTTCTGTTACTCTTCATTTAGAATTATTTCATTTAATATAAGTAATATAAGATATCTCCAATACATTGCATTGGATCGAAAAATACCATGAAACGTAATTTGTAGACTGTTTTAAAATAAAAAAAAAAAGTCCGTCACGTAGGGGCTGCGTAAACTAAACAGATTTCCCACGTAAAGTTTTACAATAGAGAAATCTGCATACTGGTAACACAACACCACCGTGATTAAATACAAAGAGTAATGAGAAATCTTTCAGTTAATTAAAATAAATTTCCAACTGAAATGGCTTCTGAATTGTAAGAATAATTTATATTTTAATAACTTGAATTTTAGTAGTCCAAGAACTAAAGAAGGGGGGGGGGCGAATGAACAGAACGAATTTGCATAAATCTCACAAAGTAACGAAGGTAATGTAAGGTAAGAAACGACGACAGGTAAGGTTAGAAGAAGCTTCCACCTGAGCCGAGTAGTTACGGAAACGGCTGACCTAATCCGAACTATACTCGACCACAGACTTCATAAAAATATCTCTGTTAATATTCATGATATAGAATAAACGTATATAACAATAGTTAGAGTAAATTTAATTTGCAATAAAATTAGTTCTATACAATTTTTCGATCCGATGCATAATAACGGAGATATTTCAGGCATTAACGAACTTGATCTGTGTTTTTACATAAAACGGTTAAATATCGAGTCTTTGACTTTGGTGAAGAAGAAAGCATTAAAAAATCGCTCACGCAGGGACTGCATAAACTAAGGATATTTCCCTCGTGATGTTTAAAAATAGATAAATCTACATACTGGTAACACAATAGCACCATCAACACCTAGTGAATTAATACAAACTTTAATAAGAAACCACCAGACGGGAAGTACCTGAAACGTAAACAAATAGGAGTGCCAACTTCTCACAGGAAAGAAAAAACAATTACGGAAATACATCAAAATATAACATATTAATTTTATTGAAAACTAGTTACTATATCTAGTGCTGTAATTTATAATGAATCAGAATAATTTTTATCTCAATCAATCAAATTTTAGTAGTCCAAGAACTTAAGAAGGGGGGGGGGAGGGTTGTCACGATAACATATTCGCATTTATCTCGTATAATAAAGGCCTCTTGAAAACAATTTAAGGTGTTTAAACCTCGAATAATATGGTTTATTACATAACAGAGTATTGTTTATGTAACATGAGTAGAACGGGGGGTTTGCTGAAGGCTGAAAACTGAAAAAATGCAAATATCTAGGTTAATATTCACGAACGATAGAGAATAAATGTACAGAACAATATTTATAGTAAATTTGCAATAAGATTGGTTCTATACAATCTTTTGAACCGACGTATGGTAACAGAGATATTTCGAATTTTCGAAAATACCCCCTCCAAATCCCCCCTCCCACTTGCCAGATTTCAGCCATTAACGAACTTGATCTGTCTATTTACATAACACGTTTAAATATTGAGTTTTGTAACGATAAAACAAAAACTGTGACCGCTAGAGCGTTAACAGACATACATTTATATATGTATATACATTATATATTAGATAGATAAATATATATACAGTTCTGAACGGACCTCATTTTCGTCATCTCCTGGGTAGGATCGATGGTCATTTGAAGAAATTTTTCGAAAATCGCGTCATGAGTACGACCTCAATAGCTGATTTCCCTTAGGGGAAATCTGCTAAAATCGTACTATCAAGTTCGTTAATGGCAGAAATCAGACCAGTGGAAGGGAGGGGGTGTAGGGGAAATTTCAAAGCGTTTAAATATCTTCTGTAATATAAGCCGAGTTGAAAAATCTTACAATAACCAATCTTACTGAAAATTAAATTACCTATAAATGATATGTGTATATTTGTACATTTTCTCTTTCATGAATGTTGACGGAGGTATTTGGATTTTTTAAGTATTTTATTTATATTTATTTAGTGAGCACCCCTTTCTACTCATTTTTATTGAAAATAAGCTGTTACACCATGTACCACTTTATTCTAAGCTTATATACCAATTATTGTTTTTCGAAGAGACCTTTATTATAAGACATACATGTGAATTCGATGTGTGATGACGTCATCAATTTAGGTTTTATGTTCTAACTCGAAAATGTTTATTTGAACTATAAAATACACGATATTTAATCTTTTCTGTCTAACACTAAAGATCATATTTGTAATATCTCTCTTATTATTAGTCGCATCATATAGTGCTATATAGTAGAACCACTCTCGTTAAACATTTGTAGAACTATGTATTTTTCGTAACTCAATTACTAATAGAACTATTCGTATTTCCTTGTTTCAGCCCACAGTAACTCTGCCCCCTCGCCCTTTCTACTCATGTGTTTCAGCAGATTTCCCTTAACACGTTGAGTACGGACTTCAAAAATTTGGTCTATCCAGAAGTACGACACGAGGTCAATTGACCCCGTGGTGCAACTATGCACAAGTACGGCACGGGGTCAATCGACCCCGTACTTATGTCCCCTTTTAATGCGCTACTACCACTCGAAAAATGAACTAAATTGCAATATTCAAACATTTTTTTACTCTTAGGACATCAAAAAATATATGGCAGTCGCAGGCCGTGTTTTCATCAATTTTTTGTTACGTGACTTAGAAATGAATATTTACCTTACATTTTTCACCTCGTCGGGAATTTTTTTTCTCCTTTGTGTGATAATTTTGGTGATCAAGGAAGGATTTTAATTTTTGTTTTACATTAAAATGGGTGAATATGAATTAACTTTAAATTACGACACATTACAATAAAATTTATTAGTTTATAAAGAGAAAATTAGAAAACAAGAAAAACAAACTAGGAACTAGGAGTTTAGTTTAAACAAATAATTGGAAAATAAACATAATAAAGAAATAATATGAATAAACAAATAATTATTATCAGAATGAACAATTCTTCATTATCACAATGGTTAGGACATAGATTTATGGCAGTTATATAAGCATTGTAGACAAAGTGACTTCATATTGCCCTCTTCACAATACGTTCTAACTTTTTTGTCTGCTTCTTTTTCAAGACAATAATTTTCTAAATTTTTCATAACACACGGAACACTTTTTTAATAAATCTAAATCCACTAATTGTCGGCCACGTGATTTGCACATTATAAATGTTAATGTTTCAAAACGACGAAAGTAAACTGAAATGGGAGGGACGCGTTTAAAATTTATTAAACGCAAATTATTAGATTTACAGGGTTTATGTAAATAACAGAACAAGCGGTTCAGATGAAAAGCACGGGCAATAACACGGGGCTATATGAGCTCGTGCCGGACTAGAGCCCAAATACCACTCTCCAGGCCGGCACGGGGGCTTTATGCCCCGTGCGTTTTTCAATGATATGCCTAAGACGTATTTTTTGGATTTGAAATACATAAACGTACTATTTTTAATTATATTTACTAGTAAAAAGCGAAATTCGTCAAAGTATTTTTTGAACAATTATCTTCAAAACCGACCCGTACTGGGAGACAGTTACGTACGGAGTCATTTGACCCCGTGCCGTACTGAACGTGTTAAGGGAAATCAGCTATTGAGGTTGTACTCATGAAGCGATTTTCGAAAATTTCTTCAAATGTCCATCGATCCTACCCTGGAGATAACAAAATGGAGGTCGTTTCAAAATTATATATATATATATATATATATATATATATATATATATATATATATATATATATATATTTGTCTGTTAATGCTCTAGTAGTCGCAATTTTTGTTTGATCGTTACCAAACTCGAAATTTAATCGTTTTATGTAAAAAGAAAGATCAAGTTCGTTAATGGCTGAAATCTGACTAGGGGGAGGGGGGGTTTAGAGGGGGTGGGGTTGAAAATTCAAAATATCTCCGTTATTATGCGTCGGATCGAAAAATTGTATAGAATTAATCTTAATTAAATTTACTATAAATATTGTTCAATACATTTATTCTCTATCTTGAATGTTAAACGAGATATTTGCATTTGTATTGTGTGTGTGATTGGCAGAAGTCGGCTATATTCGGGACATTCCGCCGAAAGCTAGTTCGGCCGTTTTCGTAACTGTTCGTCCCTCGTGAATTGGTTTAGAGATTCGTTATTACTACTGTTATTAGTAGGCAGATTCCTCTATTGTAAAACTTCACGTGGAAAATCTGCTTAGTTTACACAGCCCCTGCAGAACGGACTTTTTTACATGGAAATAGAGAACATGTGGTGAGGTTTGGACACAAGTATGCTATACCACTACGTGGGAAACTTGCTTATTTTACACAGCCCTTGTGTGACGGGTGTTTCTATTTAGTTGCCTTATAATATACAATTTTTTGGCGAAAACTCCTTAAATGAACAATTATACAGAGTTAATCCGTATTTAAGAATTGCGAAGTTGAAGATCAAAGGAGCCGACCGATGGAAGGGCAGTTGGAGTAGGTGGAGTGTCTCGGCGAAGCCCGTCTCGATCTAGGCTGTTGTGGGTCATTCTCTTTTGATCATGCCGCCAGTCTATAATAAGAGGCCCAGCTCGGACCATCAGTCCGTTTTGTTCTGAATACTCCTGGAGTGAGTTTAGTGCAGCTTTAGTGAACAGTGCTTTTAGTTTCGGTATAGTGTTTATGTAAAGAACATTGTAGTGACGTGTTTGAGTAAAGAACATTGTAGTGCCATGTTTATGTAAGAACCGCACAATGCCGTGTTCTCTGTGAAGATCAGTGCAGTGCCGTGTTTTTGTGAACTTCAGTGATCATGAGTTATTATGCTGTGCAATAACAAGTGAAGTTATCAGTGCTCACTGTGAGTAATAGTTAAGAATTATTTACCATATGTGAAGTGCATTGTCAAATAAATTGTGCAGTGATAAAGCTTTTAATTTTCGAAATCTAAAAGAACTCTAATTAACAACATTTATTAGTATTGTAATTAACGTAACAATATTTATTCTCCTCAATGTAACTAAGGGTAGTTAGTAAGCTGTGAAAATTTCAAAAGTATGCATAATCATCTAATTAAATTTTCCCAGTTCTAATGGAATACATTTTCTAATGTAGTTTTGGATGGAATAAATAAAAAAAAAAAGGCTTGTCATTGGCGAAAAGGATTTCATCCTCTCTCTGGAGTGGTATAATTTAATATAAATTTCATTACTTTTCCAATAATTTATATTCATTCATCCCCTTCTTACCCTTCTTACACCCATTTCCTTTGCGGGGCATCCGATTAAATTTATAATAGAGTTATTTTCTCCCTCTTTTTATGGGAATTAATGTTATAAAAGGTGTAATACCTTTTTTTCTCATTTGAGTGCACATACTGTAAACTTGCAAATGAAAAAAAGTTTTATTAATTTGATCATGTTATGAAATGTTTGATTGAGGTTGTAGAATTTTTAGATTTCAGGAGTTCGAAATACGCGAGTTTTTATCAATGAAAGTTTGAAATATTTTCTACTACTTAGAATGTTCTCCTTTGAAGTTGCAGCTTTACAACTACAACAATAGACATGTAGTAAAACAGAGCTGAAGCTGATTTCCTTGAATGTATTCAATGCAGAGGTTCATTTGAGAATCTTTTGGTATTTAAAAATAAAGTATTTTAGCAGATTTCCCTATTATAGGGAAATCAGCTATTGAGGTCGTATTCTTGAAGCGATTTTCGAAATTTTTCTTCAAATGACCATCGATAACACCTAGGAGATGAGGAAAATGAGGTCCATTCAAAATTGTATATATATTTGTTTGTTACCGCTCTAGCGGTCGCAACTATTGTTTGATCGACCCACCAAACACGATATTTAGTCGTTTTATGTAAAATGAAAGATCAAGTTTGTTAACGGGTGAAAGGGGGAGGGAGGGGTTTATGGGGGGAGAATTTTGAAAATTCCAAATATCTCCATATCTTACAATACGTCGGGTCAAAAAAGTGTATAGGAATCAATTTTATTGAAATTTAAAAGTAATGTAAATATTACCATACACATTTATTCTTTATCTTGAATATTAACCGAGATTTTTGCATTTTGCAGTTTCTAGCCCTCAGGAAACCACGACTTCTACTTGTGTTACATGAACAATACTCTGTTATATAATAAACCACTTTATTTGATGCTTAAATACCAAATATTGTTTTCAATAGACTTTTATAATACGAGATACACCCAAATATGTTCTGGTGACCCCCCCCCCTCCGTTTTAAGTTCTTGGACTACTAAAATTTGATTGATTGATATAAAAATTATTCTGATTCATTATAAACTACGGGATTAGATATAATAAATGGTTTTCATTAAAATTAATATTTTATATTCTGATATATTTCAGTAATTGCTTTTTTTCCGGTAAAAAGTTGGCAAACCTGATTGCTTCCCGTAGGGAGGTTATTAAAATTGACTGAAATATTTCTTATTACCGTTTGTATTTATTCACTTAATGTTCACGGTGGAGCTCTGTTACTAGTATGTAGATTTATCGTTTTATGTTTAAACTTCACTTGGGAAATCTGCTTAGTTTACGCACGTCTCTGCGCAAATCTACACAACGGGATTTTTATGGTCTTCACGATAGTAAATCGTGATTCAATTCTATTGATGTGTCTGTTTCTTAAACCTTTATTCTCTCAATTTCTACCCGGAATTACAATTGCTTGTAATGGACAGTACAAATGCCTTTAAAATTACTTCCAGATATCTCGACTATTATATCCTTGCAATAAGGAACCTACCACTACCATCTCCAAATTCTTTTCTACCATTTTCAGAATTGTGTTATTAGCTCAGAATCACCGAACAGGGCCTCGTTCCTTCACAGAGATATAACTTAAGCGTCCATTATCACTGACTACTACACAACTAGCAAAAACCATTAAACTAGCAAAAACCATTAAAAGATGTAGTAAAAGCTTTATTAGTACTTTATATTTAACTTCGTTGCCTCCTTAGTAAGTATGCAAATAAGAATGAAAATGAAATTCATAAAATTTAACAATAAAAATAATGGTCCCAATGAATAAATACAGATAATCTAAATGGAAATAAAAAGTCCGCCATGCAGGTACTGAGTGATTAAGCATATTACTCTCCTGAAGTTTAACAATAGATAAATATACATACTGATAACACAACACCACCGTGAGTATTAAGTGAAAAACACAAACGGCAATGAGACATTTTTCAGTCATCTATAATAACCCTTCAACCGAAAGCGAATTGTAAACAAACAGGTCAGCCAACCACTCAGAACAGATAGATAGATATATTCTTCACCGTAGAAGAAAAACAATTACTGAAAAATATCTCAATGTAACATATTAATTTTATTGAAAACTTTTAAGTATATCTAATACTCTAATTTATAATGAATAAGAATAAATTTATCTCTATCACTCAAATTTTAGTAATCCAAGAACAAAAGACGGGGGGGGGGATCATCAGAACATATTTGCATGTATCTGGTATAATAGTGGTCTCCTGAAAACAATATTTAGTATTTAGGCTTAGAACAAAGTGGTGCGACGGAATTTTATGTAAAACGGAAGGTCAAGTTCGCTAATGACAGAAATTGGACGGGAGGTATTTCGAAATAAATCAGTCAGACTGAAAAGTTGTATAGAACCAATCTTATTGAAAATTAATTGTTCCATAAATATTGTTATATACATGTTTTCTCTATCTTGAATAGTAACCAAGGTATTTGCATGTTTTAGTTTTCAGTCTTCAGCAAACTCCCATTTCTACTCTGTACCGCCACATGATCACTACTCTGTTATATAATAAACCACTGTTCTCTGCCTCCCAGAACCAGAACCTCCACTTCTATTCGTCGAATTTTGGCTTGCAGATAGAGAATATATGGTGAAATGAGATCAGCAGTCTATCATTAACCAGTTTGGGAAATCTGCTGCAAACAGCCCCTTCTTGGCGTACTTTTAATGGTTTGTGTTTGCCAGCAGGCCTCGATAGGGGATGATTGAGCTAGTGCTCGGAATGCGCTCTGCCTCTGGTAATAAATATCTTTAAAGGAGTTAGGCTTAACTGTCGTTGATTCTTAACTGTGATTTGCTTCACTCATCATTCAGCACCTCAAAAATGATTTGTGTTCTCCTTCAGTCTTTTCAGAAAACGTCTATGGAGTTCCAAAAATACCCCTTTACATTCCTGGACTACTACTGGAACCATGTCATCTTCTCTCTGGTACGATTTATACCTCTGAGAGCTGTTCTTTTGCATTTTAAACATTTAAAGGAAAGTTAACTTTTCAGCCAGACTAGACCTTTCTGGCATTCGTCTGACCTTCTGAAACCCTTTAAAGTTTCAAGTTCAAGCTCTCTTGTCGTTGAATATACTAAAGTTAGAGTCTGTGCTTGATCTCAGCTTTCATTTCTTCAAATGGAGTTCGGAGCTTACTCCTCTGATCTTTATTGTTCAAGCTGAACTTCTTGCATTGGTGGGCTTCTTCCTTTGGCCTAAACTTACTCTTAATGCTCCTTTGCATGCGTCTCCTGGACTATTCAGACATGGTGTAATGTTTGTATTCCTTCGCCTTGGTAATTTCCACGACGGGGTAATGAATTGCTTAGTGACCTACAAGCTTCAAAAGTACGTCACGCAGGGGCTGCGTTAACTAAGCAGATTTCTCATTTGCGCCACGTATTTGAATTTATCTCAAAACCTAATGATCCAATGAGAACAATATTTGGTATTTAGGGTTCAAGTGAAGAATAGCCTATTGTTAATATGCCTTTATTGAATGCCGATAACTAATAAATCCCAATATCTCGGTTAATAATCAAGATAGTGAAAAAACATACCTTTACAACATTTATAGGCCATTACATTTTCAATACTATTGGTTCTATATAATGTTTCGATCCGACGCATAATAACGGAGATATTAAGAATTTTCAAAATTCACTTCCTCTCACACCTCCCCCCCCCTTCCACTGGTCCGATTTCAGCTATTAACGAACTTAACGATTTTATTTAATACGTTCTTTACAAAATAAATTACTATTGCCCAGATAAGAATCGTACTGAGGGCTACCAAATAAGATTAAAACCAACCATTTAACACGCACGGCTCACCTGTGTCGCCAATACAATTCAGAAAATCCTTGTTAACGATTGAAATAAATTTTTGTATGGTCTGTTGATATATTACATCAGTCTGTACTTCTTTTTGTTGGTATAATTATACATAACTTTTAATAAACTTCAATGCGGTTTTAAAAAAGTCTAATGATTCACACTTACAGTTTAATTCTATACAGTTTTAAAATAGATTTTTGCAGTATATATTCAACATTGAAGACACTTGATTAAGATTGTTACTTTGTTGAATTTATAATTCTCTTTGCCACTCCGGCCAAAAATGGCATTGTAGTTCCATGAAACTCTGTTCTTTTATAGATAGGAGGTTCTTAATTTTAGAATTTTATTTATTTGTTGAAGAAATATATAGAAAATTCTAATATATTATGGGATAAAGAATGAAATATTCCACCAATGAGTTTATTTCTGGTGGCTTTTCAGCACTGCACCGTTTTCAAGTGCTGATACAATAATGGATGTTTCCTCTTCTGATCTCGGGTCTACTCAGCTCCGTAGATATCAGGCCCAGAACACGCAGATCCATTTCAGAACTTGAGAATGTCACAGAAGTACTGAAACATCTCCTGGAATATAAAGAAATCCTACATCATATCATCCCTTTCATTCGGAATAACCCACTTCCCGCCGGCATCTTACACATTATAATTTATAAAATTGTATTAGAAAATATTAATACACAGACTCCACCCATATACGAAAATGGAAAAAGTACTGGTGCAGCTGCTATTTATTGTAGGGGATGATGCATATAAAATAAGATTACCTAAAAATAACAGTTTATACACTCCTGAATGCCATGTAATTCTCTTGGGACTGTCACATATTTAGACTACATCAAATGACATTACTATATACACCAAGTCATTGAGTTGTTTACTTCCCTTCAAAAACATTTACAACACTCATCCCTCAATTATTCAGATTCTAAAAATAAATCACAATTAAAGACAAATGTGACAACGATGTGGGTTCCATGACATGAAAACATTGGACGTGCAAAGGACTTGGGCAAACTCCCCAAACATGCAACCGAGAGACAATCACCTGATACTAACTTACTGATCCAATCAGACTTACATTTGCAAATATCACAGACAATATTAATTAGGCATAGAACAGCAGAACACCACCTGAGCAGAAACTAAAACCTTGACTAAGCGAGGGGCCATCCAGCATGAGTGACAGTAGACGAGACGAAGTTGTACTAACGAGACTTAGGATAGGACACACAAATTTAACGCACTCATACCTCATTACAAGAACAGAAAGACCTCTAAGCAGAACATGTTGTGAACCATTAACCATTAAACACATACTGAGTAACTGCAGGAACATTGAATATTTTGAGACTCCGGATAACATGTATGAATTTCTTACAGGCAGGAGCCCATATATCGACAATACACTAAAACACCTTTAACCTCAATTTAGCATAAATAATTTGTTTAAAACTAAGTCAACGCACACACTCGCACAACTTATCTCTAGTAAAGTTCTAAGTATGTGTTTGCGCGTGTGTGTGTGTGTGTGTGTGGTGACTAAGGGGCTTAAAGTTCGCAGGCTTATTCCGTTAGTGTAGACCATATACTAGGAAGTTCGCTCCCATTTCCATAGGAGCGTGTTGAACTGTAACTACTCGGCTGACAATAAGTTAAAAACGAGGGAGTCTGCTCGAGGGTGGAGGGAATAAGCCAGTTGTTAGAGGTTAAGAGATAGAGAGAGAGAGAGGGGAGAGAGAGAGAGAGAGAGAGAGAGAGAGTGAGAGAGAGAGAGAGAGAGAGAGAGAGAGAGAGAGAGAGAGAGAGAGAGAGAGAGAGAGAGAGAGAGAGAGGGAGAGAGAGGGAGAGAGAGCGAGAGATGACGGGGAGGGGGGAGGGCGAACAGTAAAGTTGAATTATTGTCATGTGCTGCATTAAAGAGCCCACTCGCTGGCATGCATATTTCATTCAAGTTGCCTTAGGCTGTTTGCGCCATCCCCACCACGCCTACACCCTGCCAACTGGCTACGCATCCATAACTGCCTCAGTCTGCCCATCCGCTTGAACCTAAGTATTCTTGGGGTAGGAACAAGATATTTCCCCCGTAGCTTCTAAAGTCCTTTTTTTCGTATTTTCTTTTTGTTTAGCAAGCAAAATCTCAATAAAAAGTTCTTGTAAACCAGTGAACTCAGAATTTCTTCTTTACATTACCCAGAAAGTCCAGTGATAGAAACTTAATAACAAATTAAAAGAATATTAAAGCCTATTCTTTTTATTATTTTAATATTTTACGAAAAGAAGTTACTACCGGTTTGAAAACAGAACACATCTAGTGGCAAGTCATTTTCTTTTTCTACAAATTTATTCTACACAACAACGAACTTCATTTATAACAAGCACTTCATCATCAGTGACGTATCAACACAAAGAATTACTAAATAAGTAAGAAAACATACCATAATTCAACAGTTATGTAATCATTTAATGCAATCCAGAGTCTAAAGAATATTATAAATATATCATTAAAGTCATATATCATCCCTCATGAAAATCACAATAGCGATCTCATCTCACCTTATATTTTAAATTTTTAATTAAAAATTGGATGAGCAGAAGGAGGGGAGATTACTAAAGTCTGAAATCAAGAAAGAACTAATTACCTTGTTTAATAATTAAGCTACGAATAAAAGTAGAAAACAACACGTGTAGACCATGAATACGTCTATAATATTTTATGATCTGACTCATAATAACACATATTTTGAATTTTCATTATTTATAATTTTGAACGATTCTCATATTTGCCATCTCCTATGTAGGATCGATGAACTTATGAAATGGATGTTAGTAAATAAAAGTAAAGAACTAAAAGAACCCTTGTATTAGTCTGTAAAATAAGTTCGTAGCGTTTTTTACTGGCGATTTCAATAAAAACGTCAGGTTCTTGTAAATATTTTTAATCGATTACATGTTAACCATTTTGATCTATTACATGTTGCAATTCTGGTAATTTTTTTTTATTCCGTCCTCCCAGAACTTCTGAGATTTTTGCACAATGAAATGCTCCTCTATGTGCGTTTTGCAGTCCTCGAGCGAATTAAAGTGTTTCCCGATTAGAGAGTTTTGAAGGGCCCGAAATAAGTGTACATCACTTGAGGCAAGGTCTGCTGAATAGGTTGGGTGAGGGATCACATCCCAGCCAAACTCCAATAATTTCTGCCGCCTCTACAAAGACACGTGAGGACGGGCGTGCTCGATGTCTTCGATTAGCCAATGCTGAAAGATTTGCTCAACCGCTTCCTTCAATTGATCCAACTGGGCATCTTAACTAATCTTCTTTTAGAATATGTAAACATTATTGACAAAGTTAACACAATTTTATAAACACTGAGAGGATTAAATTGAAATATTGATAAACATGACAAACTTATTTAACAAACTACAATAATATTTCCGGATGGTGATTAATTTGTATTTAGATTTTGCAACATTTAATTCAAATTTTACCAGTTACTTATTCTACACTAGCGTTGGTACCATAAAGAAGTCAGCTGTAGTTAAATCAGAATATGTGAGTTGCCTTCGATCTATTCCTGAAGCCTGACATTTATTTGGATTAATGGGCAGACCTAAATTTTGAAGAAAATCAATTGCTTGAGCTAATATATCTCCCACTAGCTAGTTTTTCCTTTCAGATAATAACCATAGCAATAGCCAAGCCACAACAACTAAGGCCGGGCATTACATCTTCGAGCGGATCATGTGTTTTGTATTTCTTGGTTTTGATGACAATCTATCGCCCTATTAAAACATCCTACTGGGGCTGCGTAAACGAAGTAGATCTCCGAAGTGCGTCACGTATTTGCATTTATCTCAAAACGTAAAAGTTCAGTGAGAACAATATTTTGCGTTTGGGCATCAAATAAAGTGCTTCCTCAGCTTATTGTTAATATGGCATTAACAGGAGTGGGTGTTTACTGAAAGCTGAAAACTAAAAAAATGAAAATATAAGTATGTATATATATATATATATGTATATATATATATATATATATATATATATATATATATATATATATATTTTATTTTTTTCCTTCCTATAGTAACCCTATAAGAAGGCCGTTTATTTGTATCTGCATGTCCCATGCAAGTTAGCATATCACACCTATTTGTAGTGTGTCACAATTAATTTATACATAAATTATTTCAAAAGTATGGGATACATATAAAAAGAATTAACAATAACAACGTTAAATTAAAGTAAAAACATATAAAGAGAAGATTATTAGTCTTAAAAACAAAAAGAGAAAAGAAATAATGAATATCCATAAATATTTTAAGTATTGTAGTTGTATCAGATATAATAAGTATTCAACCGATTAATTGTATCAAAAGCATGTTCTGCGAATATTTTAAAGGCATTAATATATTTTAAAAATAACTTGTCTTCTTCTATTGGATATTTGCCTTTTTTTTGTTCTATGTCTTGTTTTAGTTTTTGTCCTTCGTTAGTCAGTACTCTGAAATCGTATATTAAGTAATATGTTAATAATCAAGATAGTGAAAAAGCGTACATTACAACATTAGTAGAACATTATATTTGCAATAATATTGGTTCTGAGCATTTTTTCGATCCATAATAACGGAGATATTATTAATTTTTGAAATATCCCGTCAAAACTCACCCTCCCACTGGTCGTATTTCAGCCATTAACGAACTCGATCTTTAGTTTTAGATAAAACGTTTAAATATTAAGTTTGCTAGTAATCAAACAAAATTTCTACTGCTAGAGCGTTAAGATATATAAATATATATATATATATATATATATATATATATATATATATATTGTTACGTTTTTTGTATTACCAAAACCAGTAATAAACGTTTTTAATAAGAGTTCTTTTGGATTGCAAAATTAAATACTCGCAAGGTTCACAGTTTTTATCACTGCACAATTTATTTGGATAATGCACAATAAACTTGGTAATTATTCTTAATTACTACTCACAGTACAGACTGATAGCGTCACTGTTCTTCAGATTACACAGTCCAATAATTCACTCACGGTCACTGAAATTCACTACAAGACGGCACTGCACTGTCCTTTACTTCGCGGCACTGCACTGTCCTTTACTTCGCGGCACTACACTGTCTTAAGCACGGCACTAAACTGTTACTTACAGTCACGGCACAACACTGATCTTCTTATAAAAACACTTTACCGCACTGCACTAAGTCGCACTGTAGCACTGATGTGAACATCAAGACAGGTGAGAATAAAACTGACTCGTTCGCGGCAGGCCCTTCTTTATATAGCTTGTCGGCATACATCAAATGGGAATTGTCTGGTTCATTCGAGGCTGGGCTAGACGAGCCTAGTAGCGTCTCGACCCTCCGTCGGTCTCTTTGATCTACGTCACACTTTCCAAATACGTGACTCTCTCTCTCTCTCTCTCTCTCTCTCTCTCTCTCTCTGAAGGATTATTCATCTAACATTTTATGATCTGATTCATAATTATGGAGACATTTTGAATTTACTAATTACCCCTCTCTATTGTTGACTGAAACAGCTAAGTATAGATAGAGCCTCAAATGATTTCCCGGGCGAAGCCGGGTAAATTAGCTAATGTAAACTATATTTTTGAAGTCCAATATGGTTACTGTAAATTTGATCTTTTCCTAAGGATGACACTTTCTGAACTAATATTAGCCTTGTAGTTGCTTCGTTCATTTTTTAGCGGTCTGCCATAGATGGCATGTCATTATCTGACACATGTGGGGGAAAACATAGCTAAGATGGCTCTGATTGGTCCGAGTTGGTCGGGCAAACTTTCTCTCAAGACCCACTTTGGGAGCCCCCCCCCACTAGTCTGGCGAACAGCGGACTTCACTAAAGCCCCCACTACTTTCCAAAACTTAGTCCTCAACTTTCTCTTAAGCTCGCTTCGACTACGCTTAGTGGATTGATCCTATCGGCCCTTTCTCTCGGCGAATAATCAACAAACACTTTGTTTCTAATAGCTATCTCAAAGTTTTTGTTGCGAGTGAATAAACGAGTTTAAATTTATTAATTTGCATACAATTAACTCTATGAGAGTTTAGGAGTACTCGCAATGTTCAGATAAGCGTAACGAAGCCTTGTGTTGGAGCTCCAGCAGCCCTTGAAGCTTCAACAATTTTGGCCTCATGTGAATTTCACAAAATTCTGTGACATTCTTCCTCAAGCCGTTATTTGGCAAGAACATTATTATAGATTGTGTTAGAGAACCATTATTCCCAGTTATTAAAGCATTTTCTGGTCGAATAACTTCCTAGCGAAGAACTTCACAGTGTTAATATTCACACAGCATCAACATATTAACAGATTCCCCTTAGGGGAAATATGCTATTGAGGTTGAACTAATGATGGGATTTTCAAAACATATCAAATGTCCTTTAATCATACCAAGAAGATAACGATATATATATATATATATATATATATATATATATATATTATAGTAATCCAAGAACATAAGACGGGAGTGGGGGTCACCAGAATATATTTGCAAGAATCTGGTATATTATAGGTCTCATGAAAACAATATTTTGTATTTAAGTATCGAATAATGTTGTTTATTATGTAACAGAGTATTGTTTATGTAACATGAGAATAAGTGGGGGTTTACTGAGGACTGAAAATTACAAATATCTCGGTTAATATTCAAGATATAGCATAAATGTATATAACAATATTTATAGTAAATTTTAATTGCAATAAGATTTTTTTCTATTCAATTTTTAGAATTTTTGAAAGTCCTCCCCTCTAAACCACCCTCCCCCTGGTCCGATATCAGCCGTTAACGAACTTGATCTTTCTTTTTCCATAAAACGACTAAATATCGAGTTTGGTAACGATTTAACAATAATTGAGACCGCTAGAGAGTTAACAGAATATATATATATATATATATATATATATATATATATATATGTTTGTATATACATACTGGACACGCAACAACAAATTCTTATTTTAATCGTTTTGGCCTAACAGATCAACCAAACTATTACTGCGACTTAACTACTGAACAGACATACAGACACTTGCTCTATGACTGCAGACTACTAACGGACCAAAGAGAAGACTTTAAATCCCAATTAAAATGCCGACAAGAAAATTGGCCTGTTGAGGAAAAACTATTATTTTATAAACGTAATAAACCATTAAAATGTATGACTTCTTGAATTATTTGAAACTGAAATACAGTTAAATTAATTAATTATTCAGCATTGAATCCAAAATTTGTTTTGTTTTTCTTTTCTTTTTTTTTTCTTTTTCTTTGTTGTAAATAATTTTATTGTACAAATATTTTATGTTATTATAGTTAAAAAAAATGTTATGTATCAAGCACACGTTATGTACTAATTATTGTACGGGACGTGTGGCTAATAAACTCCCTTCCTGTAGGGTTACTTCAGGAAGGAAATAAATAAAATAAATATATATATATATATATATATATATATATATATATATATATATATATATATATAAATTTAATTTTTAACAGACATCATTTTCGTCATCTCCGGGGTTTGATCGATGGACATTTGAACAAATTTTTCGAAAATTGCGTCATGAGTAAGACCTCAATAGCTGATTTCCCTTAAGTGAAATCTCCTAAGAGTAAAGCAGAATTTGTTCATATTTGATGGACAAGACAGTTCAGTGCTTGTTTCGTTCGTTATGGTTAGCCAAGCGATGTTCAACCATGAATGGCTTCGAATTACCGAGTCTGCTGCATCCATCTTCATTCACGAATTTCACTGTCATCATAGTATTAATATTCATGAGACAAATAATGAGTCTTTCCTAGCTGCTCGCAACATTCGCCACATTAGACCCTCTTCAGACATGACTCATAAATTTTAATTATCGTTTGTTTCAATACTTGAACATATAAATCATATATTTATTTTTTTTTTGCAATTAGTCTAAGACTGTTGTTAAAACTGTAATGGCTTTGGTGTAGTTGGTCTCTGCTTTCTTTTAGCAGATATTACTAAGGGAAATCAGCTATTGAGGGTGTAGTCATGATGTGATTTTCAAAAAAAAATCATCAAATGTAAGTAGATCCTACATATAATGCTGTACTATACACATATTTTGTATCATGAATATTAACGGAGATATGTGCATTTTTTAGTTTTCGGCTTTCTGTAAACCCTCATCTCATATTAACAATATGCTATATATATATATAATATTTTATGAATATATATATATATATATATATATATATATATATATATATATATGTTTGTTTGTTACCGCTCTACTGTTTTTGTCTTATTGTTACCAAACTTGATATATAATCGTTTTATGTAAAAAGAAAGATCATGTTCGTTAACGACTAAAATCGGACTACGGGGATGGAAAATTCTTAATATCTCCGTTCTTGTGCGTCAGATCGAAAAATTGTATAGAACCAATCGAATCACATAAATTTAATTTTCACGTAAATTTTTCCACTATCTTTATTATTAACCGAGATATTTGCATTTTTCGGTTCTCAGTAAACCCCACTCCTACTCATCCCAAATTAACAATATGCTATTATGATACGAATCACTTTATTTGAAGCCTAAATACCAGGTATTGTTATGATTGAACTCTTACGTTTTGAGATAAATTGCAAACACGTAACGCAAGTGGGAAATCTGCTTATTCAACAGAGCCCCTGCGTGACGGACTTTTTTAATGGTTTTTGTTATTGTTGAGCCGTGTTTTCCAAAAGCGCTCTGTTTGTGTGACATATAAATATTTGTGAAGAATCCAGGCCTTTTTGCGATGATTATTAACTCTAAAGTTGTAAAATTTTCTGAAATGTGTAAATAGGAAAGTTTCCTGCATTCCTCAGACTGCAGTAGCCTTATACATTTTCTATGTTATATTGACACATTCCATTACACTCACACATGTATACAATTGTTGTGAAGAGGGAAGTCTTTATTTTTGATGTACCTGTTTCTGGTTTCCTTTACTTTCAAAGCATCAATGTTTATTAGATCACAGAATGGCCATTGTTCTGTGTGGCAGAACTCTAACTTTTTCCTATTTTTATCTTTATTTCCACCATTATTTTCTTCTTGTGATAATAAAATACATTGATATACAATTAGGTTGGTGCCATTCTTAGGAATATCTTAGATCGTTTAACACATGGGCTATGGCTATGGACATTTTTGTTCCGCCTGGGCTAAAAAATAATTTTTTTTAACGATTCAGAAAAAGAGAAGTCTTTATAAAAACAATGTAATTTTGTTTAAAGTGGGTAAACTGGATGTCCCGCAGGCTTTGGCCGGGGCAGGGGTTGACTGATGGATAAATCATTCCACTTTGATGTTGCCCTGCTTACACTGCCCTCACTCTGGACACAACTCCCTCACTACTAAATACATACTACCCTCCCTCCCTATCTCTCTCTCTCTCTCTCTCTCTCTCTCTCTCTCTCTCTCTCTCTCTCTCTCTCTCTCTCTCTCTCTCTCTCTCTCTCCTCTCTTCTCTCTCTCTCTCCTCTCCTCTCTCTCTCTCTCTCTCTCTCTCACTCTCTCTCTCACTCTCTCTCTCTCTCTCTTCTCTCTCTCTTTCTCTATCTCTCTCTCTCTCTCTCTCTCTCTCCTCTCTGTCTCTCTCTCCTCTCTCTCTCTCTCTCTCTCTCTCTCTCTCTCTCTCTCAGCATATATAAATTTTCTTTTGAAATTAAGTGTTACAACCGAAACTGTAGACCATGAGATTCATACAACAATAGATAAATCAAATATGCGTGGAATAAGAAGACAGCATTAATGTGTGAACTTATATCCCATGCACATAAGATAAATGAGATTAAAACTCAGAATGTTTACACCACCACGGGGATCTCTACACTGCAATGTTTCTCATTAGATATACTAATTTATTTAATAAACACTAATACTTATTTTTTCAAGGTTATTAAAAAAAAAATATATTAAATCAAACTGGCAGTAAACAAGAAACTCAGCGATGGAAGCAGACATCCTAAGGACCAAGATGTGCAGTATCTAGCAATTTCGAAACAAGATGGGCATGTAGGTTACACATAAACAAAAAAATCCAGCAGGCCTTGATCAGACTAGCTTCTTTAACACTCCGGTACTCCCGCCCTCTTTTGTAACAAAAGTACTCGCGTGTCATCTGTCAGATGCCTCTGTCTTTTTAATAAAAAAAACATTCTATTACCTACATTTTATTAAATAAGAACCATTGATTGTTATTAAAATGGGTAATAATAATGAAACTGCTATGATATTATGGATATTTATATTATTTACAACATTTTTTATCAAAATAATTATTTTAATGAAAAGTCAAACTCTTTAATATTAGCATATAAAAATAAAGAAAATAAATTGTGTACAATAAAACAACAAACATGTAAAGCTCAAATACAAAAACATATTATAGTTTATAATAATTCCCCCCCCATTTAGTCATCCTTTGGTTCTTCTGTAACACAACCTTCAGCACAAACAAATGAACAATGGTCACCCAGACATAAATACTGTCCACATTTTTGGCACTTGTACTGTGTGTACCTCTTCTTCTGCTGTTTTTGACAAGGGGCAGACCTTTGTCTTGAAGAAGTATCTGCCACTGAGGGTCTACTTATGACACTTTGCTATACAAAGTCTGAGATGGTGCTATTTCCTTCAATCTGCCCAACATGAGTGGTGGAAGATACGATATTTGTCTTCTTTTATGCAGATTTTCCTCTAATAATCCTCTCCCCAATTGTTCTTGAAATTTCCGTCTGACAGGCACATCGTTGCCATTCACTAAATATATCACTTGGGAATTAATCCCGGCAATATTCAATAATGAAAATAGCACCACCATCGGCCAACGTTTTGTATTGCGAGACACATTGAACGTACAAAAACAATGAATGTAGGAGAAATGTTAGTAAGTGTAACAAAAATAGTCGCGCCTCATCTCACGGATGATAGTCAAAAACGGGATTATGATATGATAATTTGAACTAAAAACTACACAGCAAGTACTTCATACAAGTAGAACAAGACAAGAAATACATCAAAAAATAAATTTGTACATAGTAACTGATACTTACAAAAGTACTCGCGTGGGATCTGAGAGATGATCTAGTAAATAACTCACTACTTGTTGACAGAAGGGAAGTCAAAACAATATTGGTGGGACAGTCTTACCATAGTAGGAGAGTAGTGGGAGTGCGGGATGCTCCGGTTCAAACACGTTCGAGCAACACTTTAACATGTTGTCTAGGCATGTCTCAGATGACGCGCGAGTACCGGAGTGTTAAACCTTTTAATTAAAAGGAATAATCCATTAAATGAAAAATGTATCTCACTACTTTAAAAGTTGCTTATCCTACCCATATAGACGGTCATGTCCCGTCTGCCTTCATAGGAACAACAAAAACGAAGACCAGACAACTATCAAGTAAACAAAAAATGGACAAATCTCTTGGCAACGTTATTTATGTATACCAATAAATTATTAACTATCTATCTACTATATCTCTCTTTTAATCTGAAGAACAACATTTTATTCTGTATATATATTATCTTTTAGGAGAATGTTAGTTTACAGCTCTATGTTTCTCAGCCATCCAATTTTGAATCTTGTCACACAATTTAGATAGGTAACTGTTTCTCCTACCTTCTATAATATTTTATTAACTCAGATGAGTAGTTCTTTATGAATTTGTAAAAGATTTGCTGCTTGTCACTGTCCGAAATCGTTAAGGACATATATTAATAGCATCTGTGATTTGTACTAAATCATTTTTATTTGGGAGATCAATTATAATACTTCTGAGTTATGATTCATTTGCTTTATTGGTAACCTGTCTTATTAGTCTTATTAATTTAAAGTAATGTTAATAATTAATTGTAATCACATTACCTGACTTGGTTTCTAACAATTTTCCTAATTATTATTATTATTATTATTATTTATTAACGTCCACTTTTTGCAACTTAGGCTAATCGGGACGGGTTATCTACAGGTTACCACCCTTTTCTAGCCAGGGTGGGATTTTAGGACGTTATTTAATGAATTTCGTCACTAAATAATTTCCTTTGCCCAGGCAAGAATCGAACTCGCCACTCTAGGTTTACCATGTGAGATAAAGGTCAACGCTTTAACTCACATGGCTAACCTGAGCCCCAGGTTTTCCTAATTGAGGCTGTACTCATGATATGGAACCACCATTCTTTTAAGGCTCAACCACCTTTGGTAAATGAGGTCCGTTCAAAACGTGGTGAAGCACATTATTTGAAGCATGAATACCAAATATTGTTCTCATTGAAATTTTATTTTTTGATATAAATTCAAATACGAGGAACACGAGGGAAATCTGCTTATTTTACGCATTCTCTGCGTGACGGACTTTTGTTAACTGTAGGTGCCATTACAAAAATAGCATTTATTAGTTGAAAAAGTAGTTAATTACGAAAGTATTTAATTACTGTTGGTATTCTGTCTGCGGGTAAGTGTGCGGTGTTTGTATTTATGAGTGAGCGAATTGTATATTTCATGGAAGGCGCTGTACATTCATTAATTCTGCGCGTCCCTGGCACATCTCCTTTATGTGAGGCATTTTCGGCAATTTCAAAAGAATGGGGAGCAGACGGTGAATTAAGTAGAAGAGGGGACCTCTCAAGTGGCCGCCTCAAGAATGAGGCTGTCTCTTGCACTCCCTTTCCCGTGGGGCCCGGGGAAAGTATTTGGGAATAATTTAATTTCCTGGAAGGTGGAGACACATCTTGAGGTCAGGAGGCTATTTCCTTTCTGGAGAAGGGCTGGAGAAGGCGGTGGCTTCCCAAGGTAGAGGCGATAATTTTCAAACAAACCACCGCATAATAGGATGCCGATAAGGGCTCCGAAGGGCCACATAGATTGGAATCAGTATTGTGCTCTCCCTCCACCTCTGGACAAGTTTTTCCATTCAAGCCCCAAGTCCTCCCTTCGATGGATGGCACCGTTTTTAAACCTACAGGATGTTTTCATCCATCTACGTCATGGCTCGCACAGCCAACCCTTTGCTCGCCTCATATTTTAGGATTATTTATGTTCAGAGTTTAGTTCATTGTCCTATAGCTGCCAATGAGATCCTTTAAGCCAACAGAAGCACTACTTTTCTTAAACCATGATCGCCTACTTACAACATTTATTGAAAAAATACCTGAAAGTTATTACTTTTCGCTCTCAAAACCTTGGTCTTTATTGTCCTATGTTGTTAAGAATTCTATCAGCTCCTCTAAATCAAAATCTCTATCAACAATTTTGTTTTATTAAGAATATTACATTCTGAATTTAAATGCGTTTGGTAATGCGACATGTGCAATACAATCGTCCTCCATCACTCTCGACAGAAGCTTCACCACAATTAAAGGAGCAGCACCTCCCTGCCTGGCAAGGAAGTCAAGAGGAGGAATGACACTTTATAAGAAAATAGCCACTGCTATCACTTCACTTTACACTTCTATAGGAGATCTCTGGGCCATTGTCTCTTGAGGCACCGTGGAGGGGAATATGGTTGAGTGGTACTGGAAAGGGCTAGGACTTCTGGGTTAGGATGATTGGATGTGCCTGCTGTGGAATTTTCTGAATCTTACAGGAATTAGGTCCTTTACGAATGGGATATTATGATCTTTATGAAGGGTGCAGTTTGTAATATAATATGGAGCATCTACTATAGTGTCCAGGACTTTGGATTGGAAAGTCTGGATGCGTCTGATGTTCCTAGGTTTTGCTGTACACCACTTCTATTGCATACGTCCATATTGGTTTAAGTAGTAACTTGTACATTCTTAGTTAGTTAAAATCTCTATCGAGGGGTCCTTCTTGAGCTAGTGGCTTGACACATGAAACATACACTTCTTCCTTTCCCATTATTCCTTGCAAGGTACTCCAGCCAATCACTGTCCTCAATATTGCTAGCTGAGTTAATCTGCTGGGAAATTGCACTAATAAGAGACCAAAGTTCCTTTGGATCCTGTGCTGATTTTAGGTTTTCGTGCAATATTTTGTGATAGTCTTTTTATCTAATATTGCTCATTACTTTAAATTCTTTGTTGATGGATAAATATAGTTCTTTTAGAAATTCCGAGTTATCTTTTCTTAAAAAAATTTAGAATTTTAAATGAGTGCCTCCTTGAAGTACCGCATTAACTGCCAAACCGAAGAGAGGTATTGCATGGACCAAACTTAGAACAATTTTAGATCCATACAAAAAGAAAAAATAAAGCAAGACTTGGTACTGTAAGTTGAATTTCCCCTTTGTAACAAGGATATCTCGAGATCGAATCTCACCGGGAGCGAATATTTTTTTTGGGGAGAATGTTTTTTTATTGTTTTTTGTTTGTTTCTAGGACGTTTAATTATTGGAGTTTCATTTTTAACGTTTTCCACATATTTAAAGAAAATTTGAATGCTTTCTGTCAAAATTATACGAAAAATATATTACTAGTAATTTAACACAAATAAATTTAACACGTAAAATTAAATATTATTGATATTGATCATAAAAAAAAATTAAAACATAAATGTATAGCACATTTAATAGATGCAGTTTTTTTCCACCTACAAAGCAATGTCAAAACAGCTGTAGGAAAGCAAGCTTCTTTTTCAAAACAATTTCACTTTCATGTCAAAGTTTCTAAGCAAACCATACGTACCGTAACGTTTCAACAAATATTGGCTATGACAATTGGTGATGAAGAATAGAATGAGTTTTAATAAAATCCTCTCTAGATGATATTTTTCTTTTCAATCAAATACGAGCAGTGAGATATCCAAGGTCAAGCATAATGAAATTATAGCTCTACCATATAAACCTGTTAAAGAATATTTTTATATCTAGAAATAGAAAATTTTAAATATTTTTATTGATTATAAAATAAAAAAGTAACAATTAAACGGATGAAGCTAAATAAAACGAAACAAATATTATAAAAATATCAAGCTTTTTTATTGATAATCGGTGTATACTTCTGTATTTAATAGTAATATATTAATAGTTAGTTAATAGTAATATATTTCTTGTATAATATTAAATACTTCCTTATTAATATTATATTTTTGACTTAAAGCATACGATTTTTTTTAAATATATGGCGTTAATGTTAAAAATTAAATTCCCATAATTAAAAAATAAAACTTTTTATTAATTTAGAAATATTAAATAAACGCCCTAGAAACAAAAAAATAAAAAAATTCTCCCCAAAAAAATAGTCGCTCTTGGCGAGACTCGATCTCGAGATATCGCGATTACAGAAGAAGAACGCTATCACCTAAGTCACCAAAGCTCTTCGAAGTAAACGTCTTCGGAACACGAGATTTTCGGCCAAGTCATTAACAATTTTTTTTAGACGAACGCGTGAGAAGTGCGTTCTCTCGCTATACAATAATTGATTTTTCATTAGGTACTACGCATTAAAAAATGTTCACTCATTAAATATAATCCTTAGCCTCACTCACCCTGGCTAGGAGAAGGAAGTAACCTGTAGTTAACCCGTCACAATCGGTCATAGAATTGTAAAGTGGATGTTAATAAATTACAAAAGTGTAATGAATACAATGTAAAATAAGTATGGTGTTAATTTTATCAGCCGATCAGGAGTTCTTCGAATTAAAATATCTAGCATTAAAAAAGTAAGGCTCCCCCTAGAGGTTTCATTTATTGAGAAATATTCTATGCTATGGAATAAAGTTTACAATTGAAATAGAACTTAAAAATTCAAATGTCTATGAATATTTATAACTCTCATATTTATTCATATACGTTTCAAACAAATGTCAATTCTATTTGAAGCCAATAAAGGGAAAAACTGAGATAAGTGACAACCTGAAGCCTCAATATTATACTAGTATTGGTTTCAGGTGAGAGTAGAGAGATAAAGAGAGTGAGAGAGTATGTGCGAGTGTGTGTGTGAGAGAGAGAGAAAAGTATGTGACAGGAAAGGGAACAGAGCTCAGAATTCTTAGATTAATAGGGAACCACTCTGAAGTATTGGCTTCAGCGTAGCTCCTTTCATTTTATAGAAATCTTCACGAAGTATTTCCGGTTTGATGAGCCCCCCTCCCTCTGTTCCGGATGTGTCTCTTTCTCTCCTAGCCTTTATTTACCTTTTATTCCCCTCTCATCGAAAGGAGCCTTTTGATTTGTCAATCTCAAGAATGACACTCTTCAGTTTGTCTACCTCCATCTTTTACCTCTAAGAGATCTTTGTCGAGCATTCCTCAATTTCTGAAGGACATAAAAGGAATAATGTTTGTCTCAGAGTTATGATACATTACCGAATCAGTTTGTTTATTTTACATCTCACTAAATAAGGCCAACTGAGAAACAAAGTGAAGTAAGTCTTAAATAATTTTTATAGGCTATATACTGAATTTACTGTTTATACTAAATAAAAAAGAAGTCCGTCACGCAGGGGCTGCGTAAACTAAGCAGATTTCCCACGTGAAGTTTACAATAGAGAAATTTCACGAGAGCCGAGCAGTTAATTATCCTCCCCTCTAAACCCCCCCCCCTCCCACTGCTCGTATTTCAGCCGTTAACGAACTTGATCTTTCTTTTTACATAAAACGACTAAATATCGAGTTTAGCAACGATCAAACAAAAATTTCGACCGCTAGAGCGGTGAGAGAGAGAGAAGGGGGGGGGAGAGAGAGAGGGAGAGAGAGAGAGAGAGAGAGAGAGAGAGAGAGAGAGAGAGAGAGAGAGAGAGAGAGAGAGAGAGCGAGGGGGAGAGGGGAGAGAGAGAAAGAGAGAGAGAGAGAGAGAGAGAGAAGAGAGAGGAGAGAGAGAGAGAGGAGAGAGAGAGAGAGAGGAGAGAGAGAGAGAGAGAGAGAGAGAGAGGAGAGAGAGAGAGAGAGAGGAGAGAGAGAGAGAGAGAGAGAGAGAAGAGAGAGAAGAGGAGAGAGAGAGAGGAGAGAGAGAGAGAGGAGAGAGAGAGAGAGAGAGAGGAGAGAGAGAGAGAGAGAGAGGAGAGAGAGAGAGGAGAGAGAGAGAGAGAGAGAGAGAGAGAGAGAGGAGAGAGAGAGAAGAGAGAGAGAGAGAGAGAGAGAGAGAGAGGAGAGAGAGAGAGAGAGAGAGAGAGAGAGAGAGAGAGGAGAGAGAGAGAGAAGAGAGAGAGAGAGAGAGAGAGAGAGAGAGAGAGAGAGAGAGAGAGAGAGAGAGAGAGAGAGAGAGAGAGAGAGAGAGAGAGAGAGAGAGAGAGAGAAGAAAGGAAATAGGGAAGGTACAAAGAGAGGGGCTGGACGTCAGGTGAGGGTTGACACCTCTTTGTCGGTGACAGCTTGTTTTCCTTGTTCAGAAAGCAGGCTTCAAGGCGGCAGTTCCTGGACTGAGTTTAATCATTTTCAGAAATCTCCAGTCTCTTCCAACTATAACTGGACCCTGTGTTACCCCTTCTTATTATCTTCCTTCCAGAAATAATGACTAATGTCAACTAGAGGCACTAGTCAAGAATAAACTTTAAAATATACACTGAATTACAAAGGTTTCCCATTTATTGCCAATAGATAAAAACATCCGAAAGGTGAAAAAAAAACTATGCAGATTTTCCACGTATAACACACGTGAACCCACCCCTCCACATATTCTCTATTTCTATGAGAAATGCCAATGAATAAAAGGGTAGAGGGGGAGTTATTGATGGCTGAAACGAGAACGTACGAATAACTAGCTTAATACTTGAGTTACTAAAAAATGCACAGAACAATAATTGTAGAGCACCGATAGTTTAACAAGATTGGTTTTATAACATTTTACGTCCAGATTCCTAATTATAAAAACGTATCGGAAATTTTTCGAAAATCACGTCATGAGTACCACCTCGATAGCTGATTTCCCTGAACGGAAATCCGCTACAATAAAAATGTAGGGCTTAATAGAAAGCTTAATAAATGGCAAAAATCTTGATTAATAATCAACAAGATTCCTTATATATCATTTTTTGACCTGTCACATAGTCACGGAGATATAAAGAATTTTTGACCTCCCCCCCCCTTTAAACCTATCTATTTTTAGGTTTATCTAGGTTAGATTTATTTATCTAAAACGAGAGTTATAGACATTATCCAGCCATGATACACTAGTAGTTCTTCGCCCTAAAACCATAAGAAACAAACAAAACAAGATTTACTGGTTTTATTTACGTTGGCCGTGTGAGTTAAGGGGTTCGTCTTAGTCTCACGTGGTATACCTAGAGTGGTGGGTTCGATTCCCGGCCTTGGCAGTAGACATTTATTTAGCGACGGACTCATTAAATAAATTCCTTAGTTCCCCCGGCTAGAAAAGGGTGTTAACCTGTAGATGCCCCGTCCCAATTAGCCATAGTATCATAAAGTGGACGAAAATAAATAAACTAAAACTATATGAAGTGCTTAAATATCGAGACTTGGAACGACCAAGAAAACGTTAATACAACTAAAGCGCCATACATCTGTTGCATACCGCATCCAATAAATAACGTACTTGATAAATGATACAGCTTTATTGTAAATAATTGGTCTATGATATTTTAATATTATTTCAATAATTTTTATGACATACTATATTATTATTATTATTTTAATATTAAATTTTAGATTTTGTTTTTCTCAAATTATTTTTAATAACTGCTATTATTTATTTATTTGGTTTGTGCCCCACAGCGATGGGGATTGGCATAATTAGAATAATGTATTTACTCCTTCATGCACTAACCTTTGTTGTACTTTATTTTTATATTATGGAAAATATTTCTTCAATATCTGATTCCGGATTCTCTTATCCGTGCTTTTTAATAACTGGTAATTGCTAATAAGGATTAATAAGAAGGCCAAGTCCTCTACTGTTTTTAACTTGGCCTTCTTATTGATCCTTATCAATTGGTTCCTCTACCATCCAGCATATTCCAGAGATAGTAATTACTAGGTCTACAAACATTTTTGCCTAAGATACTTACTACCAGTAACGTGATTTTCCTTTTTTCGGGACTAGAATATATTCATGCAGAATATATTAATAAAAGGAGGTATTATATATAAAACATAACCAACAAATATGAAATATTTTTTGTATTTCGTATATTTGAACGTTTTTAAACAAAACAACAAATATTACATTTATATGAGAAGAATGTTTAACAGGCCCTCGAACTTTTACTTCTTTCTGTGAAATAAAGAAAGTGTTCTAATCACGAAAAGTTTCAGATTTCATAGGCATTTGTCCCTTGACTCTCCTTGAATCCATTTTGACTAATTTCAGCGTAACATCTGTATATGAAACTAATTAAATAACTCAAAAATGACTAATAATAAAATGTCAAAACATCGTATTTTCAAATAAGACTTTTGTAGTATCTAGTTTTTCATGTCGAACGGTAGAAAAAATTGTAAACTTTTCATTAACCTATCTTTAATTTATGTTCTAGATATAAAGAGATTTTTTGATCTGATGTGATAGGACGAGGATGACGAGAATATATTTCTAATGAAATAATTCTAAATGAAGTGAAGAGAAATAATTTTCTTAAAATTTAATTTAATTGGAGCATAATGCAATCAGGTGGTTTCCACTTCTGACGTTAAGCTAAGCAATGGGGTAATAATATATATTAGCAGATTTCCCATAAGGGAAATCAGCTATTGAGGTCGTACTCATGATGCAATTTTCGAAAAATTCCTTAAGACGTCCATCGATCCTACCCAGGAGATGACGAAAATGAGGTCCGTTCAAAATTATACATACATACATATACATATATGTGTGTGTGTGTGTGTGTGTGTGTGTGTATGTGTATTTGTCTGTTAACGCTCTAGCGGTCACAATTTTTGTATGATCGTTATCAAACTATATTTAAACGTTTTATGTAAAAATACATCAATTTCGTTAATGGCTGAAATCGGACCAGTGGGATAGGGGGTTTAGAGGGGGGATTCTTGAAAATTCTAATTATCTCTGTGAGCAAACAATTGTATTGAACTAATCTAATTGTAAATCAAATGTACTATACATATATAAATATGTTATGTACATTTACTCTCTACCTTGAATATCCCTTAGTCCACAAGGTGAACTCAGTTACAATAACCACAAGGTAGGGTGGGATTCCACCCGCCTAGTTTATTTAATTGATGGAGGGTGTGAATATACTAGGAATTATATGGATTTAGATATTTTATTTTATTTTGATGTCTAAAGAAATAAGAAAATATTTTTTTAGAATTATTTATTTTATTTTTATTTTTTTTTAGGAACATACAAAAAAAATCACATACTTAGGAACAAATGTTTCGATTGATCACAGGTTTTTTAATATATTCAAATAAAATTCTTATAAACAAACAAGAAAACGAATCTCATTCAGAAATCGGTCTTTAAGAAATTTTAAACGTATAAAAATATATACATCAATCATTGGAGAGACACTGCGGACAAATTGAATTTTTGTGCTCCCCACAAACACACATATTACATTTCGCAAAAAATGCGTATCCTTTTCTGTCTTTGTTTACGTTGTTTTTTGAGCAGGCATCACATCTGCGAGGTTTTTTGGCAGGTGGATATTGATTATTTTTTTGATTCTTGCTCCCGCCATCTTCACCTACAATATTTTTAATGGACAAACGCAGATCTTTCGAAATGTGGCCGTTAACCATCCTTTTTTCATCAGGGGTTCCATTAAAGATAAGGAGAGTGCTTTTATATACTTTCTTCGTTCTCTAGTGGAATATGTTTCTCCTCCAGTATTCCACTTGTAAAGAACGTAGGAGTTGTGGACTGCAAAATCCAACAGGCCGTAAAAATTCCTCATTGGCCAACGTCTCGTTTTACGTTTTGAGGTCTTTTCGTGACACAGTTAGTCAAATGCATCTACTCCCCCTTTAGTTACGTTAAAAAATTCAATGATTTCTGGTTTTTGAGTTATTGAATTGATTTCTACAGAAGAATGCATTTTTGAAAGCAGCACAACCATTTTATTTTTTTTTATGGATAAATGAAACCAACATTTTTTCTGTTTTGAATACAAATGTTGATGACCTTACAGGCTTGTTTTTTGTGTTTACCATGAATTCTGGAATTTCTTGGTCTGTGTTTGCTGATCAAGCAACTTCAATATTTCTCCAGGAGTCTTAAAAAATTTTTTCTTCTCCATATTTATCGAATTAATCTCAAAAACATACGAAAAAAAAACAATTCGTGCTGTTGAAATGTAAAGGAAATAATAAAACACAAGAAATAAATAGTTACACTAAACACCAAGGTGGGGTGGGATCCCACCCGTAAGTTAATACTGTAAACAACAAGGTGGGGTGATATACCACCCAAAAATGAAATTCGGTTCTACTACTACGTTTTGAGACAGTGTTGACTCACCTTACCTCAAGTAGGGAACTGGGTAGGAGGGTACCTAGAACCCCCACCCCCTATGCCACATCGTTCACCCACCATGCAAGGTCAATTGTGCTCTGGGTGAGATTCCACCCCACCTTGTGGACTAAGGGATATTAACCAAGATATTTGCAATTTTCAGTTTTCAGCCTTCAGCAAACCCCCACTTCTACTCATGTTACATAAACAATACTCCGTTATGTAATAAACCACATCATTCGAAGCTTAATTACCTCAAATTGTTTTCAAGAGACCTTTATTATTCAAGACCAATGCAAATATGTTATCGTAATCCCCTCCTTCTTAAGTTCTTTGACTTCTAAAATTTGATTGATTGAGATACAAATTATTCTCATCCATTATAAATTACAGAACTAGGTATAATAAATAGTTTTAATAAAATTGATATGTTATATTCTGATATATGTCCGTAATTGTTTTTATTTCCTGTGAGAAGTTGGCACATCTGTTTGTTTAGGTTTCACGTGCTTCCATTCAGGAGGTTTCGTATTATCGTTTGTATTTATTCACTTGATATTGACGGTGCTATTGTGTTACCATTATGTAGATTTATCTATTGTTTACATCACGAGGGAAATCTGGTGATGGATTCTTTTTAAATATACCTTCGGTAAAGATGTTGATATTATAAGTTCTATGTTAAATAACAATCGAGAACATTTGATTAACATAGGTATGTAGTACTGTGTGTGTGGGATTGGTTTTGAGAACATTGAGTAAGACTAACTCTGTGTGGAGTGATATGGAGACTATCTGGACTAATGAAAATATGCCGTCAAAGGGACTTCTATCTGATGATAACATCTGTCAGATTCTGGCTGACTCGAGTTACGAAACTCCTGGGAAAGCAATTACTTTTAGAGCAATTTGAACGGCAGCAAAGGATACTACACACGCACGACGTTTGTGTCGTACAGGTTAGCATCGACTTCATATTTTTCAGCATTCACAACTAAAACCAGATTTTTTTAGCAGATTTTCCTTAAGGGAAATCGGCTAATGAGGTTGTACTCATGAGGCGATTTTCCAAAAATGTCCTCAAATGTCAGTCGATCCTACCTAAGAGATGACGAAAATGAGATCCGTTGAAAATTATATATATATATCTGTTGCTGCTCTAGCGGTTGCTATTCTCGTCTTATCGCTACCAAACTCGACATATACGCATTTTATGCAAAACTAAAGATCAAGTTCGTTTACGGCTAAAACCGTACCAGGGGTATAAAGTGGGAAATTTTGAAAATTCTAAATATCTTCGCTATTACACGTCGGAACAAAGAAATGTACATAAACAATATTTTTGCAAATTTATGACTGCAGTCTGAACTCGAAAATGTTTATCTGATTTATACGATACTCGTTTATTAACAGTTTCATTCAAAACTAATTATCATATTCGTTACCTGCTAAATCGCACCTGGGATAGATGGTGGGGGGGGATTTGTTAATTTGAAATATCTCCGTTATTATGAGTAGGATGGAAAAATGTTATTGAACCAATAATATTTAAGTATTGATGATCAACAATAATATCCCTATATATTTTTTTGTAATTCAAATATTAAGAGAGTAATTCAAGCTTTAATGTTTTCAGCATTCAGTAGCCCGCCTCCACTTTTTCAACTCATTGTTTTAATGATTTTTATTTAGTAATAGAAGTTACAAGGTTGAGAAATGATGAGTGGAATATTCCAATCCGTAGGAAATCTGCTTAGTTTACGCATCCCCTACGTGACGGGATTTTTTTTTTCTCTAAACCGGCTTTCTGCTCCAATAGTCTTTTCGTTACTCTCCATTGTGCTAATTTTCGGTTGCTCTTCTGCCATCTTCTTCAGACTATACATCGCCACTATTGTCGATCCGGTGGGGTCACGGTCCGGGGTCTTAATGTTTTACATTTAGGGTATAAAGGGGGATGATTCGAAAATTCAAAATATCTCGGATACTATGCGTCGCGTCGCAAAATGTCATAGAACCAATCTTGGTAAACTATTTTTGCTCTACAATTGTTGATCTATGCATTCGTCTGCAACTTAAATACTAAATCTATACTTCTTTGTTTTCAGTCCTAAGCCCCCCCCCTCCGGCCCTTCCACTCCTTGATTTTTTTTTTCATAGAAATAGAAAATATATGATGAAATGGCGTGATTCATTCCAGTACTAGAGAAATCGGCATACTTCTTTATTTATTTTTAAACTCGATTCGCTATTTGTATGTTGTTCAAGTGTGTGAGAAATCTGCTTAGTTAACCCAGCTCTTGCTTGATTAGTTTTATACAATTGCACTCAATTTTGAAGACTACGGATTGAATTCCATCAAAGGCCTTTAATGATCAGAAACATAGTTTTACACCGTTTTAATGTAAATAAGAGATTTAGCTTGGTCAAGACTGATTTAATAGACACTCGCGGCTCTAGAATACAATCCTTTTTGCAGCACCGCATGTTTAAGTTAGCCGGCCCCTGTTGCGGAGGGAATACTAGATTGAAAACTAGAAGAAGATACGCGTACACTTAAAATTGGATGTATTCGTTAGCATAAAACATTAATGAGAGGTAATGTTGGAAAACGCCCAGGCCTTGTCGGCTAGGGAGGACGTAAATAAATGCTCAGTTGGGCCTGACCCACACAGTGCGGTTACTAGTTCTTGTAATTAGGCAAGGAATCATTAATGGGACCAGACCTTTCTCTACGGGTCGGCTAATTAGTATATACAATTACTGGACATCCTTCGAAATTGTAAAGTTCCTAAATATTTGGGCAAGGCACTTTCAAAAAGTCTCCAACATAGGACGTCACAGCATTCTCAGGTTTCTTTTAATGTATATTAAAAAGAAATTGTTGTGGCTTTACGAGACCTTTGGTAATTTTAGTTGAAATGTCTCATTTAAAGTCTCGAAAGCACCATATACACTCTATTTAAAAAAGGGCATTACAAATCTCTCAATATGAAGATAAGAGCCCCTAAAAATAGGTAATCTTAAATATACTGACAACATAATACTGTAAATTAAGAAATCAAACATCAGTATTTAGGATGCCGGAGGCGATTGTTTCTGAATATTGGGATGAAAAATAAACTCTTCCCACAATGCAATTTTTTTAGTAAGCGTAAAGACAACAAATGGCTTGAAAATACAAAATATACTGTCAATGTAGATGTACTGATCTATATTTCGTAATTTCTACTACTTTAGAATGGAACGGATGTACTGAAATTCCTCGAGTAATAAATACAGAAAAATATTTTCAGTGTGAGAAGATTTTGTTCTTCATTCCTATAAAATAGTATTAATAAAATAAATTGATCACGTATTCAAAGTGAAAATTAGACCAGTTATAATATCTGTTATTTACAATGTAAATGTACGGCCTGATTCTTTAACCATCTTAGTCTTCAATATAGACCAAAAATTAATAAGATATTAGACTGTTAAATAGAGACCAAGAAACATGAAAACAAACCTTTATAGCCGAATTAAATTAGAAAATAAGACAAAACTGAGAGCTTTATTTTTACAGATTTGAAAGTACATCTACGTCTTGCAATCCTAAAGCCAGCAGGACCCTGCTTCTTTTCCCTTTAAGTTTTTTCCAAACTCATCCACATCCTTTGAAGTCTCAATACTTTCATGATCAATACTTTTATTGCGCTCTCAGTAGAACCAAAAACATTTCATATCCAAACTGTCCAAGGTCTGCTAGTGGTTAATAGAAATATTGTGAAAAATCATATAACATTACCATATATTTTCTCTAGCTTAAGGAAAAACTATCTGCAGTTATGTTAGCGAATACGAAGCCGTTCTGGATTTTACATTTTATTTCGTTATCTAAGATAATAAAGACCAAATCTCATTCCTTGTAGTACAATATTTTTATCCGGAGGGATTATATCAATCCCACCATTATCAATATAATCAGTTATTGGGGTTGTACTCATGACGGGATTATCAAAAAATGTCCATCGATCCCACCCAGGAGATGACAAAAATGAGGTCCGTTCCAAAGAAAGATTAAGTTTGATAATAGCTGAAATCGGACCTGTGTGAGTAAGTTATTAAAAAACTGAACGATTTTTCCTTATCGTTTATATTTATTTGCATAATATTTATGGTGTGGTTAAGCGTTACCAATATGTAGATTAAAACGTCACGTAGGAAATCTTGCTTAGTTTACGCTGCCCCTGCGCGACAGACGTTTTTATTTTATCATTCATTTGGCAGGTCAAAAATTAAAGCTCCTACAAAGTATTGCATAGGAATCTATAAATATGTATTTAAACTGCATCATGAGTTCAAAATACTGTGATGAATTCAGTACAATATCTAATATTCTTTGATATTTCTAGATAACTAGTTGAAAGACACGACAAAGAAATTATGGCGTATGCTAGTGGAGTCTCAAGGAATATAAGAGCTTATTATTTAATTGAAATGAAATTATATTTTTCCAAATTATATTTAACCTGGAAAAAATAAGAATTTCGAAAATATTGTTTGATGTTAATGATTTTATTAAAAAAAAATCAGCTTTATTAAACAATTAACAATTCTACGGTTAGAATAAATTATTAACCATGAACAATAATTACGAAATAAGATGAAAATTAAAAAAAAAAAAATACGAAGTTTTCAACTCTTTGCTCCCTTTTTTTTTCTCTCAATCACGTCATTTTGTTGCTAATAATTTTCAAACAAGAGTTTGAAGGGTGAGGGAAGAAAGAGAGCTGATTAAAAATAAAGAAAAAAAAATCTGTTCTGTAAGCTATTAGTGGTCCTCGGTGGATTCAGTTGATAATAATTTATAAAAGGACAGTGATTGAGAAATATTGTCGCTGGTAGAAGGAGGCATAAGCCTCATGATTTATGGGGGGTTTCTTATGCGGCGGAGGGCCTCATAATTATAGAGCAAGACCCCGCCTCATTTGCCCCACTATCTTACGTTGTTAGCCCTTCCCAATATTAATTAAACATTTTTTTTCCCTGCCCTTGACGCTTATCTTCTATGTTCTAAACGCCCATTTGTTGTGTTTTATGCGCGATATTGACCCGATATTGTTAAAGACAAACGTGGAAATACTAACACCGAATGTAACTGTATTTATGAACATACAATCAACCGCAAAAAAAACCGGACACTTCATTTTTGTCGTATTAAAAACTAATTTTCAGCCATTTTCTTTATGTGGGTATTCTAGTTATTACAGAGAATTTAGAGTCTAAGTCCATTGAACTATTCCCTTCAGGATTAGTAAACAATTAGATAAAACTCAGATTAGATTTATTTGTCGTGAAGTTGATCTATTCTAAACTGTAAGTAGTTTTTAACACATTTAAACATCTTTAATTATTAACCAAGCATTTTCTTTAATTAATGTTTTATTTTTATTTCGGTCCAGAATAATGGGTCTTTCAAACTTAGATGGAAGTCCGGAGCTTACGTTACATTGCCGAAACGCTTGGGGTAGCGAAGTCTACCATTCACTGCAATAAAAATGAAGAATAATTTTTTTTTTTTAAATGCGTTAATTTAGGTATCTGTTTCTTTATTTTTATTTTGTATTTTTTTGTAAATAATCAATAAAAATTATTCACTTTTGGCAGATTTTGTTTCAATAACCTATAGATTAACCAATTATTTTAATTAAAAAGATTAATATAGATATATATTAAGTATTTAACAAAATTATAAGACTAAATCTAAGTGTCCGGTTTTTTTTGCGGTTGAGTGTATTTTGGTTAAATTTCAAGTTTTACTTTATTCTTATCCAAAATATTTCCTAATAATAATTTTTCATGAACTTGTTGGCAAGGAACGTTTTTAGCAGATATTCCTTAAATGAAATCAGCTATTGAAGTAGTACTCATGACGCGATTTTCAAAATGTTTCATTAAGTGTCCATGGATCCTACCTAGGAGATGACGAAAATGAAGTCCGTTCAAAATTTTATATTTATATAATTATTGTTTTATCGTTCGGCATTTAATCCTTTTATGTATTCGTCGGATCGAAAAATTGTATAGAACCAATCTTATTGAAAATTAAATAGTCTATAAATATTGTTATATTCATTCCCTGTCGTGGTTACTAAACCAAGATACGTGCATTTTTCAGTTTTCAGCCTTCAGATAATCCCCGCTTCTTCTCATGTTACATAAACAATATTATGTTGTATAGTAAATTACATATTACGAAGCTTAAATAACAAATATTGGTTTCAAGAGACCTTTATTTTACGAGATACATGCAAATATGCTCTGGTGAACCCTCGCCCGTCTTATGTTTTTTCCTTAATGTGCTAGATAAAGTAAATAGTTTTCAATAAAATTAATGTTATATTCAAATATATTTTATTAAATGTTCTTCTTTCCTGACTAGATTTTATCTATTCAGCGCTGCGATGTTGGCTGCCCTGTTTGTTTACAATTCAAACGCTTTCCGTTGTAGATAGTGTTGCGAAAATTAAATAGATGAATAATCCTTCAGAGAGAGAGAGAGAGAGAGTCGCGTATTTGGAAAGTGTGACGTAGATCAAAGAGACCGATAGAATGTTCTAGGTCTGACCAGTACCTTCCAGCCAGACGTCGAATGAACTAGACAATTCCCCTTTGATGTATGCCGCTACCCTATATATAGAGGGCCTGCCGGGAGCGAGGCAGTTTTATTCTCACCTGTCTTGATGTTCACATCAGTGTTACAGTGCGATTTAGTACAGTGCGGTAAAGTGTTTTTATAAGAAGAACAGTGTTGTGCCGTGACTGTAAGTAACAGTTTAGTGCCGTGTTTAAGACAGTGCAGTGCCGCGAAGTAAAGGACAGTGCAGTGCCGCGAAGTAGAAGACAGTGCAGTGCCGCGAAGCAAAGGACAGTGCAGTGCCGTCTTTCTGTGAATTTCAGTAAATTATTGGACTGTGACTCATTGAAGAACAGTAACGCTATCAGTGTATACTGTGAGTAGTAATTAAGAATAATCACCAAGTTTATTGTGCATTGTGAAATAAATTTTGCAGTGATAAAAACTGTGAAACTTGCGAGTATTTAATTTTGCAATCCAAAAGAACTCTTATTAAAAACGTTTATTACTGATTTTGGTAATTTACAAAACGTAACAATATTATTAACTTGTAAATTGAATGAATGATTTCATATTACAGTTTGTTTATGTTCGCTTAACATTCACGGTGGTGTTGCCATAATGTATGGTGTTTGTGTTGTAAGCCTTCCTGTAGGAAATCTTCTTATTATGCGCAGCGCCTGCTTGACGGATTTTATTTTTTCTTTGAGTGAAGTTATGTAATTACTGTATCTTCCTTTTTCAGTTATAACCCAATTATTTTCTAGCCTGGCCTCGGTGAGTTACAATTTTATCGTTAAAATATAGTCGAGGAATTCTGTTTAAGATGACTAAGAGGTTTTGTAAATGTTACCTCTGTCTTTTAAATAATACAGAAAATTTGAATAAGGACTTGCATGTTTCTATAAAATTCCGTCACCCAGGAGCTGCGAAACCGAAGCAGATTTCCCACATACTGTGATAACTCGTTTGTGATCTTATCACACAACATAATCTTTATTTCTATGTAAAATATAATAACGGAGATATTTTGAAATTTTAATCCCCCATCGAAACCGCCAATATTCCATTTCATATTTCCGACCAATAACAAATATGATGTATAGTGTTGACTGAAACTGTTAAATATTGAGTATGGTATATAGACGAGATAAAAATTATCGAGAAAAGAACCAAAAATCTTAATTGATGACGTCACCACACAACTTATTTGCATGTACAAAGTAAAAAAAAAAATATCTTGAATATTAACCGACGTATTTGCACTTTATAATTTTCAGCCCTCAGCAAACCCCACTCCTACTCATCTCACAATAACAATAAACTGTTATGAAACGAAACATATTATTATAAACTCAAAGCTTTTTTTTTTTCAAGAGATCTTTATTATGTGAGATAGATACATGCAAATTCGTTGTGTGAGGACGTCGTCAATTAAGGTTTTACGTTCTTGTCGCGAAAATGTTCATTTGATATTTTACCGCTTCAGTCAACACTAAAGATCGTATTTATTAATGGCTGAAATCGGACAATGATTAGTGGGGGTTGAATGGTGTAGAATAGGAAAATTCAATATGTCTTCGCCATTATTAGTTAGAAATATTATGGGGCCAATCTTGTTAATCTACTGCTGCTCTACACTTGGTGTCCTACGAATTTTTTTCAACTCTCAAATATTAAGCGAGTTATTGGTGCATTCCTGATTACAGCCTTCATCAACCCTCATATCGCTTTCTAATTATTTGCTTTTTACATAGGAACAGAGAATATGTGGTGAGATGGCCAGTGCGTAATACTAGCAAATGGGAAACCTTAGTTTACGCTACCCTTGCGTGTCGGACATTTTGTTTTGTTTGTTTAAATTACATTGTTTTCCATTGTGGGAGTCAATACCGCCAGTAAGGTCCGATTGAAAACCATCTCCCCTAAACGTGAGGGCAGCCATCTTGCTTTAAGGGTGGTAATGAGAGTCCGAAGGGCTGCGTGGACTATGACTTTCTCTGAATTGCAAATGAAGGAGTTTCCGTTTCTCGTGATCGTTCATGATCTCAAATCAAGATAGATCGAATCCTACAAAGAGAATATGTTCAGAAGGAAATATTCCTCTTCTGCCTAACAGAGAAAAGTAACTCATTTGCCTTAAATCACCATATTTATGAAGATATATTGGAACGGCTCCACTAGGTCTTTATTTTCTAGTTAATTTTGGTTCTTAACAGCCCTGTTTTGTATGTTGATAGTATTTTTATTTATATTTGTTCAGTTCATTCAGCAGATTTCCCTCAAGGGAAATCAACTATTCAGGTTGTATTCATGACGCGATTTTCGAAACATTTCCTCTAATGGCTAGCGATCTATATATGTTCAAAATTTTGTTTATTTATATATATATATATATATAGTGAGAGAGAGACATGTATATATCTGTCTATTAACGCTCTAGTGGTCGCAAACTCGATATTTAATCGTTTTATGTTAGAAGAAAGATCAAATTAATTAATGATGGCAGAAATCAGACCAGTGAGAGGGGGGTTAGAGGGAGGAATTACGAAAATGTGGAATATCTCCATTACTATAAGTCGGATCGAAAAAATTCCACATAACTAATCTTATTGCAAATTAAGTTACCTTTAAATGTTCTTACATACATTCTGTCTGCTCACGAATATTTACTGCGATATTTGCACATTTTAATTTTCAGCCTTCAATATACCACCCCCACCCCTTCTTTGTCATCACATTTTAGCAGATTTCCCTCAGGGGAAATCAGCTATTGAGGTCGTAATCATGACGCGATTTTCGAAAAATTTCTTCAATTGTTCTTCAATTGTTGTTCCAGGATATATATATATATATATATATATATATATATATATATGTCTGTTAACACTCTAGCGGTCGCAATTTTTGTTTAATCGTCACCAAACTCGGTATTTAATCGTTTTATGTAAAAAGGAAGATCGAGTTCGTTAACGGCTGAAATCGGACCAGTGGGAGGGGGGGTTTAGAGGGGATGATTTTCGAAAATTAGAAATATCTCCGTTACTATACGTCGGATCGAAAAATTGTATAGAATCACTCTTATTGCAAATTAAATGTACTATAAATATTGTTATATACATTTATTCTCTATCTTGAATATTAACCGAGATATTTGCATTTTTCAGTTTTCAGCCATCAGCAAACCGCCACTTCTACTCATGTTACATAAACAATACTCTGCTACATAATAAATCACATTATTCGAAGTTTAAATACCAAAAATTGTATTCAAGAGACCTTTATTATACGAGATACATGATAATATGTCCCGGTGACCCCTCCCCCCGTCTAAAGGTTTTGGACTACTAAAATTTGATAGATTGAGATAACCATTATTCTGAATGATTATTAATTACAGTACTAGGTATAGTAAATAGTTCTCAATAAAATTAATATGTTATATTTTGATATATTACAGAAATTGTTATTCTTTCCGGTGTGAAGCGGCAGACCCGTTTGTTTACATTTCTAACCTAACGCTTCCTGTCGGCAGGTTATTGAAATTGGATGAAACATTTCTTATTTCCGTTAGTATTTATTCACGGTGCTGTTGTGTTACCAGTATGTAGATTTATCTATTACTAAACTTCACGGGGGAAATCTGCTTAGTTTACGCAGCCCCTGCGTGAGGACCTTTATGAATAAACAACATACAAATCATGCATAACATATGCAAATAGGTATTGGTA